>CM073604.1:19024996-19642496 GCA_037074985.1 Solanum bulbocastanum
CCCTCAAAAAAGATATTATCTTGTTCCAAGCTAATCAACTTTGGGGATATATCTAGCCATTCCAAATATAATTGTTTATATTGGTCTAGTAATATTTTAATGGAAGGACCGTATGACATCCGCCATCTGCAAAACCAATTTGGAATTTCCTGCATAAAAACATTAGAATAAATTTTTATGAACCATGAATACTTTTTATTAGCATTCTCGTATAACAGAGATCTATTAAAGCTATCAATGCAATCACAATAATTGTATTTTACTGTAATTCTTTTTTCCGGGTGGATATAATCCCTTTCTTTTAATGGGCTCATTCCCCATTCTTCCAGAGAAATAATTTTCTTTATAATAAACTTTGAAAAGTTATAAACTTTCTTGGTATTAGCAGGGTAAAAATGTTGGAATTCTGCTGACCCTGTCGCTAAGAGTATCATCTCATAATGCTTACTGTATTTGTATGCAGTCGTAGTATAGCAAACTGTATTCAAATACCTACTCATTAGCTGCCATGGATCATTTTTCCATTTTATATCATTGTTTTCTAAAAAGAGTATGACTTCTTTTTTGTCATTCATATCATAAACTTCTGTGTTTTCTTCTTCCACCAATATGCTGGAATAAGTAGGAGGATTATTATCCTTACTTTGCTTGGATTTCATAAAATCCATAAACTCTTTGTACATGTGATGATTTATATTCAAACCTTCTATATCTATTGATGAACTAGAAGCATCAATTAATTTTTTATTTCCTAATTGAGTGAGGATATGACCTCCTCTTCCTCTATTTCCTCGTCCTCCTCTACCCCTAGTAGGGGGCCACGAAGGTCTCATGCCTGAAAACAAAGACAATTTATGATTAGTCTAAATATTCTCTAGTAAGAAAATCTGAAAGACTATTATCTTCTCCTTTTTTATAAATTATCTCAAAATCAATTGGTGCTAATAATGCTTGTCATCTAGCAAACATTTGTTGAGAAACATTATGTTTACAATCTTTATTAAACATAAACTTAGCAGCCTGACAATCAGTTTTAATTATAAATTTTTGGTTATAAAGATCACCCTGGAATTTCAACACACTTTTTACTATGGCTAATATTTCTTTAGCTACTGTGACATAATTTTTCTGAGATGGATTCCATTTCCCAGAGTAAAATTGAAGAATATAGTGACGTTTATTATCAGGACAATACTGAGTAAGAACACCTCCAAATCCTATTTCTGAGGCATCTGTTTCAACTGTCTTTTCCCAATTTGGGTTAGCCAAAGTGAGGCATGAAAGGTTTTTAACCTTAGTTTTTATCCTTTTAACAGCTTCAGTATGACCAGTTGACCAAGCTTTTGGATTTTTCTTAAGTCTATTATATAAGATAGCCGTATCCAAAGCTAAGTCCTTTATAAAAGGTGCTACATAGTTGAGACTACCAAGAAATCTCTGCAATTGAGTTTTATTAGTAATTTCATCAGGAAATTTTGAAGCAAATTCAATACTTCTATTAATAGGACTAATATTACCTTTCTCAATATTATGGCCTAGAAACCTTACTTTAGTTTGAAATAAGGCCATCTTAGGAGTAGATATAACTAAACCATTTTGAATAATAATTTTATTGAATAAATCAATATGTTTAAAATGATTTTCTATATTTTTTGGAAACACAAGAATATCATCTATATAAACAATGATAAAATTACTATAAGATATAAAAATATAATTCATAATTTTTTGAAATTCAGATGGAGTGTTCTTTAATCCAAAAGGCATAACGTTTCATTCAAATTGATCCCTATGGGACATTAAAAGCAGTTTTAAACCTGTCAGGCTCACTTATCTGAATCTGCCAATAGCCTGATTTCAAATCAAATTTAGAAAATATAATTGCATCATAAACTCTATCTAATAAATCCTTTTTATTAGGGATGGGGTACCTAATCCATCTTAATGCTTTATTTAAGGGTTTATAATTTATAACCAACTTGGGTGCACCTCTTTCTTGTTCAGCATGTTTATTAACATAAAAAGCTGTACAAGGCCAAGGAGATTTCAAATGCCTTATAAGTCCTTTCTGCAGTAAAGATTCAATCTCTTTTTTACGTAGTTCCAAATATTCAGAATTCATCTGGCATGGTCTAGCCTTAGTTGGAATATTATCCTCATTAAAATCATCTTCATATGGAATACTAACAACATGCTTTTTCCTGTTCCAAAAAGCATTATGATGATTCCCACAAATATCAATAGAAAATTGATTTTTTAAAATGGCAATTTTATCCTGTAATTTAGGATTTTGCAAAATATTATCGATTTCAATGCTATTAATTTCTCCTTTAATAAAATTCATTTGATTATTTTTTAAAATCATTTTTGAGGTTAACTTATTTAACATCCTGGTAAAAGGTTTAGTAGTAAATTCTAATTTAAAAGGTTTATTATTCCAAGTACCTATTATTTTTTCATTATCCCAATAAGGGGAAAAATATCATTTATAAAAGGTACTCCTAAAATAATTTGGTTAGTAATATCTTTAACTAAAACAAAGCTTTGAGGAACACATTGCTTTCCTTTACAAATAAAAGCCTTAGGTAAATTCAATATTCATCTTACTGTCATTTGCAGATCTTAAACTATGAGTAGTTTTATGAAAATATCTTGAAGGAATAAGTCCTTCTTGAATACAATTTAAATCTGCCGCGCTGTCTATTAAAGCAATAAATTCTTTTTTATAGTTATAATCACTTAAAAGAGTAATTTTTTTATAAAACTTTTGCGAAGTAAAAGCCTTTAGATTTTTTAAAAAAATCAGCCTTGTTATTACCTAGATTCAAATTGGTAAGAAACTCTAAATTATTAGTTTCTCCTTCATCTGATGAAGATGCTGAGTTATTACTCAAATCTCTAGGAATATTTATGCTATCAAGACGAGCTTCTATTATGACATTCTTTTCTTTAAGATGTCTAATATCCTCTTTGAGATTATTAATCTCTTCTTTTAAATCATTTATAGTAGTAGGAGAACTTATAAGTTTCCTTCTTTCTATCAGAAGATTTTTAACTTCTGCCATGGTATATGCACCTTCTTTAGTAGGTACCTCTTTTTGGATATGTTCCTTAGAGGTAGATGCCGTATTACTAATTTTATCAATAATTTGAGCTCTTATCTCGGGATCCTTAATAGTCTGTAAGAGCTCTATAACTTTGTCAATATCAATGACATTAATACTTAATTCTTTAAATGAAAATAGATCTTATATAAATCATCTTCTCCATCCTTTTCACATTCTAACCCTTGTTGACAAGGTAAGCATTCATCTTCTGAAGACATATACTCTTCTTGGTGAAGTGCCTTCAAATCTTCACTTGTTGAAGAAGATTCTTCATTGCTACTATATTCTGAATTCGATTTTCCTGAATCAGAATTAAGCATAATCTTATATAAAGAATCTTTAATATTATCATCAATATCGAGGTTTCTAATTTTTTCCTTGATTTTGCAATCTTTTGCATAGTGACCATATCTTCCACATTTGTGGCAAGTATCTGACTTATCATATCTACGTTTAGATTTATAAAATCTATAATCACTTTTTCTTTCATTTTTTTTCTTCTTTCTTTTCTTTCTATCCTTTTTCTCTTCCATTCTTTATAATCTTTCTTTGAAGATCTATTTTTGGAAGAATGCTTCTCTTTCAGCTTTTCTTTCCTACTTTTAGAAGTAGGGTTGGGAATAACGAGAGCAAATTGGTCACAGAATTTTCCTAACTATTGTCTTTCATTAAGACGGTGCCTTTCGATTTGTTAATTCAATTTAATTTCATTACATAAAGCTAAATCTTCCTGCACGCAAGCACTTATCAATTTTCCATATGTATAATTCTCATAATTAATACTAGGACTATCACCTCTTAGAACCTTCCTTACTCTTTCAACAAAGAGGGATGGTAATCCATCAATAAATTTGAATTTCCAATGAGTGCTATTACACTCTGGCAATTTCATAACCCTGCAAAGAAAAACATCTTTATATAATATAAAAGATGTAAGGGTTTTACACCTTAAATTTTGTAGTAAGGTTCTGATGGTTTCACTATTATCTAACCATCTCCCTGAAAAATGTTCTATAATGTTCAAAATCAGTGTATAAACTGAATTCTAAACCTCTCCTTCACCTTCTTGGTTCACAGCCTGAAGGATTTTATGTTTTTTCTCCTGGTTCAGATAATTATTCCACCAGCCTTTTAACTGGCCTGTAAACCCTGCAGTTATCATTTATGCAATAGTCTTATCACTATTTTTATTAGTCTTACATATAGTACTGTACATCAACATCCTGTGCATAGTTGTATAAATTTGTCTATCTGTATGACCATTTATGTTCCACTCATAGATTTCTTTTCCATTGTAACTATTTGTCACAACATATTCTTGTTCTACTATTAAAATATCTTGAGGAGTTGGCCTAATATAATAGAACATCCTTTGAACGGGCTTCCTTGCAAATTTTTCTGATATTTTATTAATTTGATCATAAAATTCCTTATTACCTGCACCACTACTTTCTCCTTCGAAAAGATTATTAATCTTTAGGGGTTTAAGGTTATTGCCTTTGAAAGTCTTTTCTAAGAAATTTTCTAAATATGAAAAGTCTTTTAACTTAAAATCATTAATATTCGGGGGAGGTTGAATACTAGGTTGAGCAACCTTTTCCTTTCCTTTTTTATCATTACTCATTTGAGATAGAAGTTTATCAACTTTTTCATGTAAAGATACTATATGATCACCTAACATGCTCATATAAATATTTGTATAATTATGCTATTTTATCATTAAATTAATATGCTGGGTGGTGACTAAAGCAGTATCATTTTCAAATAATTTTGAAAAAGCATTAAAATGAACAATCTTACCATCTTTATTAATTTGGAAGGATTGTTATGGCGGAAATACTGATTTTGTATTTTCTCCATTACTTAAGGTAAAATCCTTTTCTAACACTGAGATATAGTTATAGACATGTTTATATATAAACCACGGAACAAAAACAATTAAAATATTTGTCCCTGATTCAATAAGATCTTTATAAAATTCTTCTTAAAATTGAACCTGTTCTTCTTTATTAAAGTTTTTGAAAAACCATTTTCTAAAAGGTTTCCATTTGGATTTTTGAAATTCCCTTGCAATCTTCGCTCTTGCCTGGGAACCAGGACTAAAATCAATAGGTTTGTCAGTCATCATAAAACAAATTTATGTATTTAACCCATCTGGGAAATTCATTTCAGATTCAGTTATGTCTAAATCTGAGCTCGGTCTAGCAATATTACCTTTATCAATTTTTATATTATCATATCTTTAATTTTCTCTAATATGAGAAGTAGATGCCCTAGATGGTACCTGCACAATATAATCCAGGGGAGATATATATGAAGAATTAGATCTAGTAATTCTAGAAGACATACTACCACTTTCAATTTTATTATTTGTCATAAAATCTGAAAACTTTATTTTAACAGTTCCATCATTTAATTGTTCAATTTCTGAGATTTCTTCATTAATATTATTTTTAGGAGGAGTAGCTTCCTCAATAACCCATTCTTGTGGGAAATCATTTTCTTCCCACTTAATAGGTCTTCGAGTAACTACTCTAGATTTTCCAAAATTAGTTTCTATTAAAATAGTCTCATTTTTAAAATTAATAACTTTGCACATAGGATTTAATGTATGCAACAATTTATAATAAATTCTGTAACAAATACAAACAACTTCAGTGCCAGACATATAATCATAACCATGAAGTTTAACATTTAGCATAAGAGAACTTAATAAATTCTAATCTTGCAAAGATATCTGCAAATTAGGATAAGCATTAAAATAAACTGGTCCATAAGCTAGACTAGTTTGAATAGTCCTTATTAGATACTTCTTCCAGTTATGATTTCTACCATCACGTAAAGCTGCTATAAAACTTTCAGGTAGTCCACGCAAAGTAAGGGGCTTAAACGCCACCTGATCCAAGCCAATATGCATAAATCTATAAATATCCCTATAAGGGGCCAAATCAATTTTAAATATAAGTCTAAAAGTTTGATGGTCATTATCAATAGTAATAGTTTCTTCAGTGGTTTTAACCACTTGTTTTAAACAAAGTTTCTCAAAAGTTTTTATTTGATATATACTTCTGGGTGAAATTT
Source organism: Solanum bulbocastanum (assembly GCA_037074985.1). Lineage (NCBI taxonomy): Eukaryota > Viridiplantae > Streptophyta > Magnoliopsida > Solanales > Solanaceae > Solanum > Solanum bulbocastanum. Next base: position 19,031,185 of record CM073604.1, read on the forward strand.
TTTGAATAGTCCACTTATTAAGTAAATCCAATTGTTGCGGTATGTCATATTCTTCTTTTCTACTGCTTTTAATAGTAGACTTTTTCTTTATGATATTCATAATTTGAACAAGTGTTGAACTATACCATCTATAATTACTATAATTTCATGGCTCTGATACCATAAGACAACGGATTACATAGCCTACGGTAAGGGTCTTTTACCAATTTAAACAACTATAGCATGATAATAAGGAATCCTTATCCAGGTCCGCCCTTAGGGTAATCCAATTGTCACTATATGGTCCGCCGACAACATAGAGTAATCTAACAGATACATCTGGATCTGCCCTTTTCAGGGTAATCCAATGGATCAAACTTAGCCTTTATTAACATGCCATAAATTATTTAAATTTAACCTTAATTTCAGCCATTTAAACCATCTTCTATAGTTACAATTCCACTAAATTATAATAATCTAATATGATATAGCTTAACACGATAATTAAGCTTGTCATTAGGCTAAGTATCAACAGAAGAAATAAAGAGAGAAGTAAATTATAATACCTGTAAACGAACTCCAAAATTATGCAAATCAAATTGAAAACTTTTATTCAAACTCTAGAAATATTTTACAAAAGAGAGTATTTTAGAGAGAGAGAGAGAGAGGGGGTTCTAAAACCTGCCACTAAACCAAAACTTAAGCCTCCTTATATAGAGGCCCAAAAGGGTAAAAAAGTAAAAACGTAAAATTACACTGGCCCACACTTTTACATTGGTCAATAATAAAGAGATAAGGCCGACACATCCCTATGGCCTTCACACTAACTTCACGTGGCCGACATAATTATTTATGGCCACTATCTAATCTTTTTCAAAGATGCCTATCTTTATTAAAGTAGATTAATTCTTTTAGAAAGGTAGTTTGTCTCTTACCCCTTTGTCATCATGGTGGGGTCTTATCATTAGACTTTTAAACTTTTGCCTTACCATTGCATGTGGCTTTGTCGGAGGATTCCTCCACTTGTTCTTGAAATTTTTGGAAGGGAGCATCAATATCAATCTCTTCTGTATTATCACTTTGTCCTTCTCCTGCAACACACACTTCATCATCCAGATTAGTGTGGCTTGCTGATCCCATTGAGATATCATCTTCAATTTCTACGTCAAGATTTCTTATCAGATCTTTCTTGACTTCTTCCATGTATAATGCAATTTTTTCTTCCTTGGAAATAATTCCCTTTTTCATCTGAAGTTTTCTAACAATTTGTTTAAAAGGACTATTAATTTCTTCTTGAGGCGTAGATATCCTCTGGTTATGATAATTATCAATAGTTTGATTTATTAAATCTATAATCTCTTGACCATGTATTTTTCCTTCAGGGTATTTATTAATTAGTTTACTCCAGAACCTTGTATAAAAGTTCTCATCAAACAAGGAAATCCTTCCGAAGTAGTATTAACTTTGACATTCCATTTCATAATCCATGGAATTGAGAATTCTATAAAAAAGTACATAATTGATATTCCCTCAAAAAAGATATTATCTTGTTCCAAGATAATCAACTTTGGGTATATATCTAGCCATTCTAAATATAATTGTTTATATTGGTCTAGTAATATTTTAATGGAAGGATTGTATGACATCCACCATCTGCAAAACCAATTTGGAATTTCCTTCATAAAAACATTAGAACAAATTTTTATGAACCATGAATGCTTTTTATTAGCATTCTCTAAAATAGAGATTTATTAAAGCTATCAATGCAATCCCAGTAATTGTATTTTACTGAAATTCTCTGTTCCGGGTGGATATAATCCCTTTCTTTTAATGGGCTCATTCCCCATTCTTTTGGAGAAATAATTTTCTTTATAATAAACTTTGAAAAGTTATAAACTTTCTTGGTATTAGCAGGGTAAAAATGTTGGAATTCTGCTGACCCTGTCGCTAAGAGTATCATCTCATAATGCTTACTGTATTTGTATGCAGTCGTAGTATAGCAAACTGTATTCAAATACCTACTCATTAGCTGCCATGGATCATTTTTCCATTTTATATCATTGTTTTCTAAAAAGAGTATGACTTCTTTTTTGTCATTCATATCATAAACTTCTGTGTTTTCTTCATCCACCAATATGATGGAATAAGTAGGAGGATTATTATCCTTACTTTGCTTGGATTTCATAAAATCCATAAACTCTTTGTACATGGGATGGTTTATATTCAGACTTTCTATATCTCTTGATGAACTAGAAGCATCAATTAATTTTTTGTTTCCTAATTGAGCAAGGATATGACCTCCTCTTCCTCTATTTCCTCATCCTCCTCTACCCCTAGTAGGGGGCCACGAAGGTCTCATGCCTGAAAACAAAGACAATTTATGATTAGTCTAAATATTCTCTAGTAAGAAAATCTGAAAGACTATTATCTTCTCCTTTTTTATAAATTATCTCAAAATCAAATGCTGCTAGTAATGCTTGCCATCTAGTAAACATTTGTTTAGAAACATCATGTTTACAATATTTTTTAAACATAAACTTAGCAGCCTGACAATCAGTTTTAATTATAAATTTTTGGTTATAAGGATCACCCTGGAATTTCAACACACTTTTTAGTATGGCTAATATTTCTTTAGCTACTATGGCATAATTTTTCTGAGATGGATTCCATTTCCCAGAGTAAAATGGAAGAATATAGTGACGTTTATTATCTGGACAATACTGAGTAAGAACACCTCCAAATCCTATTTCTGAGGCATCTGTTTCAACTGTCTTTTCCCAATTTGGGTTAGCCAAAGTGAGGCATGGAAGGTTTTTAACCTCAGTTTTTATCCTTTTAATAGCTTCAGTATGATCAGCTGACCAAGCTTTTGGATTTTTCTTAAGTCTATTATATAAGATAGCCGTATCGAAAGTTAAGTCCTTTATAAAAGGTGCTACATAGTTGAGACTACCAAGAAATCTCTGCAATTGAGTTTTATTAGTAATTTCATCAGGAAATTTTGAAGCAAATTCAATACTCCTATTAATAGGACTAATATTACCTTTCTCAATATTATGGCCTAGAAACCTTACTTTAGTTTGAAATAAGACCATCTTAGGAGCAGATGTAACTAAACCATTTTGAATAATAATTTTCTTGAATAAATCAAGATGTTTAAAATGAGTTTCTATATTTTTTGAAAACACAAGAATATCATCTATATAAACAATGATAATATTACTATAAGGTATAAAAATATCATTCATAATTTTTTGAAATTCAGATGGAGCGTTCTTTAATCCAAAGGCATAACGTTCCATTCAAATTGACCCATAGGGACATTAAAAGCAGTTTTGAACCTGTCAGACTCACTTATCTGAATCTGCCAATAGCCTGATTTCAAATCAAATTTAGAAAATATAATTGCATCATAAACTTTATCTAATAAATCCTTTTTATTAGGGATGGGGTACCTAATCCATCTTAATGCTTTATTTAAGGGTTTATAATTTATAACCAACCTGGGTGCACCTCTTTCTTGTTCAGTATGTTTATTAACATAAAAAGCTATACAAGACCAAGGAGATTTCGAATGCCTTATAAGGCCTTTCTGCAGTAAAGATTCAATCTCTTTTTTACATAGTTCCAAATATTCAGAATTCATCTGGAATGGTCTAGCCTTAGTTGGAATATTCCTCTTTCTTTGTGCATACTTTTACAAACCAAGTATGCTTGTGTTTGTCGTTTTTATAATACATCACTACATCAAATGCTCGGATATAATCCCCATAAATAAAGTTCATCCTAGTTATATTAAGGCTTATCTGTCTTTCTTTCATAGTTGACATTCCCCAATCTTCAACAGATATAATCTTTTAGATAATAACTTTAGAAAAGTTATAACTTTTCTCGTGGGGGTTATTATCTGTGCTGGAGAAGTGCTGAAATTCTACACTTACTGTACTCATCAAGATTTCTTCATAGTAAGATTGAGTCTTATATGACTCTCCCGGAAAATATAATCCATTAACATGGTACCGTTGGAATATTTTCCAAGGTTCATCTTTTCGGTGCAGATCCGAATTTTCTAAGAGAAATATCATCTCTCTTTTTTGCAATTTTTTCCATAGGACTTAATATCATCAGAATCCTCTTTTATGATTGAAACAAAAGTATCTTTTTGCTTCTTACCTTCTAGGTAGGCCTGCATATGAGCATATATAAAGGACTGTCTTCTGGAATATCTTCCAAATTAACTAGTTGTTGTGAACTTGATGAAGATTCTTCTTGCGAAGAAGTCCTTTTGTTTATTAATGTTCTTTTTCCCGATTGTATAACTGGGATATCGAATCTGTATGATGACCCTTGAGATGATCTGGTTATGGATCCGTATGACAGATTACCATAATTTCCTCTGCTGGGGGCGGTTTTTCCCCTTCCCCTTCCCTTAATGTGAATCCATGATGGATCCATCCTGCAGACATAGCATTTTTTTGTTATCATTCAGAGAAATAATCTGTTAAATAATTATCATCTGAATATGAGAAAAATCTTCACTTAATATTTTGTCAACAATTTTTTTAATAATGAGATTTTTCATATCCCTAGGCAAGAACTCAAGAACGCTCAATATTTCAATAAGAGTTTCATCATCAAGAAAGATTCTAAAAAACATGATTTATTGAATGTATTCCGTGGATAAGAAATCAGGTAACGAGTTATCAACTCCCTTTTTATACTGAAATATCGAATTCAAAAGAGGCTAATTGCGCTTGCCACCTAGTGAATATTAATTTCGAAGCATCGTGCTTGAAATCTTTGTCAAACATAAATTTGAACGATTGAGCGTCAGTTTTTTTAAAAAACTTCTGGTTGTATAAATCGTCCTGAAATTTGAGAACGCATTTAACAACGGTTAGCATTTCATGTGCTACCATTGCATACTCCTTCTGGGCTTCATTCCATTTCCCAGAATGAAATCTGATCAAATATTCGTTCTTATCATGAGGATTAATCTGTTTAATAATTCCTCCATATCCAATATTCGACGCATCTGTCTTAATAATCTTTTGCCAAGCATGGTTGGCTAGTGCTAAGCAGGGCAGTGATTTCACTCTCCTCTTAATATCTTTCAGCAGATTGGTAAGACTCTTGTTCCAAAGAGACTTATTATCTTTCTTCAGCCTTTCGTATAACGGAGCTAGATCTCTAGAAAGATTTTTATAGAACGGAGAAATATAATTTAAAATTTCCAAAAATCTATGTAGTTGAGTTCTATCTGTAATAATATCAGGAAATTTGTTAGCAAAATCAATGGCCCTTTAAATGGGAGTAATCTTCCCTTGACAAATTTGATGTCCTAAAAATCGAACATCCGTTTGGAATAAACTCATTTTTGTTTTAGAAATAACTAATCCATTTTGTATTACAACTTTTTTAAAAATATCAAGATGATTGACATGTATTTCAAAGGTTTTAGAAAATACTAGAATGTTATCAATATAGACAATAATAAAATCCATACAAGGGTTGAAAATATCATTCATGATTTTCTGAAATTCAGAAGGGGCATTTTTCAAATAAAAAAGCATGACATTCCATTCTTATTGTCCAAATGGGACATTAAAAACAGTTCTATAAGAATGTTCTTTAAAAATCTGAATTTGCCAATATCCTGATTTTAAATCAAATTTTGAAAATATATTGGCATCATATAATCTTGATAATAAATCCCTTTTATTAGGAATAGGATACCCGATCCACTTTAAGTGTTTATTCAACGGTTTGTAATTAATGACCAACCTCGGAACACCTCGTTCCCTTTTAGCCGCGTTATTAACATAAAAGGTTGTGCAATACCATGGAGACTTTGAAGGTTTTTCAAACCTTTTTGCAAGAGATTATCAATCTTAGTTTTGCAGAAATCTACTAATTCAGCATTCATCTGATAGGGCCATGACTTAGTAGGGATATCATATTCTACAAATCCTTCTTCATATGGAAGAGTTACAATATGCTTTTTGCGACCCAAAAAGCGCTAGGATGATCTGCACAAATATCGACAACAATTTGCTCAGAGATCAATTTGATCTTTTCTTTTACCTTAGGAGATTTCATCGAATATAGAATGTTCATACTGAACAACTCCAATTGTAATGAGTCCATATGACTTTGCTTCATTTTTATTAATGCATTAATATATCTAGTTACTGTATTTGTAACAAAAGAATAAGTTATCTCATTATCCTTATATTTGGCTGAGAATCCTTTCGCGTCGATCCTTGTGAAAGGATAAATTGCATTTATAAAAGGAGTTCCAAGTATAATTGCGGGATTTAACTGATTCTTAACCAAGAAGAGGAAGTGAAGAATGCAGCCTTTATTATGACAAATCGTCATATTGGGTAATTTATACTCTATATCTAGAGCATGGCCAGAGGCAGATTTCACCAAATGAGTTATTTTTTTTGAAAGTATTTAGTTGGCATTAAACCTTTCTGAAGATAGCTAACATCTGCACCGCTATCAATCATTACAATGTTAGTGATGGAAAAATTATTATCAATCAAAATAGTACATTTAATATACCATTTATGGGTTGTAACAATTTGCATCATTCCTAAAAACATATCTTGTTTAAAATCAGAATTATCAAGTTGTAAATTTTCGTCTTCAACTAGCTTTCCTTTACTTTTTAAAAATAGATCTTCGTCAGTATTATTTATCTCAATCTGAGTAATACGGTGATCACAAATCAATTGATTTTGTTTAAGAGATTTAATCTCCCTTTTCAGATTTTCAACCTCAATTTTTAAATCGTTAAAAGAAGAATCTTTTTCAAGAAAAGTATTTTTCTTTAAAATATGATTATCGACTTCTTTTAAAGAATAGGGGGCTTCATATTCAAAATCATTAACTTCATTTTTATTAAAATCATTCTTTTTCTTTTCAAGAAATTTTGAAGAACTGGCTTCATTTGAAACAGCTAAATTAATAATTTTTTCATGAAGCTTATTATCAGTAACATCCTTTAAAAGTTCAATCACATTATCAGATGTGATAGTATTTAGATTAAAATCTTGAAATTGCGATTAAAGTTTAGAAATTTCGTCATCTTCGCAATTGCAATATGGACCTTGACAAATATCACAATTATTAGTACGATTATTATCATAATCAGAGAAATCAAATAATTCTACGTTAGAATCCGAACCTGATTCATAATCATCTTCAGATCCTAAAGTGTATAACAAACCGAACACCTTTTCGTATATATCGTTGTCTAGTTCTAAAGTTTTCAACTTGTTTAACTTGCAATTTGGAGTGATATGCCCCAGTTTACCACATTTGTAGCATTTTACCTTTGAAAGATCTCTTCCAGATCTATCTTTAGTAAATCTATTAGATTTACGATAGCTCTTTCTAGCTTCTTGATCCTTGATCTATGCCGACGCTTAGATCTTTTCTTTTTGTACAAATCTGCATATTTTGAAGACCTGTAATATTTGTCTTCCTTAGCAGTGGGATTAGATAACCCAAATTGTTCACAGAAATCTCCCAATTGAGATCGTTCCTTTAGCTTATCAATCTTAAGCTGTCTTGCCATTTTAAGTTCATTGCACAAATTTAATCCTTCTTGTGTGCAAATTTCTATAATTTTCCCATAACTGAATTGGCCGTAAGGTATCTCAATCTGATTTCCTCTACGAGTTTTTCTAACTCTTTTAGCAAAACGAGGAGGAAGTCCCTCTATGAACTTGGCTTTCCAATATTCAAGCTTATTTTTGGGTAGTTCCATAACCCTACTAAGATAAGTATCTTTATACCATCTGAAATGGGCTAAAGTCCTACATCGAACACCATTAAGAAGAGTTCTAACTGTCTCATATTGATTGGAAAATCTACCATTAAAATGTTCCAAAATCTTTATAACCAGGGTATAAACTGCATCTTCTTTGCTTTTCACTAAGGCCATCCCTAGGTTATCCACTCCTTCATCTGTGGCTATGGCATTAACAACCAAAGATTTTTATTCGGTACTGAGATAATTATCCCACCATCCTCGAAGCTATCCCGTAAATCCTGCAATAATTATTTTGCAACTTGTCCTATCCGTGTTTTTAACACTTCTACAAATAGTTGCATACATCAACATATGATGTACCAAAATAGTAAGCTTCCTTTTTGTCAACCCATCAAGATTCCATTCATAAATTTTGGAAACGCTGTAAGACGCATTAGTCTGATTCCAGTCACACACTTCAATTAAAACATCTGGTGGAGTCGGACGATGATAGTAGTATGTATTCATACTCGGATTGGTAGCATATTTGCTATTTTTCTTAGGATAACCTGAGTTTATTAAACTCTGAAGAGACTTGATTTTTAAAATCACCAGTATTTTCCATTTTATCTGCAAAATCTTGCGATAAATCCATCGGCCAAAATTTTAGTCCGAAAAGTTTTTTAGCAGCAAGCTCTCCAATATCTAAATCGAAATTTTTTGTTAGCAAGAAGATCTTCTAAATTTTTCAAAGAAGTTGGTTAAAAATAAAAAATTTCAACAAAAGTAGAGACTACTGTAGAACTACTTTCATAGGTCGAAGCAATATCAGTAGTAGTAGTAAAATTAGTTTTGGCTATATCAACCTTAATAACTTTTATCAAAATAGTTAAATCATCTAGTTTTTTGTCAAGAGAGCTAATATTCTCACCCAACACCTTAAGATAAAGACTCAAATAATTGTTTTGAGTAATAAGTTTATTAGTTTCATTAATACTGATTGAAGCAATATCTTCCTGAATGAATTTTTGAAAAGCTGAGAAAGTAATACCAATATTATTTGGTAAAACAAATGAGGACTGAGGAGGGTAGATAGCTTTTAAAATATTACCACTTCCATCTTTATAAGTTCGTTCAATAACGTTAATATATAAAGGTAAATAGGTGGTTATAAACCAAGGGATGAAATACATAATTTGATTATGAAGAGAGCAAGTTTCATAAAACTCTTGAGAAATGTAATTAAGATCTTCCTTGCTATAAGCATCAAAGAGCCAAGTTTTAAACCGATTCCATCTTTCATAAAAAAAGTCCTTTTGAATATGTTTTCTTGCCAGTGAACCTAGACTAAAATCAATTTGGTGTGGAATAATTTAAATCAAACTCCATTTCAGAAGCTGAAGGAATATCCTTGTCAGGAACATTATCATTTACCTGCACTATATTAGTTTTTGGGTCGATCCTTACCTTTTCGACCACAGAGTTTCTATTAGAACCAATAGTATGTAGTGAAGTCGCACGATCTCGGGCTGGACCATAAATTGGATCGATAGGGGAAATATGATTAATAGCCGATAATAGTCTATGACTTGATAAAGAATGTCGATTCATACCGTGATGCACAGAATAAATCAGTATATTATCATTAAAAGACTGCCTATGAGGCGCATAACTATTATTTGCAAACTATATACAAATCCTTCCATCAGGATTTTGAGAAATATGAGAACAATCAGAATTAGTAACAACATTGGTTAACTGATTTGAGGATATAACCAAATTTAGAGTCCACAAAGTAGGGAAATATATTTCTTCCCACTTAATAGGTCTTATAGTAGTGACCTTGGACATTGCAAAATTGGTTTCCACCAAAATAGTTTGATTGGAAATATCATATAATTGTTGTTGTTGTTGTTGTTGTCCTGAAATTCCACCATAGCTTTGCAAAAAGAGCCCTAGATAGATCAAATAAAGATCCAAAGCCCACTCCACCTTCATTCTTTCATCAACAAACATTATTCTTCCTTTCCTCCTTGAAAATCCATAAGAATCTTTCAAAGATTCTATGTAGGTCATTAATAACACATTTAGGAGGGACAATGACTGATAATAGATATATTGGAATACTTTGAAGGACATTATTAATAAGAACATGTTTTCCACCAAAGGATAGTAGCTTACCTTTTCATACTTGAAGCTTATTTTGCACCTTCTTCACTAGTTCACTAAAGTTAGTTTTCATTTTCCTAGCATTTACAATTGGAAACCCAAGATACATTAATGAGAAACTTCCTTTGCTGAAGCTAGTGGCAGTTTTAATATCATAAATTATTAGTCTTGCAGTCAAGTGAAAGACAAAGAAAGCACTCTTATCCTTGTTAATTTTCTGTCATATTGAGGCTCATAGTCCTTTAAAGTTTGTATCACCAACTTGAGCGTTTTCTTTTCCGCAGTACAGAAAATGATAGTGTCATCAACATACGCTAAATGATTGTTACTATCATTCCATTTTGGCATCCAAAAACCCTTGAAATCTTTGTGAAGAAACAAATCATTTAAATATCTAGAAAGTACCCCAACAACAATAATGAACACGACAAATGATAATGGATCTCCTTGCTTTACCTCCCCCCCCTCCCCCTTTTGTAGAATGAAAAATGCCATGAACCTGACCTAATACAAGCACTGAGTACCAGTTGTTAGCCACCAATCTCCAAATCTTTTCCACCAGCCTCTTATCAAATCCCAATCTTTCCAACACTTTCATAAAAAATTTCCAGTTTACCTTATTATAAGCCTTTGCCATATCTAGCTTAATTACAACATTTACAGGTTTACCTCTTTTTGTGATGTCACCAATATTATCTTGAGACAATAACACATATTTAGTAATGCTTCTACCATTCACAAAGCCCAATTGATACTATGAAATAACTCTGGGAAGTAGATTCTTCAGCCTATCATGAATGACCCTATAAATCACTTTGTTTAGAAAATTACTTAGACTAATTGATCTTAAATCAAAAAAAGTTTGCACATTTTATCTTTTAGGCAATAAGACCAAATTAGTGTGAGTAATTGACTTTGGAAGTGAACAACCTAAAAAGAATTGGTGCACCACATTGACAACATCATTACCAAATATACTCCAACAAACTTGGTAAAACACTCCAGTGAAGCCATCAGGGCCATTGGCACTGTCACTATTCAATTTAAACACCACCCTTTTACCTCCTCTTATGATTGCATAGTGTTTAACATTTGATTGTCATCAATAGTAATACAAGCCTTAATATTCTTCACTAATGTCCCCATTATCAGTTTCAAAATTGAATTAATTATGATAAAACTGGATAGCTTCAACTGCAACCTCCTTCTGGCCCACAACCCATTTCCTATTATTTTTCCCAATTCTGTTAATCAATAACCTCTTCCTTCTTCCATTTATCAAGTTGTGAAAAAACTTGGTATTTCTGTCACCCTCATAAAACCATGGAATGCCAGCCTTTTACTTCCAATATTTTTCTTCATAATGCAACTTTCTCCTCAATTTAGCTTCTACTTGTTGTAACACCATCCTATTTTCTGCAGAAGGATTTTCCTCAAACAAAGCTTATTTGACCCTCACAATGTCCTCCCTATTCTTCAAGTGATTGAATATATCCCAAAATTTCTCTCTACTCCATTTTGATAGAGCAACTTTAGTGTTTTTCATCTTGTGTTTCAAACCAATGAAGACTTCATCATTTTCAGCAGCCCTCTAGTTTTCTCTTACCACTTCTTTGAACTCAATAGATTATGTTCAAAACTTTAGAAATTTAAATGGCCTTGCAATCAAAGAAACTTGTTCTGCGCATACTAACAATAATGGGGCATGATCTAAACTAATTCTAGCAAGGTGTTCTACTTCAACATTCAGAAACAAACCTTACCACATTTGATTCATCAACACCCTATCAAGCCTCTTAAAGATACAATTTTTGTTGCTCTTCCATTTTACAAAGTAAAAGGACTTCCCCTAAATCATATATCAAATAACTCACATGAATTTACACATAATGCAGAGTCTTCATACTCTTGTGGATGCATAGGTAAATCACCATTCTCCTCCTCCTCATGCTAAATAACATTAAAGTCCCCTCCGATCAACCAAGGAAAAGTCATATCATAACTAAATGAGTAAATATACCTTAAATAATTGTATCTAGTAAATGAGGTAATTAAGTCACACACAATTATAATTCTGACGATATGTCATTTGAGCCTAACTCAGCTTTTAAAAGGGGATTATCCAAGAATACCTCAGGTGTGCCTTCATTAACACAATAGCACACAATTGTAACTAGGGTTATAGGCCAAGAGCAAGACATGACACGTGTTCTTTTTAGAAGTCAATCAGACATCAATTTTTAATTCAAACATTATAACTTATATACGAAAAAAAAACTAGTAACTCATACAAATATTTTAGCTAAGCACTTAGTTTCCATATCATTTTTCAAGATTAAAATAACTGAGCACCCATTATTTCAAAATCCAATCAAAACCCTTGCTATGAGCACAATATTTTGTACTGTGCATCTGAAGGTTTATATATAGGAGTTCAAGCTAATGTAAGGTGTCAAGGAATATGTTATTTGCGGATGATATAATTCTAATTGACGTGACTTGTGCAAAAGTCAACACTAAACGGGAGAGATGTGGAAATAGACCTTACAATCTAAAGAGTTCGGGTTGAACATAACTAATCGCAAGTTTAATGATATAGCATATGAGATTAGTGTGAAAGTATAACTTAATACACAAGCAGCCCCAAAGAGGAAAATTTCAAGTATATATCTTAGATCTAATATCCAAAAAGATGGGAGATTGACAAAGATGTTACACATCGTATCGGTGCTAGTTGGATGAGATTGAAACTTGCATATGGAGTTCAATTGTATCACATTATGATATAATGAGATTCGATGTTGCATTCACATTTGAGAAACCAACTAGGTTGTTACTGAAGATGTTTAGGGTTAAGTAAGATTTTAGTGGTGGGTCATTGATACGGTATTAATGCATTAAGTTGAGAACTGTATCTCGAGGGTTCTAAATGAGGACCGATGATTTTTATCTTAAGGTCCAAGGGAATGGATAGATACTAGAATGACAAGCTTATGCATAAAGGAAGTCGCAAAGAGTATGCTTGTGTGAAGGTAATTGGAGATTTTAGTAAAAAGTGCATATAAAAGTGGGTTAGTCCTTTGGATTGTATTGGTATAACTGGGTTTAAGGTGTCATACTGATGAAAAGGTTGATTTTGTGGTGATGGAAAAGGCAAACTGAGCATAATGGTAATAAGAGTTTATGATGGATTGTGATTACGATGCAACTATATGATAAAGATTGTTGGTTAAATTGATTTTTTATGGTAATGACGACTTGCGAGTATCTAATATTCTGGTTTTCTCCTATTTTATGAGTAACATGGTTGTATGAAAAGTTTTAGAAATGATGGGATACTGCTCGAATATAATTGAAAAGAGCTAGAGTCATAATGATAAATAAATAAATAAAATTAGTGGGATGCAGTGTAGATTTTGGAAGGAGGTACGAGTAAGATTATTTACTCTTATTGCAAGGGCTAAAGATGTGTATTTAGAGGGTTGAGAATTGGATCCAGAGATACGTGGTTCAATCCTTTTTGCTTTCAATCCTTTTTGCTCTGGTTATAGAAATAGTTTCATGGGTTCATAAGATTGGTTAAAATGATTGGATAAGATTTGAGAAAGAAGTCCATATGTGTTTTATTCGAGTGTGGTAATAAGTGTTTTTGTGTTTTTGAGTTTGAAAACTGGTACGGTTGGAATCACAATTCAGGTTTATTTATTATAAGTCTACGTTTGTGGTAGTATGTTTTATCATGGTATTGATTTTCGAGGTAAGAAATGATCGATCACATTGAGTACTGGGTATTTGGAAGGACTTGTGCATTGTTTGGATCATAAAGGTCATTGATAATGATTTTTAAAGAATCCAAGAAAGTGTTTCACTTAAAGTTATTGTTTAGAGTAAGAGATAAAATGTCATGTGTTGTCGATTAAAGAATAAGGTTGGCAACTGAGTTAGTGAAAAGAATAAGAGTCAAGTTTATTGGAGAGTTCAAGGTGTTTGGAATTTACATAATGAGAGGAAAACAATAAAGGTGAAGAAATATGTCATCTCGTATAAATACTTTGTTCGAAGTTGAAGGTTGTATAAATTTTTGACTTTGTGTTTAGATATGACTATGAAATGTTAGTGGATTCAATACAGACTTACTAAGAGTTAATCAATGACTTTTATGAAGATTGAGTTTTTGTTTGGTTGAAAAACAATGATGTGCGAAAAATTGTATGTTGTTATGTGAGGCTAGATTGTTCAAATTATGGTAGATGAATTATGGATGCACTATGGTATGTACCTACAATTCTAATTGGTTATTGAGGATTTCGAGAGGATTGAAACTACTCTTTTAAATGGGACTACACAGAACGATATGTTACGTTACGTAGATACTTGATAGTAAATAAAGGTTATGTGCTCATAGTATATAGACTTATTGAGGTAGCCAAGAATTTCTCTCTGTTTTGGCATTAGGTATGTGATGGTTTCAAATGGTAGTTTAAACATGGTATGTGAAAACTTGCATGGACTTGATTATGGGCATGGTTTAATAGTTTTATCTCGATGGGAAAGTACTATCAGGTTTGAAATCAGTGGTATCAGTCATGGGTAGAATATGTATCTATCACAAAGTGCTTACAAGGAAATAAAGGGAGTCATATTTATGAAATTTTGGAGGCGATGATGTATATGCTAAGAATACTTGATACTAGTGACAATTTGAGAGTAAGGTTAATGGCCAGAGTTGTTATGATGTTCTCTTTGTATTAAGAGTGTTGGTATTAGTGGAGTATTATGAAGAACATGTGGGGTTCGATAAACCAAGTAAGAGTACAATTGTAATATGGACTATTGTTGATTGTGGATAGCTAGAAAATCAAAGAAATTGAGTCATATGAATGAAATGTTTCATATGGGCACTATGAAAGAAGTATCTAGTATTGTTCGACCTTGGTTCGGTACATTCTTATGGCACCACCTACTTCATTTGGACATGATTTGGAGTATGGTTCGCTATCTCTGCCAACACATGATTCCACATAGCTGGGTGAATTCGTAGTGGTGGATCGGCTGTACTGATCATGCGATTGTCCTCATCACGGTGAGGTGGTATCTTTGGGCAGACTAGGACATTTTGGTTGTGGTAGATTTGGTGTCGTTTGGGATAGTTGAAGTATACTAGTGGTTCAATACACACAATTTTGCTTATGAGAATTTATAGAAGAGCAACCATGAATAGTTATAGTTGTACGAAAGTTTTAATATTCATCTCATTATCAAGGTCACGTTTTGACTAGGTGTGGTTGAATTTGGGGACCATTGGGTCTAGTTTTACTAATTTTTTTAAGGTTTGTCTATAGTCCCAACCACTTACCTAGCATCCTTGTAGTGTTGTTAGAGGTTTTGTATACTTGGATGTATTGCTTGCTAGGTGGTTACTTGATCATTTACTTGTTTGGGTTAGATAAGTTTGATTCTCCCTTGATTAGTACGTTATGTCTAAAGATCAGATTTTTATAGTTTAAGCTTGTGGAAAGATTATGTTGTGACAAGAGAATCTTGATAAGATCTATGATGATTTGTGCAATATGAGTATATGGTGGTTGGTTCGAGTTCAGTTCTTGTTGTAGTTGGTATTGATTCAAAAATCTTGGTTATGTGAGAAATAGATTCGCTATGATGATTATGTTATGGTCCAGTGGGTTTCAGTTTAGATTGGGTTAATGGGTTCGTATGTGGCTTGATTATCACTTTTGATTTACAGATCTTTCAAAGTTCGATTCGAAAGTTCAGTTTTTAGTAGTTGATCTTGATAGAATGGTTTTAAGGAGGAGCTCACTTTGAGAGATGAACACCGACTCTAGGAGTATACCTCAGGCGTTTGGTAACGTCGGTTATTCATCTTCTCCTAATGTTTGAGGACGAACATGAATTTTAGTGGTGGATAATGTAGTGACCCATAAGGTCATTTTTGGCACTTTTATAAAATTACCATTTTACCCCTCTCGATAGTTTCCTGAGTCAATTTTGATCAGTTGCTGAAATTGGTTTGGAAATTTTTGAGCTATTTATTAATAACAATTGTTTAGTTGACAGGTGATTTTAAATAATTAATTTTAGTTGGTGGCTAATGGGCTAAGTCCATTATTTATTTAGTGTTAAAATAAATTAGATGGGGTTTACTCTTATTTAGTCATTACTCATTAAAATGCGGTCTTTTCACCCTAAGTCACAAAGGAACCCTATTGCCCGAACAATAAAAACAACAGAAAATTGACAACATCAGGTAAGATTTTCCCTGCCAATCTATTGCTCCTTTTTTATGCAATGATTGGTTGTTGTAGTGGAGGGTGATATTAAAATTAATTTCTTTGATATAATGATGTGTGAGTAAATGAAAAGGGTTGGGTGAGTGGCGGCTGTAGGTTGGAGCAAAGAAAGTATTGTTATGGTAGGATAATAATTTAGTAATCATGGAGTATTGAGTAGCAAATTATAGGTCAATGATTAGGAAGAGTAGGATGGAGTATTTAATGAATTGCTTTCTCGAGTGCAAGTTACTGGTTTGGTAACTTCACTATGAATTTGATTTCTTTTTTTCTTCTTTTTATGATTATCGTCTAAAAATTCAAGTTTTAATAATATTGGTATATATAACTAAATATTAGATTATTTATATTGGAGAAATAGGAACTAAACCCTAGGCTTGAAATTTGAAAAAAAATAATTAATATGAGAGTTGATATATTAATTGGTATAAAGATTAGGAACTTGCTTATAGATTTGGGTGAGTTTTTGGATCTAGGTTAGACATATAGTAATATGAATGTTGTTAGTTTTGAAATCTTATTGTGATTATTTATTTGAATAGATTTTATTTATATGGAAGTCCAACGAAAGAGGAAAGATCAAGTCCTTGAGTGATTGTTCGATTATTTGAGGCAAGTGGATTTCTAAACCCTTGTTAAGTGTATAAAATCGTGTATTTCCTTGTAGTATGTGTTGGGAGTAATTAATGGGACTTGGTAATGGGTTGACTTGTCCATATTGAATAATTCTAATGATGAAAAATGGGTATTAAAAGGCAAGTGATTAATGGTTGGTGTGTGATGTGTTGAGAATGGTTTGGAAGGCTTATTGATTAAATGTTGATGTTGTATCCCGATTGTGTTGTTGTGAATTGTGAATGTTATGAAAATGGTCATCTCCTAAATTTTTGTGTGAAGATGTCATGTTCATTGGTTTTGAGACATGGTTGTGGTAAGTGTATTGTTAATTGAGGAATAATAGGAAACTACAGAGGAGGTACCATTTCGAAGGACGTGTCGCGCAGCGACGGATACTATATTTCAAGGGACGTGTCACACGCCGTGAAAGATTCTGTTATTGAGGGACGTGTCACACACCTTGACGGATCTTATTATCGAGGATCGTGTCGCATGCCGCAACGGACGAATGGACAGATATGTCCCCCATATGTCCCGGACTGTGAGACAATGGGTGTGTATCATTAGGATAGACAAGCATCATTATACTTGACATTGCATTTAATTGCATTGCACACCTTTATCATTGGAGAACTTGATCTTGTGTGTTGCTAATCTTTTGAGTGCGTTTTTGTGGAACTTGTGATTGATGAATATTGAGTTTGTTGTTGAGGATATCTGTTTGGTAAAGTGTTGTTGTTGAGTTGTGGGCTATGTAAATTATGAACTGTTAGGTTGGGTTTGTTTTATGCAGGTTCGGTTGGGGTGTAAGGAGTACCCGTATTCTATTCCCTTAGCTTATGTTTAGAATTTTACTTGTTGAGTACCATGTGGTTTAGTACTCATCCCTTGCTTCAACCTTTTTTGTAGGTTACGAACCCGGATTTTCATGATACTTTCTATTCTTTTCTTTTCAGAGGCTTCCTATGGAGATTTGTGAGGTAGTTGTTTGTCATCTCACATTGTCATTTGAGACTTGTATTTTTTTCTTTTGAATCAATTGTAATACTTTAGAGGGTTGTACGCGCGACAAACATATTTTGGGGGGTTTTGTTAAATCTGTTTAGTTATTCACACTTGTAATATTTTGAGGAGAAAATGGTCAAATGACCTATTATTGGATTTCCAACTACACACTTATACTTTACGGGGGTCCTATTATCCCCCTGGACTATTTTAAAGTGGAATTATTTCCTCCCTAAAATGTCATTACCACGAATGTATTTTGTGGTGAAATACACACACTTGACACATGTATTTCACCTTTTAATATTTATTTTTCTTTTAAAAAATCTCCTCCTCCCTCCTCCTTTCTTCCCCAATCATTTCTTCATCCCTAACTATAATAAACACCATTTTTACCTCAATAAATTTCTATATCTCTAACAATTTATTAAAACAAAAATTTAAGTCATTTTATATCCATTTCGAATCTCTAGAGCATAAGATAGCGGCCCTAATCAAATATTTTGTTCAATCAATTCAACAATCTTTTCATGCTTTTTCATTTCGTTCGATTTTCTTCATTAGACAATTTCATATACACATTGAATGGGTCATGAATATTCGAGATCAAATTCAACCTCTGGCGATTTCGCCGACGGTTCAAACTATTGTGGATGAGAAGATCAATTTGAGACCAATTTGTAACACCAATTTGAGAACCCCCCTCTCCTCTCTTTTTCATTCTTTCTCTCTCTAAAATTTTCATGATTAATTTATAATTTGAGTTTTTGATTTTGATTCTTAATGGGTTTTAGAAGAACATGTAGTATCCTTCTTTAAAAAATATAGAAGAAATTGTTTTGTTTCAGTTACTTCTAATAAGTTTGAAAATATTTTTTAAATATTTTACTTCACTTTGATTTTTTTAATCTTGAGTTCATGTCTTCATAAAAATCAATTAATAAGTATGATTTTTTTTTTAAAAAAATAATTTGTTAGATATGTAAATAAGTCTATTGAAAAATTTATTTATTCATAAAATAGATAAGTTATTGATAATTTTTATACCAAACATCCATTGATAAAGCTTCAACAATAATAATGGTTAAGAAGGTATAGTTGTGTAGCTAAAATAAGAAGATAGAAAGAGAAAGAAAAACAAAAAAAGAGAAGAAAAAAACATAAATTAAATAAAATAGGCAGCTCAGTCTCTCAAAGAGTGTGAAATACACTCTCTATGCAAACTCAACACTTAAGGGGTTATTTATTCCATTTAAAAGTAGTTCAGAGGGGTAATAGGATTTTCGTGGTATATAGATGTGTATTTGGAAATTTTGTAATAGTCTAGGGGGTCATTTGACCATTTTCTCTATTTTGAGATTCAATCTATCTGACTTCCATATTTTTGTGATATTTGGGTTTTAGGCCGACTTGTCTTTGTGGGATAAGAAGAGGGCCATCACTTCCAATTTTGTGTCGTGACAGATAATCAATATTAGGTATAATAAGTTTAGACCATTAAAAATGTACACAACAACAACAAATAAATTTTTAAGAGACAATCTACTTGTCTAAGGTCGAACGTTCACAACTTTTCGTTATTGTTACTTTGTTACTCTAACAAAATTCATAGAAGGAGAAAAATAAATTTGAAACAACAGAAAAATAATATTGTTGGCCCTTTTAGAAATTCATTCTTCATTAAACTGCTGCTCTGAAGGCCCTTCTAGATGCTTCATCAATGCTACTTTATGACTTTTCCAGAGTTATGTATGTATAATTGTTGTGATATAATGAAAGCACAAGTAGATTAAAATGATGAATTCTAGACTCATGATAAAGAAACATTCTCGTACATTAAAAAATTAAAAATGAGTCTAACCTAGTTAACTCAAACGCTTAACAATATCTTGAGACATGAAGGACAACAAATCTATGTTAATATACATACTTTTTGTAGCTTAAGATATTAATTTTATTTAGAGCAGGTTTTGTTTCATATTCTTCAAATTAAGCTTGCTGAAAATAGTCGTAACTCAGACCAAAAATATTTAGAAGAGCGGAATGAGAAGGAAAAAAAGAAAACCATTAAAAGGACGAAAGCTTTCTCCAAGTGAGATCATATACATACGAAACGAAAAATAATCAATACATATCTAAGGAGACAACAAAACAATGAGAAAAAACATACATTAAAGAGAGTAAACTATGAGATATCCAATGATGATAACAAATCATTCCGACCAGAAAAGTTCTCATGTTTTAAAATAACATACCTCAAAATATTGACTAACACTTCAATCAACTTTCAATCCTTACAGTACTCATAATATCCACTGATAAAATTTAATAAAAATAGATAGCAACAACATAATAGTTAAAAATATGGGCATGCAAAATTATTAACTCTCAAAAGATTTTCAAAAGAACACAAAATATCATCCTTCTATGTGAAGGAATGACATTGTTGATGAAGAAAGTAGAGATTTGTAAGGGCTTTTTTAATTGTACCTTCAACAATTTCAATAGAGAAAACTTGCTTCAATACTCAATTAACATTTGTTATTTAATCTGTACTAACAAATCCATATAACAATAATTTTGCAAAAATATAAAAAATAAAGTTTAAAGCATGTACTCAGAAATAACAATTAATAATATAAGCGTAAATTAATGATTGTATAGAATATATCAGGATGTGTAACAATAGAATGAAACATAATGGAAAAAATCAAGCTCACTGACTTTAGAGTGTCCCCTTAAGGAAATTATTCCCCTCTAGTACCCGAGGTTTAAAGGAATAGATCCTCTCAGGATAGAACCATTCTATTCACAAGTGTATTGATACAAAAACAATGGTGTCAGTGACTCATTCAATAGGAGCAAAATATACAAATATTCAATTTTCCAAAAGAAGAAGAAAAATATCAAAATTTGCATTGTTTTAAATTGAGAAGAAACTCCTCTATTTATAGACAATAAAGGGTAGTGTAAACAAATGTTTATTGTGTCTTATCTGATATGTCACAACTCTTTGGAAAAGTTACTACTCTTCAAAAAGGTCACAACATTTCATAAAAGTCGTGACTTTTCATATAAGTCGTGACTCTTCATAAAAGTTGCAACTCTTCATAAACATTGCAAATTTTCATGAAAGGGGAAGACTCGTTTTGGAAATACAATAAATTAAAAAGGAATCATGGTTTGTGGTGGTGCCACGTAGGTGGGTCTAGGGTTCTCTTTATATATATATATATATATATATATATATATATATATCATATACAATTCAATCCATTAAGTTGTCTGCTTGATTTCCTACCATTATCTTTCATCTTTAATTCGTTTTCGCTCCAAACTTCTTCATATTTACACCTATTTCCAACTTCAAATAAAATACACTATTTAGCACAATTTATAAAATCAATGCTCAAAAAATACAAATACAAATAATAAATGTAAGACAAATAATGATTAAAAATGTATATTTTTGGCCTCACATCAGCACCCCACACTTAAACTTTTGTTCGTCCTCGAGCAAACATTAAAGTTCATCTCAAAAAAGCATATTAGGAATGCCACTACTTTGGTTGATACAAAAAATTAGGCCATATAGAAATTTCAAAGCATCAAGAACAATTCCTGCTCATTATGCCATACATTCAAATAAAAAACAAACCTCTAACATCCTAACCTCAATGAAGGACTTCCAACTCATCAATTTTTAAGTTTTCTCACCTACTCTCATCAAAGAAAGCTAATAAAATCACCTATCTATCATGAAAATAGTGCCCTCACAAGAAGAAATAGTCCACAGAATCAATTAAAAGACTAAATATGAATTAAGGACTTAGCATCAAAGAACAACCCTCAAACTCACAAATAAAATTCATGTATGCACAAAGAACCATATGCTTGCCCATTATGTACATCTCCGCTAATTAAGCATGCTCGAGTAGAATCAAATATGACTTTAAAGGGTCGTAATAGAGGCTAGGGTACAGGTAGCGAGAGTATATAATAGTGACTTACACTTTCCCAAGAACTTTGCATTTTTAGACTTCATCACCCATTATTCTCTTCTCTTTATATTTAGCCCTTTCTTCAACAATTATTCACAAGTAATTCTCATCATCTCAAGCATGCTTCAATAATTTTTTCCCAAAATTATTATTATTATTATTTATTTATTTATTTAATTTCTTCAATGAGAGCACAATTTTCTGTTATTTATATTTTTCTTCTCTATCTCTTTTTTCAAGTCACATTCTTTCAGAGAGGGCTTTTTATTAATTTTACACCCAACAATCCCTTTACATCAAAGCGTAGTGAAATCAAGGTTGATGATAAAGTTAGCAAAGTTTTCATGGTTTTCTACCTTTGCGTAGTCTCGATCCACAGTGGAAGGGTCCGTACTTGAGCCTCGTTAGACTCAGCTCAAGTGTAAGGTGTAAGTGAATAAAATAGAAGTCAAGCCTTACCTAAGCCTTAGCCTAGTCTATATCCACAGTTGGCGCAACTTCGTACCGACACCTCACTCTATTCACACGGTTCTCAAAGCATAGGAGAAAGGGTGGACAGCAAGTACCATGAGCCCTCTATCCCACACATCTATCCAGAAGTAAGTGTTGCTCACCGGTTCCACCGAATTCTCCTATCTCTCAGCAAAGATCATGTGATTGGTCAACAACCAAATAAATCTATACTTCATAACTACTCGTGCAGGGAAGTGGAAGAAATTCAGTCTCTCTTCTTTTTGAGGGGAGCAGAGAAGTCAAAGAATGAACCAAACCAAATGATTGTTCTAGAATGGCTATTACTCACAATTGCTCCTTGTAATGTAGCGGAACCATGTCAATTAGGATTTCAAGATACAGCAACACCTATAATACAAGGAATAACAAACTTACATGAGGATGCCTTTTTCTTTGTTATTCTGATTTTGGTTTTCGTATCATGGATCTAGGGTCGCGCTTTATGGCATTTCCACTATAAAAAAATCCAATCCCATAAAGGATTGTTCATGGAACTATTATTGAGATTCTTCAGACTATATTTCCTAGTATCACCCTTATGTTCATTGCTATACCATCATTTGCTCTTTTCTACTCAATGGATGAGGTATTAGTAGATCCAGCTTCTATCATCTTAGGAGCACTGGCCGCCATGGCCCAAATGAAAGTAAAAAGACTTCTAGCTCATAGTTCAATTAGACAAGTAGGTTGTATTCGTACTGGTTTCTCATGTGGAACCATAGAAGGAATTCAATCACTACTAATTGGTATCTTTATTTATGCATCAATTATGAAAGATGCATTCACCATAGTTTTAGCATTATAGAAAACCCGTGTCAAATATATAGCTGATTTGGGAGCTCTAGCCAAAACGAATCCTAATTTGGCTATTACCTTTTCCTTTTTGTTTCACTTTATTGGTTAGGTCACCATGCCTATGTGGGTCATAGAAAAGAAAATACATAAAGTCTAACAAGCTAGCATGGCATTTTTTGCCTCACTTACTACTGGGAAGAGAGAGACGGCGTCATTCTTCTGTTCATTCGAGAATCAACTGCGCATGAATAGGCTCTTTTTTAGGCCTTCAAGGAGGATGCAACTTTTTTCAAATATTCCGGGGAAAGGCTTGGTTCTAGAAGATGACCTGATGAAGGAAGACTTGAAGGTTGGTGAGTCAAGCAATCTGACCCAGGTTAAAGAATAAAGAAAATGAGCTAAAGTTTCAAGTTTTGTTAGGTAAGTTACCGGAAAAGGTGGATTGCAAAATGATCCTGACTTTTCCAAGAGAGTTCATGGCACAAATTTACAAGAATGTTTGAGCGGGAGACAAGGGGCGAAAAAAAAGAGGGAAGCCGCGGTTGAACCCTCATAGTACCCGTATACGAAAGATTTATGGAGCTTTTCATCTTAAAAACCTGTTCGACAATAGAACCGATCTCAAAACCCTAATATCACTGTCTTCAGAGAAAGGACTTTCCCTCCTGGAAGCGAAGGCAGGAGCAAAGCCTATTGATTCACAAGTTTGCTAACCTACTTGTTGGCTACCCACACTCTGTAACAAGAATAAAGCTCTAGACTTAAAACCACATTCAAGTCCTGCTATACCCAAACCTACCTTATGCATCAAGAAGGCTTTCAGAGAGAGGGCTCCAACCCTCTATAATCGAGTGATGGTGGAATGACCAATCTTGTTCCCTCAGCCCTTGGTGTATGTTTTCAAATTAACTACATCATAAGCTTCTATAGCTCTTGCCAAATGGACCGCAGATGGTAGCCCTAGTTGATTTTGATTCGAGGATCTTACGCAGCGGAGCAAACTCTTCTATCTTGTTGCTTGCTTTCCAGTCTATCTTCAAAAGTTGAGAAAGTTTAGTGGTTAGTAAGAAACTCCTCAATCAAGATGAATGATACCTTTCATGGAAGTCTTAGTTGGACTCTACACCACAACGCACCTTACATCGATCTAGATGATAACAAGGCTTTTTTTCCTCATGAAGGAGTAGAGACCTAGCTTTCCTCAGTCTGTTAAAATGTGATGATATACCTTCTTGTTGAAGTTCTGATGAACTGGGGTTTCCTCTCCTAAGTCTAAATTTACCCGCTTCCTCCCCCCTTCCCCCCCTCCCCCCACTCCCCTTTTCTTTAATAAATAAGTACCATGGGCCCCTCTCTGATAAGGAAGAAAATGAAATAATCTCAATTTTATGAAAACTTTGAGCATGAGCCAATCTACCAGTCACTAATTGAGCTCCCAGGTAGGCCCCTATTAAGCTAGAGAAAAGGAGTCTACTTGTTTTTCAAATAAATCAAGGGATTCATTAGAAAACCTAATATTATTAGAATCAAATGGGTATAAAACCCTTTGAGAGCAAAGAATACTAGGGGAAAAGAACCCACTTACAAGAATCCCTGTACTTGTTATGAGCCGGGATCGATCATATTCGCATTTCCACTATGTTTCAGCATCCATCAAAAGCAAAGAGATCAGGTCATTATATTCTACTAAATAGATGTCGATGCTCCTGAACTGCTATAGGAGTCTAATTATCATTCCCTTCCCGCATCGCTAGAAAGATAAAGCTTTTCTTCTTTCAATAAAGCTTAAGCTGTCTTGGCAGAGATTTAGGTGGCGAGAGACTTTAGGGATTGTTTGAGTTTCTGAGCGTAACGAATCAAAGCCGAATATAGATCAAGGTAAACAATTCTAAAAGTCTATGCTACAGTGCTTAAGGAAGCAAAGTGTAAGAAATAGAGATTCAACTAAATTGTTAAGGGCAAAATGTGGCTACCAATGAAAGGTTGCATGCTCAAAAGAGCTAACTAGTGGTATAATATCTGAAAAAGGCTAAAATTTACAAGAAAAATAAAGGAAAGCCTATTATCATCTTCTAAAAAAAGCAACACTCTTTATTTCACTTCAATAACATGTAGGGCAAGTTCTAGACTATGATGCAAAATATGTAATAAACCAATTCTAACCACACGTGGAACAAATATAAATCAAGATGGATTAATTCCACTTCAACAAAAGACACTGTCACCCCCCGAGCCTATACCCTGGACATAAATGACACCCGAGAACCATTGCTGGTCCCCCCAAGTGAACCGTAAGCCTGACTCAATACTTAGCGAAAGGCTTACTAGACAACATACGAACTCAAAAGTAAAGATTTACTCATTTGTCTTACAAATAAATAAACTTAGAAATGTATGAAAACATTCAACTAGCCAAAGAAGGTAACTTAATTCTTAACATTAACTATGGAAATGGAAAAACTCCTCAAAACACTGTTATCTAAGAAGTGTCGAAATACTATGATAGACTTCGGGACAAGACCGACAACATCTTAACAAGAGTGAAAGATAAATGGGGAATCCTCTTGAAGTAAGAAGGCTCACAAAAAAAAAATCTAGAACTACAAGTGGTATCACAGAGCGCCTGTTGATTACCCTGAATACATATATCTGCATCATGAATGATGTAGGCTAAATGGCTTCAGTACGAGCATGAAAGGGGTGCTATAAAGCATAGACATAAGCTTGAACTGATAAAAAGGAAGAACATACTAACCTCATCTCAACTGAACTCAACTCAAGAATACTCAACTCAACTCAATTTAGTATGAAAGAAAAAATAAAGATGTAGTATAATGAAAGCTTTTAAAATAGTAGATAATAATTCAATCTATATAAAAATACAATAATAAACTCTTTACTCTTATTTGGGAGATTCTCTAACATACAACCGTCACTATGAGCTATGTAATGATACAACGTCTCACCACATTCCAGAGCTGTACTATACCTTGTTGGAGTAAAGCACATCCTTAACTAAGTGGATCCACTAATGTATACTTAAAAGCAATAAGGAATCATCTAAAAATTATGTTCCTTTACCCATGTTGGCATACATGGTTTATGAAGATTTTGAGTTTGGTTGTCGGTTCTCAATACTACTCCCAATAATATATAACTCATTCTCATATGTTTTAAAGAAAACATAGCTCCTCCTCAATTTGAGATAATTACCCAAAATTTCTCTTAAAAGAGATAATGCTCCAATTGATGATTTTTCTATTTCGGATGTGAAGGCTTAGGCTTCCATTTTTGTTCTAGGAAAAAAACTCCTCATTTACTCATTTAGAAATCAAGGTTTCTTCTCGTTTTAAATGTAAAAGTGTTACATACTTGGGAATACTTAGTCCCCTCATACTTATTTTGAAAAATGAACTCAACTCACCTCATCCTCATTCTCATTACTCACGTCTTAAAACAAGTTAAAATTAATTGTAGAAGACTTTTCAAAATGACTCAAAAGTTTTTATCAAACATTACTCTTAATCTTTACTTTGATTTGAAATGAATATTTCAGAGCTATAATTAGAATATATGATCTCTCAATGATTTAGGAAGGTTTAGATAATTGATAATCAGAAACAAACCAAGAAAAAAATTATAGAATACTGGCCCAACACGGAGGATGAATTAAATTTTTGGTTGCAAAATAATTTTTGAGACAAAGGATTCCGTATCCTCTATGAGATGCGGAGAGGGGGTGACTATCAGAAAGCTGAAATTTCTAAACGTAGACCCGAGCGCTTATTTTTGCCCGATCATTTATTACTTTCCCAAACTCAATTCAACTCATACCCACTTCAATTCCACGGTCCAATTTCACTAAATTTCACAAACCCAAAACATTTTCAATAAAACCTGATGAGTCTTAGATTTTGACTCATTTAGGGCTTTGTTTTCACAGTTTAAGTGTCCTGAAATGCGTAATTTATGCTCTAAACTGATGTTTAAGTTTTGATTTGCAGCAATGAAGGTTAAGGAGCAAGGCAAGAAAACTATTGGACAAAAATGATCAAAAAAATATGAACAAGTTGAAGGAAGGCAATCCTGGTGATCACCAAGACCACTCGGCAAACTGTTGAGTTGCTCTTTGGCTCACTTAAAGTTCCAGCATGCCAGCCTTGGGGAAGATCCTACTTGGCAATAGAAGTGGACAGTCGGTGGACCACTGAACGACTCGATGACATCAACCTCGATCGCCTAAAATCATAGAATCTTGAGGACTAAAAGCATAGGCAAACCGGCAATAGATTGGAGCGAAGGCACATCATCGAGCTGGTTGTCGATGCACAACTTACCTCACCTTATGGTCCTACATACTTGGATTTTGGGAACTATAAATTAAATTTCGGAAAGGTCTTTTATAACTTTTGCAATGTTGAAAAGAATATTGAGGAGTTCATATTGTTCCTGAGTATTTTTCTCCATTGTTGTACCTTTCTGAAGGAGTTTTTCAAGTAGATTGCAATTAGGTTTTTGATTTAACTCAATTGGGAACATTGTAGAGACTTGAGAATCATTACCTAACTTGTGACTTTTATAGTTGGTAATTGTTTCTACCTTTTTATAATCCATAGCTAAAGCCCCAATTCTTGGGGTGTGATCATGTGATTATTGGCTTAATTAGCTTATGAGTATTGTTGTTTACTGATTTTAATGCTTAATTGAAGTAGGTTTTAATCAATAGCTTTGTATTAATCTAAGAATTGTAGTTGCAAATGCAATTCTAGCTTAGTGTTTTGGGCTTGCTTGAGAAAGAGGTTTTAGAACCAAGGTTTCCGAATTATGATTGTAGTTGTTGGGTTGATGTGGGTTTAGCTTGAAAGAAATAACCCTAAACTTGATTCGACCTATCTAGCTCGAGAGAGTAGATAAATTAAGGTTTTGGGCTTTTACATTGTTAAGGTTGTTGAGATTCGAGAGAATTTGCTTGAATCGTAATAGTTGTTCGAGAGAAAGTTGTTACATCTATAGTCTAGCCTATCTACTGAGATTTAGTAATTGTTAGTTAATTCCAAATACCCATATAGTGAAATTAACTTATAATCGATCACATCCGAGAGAATTCCTCTCTACTTGTTCATTCCCCTGTTTTGATACTTCATTTAGTTGCTAATTGATAACCCAATTCCCCCATCTGATATTCGTTGTTAACCCATTCGACTTATTTAAATGTTCTTAATCATTTCTATTCTTATAACTAATAAGATCACATTTGTAACTTCATAACTGAATTCGTACCGCTCCTTGTGGGTTAGACCTCAACTCTTTGTTGGGGTTTAAATTAGATTACGATCGGTTACACTTAGTATTAGATGATCGTTTATCAAAAATGGCACAGCTGCCGAGGGCAAGTGTTGTTTAGAGTTCTCTTATTGAAGTTTGAATTGTGATCTTTTTTTGTTGTAGTTGAATCGACTTATTTTGTTTTATGTTTGTGTTGGTTGTGTTTGCATTTGAACAGAGGACGAGATGAGTGTTAATGAAAGTAACAATAGCCAACTAGGCTACCACGATGATATAGGAAATCTAAATGATGTTAATGATTCGATTCAATTAGGTGGTGTTGGTGCAACACGTCTACCTCCTGTTGAGGAAACTGTTGTCTTCCATGTCACGAGCACAATGCTACAACTCTTGCAAATTAAAGGTTTATATGGAGGGCTAGCTCATGAGGATCCCCCTGAGCATATTAGGTATTTTATAGATGTATGTGGTCTATTCTCATTCAAGAACATCTCTCAAGAATCAGCCCGTCTCCGGTTGTTCCCTTTTTCTTTGATGGTGGAAGCTACCAAGTGGTTAGCCGAGGAATTCCATTACTATTTGGGATGAACTTACCATGGCTTTCTTTGTAAGGTTCTTTCCTCCTTGAAGATGATGACATTAACAGATAGTATTCAAGGCTTCAAACGCTTGGAGGGTGAACCAATCCACGCAACGTGTATGAGATTTCAGAAGTTGGTACTTCAATGTCTAACTCACGGACTTTCAAACAACGTGTTGTTCCAACACTTCTATAGGATTCTTGACTCGGTGAAAAAAGGTGTTGTTGATCAACATGTTCTAGGGGCTATAATACAACAACCTTATGAGATGCATCTAATCTCCTCGATGGCATGACCAAGATTAACAGAGCATGGTACACTCAAGAGGACCAGGTGTCTCCTCTTACCTTTAGAATGACAAAAGAGCAGATCGAGAAAGACTAAGAGAGAGACCAAAACGTGGCCAAAATGATACCCAACTGGATATCTTGTCTAAATATGTGATGCATAGTGGGTTGAAGAGTGTAAATGTTGTTGGTATTGGTGGAGCAAACCCTGAGGAAGAATACTTTGAGGCTCTACATAATGAGGACGTAACTTTTCTTGCAAATCAAGGAGGTGGTTTGCGTCCGAGCTATCCAAGGCTGAGTGGGAATCAAGGTTAAACTAGAGAAAGGGATGATGGATGGAGAGACCGTTACAGAGAATGGCGTGACCGTGGGGCTAATTGGAAGGAAATGGATGGTGACAAGGAAAGATACATTCCACCCCATGAACGTCAAAAACTTAAGGACCAAATGGCTGACCAAGAAAACTTCTGTATGGAAGATATGCTTGCACGCATTCTCAATAAGGTAGAAGGGTCGGACAAAGTCATGAATGAAATGAAAGAGGACGTCCCCACACTCAATCAGATAGGCACCTCTCACTCAATGTCCATCAAACAATTGGAAACACAAATGGGTCAAATTTCATCTCATTTGAACCCAAGGCAAAAGGGGGGTCTACCAAGTGATACCTTGGCTAACCCAAAAAATTAACCTTGAAAAGCGTATCAACATCATGTCATGATGTTAAATAAGATGCTTCTTGGGAGGCAACCAAACTTTTAATGCTTGTATAACTATTATTTTAATAACGGGTGTTGAATGTGCATGGTGAAAAGTTGAAAATTTGGGAAAATGGCAGTTTGGCGAGCCAAAGATCCAGTCGGCGACTCGCCGAACAGGTTGGCAAGCCTGACTTGGATTGTCGTTGGAACTACCTAGCTTGCTAGAGGTTCTATAAAATTCGGCGGGCTAAAGTAACACTCGGAGTATCACCGAGTAGGTTGGCGACCACGACTTACTTCACCGACTGGCGCGCAAACCGAACAGTTTAAAAGGACAAACTGTTTTAAATTCAAAAATCCTTTCATTTCTTACTTGTCAACTTCCATATTCTCCCAACCACTATATATTTTTGTTACCGTATTTTTGTTCTAACTTTTTTCGTGGGATTTTTTGCTTGGGGTGGTCGTTTGGATTACATTGCTTCCTAGCTATTCAAATTTGCAGCTTCTAAGGTAGGTTTTTCAAACCCCATTCTATATTTGGTTGAAATCGAATGAAAATTGTTGTTTTATGGTGGTTATATGTGTTTATTATTGTTGTGTTTGTTGTGTTTGTCGTGTGTTAGTTTGGTTGCCTGTTTATAATTTTAATCTTAATTATTTGGCTTTAAATGGCACTTTCCCGTGTCGTTGATTGCTAAATATTTTTTGGGGTGCATTGATAATATTATGGGTTTAGAGGGGTGAAGTTTGAGTAACCCCAAATTGTGCTAATTGTCAAATTTTGCCCGATGATAGAGCGGATGACGTCATTCTTAAGGGCAAAAGACGTCAATTGGACAATTTTGGCCAAACCGGGGAAGTCTGAGTACCCCGAGGGCATGGGTCTTATTGGATGAGGTGTAGTTGAGCATTTATAAATACCCAACCAAAACTCTATTGAGAGGCTCAACTCATTCGCAAAAACCCTCACCTAAAGGACTCAAGGACCTCTATTATCAATAAAACTCAAGAACTTCTTAAGAACTCAATAATCTACTTCAAGAATGAATTCATGGGTAAACTTTTACATGATTGGCATGACGGAAAACAAACCCAACACTATGAAAGTTTACATACCTTGTAAAAATTATGTTCTTGGTAAAGCTTGTAAGAATCTTGAGCGTTCTTGTTTTTCTTTTCTTGAAATTCTCTCTAAAAAACCCTAAGATATTTTGGAATGACTAAAACTAATTCCAATAAGTTTAGACCCCTAAAAGGGTGAAAAAAATGTGCAGGCCTAGTGGGGTAAGGAAAAAGCCAAAACATCCCTCCTTACAACGGATATTTTTTCCTTCAGTGGATAGGCTGTACTAAAACGGGCACATCTCCCTTACTCGAACTCAAAATTTAGCCAACTTGGTGGCATTGGAAAGAAGAGTCAAAAACCTTCGATTTGATATCTCATGGGCCATCAAAATCAACTTTTTCTGAAAGTTATGGTCGTTTGAATTTGATCCAAAACTCACAATTTAAGAGTGACTTAAACAAATCTCAATTTAGCTCTTTCCAATTTAGTTCTTTCTAGATTGAGCTCTTTCTAAGACCGAGGTGTTACAGACATGATCATAAAAACTACAAATTAAAATAAGTTGTATACAAAGTCACAACCATAAGACTAGGTGTCAAAGAGTGGAATTTCATTAGCAATCAAGCATGCACAAGAAAGAAGAAAGTACAACAGAAAATTAGGCTTAAATAGCAAGTATCACACAACTCAAAAGGGTATTTTCTTTTCTCTCCAATAAAAAAAATAAAAAATTAAAATTTACTTTCTATAAAATAAAAGATACTTGGTTCAAAGGGACTATTCTCGGGGAAAGAACCAAAAACAAAAGCCAAGAAACCCATCCTATAAAAAAAAAAAAGACACAATAAAACAGTATAAACTAGGAATTAGTTTCTCCACCCACAGTTAAAAAGATACAATGTCCCCAAAGAATTAATTAAAATTCAAAACAAGGGTTAGGAAAACTCCTTGAGGCCTAGCTAGTAGCATGTATTATCAATTTTCATCAAGGGGCGTATGCACCTCACTCTTAAGCTCAAACGTGCTCATTTGCTTTATATTGTTGGGTTCTCAAACTTCCCTTAATATGCAAAAGCAGAAAAAAAAAAAAAAAAGATGACACTAAAAATAGTGAAAAAAATAACAAGCTACACTATAAATTGGTTTGCCTCCCAATAAGCACCTAATTTAACGTCGTGACATGACACAAGAAAGTTCACCACTTTTGTTTCCACTTTGAACTTATGAATTTCACCCCTAACTTTGCATCAAATTTTTTGCTCCTCTTTAGGGGAGGTGCTATAAAGATAAGGGAACCAAGTAATATATGTCACATCTTACACTTCTTGTCCCCTATGTAAGGAATGTCGTTTTGTCTACGTGGACCAAGAAACTTTAGAATGAAGGGGCCTTGTTCTTCATCTAGACATTCATACATTAGTTTAGATGACTCGAATTTTATGTCATCATCCAAACATAACGTTGAAAAATATTTAGAATGAGGTCCAATATGCCCCAACTCCAAAGAAGCATTTTTTACAACATTCTAACTTTTGTACTCCTTCTCAATATTGACTCTAAGGTAGAGTTGAATGGTTGAAATTCCTCTTTTTGCTCATAGATCATCATTGATGACAATTGGCGATTGGGCATCAAAAACTTCAATCTTTTTGTTCAAGTGAGCCTTAAAGTCATGAATATTTGAGCCAACTTGTTCTATTTCTTGTGTGAGCTCAACTCTTCCTTCTGGCAATTAGGTTGTCATGTATGTGAAACAATCACCGATAGACTCTTGAAACTTTAGAAGTTGAGTATGTTCTTATAGCGAAGATTGGCGCACTATCTCTGCTTCTTCATAACTTTTTACTTGCTGGGTTTAAATATCTTCATCTAATTGAGTATTGGCTAGGCATATCACTTGAAAATCATCAACATCAACCTCAACATGCAGTTCTATCATTATTGCCTGCATTTCCATATTTTTTGTTTATTGTTCCATCATTATTGATTCCAGTTCTATGAGTTTTAAATTCTTTTGTTCATCATCCATATAAATTGCTTTAAAAATATATTCTGCGGCTCTTATTTAGTATTCTCCACTTCATCACCCTTGCCAACATCACAAATAACAGACAAATCATAATAGGGCTTCGGGGGAGGGAAATAAGAGTTAGGAAACTATTTCAATGTACATATTGACCACCAGATATTGACATATAGGATACTTGATATTCAATTGGTGTCCATTATAAGAATACTCCTCACCCAACCATGATTTATCCCAATCATCTAATCAATAAGAGTACTAAATTCTTTAAGGGAACGAGCATTTGTAAAATAATAAAACAATGATAAAAACTTAAATAAATAAATAAAAATAGTATAACCTAGAAGAACAGTTAATTTCTAAGTCTCCAAGTGGCGCCAAAAACTTGTTGCTTCCAATTGCACACACAAGTATACACGGTTACACAAGTAATATAGCGGCTCTAAAAGATCCAGATTATCAAACCCAAAGGACTTGTCAATAAACTATTTTATTAAATTATAGTAGTCTAATAATTTATTTAAGAGTGCTAAAAGTTTTTTATTTATATTTAATTACTAAGAATGCAATAAAATTACTTTAAATGGTTTAAAAATTCCACAGGTGCAACATGCTTAAGGTTTCACTCATCATATCTCATATAATGAATTAACTACAGTTATCAAATTATTGGTTTACATAGCTAATTTTATGATCATGATCTCCTGACCTCTAATCGTTATACTTCAATTGACTGTTTAACCAATCGTTGAGCAGGGATATACAAACTCAATTGGCAAGCATTTAAATTTCATCATGTTTAATATCCAAGCTCGGTGTTCATCTGGGTGTCAATACTGAACACGAATATGAATAAGTGATATGCAACAAAGATGGAGCTTTTTATATTCCTTAGTGTATGTACCTCTTCGTCTCCTGGTCCAAGAATAGATAATATATTTATTTCTATGGTGATCAAGCATGAAATACTTAAATAAGAATACAAAAGTAATTTAAGAGATAACCAACATTAATTCAAAACAACTGATGTTCAACAATTACCTGTAGCCGCAACCCAAAACAAGGGTCTTTAGCTAATTATGTCTAAGAAAAGAAAAAGAATAAAAGAACCTGAAAAAGTATTGACCTTGCTCTACACAATATTTTTTTACAAAGTATCTCTCCTAATAATTATTCTCATGGGCTATTTTTAGATGTAGAAAATCCTAATAACTGTGTCCAAAAAAAATTGGGAAAAGAAAACCAAAGGAATTGGTGTCTGTGTGGAATGTGCTACCAAAATGCCTTACAATACAATGCTCTTGTTTTCTTCACCATTGCCACGTTGCATCAAGGAAACCAATTTGAATTCGTTCTACCAACCATTTGAATATATATACTTATTAATATAATATTAAACTTTAGCCATTAATTTTTCTGCTTGATTTTCTTCTATAATCTTTCATCTTTCATTCATTTTAGCTCCAAACTTCTTCATCTTCACACAAATTTATTCCTACAAATAAAATACCCTATTTAGCACAATCCATAAAATACATGCTAAGAAGGAAAAATACAAATAATAAATGTGAAGTAAAAAATGATTAAAATACATATTTTTGGCCTCACATCAATGAATTTAGACAACTCAAAATCCTCATAAATCATGTCTAGCCAACATTAGAACATGATCATACTTTTTAGATGAAACTGTTTTTCTTAGTGGATCAACTTAGTTGAGAGGTTCTATACCCAAGCAAGGTATAGGACGGTTCTAGCAACATGGGTAAGACGTTGTATCATCACATACCTCATTGAGATAATTGTCGATTAGAGAATCTCCCAATAGAGTTAAGGTGTATTTTAATGTATCACTTATTATGTTGAGTTTAGAGATGAGTAAATTTTGAAAAAGTTTTAAATGATTTGACTCCTTTATTTCTTTATATTTAGTTTGAGTATATTTTATTTATTGTAGTCCTCTAAGTTTTGTTATTGTTTCACTCAGCCATATTACAATACTCGTACATTCAATGTACTGGTCTCATTCGTCTTGCATCATTCTATGGTGTAGATACAAGTGTTCTTAATCATCAATAAGTGCTTCGTTGATATCAATCTACACTTCAGCTAGATTTTGGTCAGCCTCCTTGAATTCCAGAGGACTGCACATTTACTTTCTAGTTTGGAGTTATGAAATGATGTGGGTATTGTCCCGAAGTACATCTTTAATAGAGAGGCTTCATAAATAGACAGAGTTGA
The DNA here is from genome assembly GCA_037074985.1 of Solanum bulbocastanum. Lineage (NCBI taxonomy): Eukaryota > Viridiplantae > Streptophyta > Magnoliopsida > Solanales > Solanaceae > Solanum > Solanum bulbocastanum. Next base: position 19,066,535 of record CM073604.1, read on the forward strand.
GGTGTCTCACAGTATTGACTCTCCTTTAAGTTGTTTTACAAACTATAAATATTTCTATTGAGTATTTTTTGGATTTTATGAGTTGAGTATTTTAGCTTAACGAATTTAATTCTATTTTGAGCCTCTCATTGCTTGAGTAAGTATACCTCTAAGTATTCAGCTAGGCCAAGGGTTTGCTTGGGGGCTAGCAATGATTCTCGAGGGCTGGCCACATCTATGGATTAAGTTCGGTGCATGACACAACTTTTGAAATATAAGATATAATGATAAAAATTCACACCTAAAATATCATTTTCACGTGAATTTCATACCTGAGCCATCAAGTGTTTATATTTCCTACCTAAACTATCGTCAATTGTTTATGACAATACCCAAACTATCATAATGAATTGGTGTCTAGTGCTAAAGGAAAACCATTTATTTTAATATTTTATTGTATTCAGAATACAACAAGTACAAGGCTAAAATCATATACTGTCAATAAAACATTATGCTGCAATCTATTTTTGCACTACTTGTGATGATTTAGTTTGTTGCGATAATTTTATCCATAATGCTAGTTGATGGATCCCAACAGTACACATAGGTGTAAGAAGTTATAGAAGTAATAAAGTGATTACAAGTAATAAGATATCAAATATACAGAGACTTGTGATTACCTATTTACTAAATTAAACATGCTCTAATTATTTATTCGAGCATTCAAATATCAAGATTCAGATGGTTTATGATTATACAAAAACAAGAAAGTAATACGAACATATATGTAGAGGTTGTTCAATGAGAAAATAAAACCTAGGACTATGGCTTCGAAAGAGATTACAAGCTAAAAAAAGAAAATAAGAGAGAGAGATTTCAAGCTTATAACTTTGTTTTGCAATCATGTAAAGTATTCAATTTCATTGACTTTGTTCATTTATCTAGAAATATTTGTATACCCAATCGATTAGAAACTTACTCAGAATAATATCACCCTAGTAATTTAGTGGAATATATTAAAATCTGACTCATAATGGCATAGTTCTAGGAAAGTATTAATAGAAATTGAAAGAGGGAGTCCATTCTTTCAAGTTAAAAAAATCTGACTCATAATGGATTGATTTTGAGTGTGTACGTACCCCCAATAAAGGGAAATATAATTGGTCATATAGGCCAAACTAGCTTTTTACCCAATAAAGAAAGGACCACAACATTTTCCCAATGATACTGTTAGTAGGGGCACATTACAATTCAATGATTTATCATTTACCATGCTTGTTCTTATGACTTAGAAATTAAAAATCAAAGTTCCATCCGTGACCAATATTTTTGTTGTAGTTTTCCGCAGTAGCATAGCAAAATGGCAATATGTAAAACGTTAACTAGATAGATTGTGAAGACCTAGAAGATTATTGTTGGAATTTTATATAAAATTATTGTTATATACCTCCTGATAGTTACCCTGAGTCATAATTTTGGACCAAATATATAAGACTAGTTTTATAACTGGATTGAAAAGTTGTGATTTAACAAGTTTTAGAGTTTTGGAGACTCTTAAGTTGATATAAATGACTTTAGGCAACTCCATAGCTACAAGTCTCAGCATGGTATTATGTTTGTTCCATCATCTCTGGAATGTGAAATTTGGTCTAGGAGTGTTGTTGTTTACTCTTACAAAGTATTTATGTATATTTAAGCTCTTGACTTGGAAGTTTAAGTGATTACAACAAAAAGATGACTTCACTCAATGTTTGGAGTTCAGACACTCACATTATATTTCCAACGATTCAGTTAGATTCAGAAGGTGATTTTAGGCCTTGGTAATGTTTGTACATTCATCTTCTAGAGGTTTATGAGGGAATTTTTGTATTTTAGTTTTAGTTGGTTTATGCATAGGAACATTCCTATTTCAATTGGGTTTGAGGCACTATTGTGATGGTACTTTGCAAAACTGATGAAAAAGAGAAACAAAGAGGATATACCATTTTTGAGGGATGTGCCACACATTGTGGTTGATACTATTTTTGAGGGATGTGCCACACATTGTGGCTGACATACTAATATCTATGGTCCCATGATCTAGGCAGTGGTTGAGTATCAACAGGACATACATGCATCTCTCTATATGATATTTACATTGCACCTTATTATCATTCCTTGACATTTATTAGTAGGTTGTTATGTTCGTGGTTATTTGAATATGAAAGGTTGTGATTACGCTATGTAGACTCTGATGTGTGACATGGTTTATTAATTGTATAGTGTTGCTCTATTACTTGTAAAATTATAAGGATGGGCTGGTTTGATTTTTATGCAGGTTGTAGTATATGGAGGTTTGGATGGTATGTCATGGTTCTTGTGTTCGGTATTACTTTACTTAAAGTTAACTAGGGATATTTGATGATTATCATTGTTGTTTGGTACTCAATCCCTTTCTTTCTACACTTGTGTAGGTTACGATCCTGGATCATCTTAATCATCTCTTCTGCATATTCATCTGAGGCCAACCTTTTGTAATGACCCAATCGGTCATTTTTTGAAAGTTTTGTGAATTTAATATTTTCCCCCTCCCGATATTGACCCTGAGTCTCTTACAATTGAGTTTGAAAAATTGATTTTGATCTTGGAGTTAAAAGTTGAGAATTTTGTAAATTTTGAGTTTGAAAGGCTAATATTGTTATGAAAGTGGTTTTTGGAGTCTCTTGGAGTTTCGAGTGTTGGAATTGAATTTTGTTTATTCTATCAGTTTCAGAATATGGAATCCAAGCAGTGAGAGTTGTACAGATTGACTCGTCAAAGTGTGAGTTTCAAGTGGTATGATGAGTTTGAGGAGAGCTTTCAATAGCTCAATACCCTGTTGACGTTGGCTCTTCTTTTGACTTTACCTGAGAAGGGTGTGGACTTCACTATTAAGTAGGATGCTTCTGGAGTCGAATTATATGGTGTTCTAATGTAGAAGGGTAAGGTGATTGCCTCTTCCTCTAGGAAGTTAAAGGCACGTGAGAAAAACTACCCTACCCATAACATAGAGATGGAAGCCATAGTGTTTGTGCTTAAGCTATGGTGACATTATATGAGGTTTTCAAAGATGATCAAAGGCTTCATTACATTTTAAGTAATAGAGATCTAAATTTGAGGCAACATAGATGGCTGGAACTACTGAAGGACTTTGATATCACCATATTGTATCATCGAGGGGAGGATAATGTGGTGGTTGATTCTTTGCATAAGAAGAGTTGCAGCATGGGAAGGCTTGCCGCAATTAGTGTGGAAGAGAGACTATTGGCAAGAGATGTTCAGAGGTTAACTAATACTCTCACCTAGTTATGAATATTTGAGGAGACTGGTTGTTTGATTTCTTTTATTGAGGCTCATTCTACCTTAGTTGAGAAGATTCATGAGCACTAGTTTGATGACGAGAAACTATGTCTCATTTGAGGCAAAGTGATGAGAGTGGAAGCGAAGGCGGTTGTCTTTGGTTCTAATGGTGTCTTGCAGATTTGAGGGAAGATTTGTGTGCCCAAGGTGAGCTAGTTGATTAGACTGATTCTTGAGGAGGCCCATTGTTCCCGATATTTCCATTTACCTGGGTGATTTCACGTATTAGGACACTTCATCCAATACTAAGTGCCAACGATCATGAGTAGTAATATAACACAACTAAGTTAGTTGGGGTCGAGTCCCAAGGGAGTGGCTCATAATTAAGAATCAATAGGCAAGTAAGAATATTTTCAAGTCAATCATAGCTAAAAACATTTATGAATAAAAGCATAGTTCAAGTTTGGGGTGACACAAGTGTCAAATATCAAGGGGTTTTTGTTTGTATTATCAACAAAAACAACAAATTATACGAAAATACAAAAATGGAGCCGGGATTCTTAGGATATAATTGGATTATGTGCAAAGGTAAACAACTAGGTGATTACAATTAATAGTAAACAACTGCAAATCGGTGAATTAGCTAGACTTTAGTGGGGGCAAACTTTTTCTCGGACAATTTACCTCGAATCAAATTGGTTTCTCTCGAACACCAATAAGCAACAATGAAGCACAACCTTCACTTTAGTCCATTCACTCTCTTAAGTTGAATGTGTGGAAAAGGGTTTAGGGATCACTCTCTCAAGTTGAGCCCATGACAACCCAATCTAACAGACCATCGATTCAGTAATTTTGGTTTTAAAACCTCTCTCTTGAGCAAGCCAAAAACACAAATTTAAGATTGTGTTTGCAACTACAACCCATTAAAATCAACCACAATTACTAAACGAAATCACTTTTAAACAATGAAAAAAATATAGATTAACAATACCCAGCAGTTAAATCAATCCATAATCACACAATCACACCCCAAGAATTGGGGTTTTAGCTAGACATAGTAAAAAGGTAAAAATCATTACCAAGCAGTTTTTCTATCAACTGGATACGATTGATATTGTCTTTACAAAAGTCTAAGATGATGAATCTTCAACACCCACTTCGAATTTCTTAGAAATGAAAATCTTCAAATCATCAAAGCTAAGGAAATATTGTCTCTAAACTTAAATCTAAGATCTCAAACTTCAAAAACTGAAAAATAATATGTTTCAACACACCAAATTGCTCTCACCAAATCCACGTCTAAGCTAAAAATTGAAACAACTATTTATAGTTGTCAAAAAGTGTGCTACGAAGGTTCAGTCGCCGAAGTTAGTTAGGATTGCCGACCCAATTGGCAATCCGTGATCCGCCATTTGGTCATTTTTATCGCCATTTTGCTTTTGCCTTCAGCATCTTCTGGTTCTGTAACTTCGGGCGGTACGGCACTGCATCGTGGAACTGTTTGGTGACTCGCCGACTGCTTTTTTCTCTCGTTGACAAGATTTTCTCTTTCAAATCATGGCATTCTGGAACATTAGGTGAGACCCTAGCCTGGCCTAATGGGTTAGGAGATCCTCAAGCGTTCTTCCCTTCGTTCTTTTAGCTGCCTTGTTCCTTTTTGCTCAATAGTTTCCATGCCTTGTTCATCAATCCAAATAGCTGAAATTCAAGGATTTATATTAGTTATTGGCACAAATTATGCATTTGAGGACCCTAAATCTATTAAAATAAAGCCCTAAATGAGTCCAAATCGTGGACTCATCAACACCCCCAACTTAAACTTTTGCTTGTCCTCAAGTAAAACTCAAGTTTAACAGTTCAAAAAGGTTGTCTCAAATAGTGCAACACAAGATTCAATCATGAATGCACACAAAAAGATTCAACTTACTCATGCATAGATCAATTGTGCACTCAAAGAGTCAAGTTGTGACTCACCAATATCAAAGAATCTCAAACTCATAATACTTGCTTCAAATGCAAGTTCAAGCTCAAGCTCAACAAAGGTACTCAAATACCCTCACACAAAGAATGATTCCATATTCACACACAATGGTTCAATAAGTTAATGTTCTGGAATCAAATGCAAATGCCACACTCACAAAGATGAACACAATGTATGATTTCACCCATAGGTTTGCCCGTATTTTCCAAACAACATTTGTTTCAGCTCACTCAAGATCAAAAAGGTCTTTTCAAGGCTTGTAACGGGGCTGAGTGCAAAGGTATAGTCATTTAGGCTCAATGGCAATAGTCCTCATGAAATGTGGTGTGAACAACACTTCTTTCCCTTTTCTTCATCGTTTTTCATTCGTGCTTACAAGTCATCCCATTATTCACTTTCCATGGACTGTTGGAAACCCCATTTCTTTTGGCATTTTCACAACCTTGTTCCACAACTTTTTCTTTTTCTTTTTATTTCTCATTCCTTTCTTCTTTTTCATATATTTTTGTATGGAGGGGTTCCATTTTTCTCAAAAGATGGGTAAAAGGGGACTTTCTTACACTCCTTGATTTACCTTCTCTTTTCACCACACCCCAAACTAAGGCTTTTGGCCTAAGTTGGCTATTCAAACAAACCACAAATCATGGGGATTATGGATATTGGATAAAAAAATGTTATGTTTTCATCAAGTTTATTTCAAGAAAAGGGTTAACATTTAAAGGGTGCTCGAAAGGAGTTCACACACTCATAAGGTAGGCCACAAAAAGAGGTATAATGTCAAATTGGTTCACACTCTTTAAAGTTGCCTAAGATGATCTCAAGACTTCCCATCACTTAGTCAACCAGACCAACGGGGCAAATTCTAGGCGTCATTACACATGGTTCACGGTAAGCTCATCACACAAGGCATTGACACCAATGTCAAACAAGAATCCACACTTTCGCTAGTGTGCAATGTTCATCACAAGTGACTCAATCCGATTCTTGGCTAGTCGCAACGAGATGCAAAGAGTTCACTTGTTGACTATGCAACTTTATTTGGCCTCATCATAGTCGCACATTAATTTTTGTTTGATTATGAGCACTATTCAAGTCATCGATATTGATCAAAACCAATACTCATATTTGAAAAAGAACAGCCACATTCAACACAAACAAAAGGTGGCAAAAAATATTTCGAAAGTGTCAAAATCATTTACATTTAAAACAAGGAGCCACAAACTCAACCATCCACCAAAATAGTATAAAAACATAATTATGGCTCAAAACCCAATATATAAACAAAACCAGAGAGTCACAAAATCACGAAAGCTTGGTCTCACCCAACCACAAATAAAACATTTGTTCTCAAATGGAAGAAAATACCCAAAAGTCAAATAAAACAAGATAGATAAGGAGGTAAAGGGGGTTCCTGTCTACACAGTCATTTTATCTATTTGGGCATTAGTGCCCAGTGCATCACTCTAGTCTTGGGAATCACTGCCCAGAGTCATATTAATAGAAGTAGTAGGTCCACTAAGGGCTACCAAAGGTGTGTCCGTCAAAAAGGTCTGCACAGCTGCATAGAATCCCCAGGCCCATAAAGGAATAGAGGGGCCTCGGACAGTAGTCTCCCTGTTAGAAATGGGCCTTTTGCCCCTGCTCTGACCTCTAGTTGGAGGCTCTTACCTTCCTCTTTTTGGAAGATTTGATCTCCCTTTGTTGATAGTGATACCTAGTACTCTTTTTTGGGGTGATATGTCTATATTTGTCAAACCATATCCACAAATTATCAGGAAAAATTTACAAAACCTTCAAACAAAAGCACAAAAAAATTATTGCAGACAGATTCGTCAAACCAGTCGGCGAGTTGCTGAACCTCTTTGGCGAGCTAGGTGGGGCTGGCCGAAAGGATTGGCTTTAAAATTTTGGCAAGTCGGCGATGGAAAGGCCTATTGGCAAATCTTTGGCAGCTTTCGGTGAGCAAGGGTAAGTTTGATGAAAGTTACAGAGCGAAAAGGGTTAGGAGTGCAGAGAAAAGGCGATCAAAAAGTCTTTCAGCGAGTCACCGAGTTCCTTTGGTGACCTCAGGCTTCTTGCCGACAGTTATTAACCCCAATAACACATTAAGCATGAAATTAAAGGTGAGATGGGGACTTTCGGCAAACCATCGAGTGGTACGGCAAGCTCGACCCAGCACGCCATATGACCCAACTTGCCTACTTTCGACCTAACTTCTTGAATTCAACCCCGCAACCCCCAAAAACAAAATTAAAGCATGCACTGGTTAAATTAAAGCAAGACCTAGAACACCCATTAACCCGAGATGCTCAGACTTCTCTCGGTTTTGCCAAATTTTGGCCAACTAACAACTTTTGCCCTTAAGAAGGACGTCATCCGCTCTATCATTGGGCAAATTATGTCATTTGGTATAGATACGAGCTACTCAGACTTCACCCAACAAAATTAAACAACATGCAAGCACAATCCCACAATATTTAAATCATTTCAAAGCAAAAAAATATGGGATTTGAACAATCAAAATAATACGGGAAAGATTATCAAATTAAAATAGGCATTCAAACATTCTAATCCTATCATAGAATCCCCAGCACACGTCAATACAATAAGATCATTTGCATAAGAGTATAATTTCGATAAAAGTAAACTTGGGGTTTGGAAAACCAACCTTTTATGTTGATTATGATAAGATCGAAATGCTAGGCGACAATGCAATCCAAATTCGAGCACAAATCAATGACTAAATACTCTAAAAGTGCAAAAATTTATAAACTAGAGTGCGGGTGTGAGTTTGGGAAGATAAAAAGCGAGGGAAAGTGAAAGAGTTGGAAGTTTCAACCTTTGGTCTTTGAAAAACTGTCCAGTTCTGACCCAGTCGGCGACATAAGTTTTGCTCGCTGACCTACTCGGTGCCACACTGAGTGGGCTCTTTACCTTGCCAAGTTTTACATGAACTCCAGTTAATGTGGGGATCATAACAGCGGACTAGATCGCGATCGCCGACCTGGTTGGTGACTCGCCAATAATTTCCTGGGCTCGCCTAGTTTTACAGACTCCAATGTAAAATTTTCTTGAATCGAATGGTGGTCTGGGTCGGGGTCGCTGACCTCTTCGATGTTGTGCCGACTGGACCTTTAGCTCACTTATTTGCACTTTTCACTCATATTCCACACTTTGTCATACACATTCAACAGACCATTATTGCAAACTTAAAAATAAAGAAACTAAAACTTGGGTTGCCTCCTAAGCAGCGCCTTAGTTAACGTCGTGGCACGATGCAAGTCCACCTTCAAACCTCATTTTGGGGTTGACCATAGTGTCACTAGGAACCCCCCCCCCCCCCCCCCGACTGTCTTGGGTTTAGATGAGACGAGATATGACCTATTTGAGTCTCTAACTGATTGATCGACACTGAATGGGAGGTGACAATCTGGGTAAGGGTTGACACGCCTTCTCTCATCTCTTTCAAGATCTTGACCTACTCCTTAACTTTGTTGAGGATACAAGAAAACATATCTTTAGACCGACCACTTTCTGAATCCTTTGGCTTTTAGCGCTCGTGGGGAGGCACATACCTATCCTTCTCCCCATCCTTCTAATTTGGATTACGATCCCTCCATTCACGATCTCGATCTTTCAAAGCTACATCCCTATTCCAACCTTGGTTACCACCCTACCTCGGGTAGTTTGAATGATAACCACTGTCTTGGTTGGCTAGGAAATTCACCTCTTCATTATACAAGGCCTCAAATTTAGACTCATCCAGGTTAGCACACCCATCACCCACAACATTGACACTTCTAACACCTGCTCCCATGACATTTTTAGATAAAATGTCAAGTTGTGTCATGATCTTGGCCATGTTCTAGTCCCTCTCTTGGTCTTTCTCTATCTTCTCTTTGTTTAGTTTAAATGTGAGAAGGGAGACCTGATCTTCACGGGTATACCACGCCCTGTTTATGGTAGTCATGCCATCCAAAGGCTAAAAAACTATCACAAAAGGTTGTTTCATCAAATCTCCTGGAGAAAGTTGGTCAGCAACACCCTTATTTACTGAGTCAAGCCTTCGGTATAAATATTGCACCAACACGTTACCAGGAAAGCCATGGGTTGGGAATTAAAACACCAACTTTTTGAATCACAGCCAAGTTTCATGAATTGGCTCACCTTCTAGACGCCTAAAGCTCTGAATGTTGTCCCGAAGAGTCATCATCTTCGAGGGACGAAAAAATTGCACTTGAAATACAGTAACTAACTCCTCGCATAAAGTGATTGATTCACGTGGAAATTCAGTCAGCCACTTGCATGCTTCTCCCATCAAAGAGAAAGGGAACAACCTCAATCGGACCGATTCTTGGGAGATATTCTTGAAGGAGAATGGTCCACATACATTCATAAAGTTTCTAACGTGCTCATGGGGATCCTCATGTGACAAACCATTGAAAAGCCCATTTAGTTGCAAGAGTTGCAATATAGTACTCGTGATGTGGAACACTACATTCCCTTCAGCCAGAAGCAAGCGAATGGGACCAATACCGCCCATGAGATAGGGGTCATTAGCATGAGGCTCGTTGACATCGTTGAGGTTTCTGATATAATCTTGATAGCCTACTTGGTTGCCATTGTTGTCGTTCACACTCATACTTCCTGATTTAACACACAAACAAGCAAAAAAAAAAAAAACTATAAATTTTGTATCACTATAACTAACACGAACAAAATTAAACTTAACTAGAAAATTTCAACGAACACCACTCCCCGACAGCGGCACCATTTTTGATTTCACGTATCAGGACACTTCATCCAATACTAAGAGCCAACGATCGTGAGTAGTAATATAACCCAACTAAGTGAGTTGGGGTCAAGTTCCAAGGGAGTGGTTCATAATTGAGAATCAATAGGCAAGTAAGAATATGTTCAGGTTAATCATAGCTAAAAACATTTACGAATAAAAACATAGTTCATGTTTGTGGTGACATAAGTGTCAAATATCAAGGCGGTTTTGTTTGTATTATCGGCTAAAATAACAAATAATATGAAAATACTAATATGGAGATGGGATTCTTGGGATGTGATTGGATTATGAGCTAAGGTAAACAACCGGGTAATTCCAATTTATAGTAAACAACTACAAATTAGTGAATAAGCTAGACTTTAGTGGGGGTAAACTTTCTCTCAAACAATTTACCCTGAATCAAATTGGTTTGTCTCGAACACCAATAAGCAGCAATGAAGCACAACCTTCACTTTAGTCCATTCACTCTCTCGAGTTGAATGTGTTAAAAAGGGTTTAGGGTTCACTCTCTCGAGCTGAACCCATGATAACCCAATACCTATAAACCATCAATTCAATAATTTTGGTTTTAAAATCTCTCTTGAGAGCAAGCTAAAAACACGAAGTTAAGATTGTATTTGCAACTACAACCCATTAAATTCAACAATAAATATTGAACAAAATCATTTTTAAACACGAATAGACTATCAATTAACAATACCTAGCAGCTAAATCAACCCATAATCACATAATTACACCCCAAGAATTGGGGTTTTAGCTAGACATAGTAAAAAGGTAAAAATCATTACCAAGTTGTGTTTCCATCAACTAGGTACGATTGATATTGTCTTTACAAAGGTCAAAGATCAAGAATCTTCAAAACCCACTTCAAATTTCTTAGAAATAGAAATCTTCAAATCTTCAAAGCTAAGGAAATATTGTCTCTAAACTCTGTTCTAAGCTCTCAAACTTCAAAAACTAAAAAATAATATGTTTCAACTCAAAATCGATCTCACCAAATCCATGTCTAAGCTAAAAATTTAAACAAGTATTTATAGTTGTCAATAAGTATGCTGCGGAGGTTAAGTAGGCGCAGTTTGTTAGGATCACCAACCCAATCGGTAATTCGTCCTTTGGTTATTTTCATAGCCATTTTGCTTTTGCCTTCAGCATCTTCAGGTTCTGTAACTTTGGGCGATATGGCACTACATCATGAGACCGTTCGGCGACTCACTGACTGCTCCTTTCTCTCGCCAACTAGATTTTCTCCTTTAGGGCTTGGCACTCTGGAACATTAGGTGAGACCCTAGCTGTTCGGCAACTCGTCTAATGGGATAGGCGAACCTCAATCCTTCTTTCCTTCGTTCTTTCAGCTGCCTTTTTCCTTTTTGGTCAATAGTGTCCATGCCTTGTTCCTCAATCCAAATGCCTAAAATTCAAGGATTTGCATTAGCTATTGGCACAAATTATGCATTTGAGGACACAAAATCTATTAAAATAAAGCCATAAATAAGTCCAAATCGTGGACTCATGACTGGGTGTGACAAAGATGTATCATAATTTGAGCAAACATTATTGGTGGTCTTATATGGAAAAGGATATAGCATATTTTGTTTGAGGAGTCTGACTTGCCAAAGGGTCATGTGTGAACACCAACGGCTTGGAGGTATGTCTTAGTGGATGCCTATTCTTAATTGGAAGTGGGAACAGATTACAATGGACTTTATTGTGGGACTACCTACAACCTTGACTTGTTATGACTCCATTTGGGTTTTTATTGATTGGTTGACCAAGTTTGCCCATTTCATTTTGATTCGGGTAAAGTATACGGTGGAGAAGTTAGTCGAGCTTTATATCACTCAGATTGTGCAGCTTCATGGAGTCCCAGTTTCTATAGTCTCTGATCGAGGTTTTTTGTTCATTTCTCATTTCTGTAATACATTGAAACTTGGGTTGGGTACTTGATTTGATACAAGTATAATTTTTCATCCTTAGACAGATGGTAAGTCTAAGTGGATGATTTAGGTGTTGAAGGTCATGCTTCGAGCTTATGCGATTGATTTTGGTGCTAGATGGTATCGAGATTTTCCCTTAGCTGAGTTTGCCTATAATAAAAGTTATCATTCCACTATTTAGATTTCCCCTTTCTAGGCTTTGTATGGCAGATAGATTAGATCTCTAATCAGATGGTTTGATTCTCCTGAGATGGATTCATTAGATACAAACTTTCTTAAAGATTCTATGGAGCAAGTTTGTATGATCCAGGGTAGACTATTGACTACCTAGAGTTGATGGAAGAGTTTGCGGATCAGAGAGTTTGAGCTCTAGTGTTCATGTTGGATGATCATGTTTGTCTTTTGGTGTCAGCCATAAATGGTGTGATGAAGTTTGGATAGAAGGTTACGCTTAACCCTAGATTCATTGGACCCTTTGAGATTTTGAGTCGTATGGGAGAGGTGGCTTATAAATTGGCCTTACAACCTAGGTTATCAGCTATGTATCTTGTATTTCATGTTTCCATGCTTCGGAAGTATGTGCCAGATAAGTCCCATGTACTTTATCTTGATTTAGTTGAGTTGGGTCTAGACTTATCTTTTAAGGAGGAGACTGTAGCCATTTTGGATAAGCAGGTCCAAGAGCTTGAGACCAGAGATAATGCTTTAGTGATGATGTAGTAGAAGCATCTTTCAATCGGTTAGACAACTTAGGAGATAGAGTCATATGTGTGCAAAAAATCATCAGCTACAGGTACTTTCTTTTGCTTTAAGTTTGATGACGAACATGGTTTTTAGTGGTGGATAATGTAATGACTTGGTCGTTCTTTTTTTGAAAGATTAATGAATTTACAGTTTTTCCCCTTGCAATATCGACCCCGAGTCTTTTATGATTGAGTTTGAAAAGTTGGTTTTGATTTTGAAGTTAAAAGATGAAATTTTTGTAAGTTTTTAGTTTGTAAGGCTAATATTGTGAAGAAACTACTTTTTGGTGTCTCTTAGAGTTTCGAGTGTCAAAATGGAATTCTGTTGATTCCATCTGTCTCGAAATGTGGAATCTAAGTTGTGAGAGTTGTTGGTTCAAACCCCGAGTTTTTTTTAGGATTTGTGATCCCAAGTTATGAAATGGTGGAAATTTAGCCTTTGGAGTGACTTTGGTCAACATTCAGGGTTTGGATGTTCGGATCAGAATTCTGAGAGTTTAATTGGATTTAAGGGATGATTTTAGGGTTAGGTGAGGTCTTGCTTAATTTTTGAGAGGTCTCGAGCTTGTTTTAGCCTTTTAGGCATGAGTTAGTTTCTTGTGGTTTTCACGGACGTATGGTCTAGGAAACCTCAAATTTGTGTTTCGACAGTTCCATTGAGTTCAGAATGTCAAGTATTATTGGTTTATATGTGTGGTTTGTGTGCACGGGGTTCCGATTGAATCTCGAGGGTCCTTTTGATGTTTTTGTTTTGGCTGATGGTTCTAAGGTTGTAGTCTTCGCTTAAGCAAAAGATGGTTCGCTTTAGCGATGGTCACTTAAGCGAAACCGAGTTCACAAAAGTGAGACTAGACTTTTTGGCAGGGTTCGCTTAAGTGATGGTCAATAAGCGAAACCTACTTCGCAAAATCCAGACCCCCAACTTTTACAGGGTTCGCTTAAGAGGAACTTGGTTCCATTAAGTGACACTAGAGAAGGTTTTTGCCCGCCATTTTTGAGGTTTAAGCTCCATTTTCTATTTTTGATCTTGGGGAACCCTTGGAGGCGATTTTCTAAAGCTTTTCTTGTGCTTAATCATTTGGGTAAGCTTTATTGATCCAAAGTCATCATTTTCCCTTAGTTATTTATTAATTCTAAAATCAAAATTTAGGATTTTGATTGGTAAATGCCAAGGTTTTTCCAAGAACTAAACTTCTTAACTAAAATAGAGATTGTGAATTGATTTTAAGTCTTTTTTGAAATGATTTTCCCCAATGAGTTCCTAAAGCCTTGTGTAATATTTTCAAATACTAAATTTTGAATTCAAACCTTATTTTCTTTATTGTGTTTTGGTGTTGATTGACTCATTTTTCAAAGAATTGATGTGGGTAATGTTGTTTCCTATAATTTATTGTCAATACTTGCTTGTCTATATATTGTGTGGCTTTTGAAGTAATTTAGAAAGGGAAGACTTTACTCTTGGAGTGATTAATTGTGTGATTTAACGTAAATGATCTCCTAAACCTTGTATTTTAGTAGAATTTGTGTACTCCCTTTATTACTTATCTGTTGGGAGTAAGTAGATGATGTGAAGGATTTAATTGTCCACTTCAAACATTTAAATAAATAAAATAGGTTTGAAATGAAAAAGGCTATGTGATGAACATGATGATATAGATTACCTTATTGTGATCCTTGTTGATTGATTGATGAAATGCATGAAAACAACATGTGGAATTGAATTGTATGATTTGTTGTCTCCTCCATGTGGCGTAATCTTGCTTCTGTGCATTGATTGTTGAATACCATGTTAAGACTTAAGATGATTTATGATCTAGAGGTCTTTTTCGACAAGTGCTATTATGATGAGGCTTATGCCGGCGAATGTTGTTATGCCCAGGTGATTTCTGGCAAGTGCTTATAAAAATTATGGGATATGGTTCTTGCGAGAGATTGATTATTGTGACTTGATGCATTTGATGCTTATGCGTGACCTGGTTGCTAATTGTGATTGATGTACTTGTTGCGTGTGACTGAACTACTTGACATTAAGATTGATTTGACTAATTCATTTGATGGTTGAATTGTGACTATTGCACTGTGGATATTGGGCCTTATGAGTAGTGTATTGTAGAACTATTAGGTTGGGCTGATTTCTATGCAAGTTGTAGTTTGAGAAGGTTCGATTTGATGTAAGGGGTGTTCGATTTCTAACTAGATGCTTTGTTTATTAGGTTGCTTGTTGGGTACCGTGTTGTTGGTACTCACTCCTTACTTCAACAATTGTATAGTTATCGAGCCGGTTTAGCGTGATTCTCTTCTTCTCACTATCTAAGGCTTGTTGGAGGACTTCAGAGGTGTATGTTTGTCATTTTGGTGGGCCCTCTTTTCCTTTTTCCCAAAAGCTTCGTTCTATTTGAGAAACAAAGATTGCGAGTTGTATTTATTTCTTGAATTCCGCACTTAATGGAATGTAGTGGCTAGATTTTGGGTGTTTCAATAGAAAGAATGAGTTTTTTCACTTTACCTTATTCTTGCTTTATATTTTTGCATTTCTTTCTTTTTTGTTCGGTTGAGGCTTACTTGCTTGGTGGGAATAGAAAAGTGTCGCATCCATTTTTGGGTCGTGACACCTTCAGAGTTCGTGAGGTGGTTGCTAGTCATCTTGGCAGACATCACATACTCTTGATTATGTATTTATACTATTTTAGTATTGTAGACATTCAAACTTGTATTTCTTTTGAATCTGTTGTATTACTTAGTGTCTTGTACACGTGACACCAAATTTTTGGGGTAGTTTTACTGTGTTATGAGATTGGCATTCTTATATTATGTTTAGTTCTTAATTTATTTTACTTCCACATTTACCCTTTTCGAAGGTTATTTGCACTTATCTCTCTTAGTGGAATAAGGCAGGTGTTATCACACCTGGTTTTTAGGTCGTCACATATCTGGATTGTAATGACCCATATGGTTATTTAAATCTTTTGTTATTTATCTATATTTCTAAAGTATTTAGAACAATAACTTCCCAAAACTTTGTAATAAACAACAAACTTTAAAGTATATTTTCAAATTCAGAAAGTTAATACGAGTAAAGAAAATATAATTTGCAACAAAACATAAAGAATATCAAAAAGAAGAAAATTATGTCCTCTTAATGCACAATGTGTCCTTAAAAAAATTAGTATCCTCAAGTACCTCTGGTTAATGGAATCTATCCTCCTAGGATAGAATGATCATACTTATTGGTGTTTTGGTACCTAAAATCATGGTGCAAACGAACAACTCAAAGGAAGTAAAGTAAACAAGCACCATTTGTTTGTTCAGAATAAGAAGTTCAAAAAATTTTTTGTTGAAAAATGAGAGAAAGCCCCTCTATTTATAGACAACCAAGGGTTGTGTGAACAGATGCTTACTGTGCATCAAAAAGGTCAAAATCCTTTGGAAAAACCAATTTTTTGAAAAAGTCACAACCCTTCAGAAAAGTCACAAATCTTAAGAAAAATCACAACTCTTCAATTTCTATTCAAGCCTTTTAAAACCTAACAATCCCCCGCATGATTGTTGAATGACATTAACAAAAAATAAATGGACAAGTATGTACTTTACAAGCAAGGATTAATTACATCTAGATAAGAAGGTTTCCCTATTAACTTTCCGTAGTGAACATATGTCAAATATACTCCATCGATAGGTAGATTTGATATCTTTGAATCATTGAGCTTCGGTGTATACCAAGGAAACCACATGCAACACAATTAATCCTTTACCATATATGATTCTCACTATTGTGTTCGTTTCAACCATGAACACTTTCTCGTTACATGAGTATATAGAGAATGTGATTTTAAAATCATTTGTTTTGAAGTGACATACACTTCACACTCACATAGGTGATTTCTAACTGGGGTAATGCATAGATACACTTTCTGGTAAAATATGCCAAATATAGAAACCATTAAAAAAACTTTAAGTTTAATCAACACGTCAAAACGTCTTATTGTTTTATCCTTGTTCCTGAACATTGTCTTCATCAAAAGAATGAATTGAGTTAACTAACAATCTTGAACCGTCAGTCACAAATTAGTTTGATCTTCTTGCACCAAGCTCTTGGGACCTACGATCTGCTAGGTAGAGTTACGGTCATGATGATTTCTTTGATGATCTCTCAACTCCATCTCTAGTTAGGACTTTTGTATGTTGATCCGAAAGATTATCATTTGACTTCACATAGTCAAATGATAAATTAGTAAAAGACTTGTTCAAAAAAACTGGAATAAAAATCAATTGAATAATTTATTTTACCTTTACTTTTATCATGTGTAATTTGGTAATTCACCAACCTTGTTTGATATGGAAATTTATTGATGTAAAGAAATCCAATTTGGATAAAAATCAATATAATTACATACCTTATTTTACCTCTACTATTATTATGTGTAACTTTGTAATTGACTTGTCTTATTTTGATATGGAAATTTGATGTAAAGTGAAATTACGTATGCAATTGATTTGTATTCAAATTGTGTTTCTTTATATCAAATTTTCATATCAAAATTAGGCAAGTCAATTACAAAGTTATTTTTTTGGTAATTCTATCATAACAACTAGTTATACGTCAACACATTAGAATGACAGAGCTTGCTGCTAGTAATATTGTTTAAAAGGGAAGGGGGTTAATATAATACATGTTATTTACATCTAATGATGATGATGGCCTTCTGCACCATATAAAAGAGGTTCTATTCTTGTTTGCTTTTAAATCTGTTAATACAAAAAAAGGAGGAATTGTCCAAGAAATATAGGTGTTAGTCCCTTTTAAGTTAGACCCTTCTTTTGCCAAAAAATCTTCCACCTTATTCTCCTCACTGAATTTATGGTGTATTGGGGGTTCCCCCAGCTTGTGTGGCATATACCTATAGTCGGTCAAAATATTTGAAAGAGAAGGATTATCGTTAGTAAGAAAATGTATAATACCTCTGCAATCTATATCGATTTCTAGGGGAGTAAGGTTATGATCAATGTAGTCAATAGGCCTTTTTTAAGGCATATAGTTATTATTGTAATGGTGGTTTCCATGGTACATATTGCCCGTGATTCCTATTGCCCAGTCTCCTATATTATTCCTAGTTACCCCAACTATTCATATTCATCCGTTTTCTCAAAGGATGAGTCGTCTATTATTGGGGGTTTCTAACTAACATACTCAAACTAGGTGGTTCATCGCATATCTTGGGTTAGGTTAGGTATATGTATTCCATGGTCTGAGAGTATGGAATTTTAGTATTAATTGTTGTCATCATAGTTGTTCATTCTTTTAGGCCAAATGCTCTATAGATATAAGGGAAAAACATCCTCCCAGGGGATGGTTTCCCAGCCCTTTGTACTTTTTTTTGAAAGAGAGGCCGGGTGGAGTTGGGTCTATTAAAATCTCACCATGCTATTTTAAAATTCCTTTGGATTTGGTCAATTTTTTTGGTGATTCTGATTAGGAATTTTATGTATTGCATAATATGTGTTGAAATGTTATTGAGACTAGCCTTTGCTAGAGTTATTCTTTTGGTGGTTAGGTTTAGAAATTTAGTCTTCCATCTAGCTAGCTTTTGTGGGAGATTATCTATTATTAGTTAGAAGTTGTTAATGCTTGGGGCCTTTATGAATATGGAGAAGCTTATGTATTTATCGAAGTTATATCTAATATATAGTTCTTGGGAGATAGCCTTTTCATTCATGATTATTATATTGGATTTTAATTTCTTGTTTGAGTAAGCATGGATGTTAGCATGTTATGAATAACTCACATCTTTTCTTTATATAGGGTTGATCAATGATGATATTGAGTGCATATGTTTTTCATATTCATATACATCAAAAGTGATGACTTTGATCATACTTGTGACAAAATCATATGAATTCTCTTGCTCTTGGCGACTGGTGATAACATACAGGCGATTTGCTCCTCTGCTTGTCCCAGATGTAGCTCCTCTAGGTGCAGCTCTGTCTAGCGGAGCCGTTGAAGAAGATTGGGCTCTATTGCCCCCATTACCATTTCCCTACTTGTTCTTAAGGTACTCTCTCATGAAGTGACTTGTCTGACCACACTTGAAGCAACCACTGGAGCCATCATGACACACTCCTGGGTGGTTCCTACAACACTTAGCACATGCAAGAGTTTGTTGGCCCCTTAGCCACAATACCTTGAAACTAAGTGTCATGACCCACAGGTACACCCTAGATATAACATGGTGTACAAGACCCCGAGAGGCCTTAAACAAGTCACATAGCATAGCATAACATAAAGTAAGTAGAAATGATACAGAAATTTAAAACATTTTCCAATACAATTGAAGTCTTTATAAAAACAAGCAGAAGTCTATAGCACTTGCCTCAAACCATCTAAAACATGAAAATACTTAGGACACAATCCATACAAAAGTTTTAACATAAAATGAAAGAAAATAAAGGAAAGGTGATCAAATCCTCGATGCTATGAGGTCTCATCAAATCTTCAACTCCTTGCACTATTAGGAACCTAGCCACGGGGATGAAACGCAATATCTCCGGACCCTACATTTGATAAGAATGTAGTCAAGAGTATGCATTAATACAATCAAGTACTAAATATGATAGTAACATAATCATCAACAAGAACATAACATAAGCATTGGTCAACATAAGGCATAATCATTAGAAATACATCATGTTCATAAGAATTGTAAATCCTTGGATCTTCATGACATAGGAGAACTACTTCTTAAGTAACCTCAAAGCATACTTGTGCAATGCATGGATAAGACCCAATAATCTCACCCATACCAAGTACCACTTTTAGGCCATCATAATCATACTTATCTCATCCATAGCTTAATTCTCATAGACAAGGGAACCTTCACCATAAGTCAAACATATCAAGGAAGGTAACTATAGCAATAATCCAAGCTAAGCATACAACATACAAGAGAAACACTTCATAAGTAGCTTCATTTCATAATTGTGCAATGCATGTATAAGACCCTATAATCTCACCCATACTAAGTATCACTTTTGGCCATCATACATAAATGATTACAATTCATCATTTCTAAGATACCAAGGAATAGCACCTTACTAGGGTAGACCAAGCTACCATGGAAATCATACTATCATGCAAGTCCAAGCTATTCAAGGATGAGTACTATTTCTCCATCCTAGCTACCTATGAAATGGTTTGGCCTCACCAAGTCATGCTACCATGTAAGCATTCTATGATACAAGTTCAAGCTAACCTTTGGAAGGGATGATTTATAAATCAAAGTCTAACATGAGATATCCTACTCAAGCTACCATGAAATGGTCTTGTCTTACCAAGTCAAGTTATTCATGAAGGGATCTTGTGTCACAACTTCAAGCTATTCTAGTCTAACATGCTTGATTCATTTTATGTGAGCAAACCTTTCAACCTAGAATCATTTTATGTGAGAAAACCTTTCACATCATATTCATTATGTGTTCATGAGAGTAGCCTTTCAATCAACACATCAACAATATCATATTAATTAACACTTCACTCTCAAAGTGTTCATAAACCATTTACATACATTATAATCACATGCTTCAGCCTTAACCAATGCTAGTCATATATCATCATAAAGGCTAAGTCTCAATCATTACTAATCATGATCCATAATATATGCTTTAATCTAATTCAATTCATGTCTATAAGCTTTTACTCTCAAACAATTACTATACATACCACCAACACTAGAAGATTATCATTAAATCCTCAATTTCCCTTCTTAAGGCATAAACCCACATTACTTCAATTTCATCAATTAGAATAGGGTTAGGCATCTAAAACATGTAAATTCATCATAATAACACTATTCACTACTAATTCAATCATAAACAACAATATCCACTCAAACGGATCAACATAGATCATAACCCACAACATTAAAGAAACCCTAACTTGAATTGGGGAATTCTTCATCAAATTGCGGGAATTCTAGGGGGCTCCATGGATGAATAAGCTATCATACCTTGGATAGAAAGCCCTCACAAATCTTGGAATATTAGATGATTTGACCTAGCTTAGCCCTTCTTCTTGTTCTTCTTCTTCTTCTTCACTTTCTAGAGAGAGAATATTTAAGAGGGAATTGGGTTTCTTTTTGGTGAATTGAAATAATGACTAGGATTTATGAATTTAGGGGTCTAAAGTCTTTATATAGTTGGTAAAGATAAGGTTAAAACAACACCACTTAATCCCACTTAAAACTGGAACACCCTAAAGTGCCCCTAACTTAATGCTTAAAACTGTCTCCAAACCACCACCCATGAAACCACGTCCACGGGCCATGGATGGACACACGTGGTGTACTAGTGAACCATGGTTGGGGTGACTGGGCCCTGGTTTTTGAGACCTTGACCCATGACCCGTCACCCACGGGGCGTGGGTCGAGTCGTAAGTCTAATATTTTGGGCAATTTTGCTAAGCTCCTCCTCAAAGGCCCTTGGTTGGTCCTTGAGGGGTTTTACCTTGATTTTATAACCCGAAACCCTTCATTTTAAGTACAGGGAGTTATTCACGATTCTAACCCTCCTGTAAAGCTCTAGTTTAGCCTACTAGTTTCCAAGGTGTTACATTAAGCATGTCGAGTTCTGAAGTTCTGCGAATTCTGATTTCTAAACTCACCTTTGTTCTTTGGTGCATGTTCAGTAGCAGATGATGGAGAAGGTCCATTTGGCTTTTTTTGAAAAGATTACCGGTTCACATTACCCTTATGCTACTTGGACTCATTACTTGTTGTCCTAGCCTTCTAGCTATGTAAATCTTCCCTATCTCTTAACTCATCCTCCTGATGCACAAGGTTCATAAGCCTTGCTATGTCCATGCCCCCCCATCAAGATAGCACCCTTACCCTCTTTTCTTGACAGACGAGAAAACCCACACACAAATAAGCTCACCCTGTTTCTCATATCAGCAACCATCTCTGTAGCATATTAGGATAGTTGAGTGAACTTGAGGCTGTACTCATGCACACTCATGGATTCCTTTTATGAGTAAGAAATTCTCTTACCTTTGCCTCTATGAGTTTACAGGAAAAGAAATGCCCTTGAAGGCCCCTTCAACAATAGACCAACTTTCCCTTCAACTATAATCTTCTTCCATTAGTCGTATCAGACTCTAGCAACACCCTTGAGTTGGTATGCAACTAGTTACATACGCTCAACATCTGTAATATGCATCATCTCAAACACTTTTGCAACTCTTCCACAGAGTTCTTCGAATCCTCCGTGACACTTGAACTAGTGAAATCTGGAGGATTCGTCCTCAAGAACTCACGAATCCTGGATGTATCAGCCACATCCTATCGATTCCCAACTTGGTTGGTGACCACTTGACTCAACACCCGGATAGCATCCCGAAACTCAACATTAGTGACCTCTCATTGGGGTTGCACTTCTGATGTATTGGGAACCCTTGATCCTGGAGATCAACATTCCTCCTAGAAGGAGGACCTCAAACAGCTCTTCATGGAGGCATGATCTGAAAGATATGCGCAAGCACAAATTAGAAAGAAACTTTTATAGAGTTGAACTCTATCGGACGAAAAGAGTATGGAAGAAGTGAGATATTTCCTAAATATCATAGCCTTATAATTATAGATGTGGCGTGCTTTAGATCGATAACCAGGACTCTATAGGCACGACTTCATAGATACCTTATGACACTTGAACTTTGTGCTCTGATACCATGTTTGTCATGGCCCAAGCCTACACCCTGGATGTGGTCGGGACTCGAGAACCATCACTGGTCCCTAAGTGAACCCTTGTCCTAGCTCAATACTTAGCGAGAGACTTTCTAAATAATAGAAATCTCAAAACAAGCTCAACTCATAAGATATGATAAATAAAATACTTTACTTACTATACTAAAGTGAACATAAGTATGCAACTCACATTCTTTAAAAATCAACAAGGGAATGAGAAAAAGACTCCTCAACTACTACTTTCTATCTTTGAAGCCTCTAACAACTATGATGGAAGTCGGGACAAGACCCACGACATCTTAATAGGACTGAAAGTAAATATGGAACCCTCCAAAACAAGAAGGCTTACCAAAGAAACTCTGGAACAACAAGTGGTATCAACAAAATGCCTACTAAGGACCCTGGTTGCCTGTATATGCATCCTGAAAGATGTAGGGCAAATGGCATCAGTACATGAATGTACGAGCATGCAGGGGGAACTCTAAAGCATAGACATAAGGTTGAATTGATAAAAAGGAAGAACATACTCACCTCATTTCAACTCAACTCAACTCAACTCAACGCAAGGATACTTAAAAATACTCAAAGAACCTTAAACTCAAGAATACTCAACTCAGAAAATACTTCACTCAGTTCAATATAAAAGTAACAATAAAGATGTATTATAAATAAAGATTTTAAAACATTAGATAGTAACTCAATGTATTTTAAAATACAATAATAATTCTTTTACTCTTATTTGGGAGATTTTCTAACTAACAACCACCACTATGAGCTATGTGATGTTACAACGTCTCACCTACACTGCCAGAATTGTCTTATACCTTGCTAGAGTATAAGACATCCTCAACTAAGTGGATCCACTAAGCTATGCTTAAAAATCAATAAAGAATCATCTAAAGAGTTTGATCCTTTTAACCTATATTGACATACACGGTTTATGAGGACTTTGAGTTGTTTGAACTTTTTCCCATATCGGTGCTCAGTACTACTCCCTATAATATAAATCATGCTCAAATGTTTGAAAACTTTTCTTCATCCTCAAACTTGGAGGTTATTACTCCTCATGAACTTATTCGGAAATCAAGGTTTCCTTCTTATTTTAAATGTAAAACATTTACTCTTGGAATACTTAGTTCCCATATATTAATTTTAACAAAATGAAATCAACTATCCTCTTCATTGTACTCAAGTATTCAAGTCTTAAACAATTTTTAAAATTTGTAAAATACTTCTCAAAATTGACTCGAAAGGTTCTCTCAAACTTGACTCTTAATCTTTTCTTGAATTTGAAATGTGAATTAAAGAATTATGATTTGGATATACGGATTTCTCAATGATTAGATGTAGTATAAATAATTATAATTAGAAAGAGAGCAAGGATACATTTTCAAAGAATTTAGACAGAACGAATGATATAAAACAAATGGGGAAGGCGACCTTGGCGCATTGAGTGGTGCAGAGCGCCAGCCCCTAAACTACCGAGCACCATTTCTAGCACACTGCTGGTATGACACACTATCCCCCTTGGTAAATTGGTGGCGCATTGCCCTATGCCCTACTCAAAAAACCCGACAAATTCTATTCTTCAAATTTTGGCCCTAATTCACCTAGAATCGATTGATTTCTCCTAAACTCTCTTAGATTTGTATACCCAACACAAGTAAATGAAAGTCTACTAAAAAAACTCTTAAACTCATAACAATCACCTCAAGAACTAATCAAATCCCACTATTAATGATTTAAGAAAGAAACTTCAAGAAACTCATGAAGAATCTCAATACATGGACTGTGATGGATGAAATTAATTCATGAAACTCATGATTGGTTGGCGTGAGGGTGAACGAACCCATCACTATTAAAACTTACATATCCTAGGCGAAATTTTGTGAAGATCACAAAATCTTGAATAAAGGCTTGAACTTCTCCTTTTTCTCCTCTTGCATTTTTCTCTAAAACCCTAAACATGTTTTTGAATTGTGAAAATTGATCTCACTCATTTTAGATCAAAATACCCCTGCTATTTGGGTAAAAAAAAACGTGTGAACTTAGTGGGGTAAGGAAAAGACAAAAGTACCCCTTGTTAATTTAGATGAATTTCCTTAATCGGACAGGCTAAACTCAAAAAGGCATAGCTCCCTCATTTGAACTCAGAATTCATCAATGTCCATGGCGTTGGAAAGAGGATTCATAGATGTTTCATTTGATACCTTATGTGCCACCTAAATCATCTCTGAAAGTTATGGTCATTTGAAGTTGACCCAAAACTCATAATTTAAGATAACTTGCAAAATTCTCAATTTAGGTCTTTCAAAATTGGTTCTTGCTAAAAGTAATTCTTTCTAAGACCAAAGTGTTACAATGCCACTCCAACAATAGAATTCTCTCAAGTAATGTTACATCTTGGTGGAACTTGGATGTATCGAATATCAAGAACTATGGCATTCTTCCATGATTATTTCTAGGACTTCATCCATACATGGAACACATAACTTACCTTGATACCTAAACACACCATCTCGCCCTCGTGAAAAGACCGTCACTTTCTCCTTATACAACATTTTCCTTCAACTCTAGTAAAATAGGATTATTGTCGTATTTATCCTTCGCATGTGACATTAATAAGGATTCGTCCCCATTCATCATGACTACTCCACATTCACTGGAATCTAACAAAAAGACTCCCAGACATGCAAGTCTATGAACTTCCTGAGCCAAATGTTTCTTACCTTCCTCGACATGAGAAGTACTCCCCATGGACAACCTGCTTATGGCATCAGCAACAACATTGCCTTACCTGGATGGTATAGAATACTCATATCATAATCTTTGAGTAGTTCTAGCCATCTCCTTTGTCAAAGATTTAGCTCCTTCTGACCGAAAACATACTGGAGACTCTTGTGATCGGTGAACACATCCAGGTGAACGCCATAGAGATTGTGATGCCATATCTTGAAAGAAAAAAAACTAATGCTTCCAACTTGAGATCCTGAGTTGGATAGTTCTTTTTGTGAATCTTAAGTTTTCTGGAGGGATAGGTAATAACCTTACTATTCTACATCAATACACAACCAAGTCCAACTCCTGAAAAGTTACAGTAAATAACAAAACCCTTTGTACCCTCTAGTAGGATCAACACTGGAATAGAGGTTAATCAAGTTTTAAATTCCTGAAAGCTTTTCTCATAAGCTTCAAACCATTAAAACATAGCTATTTTATGAGTCAACTTAGTCAACAGGGATGAAATGGATGAAAACCCCTCGACGAACCTTCTGTAGTAACCAGCCAATCCTAAGAAACTTCTTATGTCAGTTCGAAATGTGGGTTTAGGCCAATTTTGCACTGCTTCAAACTATTGAGTGTCAACTCGAATTCCTTCGCCAGATAGAATGTGGCCTAAGAAAACAATAGATTTAATCTAGAACTCACACTTAGAAAAGTTGACATATAACTCCTGATCCTTTAGAGTTTGAAGGACTATTCTGAGATGACAAGCATAGTCCTCCTTATTCCTCGAATAAATAAATATGTCATCAATAAATACGATAAGGAACATGTCGAGCTACTGCTTAAATAATCTATCCATAAGATTCATGAATGTTGTAGGAGTGTAAGTCAAACCAAATGATATAACAAGGAAATCACAATGGCTATAATGGGTCCTGAATGTTATCTTTTAGATGTCGCTTTCTCTAAATTTCAACAGATGATAGCCAAATTTGAGGTCTATCTTAGTGAAACCAGTGGTACCCTAAAGTTAGTCGAAAAGGTCATCAATTCTTAAAATGGGATACTTATTCTTCATGGTGACCTTGTTCAACTAACCCAAGGGAACCATATTTATTTCTTACAAATAAGACTGGAGCACCCCTAGGTAAGACACTTGGTCGGATGAAACCTTTATTAAGAAGTTCTCTTAACTTCTCTTTTAACTTAGTTGGAGCCATTCTATATGGTAGAATAGAAATGGATTAAGTATCGGGAAACATATCTATTCCAAAGTCTATTTCTCTCTCAGGAGGGACACTGGGAAGACCGTCTAGAAAAAAAACCTCAGGAAACTCACTCACAAATAAAAATAACTGAATAGGCGATGTCTCAAAACTAGAGTCATTAACACGGTCTAAGTGATAGATCCACCCCTTAGAAACTAGCTTTCTGGCCTTATGGTATGAAATAAAATGAACTTTAGGTACTAATGAGTCCACAATTTGGACTCATTTAGGTCTATATTTTAATAGAATTAGTGTCCTCAAATGCATATTTTGTCTCAATAACTGATGTAAGACCTTAAGTTTCAGGCATTTGGATTGAGAAACAAAGCATGGACGCTACCAACCAAAAAGGAACAAAGCAGCTGAAAGAACATAGAAAAGTCTTCTTGAGGATCACCTAAACCATTAGACGAGTCGCCAAAAGGTCCTAAATTCCACTAAATATTCTAGTGTGTTGAGTCCTGAAGGAGAAGGTTAAGTCTGCTATGAAAAGCAGCAGTCAGTACATCACCGAGTAGTTCTGCGAAGTAGTACCATATCACCCAACAACTTAAAATGTGAAGAGGCTGAACGCTAAAGCAAGAAGGCGAGGAAATTGACCAACAGGCGGATCGCTGAGTGTATCAGCGATCCGGACAAACTTTGCTGAATGGTCCTCCGTAACATAAATTTTCAAATACTATAAATACTTGTTCAATTTTCTAGCTTATTATGACTTCTATTATTTGAACTTTTTACAGTTTTTGAGAGGTCTAAGTTTTAAAGGGTTTTGGAGACTTTGTTCTAAGACCTTGAAGATTCAAAGGGTTTCAACTCAAAGAAATTGGACGTGGGTCTCGAAGAATCTTCACTCTTGACATGTTTTAAGACATAATTCTTCATACCCATTTGATGGAAACTCATATGGATATAAATTTTTATCTCTTTTATATGTCTAGCTAAAACCTCAATTCTTAGGGTGTGATATTGTGAGTATATGTTAAATTAACTGTTGGGTCTTGCTTGTTTATGGCTTATTTTTTGTTTAAGTGTGATTTCGTTTAATAGTTGTGAATGAATTTAATGGAATTGTAGTTGCAAATACGATTTCATCTTAGTGTTTTTGGTTTGCTCTAGAGAGAGGTCGTAAAACTAAGACTACTAAATTGTTGGTCGGTGGTGTTGGGTCGACATGGGTTCAGCTCGAGAGAGTGAATCCTATTCTTTCTCCCACACATTTAGATCGAGAGAGTGAATGGGCTATGACGGAGGTTGTGCTTAATGCGGCAAATTAGTGTTCGAGAGAAACTGATTTGATTCGAGGTAAGTTGTTTGAGAGAAAGCTTACCCCCACTAAAGTCTAGCCTAGTCACAAATACTCAATAATTTACTATCAAAAGCATGTACTCGATTGTCTAGTTTAACCCATATTCCTATCACATCCCAAGAATCTCGTCTCCCTATATCATTTCCCTATATTTTTGCTCTTTTTAGTTGTTAATTAATACAAACCCCCATTGATAATTGACACTTGCGTCACCCCTTAGACTTATTATGTTTTTATTCATTAATATTTATAGCAATGACTGATTAGAACATGCTTTTACTTTTCTATTAATTATCGAAACCACTCCCTGTGGAAACGATCCCAACCCTTGGTTTGGGTTATATCACTACACACGATCATTAGCACTTAAACCAAAGTAGTGCCCTGATACGTGAAGTCAAAATGGTGCCGCTGCCAAGGAGTGGTGTTATTTGAGAATTTTTAGTTTAGTAAAATTTTTGTTCTTGTTAGTTATAGTTCCACTTACTTAATTTGTAGTTTTGTTCTTGAGTGTTAATGGCAGCAACGGCAGCTAGGTAGGCCACCAAGACGACATCGAAAATCTCAACAATGTCCAGGAGCCCAACATTAATGAACCCCTTCTCATGGGAGGTATTGGGGCCATCCGTTTACCTCTAGTCGAGGAAAATGCTGTGTTCCACAAAACGAGCACTATGTTGCAACTCTTGCAACTAAAGTGACTTTTTAGTGGACTAGCTCATGAGGATCCTCATGAGCATCTTCAAAACTTCGTGGATGTGTATGGACCATTCTCTTTCAAAAACATCTCTTAGGAGTCAATTCGATTAAGGTTATTCCCTTTCTTGTTGATGAGAGAAGTGTGCAAGTGGCTGGCTGAGTTGCCACACAAATCCGTCAATTCGTGGGAGGAATTGGTAAACGTATTTCAAGTGTGATTTTTCCCTCATTCGAAGATGATGACTCTTCGGGACAACATTTAAAGTTTTAAACGTCTATAGGGTGAGCCAATCCATGAGACTTGGCTGCGTTTCAAAAATTTAGTGCTTTAATGTCCAACTCATGGTCTGCCCGACAACGTTTTGCTATAGTATTTTTACCAAAGTCTGGACTTGGTAAACAAAGGTGTTGCTGACCAACTTTCACCTAGAGGCTTGATATAGCAGCCGTATGCAATAGCAACCCAACTTTTAAATGGAATGATGACCATAAACAGAGCGTGGTACATTCGTGAAGACCAGGTCTCCCCTCTCACATTCAAGCTCTCTAAGGAGCAGATGGAGAAAGATCATGAGAGAGACTAAAACATGGCCAAGATTATGACATAACTTGACATTTTATCCAAAAATGTCATAGGGGCTGGTGCCAGTGGTGTCAATGCCATTCTGGTCGGGTGTGCGAATCCTGAGGAGACGACATTTGAAGTCTTGTATAATGAAGAGTTAAATTTTCTAGCCAACCAAGGCAGTGGCTATCACTCAAACTACCCGAGGCAGGGTGGTAACCAAGGTTGGGCTAGAGAAGATTGTTGAAACGATCACGACAGAGAATGGAGGGACCGAAATCCTAATTGGAAGGATGGGGAGAAGGACAGGTATGTGCCTCTTCATGAGCACTAAAAGCTGAAGGATTCTAAAAATGGTAGGTCTAAGGATATGCTCTCTCGTATCCACAACAAAGTGGAAATGTTAGATAAAATTTTGAAAGAAATAAAAGAAGATGTGTCCATCCTTAGCCAAATTGTTACCTCTCATTCAGTGTCGATAAAGCAGTTGGAGACCCAAATGGGTCATTTATAGTCTCATCTCAATTTGAGACAGCAGGGAGGTTTTCCTGTGATACTATGGCTAACCCCAAGAATAAGGTTTGAAGGTGGGCTTGTATCGTGTCGCGATGTTAACTAAGGCGCTGTTTGGGAGGCAACCCAATACCCCTTATTGTTTTTTATTTGTGTTTTTGTAAAATAATGGTGTATTTTTTGTACAGATTGACGTGTCGAAAGTGTTCGAAAGAGTGCAGGGTGGTGAGCAACAGGTCTAGTCGGCAAGTCGCCGAAGAGGTGGGCAAACCCAACCTAATCTGTTGTTTGACTCAAGATATCTTCAAATTGGAGTCTGTAAAACTCGACGAGCCTAGGGAAATTATGGACGAATCGCCGACCACATCAGTGATCTCAACGGAGACCGCCGTTGGGAGCCCACACTCACTGGAGGTTCTGTAAAATTTGGCGTGCTAAATGAACACTAGGCGAATCATCGAGAGGAGAGGCGAGCTCGACTAATGTCGCCGAATGGGTAAAAAACATGAAGGTTTTACAGACCAAAGGTTTTAAAGTTTCAACCTCATTCACTTTCCCTCACTTTTTATCTTCCCAAACTTACACCCACACACTAGTTCCTATATTTTTGCATTTTTCAAGTATTTTTAGTGCTGATTTGTGCTCGAAATTAGATTACATTGCCGCCTAGCGTTTAAATCTTCTCTTTATTGACACAAAAGGTTGGCTTTCTATTCCTCGAGTTTATTTTATCAAAATTTATACTCATTTGCATTAGTCTAATCTTGTTGAAGAGTTCTAATCCTTCCTGATAGGATTCAATTGTTTACATGCATGATTTAATTTGATAATGTTGCTCGAATAGTTGTGACTATTGAATTCCCATAATTGTATGCCTTAAACTAGATTAAAATTAGAAGGGTTGTGTTTGGGTGCTATGGGTCCTACCTTAATTGTACTAGTGTATGCTTTAATTTTGTTTTCGAGGGCTGCGGGGTTGAATATGAGAATTTTGGTTGAAAAGAGGCACGTTGAGCCGTTTGGCGAGCTGGGTCGAGCTCACCGAACCACTCAATGATTCGCCTAATGTCCCCATCTCGCCTTTAAATTCTATGTTTTATGTGTTGATGGGTTCTATAACTTTCGGTGAAAAATTGGAGGTCGTCAAAGACCTTCGGTGATTCGCCGAAAGTCTTCTTTCTCATCCTTATCAACTTTCCTTGATCTCTTTGCACTCTATCTTTCAGTGGATTAACTCTGTATCGTCGAATGATGTCAGTGACTCTCCAAAAGAGTCGGCAAACCTTACCAGTAACTAATCTCCCGTGCTTTTGTCAAATGTTTCTCTAACTTCTCTTCGATATTTTGCAGACATGGCTAAATCAAAAGCTACTGAAAGAATAACACCAGCCCAAGAGAAGTCCAAAGGGATTTCGATAAATGAGGATCTAGCTACATCGAAAGGTAAAGCTACGAAACTACCCACAACCACTGGGAAAGGTAAGGGAAAGAGGCCTACTTCTGCTAAGAAGACAATTACCCTAGACCCTAATATTCCTTCATGGGCTCGGGGATTCTGCAGGGTGATGCATGTCTTTCTGGAAGACTCATACTCAATAGAACTTGGTGAATCTTGTACTGTTGTTCCTCCTGAGGTGAGTTCGGGAACTGATGCCCACGATCAAGATGAGGCATTGGGAAATAATGCCCAGATAGACGAAGCGACTGTGTAGACAGGATCCCCTCTTTACCTTCCTCTCTGTCTTTCTTTATTTTAAATTGTGGATATAATGTTATTTGCATTTGAGGACAAATGTTTTTATCTGTAGTGGGGTGAAGTCTACCTTTGTGTGTTTTTATGACTGATGTTTTGATTATGTATTTGGGTTGTGAGCCATAGTATTGTGTTTTGCGCTGCTTTTAGTGGATCTTTAAGCTTATGGCTCCATTTTATTTAAATTATAAATGATTTTGACCAATCCAAATTTTTGCCACCTCTTGTATGCACTTGAATATGGTTGTTCTTTAGCAAATTTGAGTCTCGGTTTTGATCAATATAGATGACTCAAATAGTGCTCATAATAAAATGAACATTAATGTGCGGCTATGATGAGACCAAGTGAAGTTACATAATCAATATGTGAACTCTTTGCATCTCGTTGTGACTAGCCAATTTTCAAATTGATTCTCTTTTGATGAACGTTGCACACTAGTGAAAGTGTAAAGTCTTGTTTGACTTTGGTATTGATGCCTTGTGTGATGAGTTTACTGTGAACCATGCATGATAACACCTAGAATTTGCTCCATTGGTCCAGTCGACTAAGTAAGGCTATCTCTTGATATGATCTAAGGTAACTTCGAAAAGTGTGAGCCAATTTGACATATACCTCTTTTGTGGCCTACCTTGGGAATGTGTGAACCTCTTTTGAACACCCCTTGAGCCTTACCTTTCTTTGGTAGAAACTTCATGAAAACATGACCTCTCTTAAAATCCACTACCCATAATCCTCGTGATTTGTGGTTCATTCAATAGCCAACTTAGGCCAAAATCCTAAGATGGGGGTGTGGAAAAAAGAGAAGGCAAGGCAAGAAGTGCAATAAAAGTCCTATTTAACCCATGGTATTGAAAGAAAAATGGAACCCCTCCATACAAAAAAGAAAAAGAAAAAGAATGAAAAAGTTGTTGAATAAAGTACAAAAGAAATGGTGGTTCCGAACAATCCATGGAAGTGAATAATGGGATGACTTATGAGCACTAAAGAAAATGATGAAAGAAGAAGAAAGGGAGTGTTGAAAGCACAACATTTCATGAGGATGAAAGTCACTGAGCCTAAATGACCATACCTTTGCACTCAGTCCCATTGCAATCCCTAAAAAGACCTTTTCGATCTTGAGTGCGCTAAAAAAATTGTTGATTGGAAAATACGGGCAAACCTATGGGTGAAAGCATGCATTGTGTTCTTCTTTGTGAGAATGAGCATAGCATTTGATTCCAGAACTTTAAATTATTAAACCATTGTGTGTAAATATGGAATCATTATTTGTGTGAGGGCATTTTAACACCTTTGTTAAGCTCAAACTTGCATTTGAAGCAAATATAGTGAGCTTGAGAATCTCTGATAATGGTGTGTCACAACTTAAGTCTTGGAGTATACAATTGATCCTTGCATAAGTAAGTTGAGTCTTGTTGTGTACATTCATGATTGAGTCTTATGTAGCACTGTTTGAGACATCCTTTTTGAAATGTTGAACTTGAGTTTTATTTGAGAACAAGCAAAAGTTTAAGTTGGGGGTGTTGATGAGTCCATGATTTGGACTCATTTAGGGATATATTTAAATAGAATTAGTGTCCTCAAATGCATATTTAGTCTCAATAACTGATGTAAACCCATAAGTTTCAGGTATTTGGATTGAGAGACAAGTCACGGACGCTAACAAGAAAAAAGGAACAAAGTGGTTGAAAGGACAGAGAAAAGACTTCTTGAGGATCGCCTAAGCCATTAGAAAGTCCTAAAGCCTATTGAACATTGCAGTGTGTTGAGTCCTGAAGGAGAAGGTCAAGTCTCTGATGAAAAGGAGCAGTCGGCACATTGTCAAGCAGTTCTGCGAAGCAGTACCATATCACCCAACAACTCAAAACTTGAAGAGGCTGAAGGCTAAAGCAGGAAGGCAATGAAATCGACCAAAAGGCGGATCACCAAGCGTATCGGTGATCTCAACTAACTGCGCCGAATGGTCCTCCGCAACATAAATTTTCAAACACAATAAATACTTGTTTAATTTTCTAGCTTAGTATCACTTCTATTATTTGAACTTTTTACAGTTTTTGAGAGAGTCTAAGTTTTATAGGGTTTTAGAGACTTTGTTGTAAGACCTTGAAGATTCAAAGGGTTTCAACTCCAATAAATTGGACATGGGTCTCGAATAATCTTCACCCTTTACGTGTTTTAAGACTTAATTCTTCATACCCATTTGATTGAAACTCATATGGGTATAAAATTTTATCTTTTTTACATGTCTAACTAAAACCACAATTCTTGGGGTGTGATTATGTGAGTATGGGTTAAATTAATTGTTGGGTCTTACTTGTTGATGGTTTATTTATTGTTTAAGTGTGAATTCATTTAGTAGTTGTGTATGAACTTAATGGAATTGTAGTTGCAAATATGATTTCATCTTACTGTTTTTGGCTTTCTTGAGAGAGAGGTCATAAAATTAAGACTACAAAAATTGATGGCTAGTGGTATTGGGTCGACATGGGTTCAGGTTGAGAGAGTTAATCCTAGTCCTTCACTCACCCATTCAGCTCGAGAGAGTGAATGGGCTAAGGCGGAGGTTGTGTTTAATGCAGCAAATCGGTGTTCGAGAGAAACCAATTTGATTCGGGGTAAGCTGTTCGAGAGAAAGCTTACCCCCACTGAAGTCTAGCCTAGTCACAAATACTCAACAATTTACTATCAAAAGCATGTACCTGATAGTCTAGTTTAACATGTATTCCTATCACATCCCAAGAATCCTATCTCCTTATCTCCTTTCTATATATTTTTCCTCTTTTTAGTTGTTAATTAATACAAACCTCCATTGATAATTGACGCTTGTGTCACCCCTTAGACTTATTATGTTTTTATTCATTAATATTTATAACTATGACTGATTATAACTTGCTTTTACTTTTCTACTAATTCTCGAAACCACTCCCTATGGAAACTATCCAAAGTAGTACCATGATACATAAAGTTAGGAACTGCTGGACTACTTATCCACAATAAAACTTGCTCATTAGGAAACATAAACTTGGCAACTCGAGGTTTAGAATCAACTAAGGCATAACAAGCATAACACTAGTCCAAACCTAAAATAACATCAAAGTCCACTATATCTAGCTCAACTATGTCATCCATGGAGTCCTTGTGATTGACAAATATGGTACAATCA
This sequence comes from Solanum bulbocastanum, assembly GCA_037074985.1. NCBI lineage: Eukaryota > Viridiplantae > Streptophyta > Magnoliopsida > Solanales > Solanaceae > Solanum > Solanum bulbocastanum. Next base: position 19,101,008 of record CM073604.1, read on the forward strand.
TGATAGAATCTTTCTTCTAGAATAGAATCACTAACATTTTTGGAAACACTAAAGGGCTCGAGATGTTGTTCGGGGGAACAACCAAACCTCATGGCTACATAAAGAGTCCCAAAACACAAACTCACGCCTGGATCAAGAAAGCAATAAACATCAAAATTAAAGAAGCATACCAGTGACAACATCTATTGACTTATCTTGATCTTGGCGACTAGCTATAGTATATAAAAGGTTTGTTCCTCTGTATGTTCCTAAAATAGCTCATCTTTAGGTATTTCTATCTATTGGAACTTTTTAAAAAGATTGAGCTCTATTGTCCCCATTACTGTGTCTCTTCTTAGGGAATTCTCTCATAAAATGACCCATCTAACCATACTTAAAACAACCATTGGAGCCATCACAACATTCTATTGGATGGGTCCTACCACATTCACCATATGATGGGCTCTGAAACCCTTTTGCTACACTACCCTGAGACTGAGTCATTCATGTTTCTTGGTGTAGGTGCACAAACTGAAGATGGAGCAGGTCCAAATGACCTCTTCTAAAAAGATGACCGATACCCATTCTTGCTCTTTTGCTGGCCAGTTTCATTACTTGTTGTCTTGTCCCTCTTGTTGAAAAAATCCTCTCACTCCTTTAACTTATCCTCCTCAACTTGCTTCACCTGAATCATAAGTCTAGCTATGTCCATGTGTAACATCTCTCAACTAGAAAGAACAAGAAGGAAGTTTAAAATCTAGAAAGTCATTTTTTGAAAGTTGAAAATCTGGAAATTTGTTTAGGTTAGGAAAAGTGAGTTTTTGGTCAACTTCAAAATACCATAACTTCTAGCTCAGGATGAGTCAGGAGCACTTCCAGATATGGTAGGAAAATATTTGGAATGATCTTTCCAACGTTGCCAAGTTTGCATGATGCCGAGTTTGTATGAGTGAGTTATGCCCTTTGGAAGTTGGGCTATTGGATTAAGTAGTCCAATCTAGAATTTTAAGGGGTATTTTAGTCTATACATTGCTCTACTATTTTAATCCATTTTTAGGAGTTTAATATGGGTCAAACCAAATTTTAATAAGTTTTAGAATTTGGGATTTCATGGTAGGGCTAAGGAGAAAGAAGAAGGGAAAAGAAGAAGGAGAAAAAGGGAAAACTCATCAAGATCGATCGAGAAAGTTGGTATTTCACCAAGGATTTACTTCTATCAGGTATGTAGATCACATAGTGTTTAGTCCATTAGCCCACGCAACAATCATGTTTAATTCAACAATTTTCGTCCTAAAAAGACTAAGAATTCAATGTCTTGATAGTTGTTCTTGAATTGATTTAATTCTTGACTATGAGTTGGGATTAAGGAGTTTCTTGTTGATTAAATGTTGTTTCATTGAGTTGTTTGGGTTAGATTTTGTGTATATGATTTGAATACATGAATCTAAAGTGAATTTGAGAAAAAGAATCGGATTAAAATGATTTAGGATCAGAAAACGAGATCAAAAGTTAATTATATTTTTTCCTAATGAATAAGTCGCGCGACGTGTAACAATAGCACCAGGAGGGCTGGGGCAGTGCACCTGCAGTGCACCCAAAGTGAGCCCCAGTAAAATGGGGCCTGGCGCGGCGCTCCCCGAACGCGCCCGAATCGGCATTTTTCTCTAGTTTTTCATCGTTTAGCCTATTTAAGTTATTCTAAAGTGTCCTAACACTTTCCATTGATTCTAACTGCTTTAAATGACTTCTAAACATCTAGAAATCATCCTTAAACATGAATCATAACCTTGAATCGATAAATTCCAATTCAAGGAAGGTTAAGAGCCAAGTCTAAGAAGTTCTCAAAGTCTTTTGCAAATGCTTTTAACGTTGTTTTAAGACTTAAAGTTCAAGTTGAGTAAAGAGTAAAGAGTAAAGCTTGAAGTTCATTTATTCAAAAGTGTATGGGGACTATTTATTCCCAAAAGGTTTTAAAATGTTTTCACAGTTAAACAAGAAAAGAAAACCTCTATTTCCAAAGAGCCTTCAGGCTAGTTTTCAGAAAATAGTAATCACTTTCTAATTGAAGTAAGAGGGGAAACATTGATTTCCAAGATATCCTTTGAGCTAAGTTTTTTAGCACTAATCTCAAATCACAGAAAAAGTATATTTTTAAACATAAGAGCTAATATTTTATTTTTAGGAGTAGTATTGAGCACCGATATAGGGAGAGTTCAGACAACTCACAGCCCCCATAAACCATATAGCCACCATGTGTAGAAAAGGGTCATACTTTTTAAATGAATCCTTTTCTCATAGACTAGTGGATCCGCTTAGTAGTTTAAATCCTATAACTCTGGCCAGGTATAGGATGCGCTGGTAGCATGAGGTAGATCGATGTGTCATCACTATAGCTCTTATGTGATGGTTGTCGATAAGAGAAACTCCCATAGAAGCTATTGTATTTTTTTATACATCAGTTTATTGTATTTTTACATACATTTCAGGGTTATGTTCTATCCTTGTATGTGCACAGAGTTGAAATCATGTTTTAAACAATTTATCCTTATATTGCCCTTGTTTTAGACTACTTTATATTGTAATGAGTTTAGTTATGTTGAGCTGAGTTAAGCCAAGTAAGTTCTTCAGATCCTTTTCTAGCTTAAGTTGTGTTTAGCATTCCAATTGCATACTCATATATTCAATGTACTGATGCAAGTTGGCCCACATCATCTTATGATACAAACACAGGTAACCAAGATCAACATCAAGTGCATCAATGATCTAGTTGAGCTTCAGAGTTGTTGGTGATCCTCTTTGCTTTCGGAAGATCCACTTTTTCATTTCTTTATCATTTTAGTTCATTAGGATGTCCTGGGTTTGTCCCGACATCCATCTCAATTTTTTTAGAGGCTTCATATATAGTCAGCCAGATATTATCTCATTCTTTATCATTTTGTTATTAGCTTATGTTCAAATTTGAGTTGCCATTTTGGCTAAGCTAAATGTTTATTTTCAAAACATTATGGATTCAGTTTGAGATAGTTATGCTATTTAGCATTTGAATTCCTTTCTTATTGCATATAGTATTCCGCTGAGTAAGTAAGCCAGGCTAAGGGTTCGCTTTGGGCCAACAATGGTTATCAAGTGCCAACCACGTCCGGGGTGTAGGCTCAAGGCGTGCAAACTTGGTATCGAAGCACAGAGTTCATGAGTCCTAAGGAGTCTATGAAGCCATGTCTGTAGAGTCCTAGTTATCAGTGTGAAGCATGCCACATCTATTATTAGGAGGCTGCAACATTTAGGAACTATCTCACTTCTTTCATAGTCTTTTCGTGCGTTAGAGTTTATCTTTAAAAAGTTTCTTTCTAACTCATGCTTATGCATAACCATTTGTGAGTTGGACTGTCTTTGAGAGTGCTTTCATAGGGTGTTTCTTTTCCCGTGAATTGAGAGAAGCAAAGAGATGGTTGACTACATGAGGAGCAAGATGAGTATGGTTGTGATTGGGTTGCCTCGTCTTACAAGTAAGGAAAGTAAGGCTGCAATGCTAACAGGTGATATGGACATAATAAGGTTGATGATCCATGTGCAAAAAGTTGATAAGGATAAGCCAAGGGATAACGAAGAGTTTAAGAGTAAGAGGGCTAAGACATAAGGAAATGAATATGGGCGGCAAAAGAGTAGTGTGAACCGATCTTCTTTCCAACATAAGCAGAAAGAAACTGCTCCATTGTCTCCTAGTGTACCTAAACTAAGAAGAAATAAGAGTACAATAGTCAGAATTTCAGAGCTAGACCTGTGCATTCGCAAGATACTATGGCACAAGGGGGTACTAAGACTTCTGCATGTGCTAGGTGTGGTAAGAACCACTAAGGGGTGTGTTGTGATGGCTCCACTAGTTGCTTCAAGTGTGGCCAGAATGGTCATTTTGGGAGAGAGTGTCCTAAGAGTAGACAGAGTAATGGTAATTGGGGCATAGAACCTAGTCTTCTTCAGTTGCTCCACCAGATAGAGTTGTATCTAGATGAGTTACTTCAAGGGCAGGCGGAGAAGGAAACCTTCTTTATGCTATCACTAGTCGCCAAGAGCAAGAGGATTCACCAGATGTTGTCACTAGTATGATCTATGTCTTTAATTTTCATATTCTTCCAGAGAAATATCTTGAGCCCTTAAGTGTTTCTACACCTATTAAGAATTCTATTCTAGTAGAGAGTCTATCGTGATTGTACTTGTTTTTCGTCAATCACAGGAGTGCCATGGCTAATTTAGTTAAGTTAGACATGGTAGATTTTGATGTAATTCTAGGTATGGACTGGCTGCATACCTGTTATGCATCAATAGATTGTAGAACTCGAGTAGTCAAGTTCTAGTTTCCAGTGAACCAGTTATAGAATTGAAGAGAAGTTCAGCAGTGCCTAAGGGTTGTTTTGTTTCGTACCTTAAGGCGAGAAAGTTAGTTTTTAAAGGTTGTGTCTATCACTTAGTCCGAGTTAATGACTCTAGTTGTGAGATACATCCTAGTCAGTAAGTTCCAGTAGTAAGAGAGTTTCTAGCAGACATTCCAGATGATCTACCCGGAGTCCCTCCTGTGAGAGACATAGACTTCGGTATAGATCTTCTTCCAGATACTTGTCTGATATCTATTCCGCCATATAGAATGGCACCATTAGAGTTGAAAGATATCCCAGATAAAGGTTTCATTTGACCAAGTGTCTCACCTTGGGGCACTACGATCTTATTTGTGAGAAAGAAAGACGGTTCCCTTAGGGTGTGTATAGATTACCACCAATTTAACAAGGTTACCATCAAGAACAAGTATCCTCTTTCAAGGATTGATGATCTTTTCAATCAACTTGAGGGTGCTTCTTGTTTCTCAAAAATCGACCTCAGATCAGGTTACCATCAGTTGAGAGTAAGGGAATGCAATATTCCAAAGACAACATTCAGGACCTGTTATGGTCATTATAAGTTTTTGGTCATGTATTTTGTCTTGACTAATGCACCAACAACATTCATAGACCTTATGAATAGAGTCTTCAAACCTTATTTAGATATGTTTGTTATCGTCTTCATTGATCACATACTAACCTATTCAAGGAATGAAGAAGATCATGCTAGTCATCTCAAAATAGTTCTTCAGACTTTGAAAGATTCTAAATATGAGTTTTGGCTTGAGTCTATGGCATTCTTAGGCCACATTATGTCTGGAGAGGGAATTAGAGTTGATACTCAGAAAATGGAGGCAGTGTAGAATTGGCATACACCCACATCTCCAACTGATATTAGGAGTTTCTTGGGCTTGGCTAGATATTATAGAAGGTTTGTAGAGGGGTTCTCATCTATTTCGTCTCCTTTGAACAAGTTGACTCAGAAGACAACAAAATTTCAATGTTCTAAAGCTTGTGAGAAGAGCTTTCAGGAATTGAAAAAGAGGTTTGGCTACTGCCCCAGTTTTGACCTTACCATAAGGTACTCAAGGTTTTATGGTGTATCATGATGCATCTAGAGTTGGTTTGGTGTGTGTGTTAATGTAGAATGACAAAGTTATAGCTTATGCCTCCAGACAGTAGAAAGTTCATGAAAAGAACTATCCAACCTATGACTTAGAGTTGGCTACCATAGTATTTTCTTTGAAGATATGGTGTCACTATTTCTATGGTGTTCATGTTGATGTATTCACTGATTGATGAGTCCACAAATTGGACTCATTTAGGGCGTTATTTTAATAGAAATAGTGTCCTCAAATGCTTATTTAGTCTAAATATCTGATGAAAACACTTAAGTTTCAGGTATTTGAAGTTTGAAGGAAAGCATGGATACTACTTCGCAAAAAGGACCAAAAAGGCTGAAAAGAACAAGAAAATGAAGGACTAAGGATCGCCGAGTCCACTTGGCAAGTCGCCGAAGGGTCTCACTTCGCCTTTTGTTCCAGTGTGCTGAGCCTAAAGAAAAGGATCAAGTCAACAAAAAAAGGGACCAGTTGGCACATTGCCGAGAAGTTTAGCGAAGCAGTACTATATCGCCCAATGACCCAAAGCATGACGATGCCGAAGGATGGTGGAAGACGGAGATAAACTACACCAAAGGGTGAATAGCCTAGTTGATCAGCGATTTCGAGAAACGTCATCGAAACATCTGCCGCAGCACAGATTTTTGGAAACTATAAATACTAATTGAGAGTTATAGAGACAATTAGACAGTATTAGATTTTTATCATATTTTTAATAAAATTTTAGCACTTTCATTTTTACTTTGAGTTTGGAAAGGGTTTTGAAACTTGAAGAAGAAGAGGGTTTCATCTCCAAGGATTTGGACTTGGGTCTCTTGGATTCTTCATTCTTGGCCTATAACAAGACTTAAATCTTCATATCCATTTGAATACAAGCTCATTTAGGTACAAATTTCTATCTCTAGATGTGTCGGTAAAAACCCCCATTCGTGGGGTGTGATTTAGCAAATATGTGTTGAGATTATTGTTGGGTTTTGCTTGCTGATAGGTTAGATGTATTTTAAATGGTGATTTCACCTAGTAGTTGTGGTTTGATTTAATAGGTTTATAGTTGCAAATATAACACCACCTATGTATTTTCAGCTTACGAGAGAGAGAGGTCGCGAAACCAAGATTGCTAGACTGATGGCCTAAAGAGTGGATCAACATGAGGTTCAGGCCGATAGGGTAAGCCCTAGTCCCATATCCTAACACTTAGCACGGACTTCTTCCCCAAAGGTCAAGCCGTAGTTCCTGTCCCTGGGAGAAGTGGAAGGAGTTAGGAGGATGGAGCGCCCTTTGCCCTAAGAAATAGGCGGCTTCGCCGGATCGAGGAATGAAGGGAGAGGAATTTGAATAGAAAGAAAGAGACGCTTGCTAGAAAGCCGAAAGCCTTTTAGTCAACAAGATATCCCTTCAACATAGGTCATCGAAAGGATCTCGGAGACCCACCAAAGTACGAAAGCCAGGATCGGGTTTCTCTGAATTTGAAAGTGATCACTTAGTAAGTTTCCATACCAGTGTAGGCTGGCCTTCATGTGGCAAATGGGTGTCCGAGAGGAACCCATTTGAAATGGGATAAGTTGCCCGAAAAGGAACTTATTTCCATCTAAAGCTTAGCCTAGTCACTATTATCTTTCAAATTTCTTATCGAAAGAATGTACACAATGATTTAAATCAATATATATTACGGTCACATCCCAAGAATCCTCTCTCATTTATAGAGTTCTTTGTTATTTTTACTGTTTTTGCTATACTTGTGACAAAACCCCCAAATCGATATTTCACACTTTTGTGTCCCCCTTTAATTTACAATGTTTTTAATTGTTAATGTCTTTAGCTTTGACTAGTTAGAACTTAATTTTATTTTTCCATTAATTCTCAAAACCTCTCCCTTGGGACTTGACCACAATCCTTGGTTGGGTTATTATACTATTGTACAATCGTAAACACTTGCATTGGAAGTTGTGTCATTGATTATGCAAATGGCGCCGCTACCGGGGAGTGGTGTTATTTGAGAATTCATAGATTAGTAGAATTTTGGCTCTTCTTAGTTGTAGTTTACTAACCTTATTTTTAGTTTTGTCTTTCTCTAAGTTGTTGTATGCAGAAATCCTGAACATGGCTGAGGAAAGTGGTGGCAAGTTAGTTTAGACGAACCGAGAAGTCGAGGGTGACTTCAAGTTAGCTGCACTGGCAACTCAGCTAAACGACTTAGCCACCAAATCTCAAAGGTTGAAAACCAGTGTAAAAGCCAAAGGGGGCACATACCTCCTTATGAGCAATGAAAATAAGCATAACGAGGATACGCTATTAATCATTCTCCAAAAACTTCATGAACACGATAGACTGCTAGAGGTAATGAAGGAAAGCGTTGAGGTACTGAATAAAATGAGTGGTTCCCACTATAGATCAATCAAGTTGATTAAAAACCTATTAGACCTCACTTTGCCTCATCTCTACCCAAGCAGTAAAGGCAGGTTGCGTAGTGACACTAGGTCTAACCCATAGACGAAGTTGGACTAGTAGCTCACGTCGAACCATGACGTTAAATAAGGCGTTTCTTGGGAGGCAACCCAAGTTTTTAAAAGCTTTTGTATGTCTAATAAATAACATGTGTTGAATGAACAGGTTAAAGTGTGGAGAATGTGTGGAAATTGCAGTTGGCAAACTAATATTTCCATTTAGTGAATAGCCGAATTGGTTGGGGGTCCCGATGAAAACAGTTGTTTGGACCTTTACTTAGACATAAGGTCCTGTAAAACTCAGCGAGGTAAATGACCACTCGACGTGTCGCCGACTGGATCGACGAGTACGACTAGTGTCGCCGAATGGTTGCGAACTGGATGGTTTATAATGGACAAAAGACCAAAAATTGAAGTCCTTCATTTTCCCTCGCTTTAAATCCTTACAAATTCACACCTAGGTAGTATTTTCAGTATTCTTATATTCTACTAGTATTTTGGTTGAGTGATCTATGCTCAGAGTTGGATTTCTTTACTGCCTAGTTTTTCAATCACATTTTAATCGGCACAGAAGGTTAGTTATCCAAACCCCAATTTTACTTGTGAATAGTTTGAAATGTTTTACAATAATCGTATCTTATTGATGTGTGTTGGGCCTCTCTGATAGGATTAGAATGATTACATGCCTATTTTAATTCGAAAATATCGCATGTGTTGTCTGAATGTTGAATGCTTGTAATCTTTGTGCTTTCTAATGAGTTGGGTCATGATTGCATGTTGTTTTAATTGATTGGGTGATCTAAGTATTTCGAGGTGATGGGTAGTATGGGTCTTGCTCGAATTTCATTAGTACATGCTTTGATTTTGCTTTCACGGTTTGCGGGATTGAATTTGAGAAGATGGATAGAAAATTGGCACATTCGATCATTTGGTGAGCTGGGTCGAGCTCGTCGAATCGTTCGGCAGTTCGCTCAATGTCTCCATCTCGCACTTGATATCAGGTCAAATAGGATGAAACTATAACTATCGGTGAGAACCCATGGGTCACCGAATGCACTTGGCGACTCACCGAAAGTACTCTTGATTGCCCCTTGTATGCTACCCCTGAGTCCCTTATGCATTGTAATTTTCGGCGTACAAACCCTTGATCGCCGAAAGAGGTTTGGCGACTCACTGTTTTACTTGGCGAGCCTTTATGTAGTAGATTGCCTGTGATTCTATTTGTTTTCTTTCCTTAACTTTTCCAAAATATTTTGTAGGTATGACTAAACTTAACAAAGCTAGTAGCAACACACCACCCCGACGCAAAGCAAAAGGGATCACAATCAATGAGGATGCAACTGCATCCAAGCACAAGGCCACCAAAATTTCCACAACTGGTGGATAAGACAAGGGCAGGGACAAAACTATTGAGCTATCAGATATAAGTTCTGATAGTACTGGTTTTTACACCAATGACCCAACATGATATGACAGTAAGAGTATGGGTTCTGATGAAGATGACTAGTGGAGGCACAAAGGAATGAGTTACGATCTAAACAGATGAATGACCCATCTCTGATCAGATATCCTCGATTCACCACAGAGACTCCTCCAGTTTCAAAGCAGGCAATAGTACTGGAACCTCCAGTAGAAGGCCCCTCACCTAAATCAACGAACAAATCAATGTCTGAGGGGTTGAGAACGATCATTGAGGAAAAATGACTCTCCATAGATGGGGTGATCAATAAGTACCCCAAGCTAATAGATTGCCTGAAATATCACAAATTTCAAATATTCACAAAACCCCGTGGCTCATACATACCAAGCTGTATTAGAGAGTTTTACAATGCATACAGTGCATTGGTACCTCAACGGAAGAGGTTAGTGTCATCTTTCAAAGTAGTTGACTACGTGGTTGTTAGAGGAAGGAAGGTAGCTTGTGACAATGAAGCTATCAACATAGCTTTGGGTATGTCCGATAAGATTAATGATCACTGCCAGCACTTAATTAGAACAAAGAAGCTGGATGAAATGAAAAAGTGGTTAGCCCTTCTAATCTCAGATGATATTGCTACAAAATGGCTAGCATAAGGAGTTTCAATTGAAAAGAAAGATATGAGCGAAGCTGCAAGATACTGGTTCAGGTTCATCAGCAATACATTTATGCCATCACAAAACGAATCAATCCTTCGCCTTGCTAAGGCAGCTTGTCTTGGATGCATCATAGAGAAAATCAGGATAAACCTAGGGATGATAATTGCTTCTAATATTTATAAGCGTGCAAAGCAGCGCCAGACATCTCTCCCCTTCCCAGTATTAATTACTGCATTGTACAAACGCTCGGGTGCCTAGATACACAAAGAAGTATGTTGAATTTGTTGCCAGTGCCCCCACTAATATCTGAAAGATCGAAGAAGAATAACTTAAGGACCAAGCGGCAAAGGAGCTGAAGGAAGTTGTAGCCACTATATCTATACCTGAAAAGGGCATCTTTGTCTACTCCAGCCCCTTCAGGTATACCCACTCCTTCTTCTCATTCATAAACTCTAGGTCCCTCGGTTTTTGTGATATCACCCAGACACACTACTGCGATTGCTTCCTATGAACCGATCACTCAGGCATCCTTAAAAAGGATGGGACATATTGCTCAATCTACTGAATTCCAGGCTGCTAACACAGAAAGCTCCATTCTAGGAATGATTCAAGCTGCCCTCGATGATGTTGTAAAACCACTGAGCACTACTATTAATGCTCTGGCGGCTAGGATAGTCATGTGTGAGTGTGACCAAGGAGCCACAGAAGAGGTGACAGGCTTAAAGGCCGCTAATGCAAAGCTGAGAAAAGATGTGGACTACCTAAAATCCACCGATGTGTTCATGATCTTTGGAATAGTGGAGATTCCAGATGTTCCTGAGATGCCTCAGACCACCACTGGACATGGAGATAGAGCAAAATAGATAGATGATCTTGACTCAGAGGTAGAGACTGATGAAGAAATGCTTGAGGGAGCTGCAGCAGACGACATAGCTGAGACCCAAAAATCATGATAGACGTTGTTGTGCAAGCCAGGCTCCTGCTGCCAGATCCAGTGGAGCTGGTCATTCTACAAGTCATTTCGAGCACGGTTGCCCAGATAAATAGAGTGACTACTTAGACAAGATCCCTTCTTTACCTCTCTCTCTGTCCTTGTTTATTCCTCCTTTTGAATTCTGTGTTAATTGCATTTGAGGACAAATTGTTTTTATTTGTGGTGGGGTGAGGCTCACCTTTTGTGTGCTATTTGTGTTCATATTTTGTGTATATTTGGGTTGTTCTGTTTAAAATTGTTGTTACACTACGTTTTGTGGATGTTTGAGCTCATGGCTCCCTTTTGTTTTAAATTACAAAAATGATTTTGATCCTTCCGGAAAGTTTTAAAATTTTTCAGAAATTTTTTCCACCCCTCATGTGTTGAAAGTGGCTACTCTTTTGCAAAATCTATGTCTCAATTCCGATCAATAATGATGACTTGAATAGTGCTATCAATTGAACAAACATGAATGTATGGCTACAACGAGACCAAATGAAGTTGCATACACAATATGTGAACTCTTTGCATCTTGTTGTGATTAGCCATTTATCAAATTGATTCTCTTATAATGACCGTTGCACACTAACGAAAGTGTGCAGTCTTGTTTGACTTAAGTGTCGATGCCTTGTGTTATTAGCTTACTTTGAACCATGCATGAATAAACCTAAAATTTTCCCCGTTAGTCTAATTGATTTAGAAAGATGTGCTCTTGAGATGATCTTAGGCAACTTTAAAGAGTGTGAGCCAAATTTGACATATACCTCTTTTGTGGCCTACCTGTGAGCATGCGAAACTCTTTTGAACACCCCTTGAGCCTTACCTTTCTTTGGAATAAACTTGATGAACCCTAAACCTTACTTGATCCACTATCTATAATCCTCTTGATTTGTGGTTTAGTGAATAGCCAGTTTAGACCAAAAGACTAAGTTGGGGGTTGGTGAAAAAGAAAAGGAGAAGTCAAGAAGTGCAAGAAAAAGTCTCTAAACCATGGTATCGCAAAACAAAAGGGAAACCCTCCATAAAAAAAAGTTGTGGAATAAAAGCACAAAAAAAATTGGGTTTCCAAGTAATGAATGGAGAGTGAATAAAAGGATGACTTAGAAGCACTAGAAGAAAAAGTGATAAGGGAAAGGAAAAGGACGTTTTGAGAACACCACATCTCACGAGGATGAAGAAGTCACTAAGCCTAAATGACCATCCATTTGCACTATGCCCTACTACAAGCCTTGAATATGCCTTTTTGATCTTGACTAAGATGAACCAACACTCAATTGGAAAATAAGGGCAAACCTATAGGTGAAAACATACATTGTGTTCCTCTTTTTGAGTGTGAGCTTTGCATCTGATTCCTGATCTTAAATTGAGTAGCCTCTGTGTGTGAATATGGAATCATTATTTGTGTGAGGGCATTTAGACACTTTTTGTTGAGCTTGAACTTGCACAAGTAGCAAGTATTGCGAGCATGAGAATCTTTAGTAATGGTGTGTCACAACTTGAATCTTTGAGTAAACAATTGATCTTTGCATGAGTAATTTGAGTCTTGTTGTGTACATTCATGATTGAGTCTTGTGTATCATTGTTTGAGACACCTTTTGTGATCAGCTGAACTCGAGTTTGCTTAAGGACAAGCAAAAGTTTAAGTTAGGGGTGTTGATGAGTCCACAAATTGGACTCATTTAGGGCTTTGTTTTAATAGAAATAGTATCCTCAAATGCTTATTTAGTCTAAATATTTGATGAAAACACTTAAGTTTAAGGTATTCGAAGTTTGAAGGAAAGCATGGATACTACTTCGCAAAAAGGAACGAAAAAGCTGAAAAGAACCTGAAAATGAAGGCCTGAGGATCGCCGAGTCCACTTGGCGAGTCACCGAAGGGTCTCACTTTGCCTTTTGTTCCAATGTGCTAATCCTGAAGGAAAGGATCAAGTCTGCAAAAAAAGAGAGCAGTCGATGCATCGCCGAGAAGTTTCGCGAAGCAATACTATATCGCCCAATGAGATAGAGTACGACGATTTCGAATGATTATGCAAGAAGGCGATGAACTACACCAAAGGGTGAATCACCGAGTTGATTGGCGATTCCGACTAATGTTACCGAAGGATCCACCACAACACAGATTTTTGAAAACTATAAATACTAGTTGAGAGTTATAGCAACAATTAGACAGTATTAGATTTTTATCAGACTTTTAATATAATTTTAGTACTTTTATTTTTGCTCTGAGTTTGGAGAGGGTTTTGAAACTTGAAGAATAAGAGGTTTCATCTCTAAGGATTTGAACTGGGTCTCTTGGATTCTTCATTCTTGGCCTGTAACAAGACTTAAATCTTCATACCCATTTTAATGCAAGCTCATTTAGGTAAAATTTCTATCTCTTGATGTGTGGCTTAAAAACACCCCCATTCTTGGGGTGTGATTTAGCAAATATGTGTTGAAATTATTGTTGGGTTTTGCTTGTTGATAGGTTAGATGTATTTTAATGGTGAGTTCATCTAGCGGTTGGGGTTTAATTTAATGGGTTTGTAGTTGCAAATACAAAACCACCCATGTGTTTTTGGCTTGCTCGAGAAAGAGATCGCGAAACCAAGACCGCTAGACTGATGACCTAAGGAGTGGGTTAATATGAGGTTCATCCCGAGAGGGTGAGCTCTAGTCCCATATCCTAACGCTCAGCTCGAGAGAGTGAGTGGGGTAAGGCATAGGCTGGCCTTCATGCAGCAAATGGGTATCCGAGAGGAAACCATTTGAAACGGGGTAAGTTGCCCGAGAGGGAAATTATTTCCATCTAAAGCTTAGCATAGTCACTATTATCTTGAAAATTTCCTATCGAAAGCATGTACCCCACGATTTAAATCAATATATATTGCGGTCACATCCCAAGAATCCCCTCTCTTTTATAGATTTCTTTGTTATTTTTACTGGTTTTGCTATTTTTGTGACAAAATACCCAAATTGATATTTGACACTTTTGTGTCCCCCTTTAATTTACAATGTTTTTAATCGTTAATTTCTTTAGCTACGACTATTTAGAGCTTAATTTTATTTTTCTATGAATTCTCAAAATCACTCCCATGGGACTCGACCACAACCCTTGGTTGGGTTATTACACTATTGCACGATCATAGACACTTGTATTGGAAGTTATGTCATTGATTACGAAAAACATCACTAATCACAAGTGCCTTCAATATGTGTTCACTCAGAAAGAGCTTAATCTCAGACAAAGGAGGTGGTTAGAATTACTCAAGGATTATGACATGAGTATTCTTTTATCACTCGGTAAGGCTAATATTGTTAATGATGCTTTAAGAAGGTTCTCTATAGGTAGCACCACCTATGTTGACGAAGAAAAGAGAGAGTTAGTGAAACATGTGCATAGACTTGCACGATTAGGAGTCCAACTAATGGATTCCACAAAAGGAGGAGTAATGGTGATGAATGTGGTTGAATCATCATTAGTGTTAGAAGTGAAAGAAAAGCAAGACCAAGATCCCATTTTGCTTGAATTGAAGGCGAATGCTCATAAGCAAAAAGTATTAGCTTTTAAACATGGAAGAGATGGTGTATGGAGATATCAAGGTAGATTGTGTGTACTAATGGTGGATGGACTCCAAGAGAGGATCATGGAGGAAGCTCATTGCTCTAGATATTCCATTCATCCGGGTTCCACAAAGATGTATTGTGACTTGTGAGAGGTGTATTGGTGGAATAGTATGAAGAAGGGCATTCAGAATTTGTTTCTAAGTGTTCAAATTGCCAACAAGTTAAAGTGGAGCACCAAAGGCCCGATGGTTTGGCTCAGAATATTGAACTTCCAGAATGGAAACGGTAGATGATTAATATGGACTTCATCACAACTTTCCCAAGGTCTCACAGTATGATTCTATTTGGGTGATTGTGGATCGAATGACCAAATCAACCTACTTTTTTTGGTAAAGACTACCCATTCAGTAGAAGATTATGCTAGGTTATATATTTAGGAGGTGGTAAGACTTCATGGAGTCCCTGTTTTCATTATTTCAAGTAGAGGTGCACAATTCTGGAAATCTTTTCAGAAAGGTTTGGGTTCAAAGGTGAACTTAAGTACTGCCTTTCATCCTTAGACTGATGGGAAAGCAGAGCGCACCACTCAGACCTTAGAAGATATGTAGAGGGCTTGTGTTATTGATTTCAAAGGGAATTGGGATGATCACCTACCTCTCATTGAGTTTGCTTACAATAATAATTACCACTCAAGCATCCAAATGGCTCCTTATGAAGCTCTTTATGGGAGAAGATGCAGACCTCCTATTGGATGGTTTGAAGTTGGTGAAGCAGGGTTGATGGGACCAGATTTAGTTCATCAAGCTATGAAAAAGGTGAAAGTGATTCAAGAGAGGTTGAAAACGGCACAGAGTCATCAGAAATCCTACACTTATGTTAGGAGACGGGAGTTAGAGTTCAAAGTGGATGATTGAGTATATCTCAAAGTTTCACCCATGAAGGGGGTTATGAGGTTTGGTAAGAAGGGAAAGCTTAGTCCCCGATATATTGGACCTTATAGAATAGCTAAGAAGATTGGCAAAGTAGCTTATAAATTGGAGCTACTATAAGAGTTAGAAATGGTTCATTTGGTATTTCACGTCTCCATGTTAAAGAAGTTCATGGGCGATCCTTCATTGATCATACTAACTGAAAATATTGGGATCAAGGATAGCTTATCTTATGAGGAGATTCATGTTTAGATTCTAGACCGCCAAGTTCGCAAGTTGAGGACAAAAGAGGTAGCATCACTCAAAGTCCTTTGGAGGAACTAATTTGTTGAGGAAGCTACTTGGGAAGCTGAAGAGGATATGAAGAAGAGATATCCACATCTCTTTGAGTCTGGAGAAAATGCAGACCAAGGTACTAATTCTCTTTTTAGTACTCTTTAAATTATGAGTGAGCATGTTGTTTGTTTGCAATTGCTTGTTGGGTGTTTGAACTTGATGTTACACCCTTAGCCTAGTAAGAGTAATCTCATTCGAGGATGAATGCTCCCAAGGGGGATATATTGTAACATCTCACAACTAGAAAGAACAAGAAGGAAGTTTAAAATCTAGAAATAGTCATTTTTGGAAAGAATTGAAAATCTGGAAATTTGTTTA
Organism: Solanum bulbocastanum; assembly: GCA_037074985.1. Lineage (NCBI taxonomy): Eukaryota > Viridiplantae > Streptophyta > Magnoliopsida > Solanales > Solanaceae > Solanum > Solanum bulbocastanum. The sequence continues at coordinate 19,117,100 of CM073604.1, forward strand.
GGTTAGGAAAAGTGAGTTTTTGGTCAACTTCAAATAGCCATAACTTCTAGCTCAGGATGAGTTAGGAGCACTTCCAGATATGGTATGAAGTTCTTGGAATGATCTTTCCAATGCCGCCAAGTTTGTGTGATTCTGAGTTTGTATGAGTGAGTTATGCCCTTTGGAAGTTGGGCTGTTGGATTAAGGAAATGTTCAATCCTGAATTTTAAGGGGTATTTTAGTCTTTTCATTGCCCTACTATTTTAATCCATTTTTAGGAGTTTAATATGGGTCAAATCAGATTATAGTCAGCTTTAGAATTTGGGATTTCACGCTAGGGCTTAGGAGAAAGGAGAAGAGAAAAGAAGAAGGAGAAAAAGGGCAAACTCATCAAGATCGATCGACAAAGTTGGTGTTTCGCCAAGGATTTACTTCTATCAGGTATGTGAGATCACATAGCATTGGGTCCATTCACCCATGCGCCAATCATGTTTAATTCAGTGATTTTCGTCCTAAAAAGATTGAGAATTTGATGTCTTGATAGTTGTTCTTGAATTGATTTCGTTCTTGAATATGAGTTGGGATTAAGGAGTTTCTTGTTGATTAAGTGTTGTTTCCTTGAGTTGTTTGGGTTAGATTTTGTGTATATGATTTGTGTACATGAATCCAAAGTGAATTTGAGAAAAAGAATCGGATTAAAATGATTTAAGATCAAAAAAAGAGATCAAAAGTTCGTCAAATTTTTGCCTAAGGAATAGGTCGCGCGACACTCCCCCATAGCGCTAAGAGGGCTGGGGCGCCGCACCTGCAATGCACCCAAAGTGAGCCCCAATAAGGTGGGGCCTGCGCACCACGCCCTGAACGTGCCTAGATCAGCTTTTTTCACCAGTTTTTTGTCGTTTAGCCTATTTAAGTTATTCTAAAGTGTCCTAACACTTTCCATTGATTCTAACTACTCTAAATGACTTCTAAATATCTATAAATCATCCATTAACATGAATCATAACCTTGAATCCATAAATTCTAATTCAAGGAAGGTTAAGAGCCAAGTCTAAGAACTTCTCAAAGTCTTTTCAACAAGTCTTTTGCAAATGCTTTTAACCTTGTTTTAAGACTTAAAGTTCAAGTTTAGTAAAGAGTAAAGATTAAAGCTTGAAGTTAATATATGTATTGCCCAAAAGGGTTTAAAATGTTTTCATATTTAAACAAGAAAAGGAAACCTCGATTTCCAAAGAGCCTTCAGGCTAGTTTTCAGAAAAGACCAATCACTTTCTAAATGAAGCAAGAGGGGAAACATTGATTTCCAAGATAGCATTTTAGCTACGTTTTTTAGCACTAAGTTCAAATCACAGAAGAAGTATGTTTTTAAACATAAGATCTAATATTATATTTTTGGGAGTAGTATTGAGCACCGATATGGGGGAGAGTTCAGACAACTCACAGCCCCCATAAACCATGTAGCTATCATGGGTAGAAAAGGGTCATACTTTTTATATGAATTCATTTCACATAGACTAGTGGATCCACTTATTAGTTCAGGTCCTATACCTATGGCCGGGTATAGGATGCATTGGCAGTATGAGGTAGATCATTGTATCATCACTATAGCTCTTATGTGATGGTTGTCAGTTAGAGAAACTCCCACAAAAGTTATTGAATGTATATATATATCAGTTTATTGTATTTTTACATACATTTCAGAGTTATGTTGTATCCTTATATATACACAGACTTGACATCATGCTTTAAGCAGTTTTTCCTTATATTGCACTTGTTTTAAACTTCTTTATATTTAAACGAGTCTAGTTATGTTGAGTTGAGTTGAGCCAGGTAAGTTCTTCAGTTCCTTTCAGATCCTTTTCTAGCTTAAGTTGTGTTTAGCATTCCAACTCGCATACTCATACAATCAATGTACTGATGTCAGTTGGCCTGCATCGTCTTATGATGCAGACGCAGGTAACTAAGATCACATATAACGCATCATTGATCCAGTTGAGCTTCAAAGTTGTTAGTGAACCTCCTTGCTTCTGGAGGATCCCTTTTTTCATTTCTTTATCATTTTAGTTCATTAGTATGTCGTGGGCCTATCCCGACATCCATCTCAGTTGTTTTAGAGGCTTCATAGATAGTCAATCAGATGTTAGTTCATTCATCATCATTTTGTTATTGACTTATGTTCATATTTGACTTGCCATTTTGGCTAAGTTAAATATTTATTTTCAAAACATTATGAGTTCCATTTGAGACAATTAAGTTTTTTAGCATTTGAATTCCTTACTTATTGCATATAGTCTTTCGTTGAGTAAGTAAGCTAGGCCAAGGGTTTGCTTGGGGCCAGCAATGGTTCTCGAGTGCCAGCCACGTCCGGGGTGTAGGCTCCAGGCGTGACACCATGTCCCCTATCAACATAACTGCCTTACGTTCCTAGTTGGATAGGTGGGATAGCCCGGACACAAACAAACTCATCCTGCTCCTCATATCCGCCACCATCTCTGATGCATAGTGGTATAGCTAAGTAAACTATATATTGTACTCCTACACACTCATCGCTTCCTATTTTAGATTAAAGAACTCTTTCACTTTAAATTCCATTAGCTCTCGGGGAAAGAAGCGCCCTAAGAAAGAATCCTCAATTACCTCAATTATAGCCACACGTAAGCACGAGTTAGAAGAAACTTTTTTAGAGTTGATCTCTATCACATGAATAGGAGTAAGAAGAAAGTGAAATGTTCCTAAATATCATAGTCAATTAATTATAGATGTGGCACACTTCACACTAATAAGAACGACTCTACTGACATATTTCCATAGATATTGTAGGACTCTTGAACTTTGTGCTCTGATACCAAGTTTGTAACACCCTTGGACGTGGATGGCATACGAAACCCATTGATGATCCCCAAGAAAACCCTTAGTTTCGCTGACTACTTAGTGCAAGACTGACTCAAGCGATGATAGGCTCAAAACATACATTTATTTCAACATAAATTCAACTGGAGTGCCTTAAAATACTTTGCAAAACAGTCTTTAAAGGAAACAAAGTACAAAATAACTCCTCAACTCTAACTATCTATGAAGCCTCTAATGCTAGGATAGATATCGGGATGATACCTACGACAACTCAAAAATAATAGGAAAGTAAATGTGAAATCCTCCAGAGAGAAAGGAGGCTTACCAAAGTTGTCTGAAGCACAAAGTGAACTCAAGAAAATGCCTATTGATGATCCTAAACACCTGTGTTTGCATTATAAAATGATTCAGGTCAAAAGACATCAGTATATTTGAATGTACTAGTATGTAATATGTCTAAATAAAACAATAACTTAAGTGAAGGATTGAAAGCAACTCAACAAAATCAATACATGCATATGAAGTGAAAACCCATTAAACTTTACAATAAGATATGCAATAAAAGTAATATGAAAATAATATACTTTACTTGTGGGGAGTTTCTCTAACTGAAGACCATTGCTATGCGCGTAGCAATGATACAACGTTTCTCCTAAGTTGCTATATAAGTTTATGCCCAATCACCCTTTACAAATAAAAGGACTATTGCTTTACTTAATTTTAACTTTGGTCAATCACCGTTCACAAAGAAATGGACTATTAAATTACTTTACCTTTCACTTTACTCAATTACAAAGAAAGGAATTATTACATTACTGAAGTACTTTTCAAAATCATCAATAATACTCTTTCTTTTTCTCAACTGTCAAATAGTACGTATGAAAACATTTGATTCTCTTTTCATGGAATCTGGTCAAAACTTACACTATTGAAATGTATATTCCTGAATGTATCTTTCATGCCTGAAATCAATGTCTAAGGAACTTTCATCCAATTCACTTTTAAAACATAACTTTACTGAATCTATAGGGATCATGTGATACTAAGCATGAACAATATTATAAGATTCACATGTAAGATAGGTATCAAAACATCAATGGTTAAAGAACTAAATTCAAATATCAAGAACTATGAATAGATCTTTTAGATGTAACATCACAAACTGAATTAAGATGTAGGGCGTGAACATGAACTAATCAAACACTATGAATAGCCTTACATACGTGGAAGAATGAAGTTCTTTGGTGAAATCAAAGAAACTTGAAGAACGCTTGAACCCTAGCTTTTCTGATTTTAGAACCTTGCTTTAATGTCTTAAAGTGTCAATAAAAGTAAAATAATTGATTAAAACTTTCTAAGATCTTAGTTTTGTGTAAAACGACATAGTTTAGGCTTAGAATAGGGGTTAAAACGACGTAGTTTAAGCATCAAACGCATAGGTGAAAGACCAAAATGACCCCAACTTTTAAAAATGAAAAGGTGCCTAAAACGGGAAGTTTCACTAGTTGTTTAATGCTTCACGGCCTGTCTTGTGGATCGTCAAGTTACACCTACCCGACAGGACTTCACTAAAGCAGGCATAACATTTTAATCCTAACTTGAAATAAGGCAAACTTGGTGGTGTTGGAAGGATTACTCAAAGAACTTTAATTTGATAGGTCATGAATCACCTAATTCATTTTTTGCTGAGAGATATGATCGTTTGAGGTGGACCAAAAACTCGAAATCTGATGGGTGACTTGCAGGAATTGTAAAAGTCACCGTGGGCCATTTATTGGCTCGTCAAGGTGGCCTTCACCTTGGTTGCCTTGGGCAATCCTTCACGATGCACAAAACAGGTTATGGTACCCTAAAGGAAACGTCTAAGGGCTGGTGAAGGGTCCATGGTCCATTTTGGGTTCTTGGACTTGCCTGTTTGCCTTTTTTAGGATTTCTCAAAGCCCGAGGTTTTATAACCGGCTAACCCCATTACTAGCAGGGCTCGCTAAAGCAAGTCCTTGGGTGCTAAGTGACCACCGCTTAAGCAGTGCCAAGGTCACTTAGGCAACTACACTAGCATTAGGCAACTAGAAAATTTAGCAGAATCCCAAAGGACTCTGCTCGGATGCTCAAGATTTGTTTGAAAACTCGTGCACACAAATGAACTGTCCTACCTCAGCAATATTGATATTGGACACAATGAAGATGTTGAAACTTTCAACGAAGGTCATTTTGACAAAAAGTGGGTCTCACACTCAATGCTTCATTTTAGCAAAAATCCACAAGGTGGCTTGAAAAAATGTCTAGAAGCCTTGGGGTAAAGACCAAGGGTCCAACTAGACAAAACTCAATGTTCTGGAGCTAAGGGAACCATTAGAATCTCATTATGAGGCCATTTTCCTGATGTTTTGACCAAAGTCAATGTTCAAGTTTCAAAAGCTCCAACACTTTAAAAGTCGTATAGAATCCAATTAAACGACCAGTTGACCCAACTGTCAGTTTTAGTAAGTCATAAATGACTTGAGGTGGCTATAGAAAAATGCTAAACATCAAAATTATCACACAACAGAGAAATGACCTAGAGCGTCATTACAAAAAACTAATTGCTAGATGAAACTTCCCAAATGTTGAGTCTTTTACATAATAACAGGAGCGTTGATATTGCAGGAATAGTGAGGAACCATGGAGAAAATATGGTAATTGATTTTGCTATTTATGTATAATGCTCCAAAAACAATTTAGTAGAAGCATTAGCATCTCAACATGTCATTAATTGGTGGTTGACTAACGACTAATATTGATGCAGAACAGTACTGTCTCGTCATCACCAACGTGATACAGGGACAAAAATTATAAAAGTATAAGCAATAGTACAATTTGAAATGATGAACTGTTTGTGAGAGTTTGATCAAGTTGCTCATGAATTTGCCAAAATGGGTTTAAAATCGTATAAAAATTCTTATTTCAATATCAATACCTCCCCAAACATTTCATGGGAATACAAAACTGAAAATTGGCATCCACGAAGAATAAGAACCAGATATGATAGATCAATTTTTTTTGTAAGCTAATGAATGAGGCTATTATTTAAATAAACCATTTTTTTGTCGAGGGAAGGCCTAGTAGCCCACCTATATTTTTCTCTTGAAAGATACATACAACCCAGTATAATCTGGGAATCTTATGAAAATAAATATTTGTCCATGTTAAGGTATTTAACACTTTTCTGGGGATTTTCCACCTATTATTCAATACCCCCATTAGGGCCTCCACAAATTTTGATTACCATCATGTAAAGCTAGTAAGCAAAAAGGAGAAACACTTCTTGTCGCAACTATTTCATTATTAGAGTTTAAATCTAACACATATTGCTAAGGGTAAAGGAATCTTATTCACACTATCACAGTCCTTAGTGGTAGGTGTTATACACTTAATGGTAACCTCATAAGCACAAACAAGCATTAAAAACAATGAAAAATAAGATTCTAATTGTATCAGGAAAAAAAGAAACATGAGATAATTATTCTACTATAGTAATATGAGTAGTGACTCCTACACATACTACAAAAGTTGAGCTTTGCCTAGTAAATGAGATAATTTATTAGCAAATTAACAAAATTGAGTGACTTTACGAGATAATTACCATTAAAAACAGGCAAAAACTAAATAATGCAAGATAATGCATAATAGCATTTCAAACAATGACAAGTTACTGATAAAAGCTAAACATAACCCTAAAACTCCATTACAAGTTTATAACAAAACTAATTTGCATCAACATAATGATAAACCATTCAACAGACTAAAAAGCTAGTAAATCTAAAAATTTAAGGACAATTATACGGATGAAAACATCCACTGCAAATATACACATCATCCGCTAAACTTAAAGGGAAAAAATGACAATGGCGGAGAAATGCATTGTACTTTCGAGGCGAATAACTTTACTATGAATATCCACGCCCTTTGTCTACTCCATGAGTTAACACTAGTTGTGACTCTAGAAATCTTCTTGTTCTAGCAGAATATATTACCAAAGAGTGTGCAACGACTATTTAATAGTTCCATTTTGCAATTTATAAGATGTTAAAAAGTTAGAGTTATAGGTTGAAGGAAACACCAAGACATTAAATATGTATAGGAAATGAAAAGGAATTCTACGGAAGTTGAAAGGCAACAAAAATCTTGACTATTAGAAAAGTTTCGAAAGATGAAAAAGCAATTCTAAACAAGGTTAACAAATTGCCTTTGCCTCCAGTTTTATATAAGTAATTTTTTCAAGGAAAGTAAATTAATTAAAAAGCAAAAAAATAAAATGGATAAATAAAAGGTTTACCTCATCTCTCAACCTTTGATGTTCCATTTTCAAATTTTCTAAGTTGCCCATCCTTTCGGAATCGCAATGTGGGCATATAATATTCTGCATTGCCTCTTTCATTGCCATATTCTCACAACGTAATCCTTCATTTTCTATTCAAAGAGTGTTGTGATTTGATTTCTCATTTTGTACCTAATGAAAAATAAATAAATAAATAAAAATAAAATAAAATAATAATATATATATATATATATATATATATAAACTAATCGCATAAATAAATAGATAAATAAAATCAAATATTATGAGCTAATTAAATGAAGAAAGAGAATGAAATTACTAGTCTGTTGGGATAATATACATTTTTCTTCCCTAAAATATATGCATATTTTGAGTTTGATCATTGCGATATTTGATGAATTAAATTTAACTTTCAATTAATCGAAACATGCATTTCTAGTCTTTTATGTAAGATGTATGTCGTATGAACTACATTCAAAATTATATTACCATCAATTATGGAGTAACATAACACACAAGTAAATAAATGATGAAGCGATTAATAATTACTACATTTAAAAATATTCACCAGAAAATGAATCAAAAGTGCACATTTCAATTAATTAAAGGTATATGTACTTAGTAAGATATTACAAGTGTTATATTAGAATATAATAATAATTGAAGGACCAAAAGTGCTATTAAGACTTTTTTATGAAATGTGTGAAAATTATTTTTTCCCTCCATCTTTGCTTATAAGTTCATAGTACCGCTCTAATTTTAAACAACATATATTATCTTCCTCACATGAAAAATATATTTTTAATTTTTTAATGAAAATATAATCCATCCTATATGTCTAAATTTTGATTAAATTGGTTGCACATAATTTCATGGGGTCAAGTTTTGCTTCACTCAAGGTAGCATATTTAAAAGTCGGCTAACATAGCCTAAGTATGTAGCTCAAATTGATTACTAAGAGAACTTGCTAATATATATATTTTTTAAATGTTTGAGATGTTAAAAATGCATAGACATAATTTTAAAAATCACTTTGTTTGATAATTAATAAAATAACAAGAAAAAAAACTAATAAAAACAAAATTCTAGTTAGCTAGAGTTGGAAATTGGGTTGTTATACCTTATTAAGCACAACTAAGTCCCAAAAATCTAATAACCTTCTCATTCATTTATTCAAATAATTTTTACTAGGCTTAACTAGTTTAAAGTTCCATCTATGTAAAAATATTTCTTTCATTCAATTCAAGAAGGAAAATCATTAGTTCTTAGTTGTAAAATCATATTTTCTTTGACTTTAAATTCTCAAAATCAAATAGATATATAAAAAAAAATTTGTTTATTAATTCCTTGATAAGCTACGAAAATTAATGGGGATTTCATTTATTTCAAAATAATTTACATGATTCTAACTTTGGTTTTAATGAGTCACAGCTCAGTCGAATTGAAAGCTGAATGAAAACATAACTTTAATAAAAATACTTAAACTTTTGTGATAAAATTCATATATTATTGAAGAAAAGGACTTCCTTTCAATTCTATTGATCAATTCAACAACACAAAATAAATAATTGGTTTAGGAAAACCATATTTAAATTGAAAAGTGAAATAATTAATAATAAAATTGATAGTAAATGGAAGGGAAAAAAATTTAAAACTAAAGAAAAAGTAAATGTACTAATTAATAGTAATGGTACAAATTTTTGTATTTAATGTAAGAGATTCACTGATTTTGCCATGAAGTCTACCCTTCTTTTAAATACTCAATATTTTTCTAGATTCTTGCATAACTTAATGATAAAAAGACATATTAGATAGTAATTTGGTGCGTAAATAATAACAATAATAAGCCATCAATTAAGAATGATAACATTTATACAAAAAAGTACTAATTAATTAAACGTACTTTTGTTTGGGACCTTTTGTATTGAAATCAAGGTTTGATCTTCTTAGGTTCTACCCCTATTTCTAAACCGAGTTGGATTCGTTGGTCCTCATTTGGATGTGTACATTTCTTGAAGAACCTTCATTTCAAAAGTCACCAAAAAATCCACCATTATTGATTTTTTTTTTTAAAAAATAAACATAAAACTAAAAAAGCACAAAAGATCTCATGTTTACTTCCTCACTTTTCTATGCAAAATTGGATTAGTGAAACTTTTCGACTGGAATTCGAATGAGTCGAGGCCCCAAGGAGGTATTGGACATCAACCATGAGAAATAGATTTTTCATTTTTTTCGTAAAACTAAGAAACAAATTAATTTTAAAGAAACTTATCCCCTTATGCTAAAGTTATTAATGAATAATCATGAACAAACCGAATCATTTATAAAAGTTGTATATTCATGGAAGATCAATCATCCAAATAAGCTATTTTGAAGCATTTTAACAATTTCATTTAAAAAAAAAATTGATTAGCAAAATAAAAAATATAGATCTTTTACAAAATACTAATGGACATATTAAATAACAAAAGTAAAAACAACACAGTAAATCAATTAAGAATTAAACATAAATTAATTCATGAAAAATAAATATAGAAAAAAAATTATTATATAGTAAATTATGTGTGATTATATCAATCACGCCTCTTAGGAAAACAACATAATCTCTTTAGTTAAGCAAAATAAATAATAAAATAAAATTTGAACTTATATGAAGGTTCAACCTTTTCACATATAAATAAAATTGATCTTACTTTTCAAGTTGTTGAACTTGTTCCTTAGTGTGTCTGTAGCACTGCCTTTTCTTTTTTGGTCTTTTTTTTGGAGGTTGATGATTCTCCAACATGTTTATTTCCTGAATTTTTCAATTTCCCCTAATTTTATATTCAATAAAATAAACACACAAGAAAACAAATGTTAATATGTTAGATTTATTATTTACACAATTAATTTATATAAGAAACAACTAAAATAAATCAAACACAAAAGAAATATAAACGAGACATTTGTACTCACTTTTTGATTGATGAATGAGATAGAGAGAAATGTTATAAATTTAGAATAATAAATGGTTTATTTATATAGTAGAAAATAAGTTGACTTAACATGTTATAAATACATAGAATTTGAACACAAGATATGAATTATGACATGCTTTGTTTTCTTTCACAAAATATTTGGTTTGGAATTAGCATATATGTTAAATTTCATAAATCTATAAATATTAAAGGAGAAACATAGACAAGGTGAATTGGCACTTCTCTATGGCTTCCATTTGAATTTATCTTTTTTCACCTTTTATTAAAAAATTTAAATTAATTATTGTATTGTAAAAATAAATTACAAAACTTATTACAATTAAATATTTTCTTAATGGAGGAACATTTACAACAAAAACTCTCCACATCCTTTTTCTTATTTGTTTGTCTTAGTTCTAATCATGAAATGCTAATAATTTTTTTAATATTTTATGTATTTTTCTAATTATTTTTAAATTTATTCATAAGGAGTTATTACCCATGACTTACCCTTCTTTAATTCTTACTTTTAATAATATTCATAACTCTCAAAATTTTTACGTCCATAGCCTCCAAACTTAAATTTGTAAGTTTATGATGTCTTATGGTAGTCCTCTATTTTGCATATAAATTCATATTAGTTTCATCAAGATTCACATTCAAAATTATCATTTCTCTTCTACATCACATTGGTTTGGTTTATAACAAAAAAGAAGTATATAATGGTAAGAAATATTTCATTCTAAAGTCCTTATTTTTCCATTTCCTCTATTTTGTCTATATAAATTCATATATTGTTTGTGAATGAAACTAACATTTAATTAAAAAAAAACAAAAGTACATGAAGTTAATAAATATTTCATTCTCAAGTCCTTATTTTTTTTTCATTCCTCTATTTTGTTTATAAAAATTCATATTTACTTCCGTGAAGATTCACAAACACAATCATCATTTCTCTTCTTCATCATATTTGTTTGTGAATTAACTAACATGTAACAAAAAGAAGTACATGGAGATAAGATATATTTCATTCTCAATTCTTTCTTTTTATTTTTATGTACTTGGACATGCTTTCTTAATATTTTATTATGTTTGTATTATGATTCATCAAGCAAGTATGATTAAGAAATGTCTTTGTACTTCTTAACAATGTGTTGTCCGTATGCAATTGTTCTTTCTAATAGCCAGTTCTCCGGATATAATATAGTCTTATTATAATATTTATTAGATTTCAAGAAACAATTATTATTTAATATTTTTAGTACTATTGAAAAATAATTTACAAATATATTGCATATAGTTTAAATTTCTTTCTTTCTTTCTTTTGATATAATTATTTTTAATTGGTAAATAATTATTTTATTTATTCATTTTTTTATTCAATTAGTTGCATATGATGAAGGTTTTGACTTATGGAGCAAAATATGGTGGCGGATCTACTTGTAAAGGAAGATAGTTGAAAGAAAAAAAATGAAGCATAATTAGAGATTGTTTTTGCTAGATTTTTTTTTTTTTTTTTTACTTTGACTTGTATTAGTAACTTAGTTACTTTTGCTAGAATTTTTTAAATTTTGGTTTGTATAAATAATTTAGCTAAATGTATTGTCAATGCTAATCATTTGATCTTTTACTATTCTACTTTTTCTTTGTTATGAAGCATAATTAATATAATTATCTCATTTCAATAATAATAAAAAAATAATTATGATAATTGGGAGTTTCATTTTTATTAAATTTGCAAAAAAAAAAAAAAAAAAAAAAAAAAATTAGTTTAATGATGCCTTTTTTTTTTTTTTTTTTTTTTTTTTTTTTGCGTATGTGACAATCTGTTTTCGTCACTTTTCTTTTTTGTTTGAAATGTAATTATAATTCTTATGTAGTCACCGATTATTATATTTGTCGTTCATTTTTTTTTTTTTTTTTTTTTTTTTTTTTGTATCTTTAACCCTTATTTTCATTTATTTATTTTAATAATAAAATCAATGCATAATTATTAATACATTTAGTCTAATAAAATTATACATTTGAATTATTTAAAATTCATGTCTGTTCATCTTACTTGTAACTTCTACTATTAAATATTACCTAACTTTTGCATTTTTTATTTTTCATAATTCTTATAAATATTAAATTAATGTTTTAAAAAATATAATAAACAAATTCAATAATGAAGACATAATAAAAAATTCATTTTTGTTACGAAATCGGAGTTCGTATAGAAAATTAGTACTCCAACAAAAGATGGAGGAAATTAAAACATATAAAATATTTCAACATAATGCAATATATTGTTATTTCAAAATATTACTTCATATTCCATTTACTTCACAATGACAAATATTTTGTTCTACTATATACATATGAATATTTTGCACTTAAAAAATTCAAAAATAAAAATAAATATATATTCTATATGTTAAAAAAAATTTAAAAACATATGATATCGTAGATGAAGAGAAATATCAATATTATCTTATATGTTTAATACTAACCTAAATATAAATATTATATATTATTATCTTATAAATATTTCATATAGCCGCGCGAAGCGCAATTATTTCACTAGTGAAAAAATAACTATGACTTTTTTTCAAAGTCACATAATTATGATTTCTAATCTTACTATGATCTCCTAAAATACGCCAACAACTTTATTAATTGTTCTTAGTCATTCCTTCAATTAACTTATTTCCTTAATTAGTGAGCTTATACCGTCAAAACTATGAACAAAAGCTCCATATCATGTTTACTAGTATGTTTGACCAATATTTAAAGATTAAATTATTTTGATTTTTTTAAAATAAAGTAGATTTTTTTAAAAATATTTTAGGTTAGAAGTAGTTTAGATTTGACTAATAAACTTAAATTCACTTTTAAGCAACAATTAGTATTGGTCAACCTTTTCATAAGGTTTATTTTCTCATGTTTTTTTTTTAAAAATAAAATGCTTTTAAGATAAAACTATTTTTTTAGCTTCAGAATAACAGTTTCTTCATGTGGGTGACTTCTTGCTTGAGCTTATGATGTAAAATTCATTAGTAAATTAAACATGAACAAAGGTTATCTTGAAAAGTATAAAAACATATCATATATTGGCAATTTTTTCAAAATCTAATACAAACCATACAAAATTTGACTTATTTAATAAATTTGGTTCAATTTTCAATTTGAATTGATTTTAACCAAATTATTAAGCACCCTTACGTTGATCCTAAGTTGAGGTATCTAATCTATGTCTAAATTTGATCATTATTAGTTGTGGAGTCCATGTGGCAACTATATTGTTATTGTTGGATTGTCAGATGATTTGTGAAAATTGGGATAACTTCATTTTACAAAAGAAAGGTTGGCAAAAATTTTACATAATCTTGAGAGATAGTCAAATTTTAGGCCATGATCCATATTTCGATGACAAATGTTTCCTAGAAAATCCTAATGTTACACTATAAATTTGAGTTTAGTTTGGACCGTTAAATTTCCTATTTTTTTTATCCATACCAAAATTAATCATGTGATAATGCATCTTAAAGTTATTATTCAATCATGCACTAAGTGAACACAATATTGAAGTTCAAAATGATTAAAATCACAAAGTTTGGGGTGCAGAACAATATATATACCACTTTAGTGGACATAAAGTTTGCATCTCGGTTGTAATGTTGAAGAACTGAGAGTCAACATTTTTAGAATTTTGAAAGTTAACCTGCAAAGGCCACATGCAGTCATATAATTGTATATGGACATTGTTGGTCCACACATGAAAGTAGTAAAATTGGATTTTTGGGGTTCCTAGGTGTCCACATATGAAGATACATATAGATCACATGTCAGATTTACATATGTCACGTCATATGTATTAGAAGTCGGTGATTGTTGAAATTTTTACTAATTTAAGAGCCCATGCACATACAAGCCAACTTGCAGCTACATATTTCCACATATGGATAGCATGTGGTGGCCATATGTTAAGAATTTAAAGAAAATATAAGCTAGATTTGGTATGAGATTTTCATTCCACTTTGTTTTTGTCTTAGTTTTGAGAAAACACCTTAGGAATTCCTCTAATTAGTCAAGATGAGTTACTACAAAATCTCCATACTTGCTACATCAATTTAATAAGAATTAATACACAAATCATCTTCTACGCCATCGATTGAAGTAATTTAACTTCAACAATTGAAGGAATATTTTTGGGACTCTTCTATAGGTAAGTCTCTAGCTTATTTACAAAAAGGTGGTAAATAATTGAAATTCAAGTGACTTATTGAAAGACATCATAAATATTGGATGAATGTTATATTGAAAATAATATTTTTTTATAAACCTAGTTTTCACAAAGAATCAAAATTCATGGCAATAAACCAATGTTCTAAACATCTTTATCAAAATTCTTTACAGAGTCATTGTTGAGAATTATCGAACATATTTAGAGTATTATTAGGGAGAATTGAGGCATCAAGCTTTCCTGACTTCATTATGCATGAAAATTTATGAACATGACTGTATTTTTCCTTATGAATGAGATTTGTTGAGCTAGATTTCTATTAACATTCTTCAAGGTTATTGTATCTTCATGAATAAGCTATTGACTTGAAACATGATTAAATTATTTTGAACATGATTTAAAATTATTTTTATGACCTTGGGATACTTGTATTATTTGAAGATTTGAACAATAAAATTTTTTAACTATTATATCCTATTCTTTATTGTTTGTGGCTGGACTTGCTATTCAGGTGAAAATGTAGATATTATAGATCCTATCGAGGTTTTCCTTGCTATTTGGGAGAGAGATTATTTGTAGAGGTTGTTAGCCTCAATGAGGTTCCTTCGAGATATTTAGGAACCCTAAAATTGTATTTTCCATATGTTACTATCGATTTGGCCTTGTTTAGGTGTGATTGGATAGTTCCTACCATGATGAAATTGGCAATAGTTTTCAAACATAATGAATAGAAGCTTAACTTTTTCATTGATGATTTCAGCGAGTTTTCATGATTTTCACTATTAATAAATTTGAATTACTTTTCTTACAATGTTTTACTTATTTTGTTTATTAGTAATATTATTATTCTATTTATACAAACTCTTGCCTCAAGATACTAACTGAATATATAGCACTCAGAAATACCATTAATAATGGTTTTTATGGTATGTTAGGTAACAAGGTAGAGAAGGCATATGTTGATAGCACAAATTAAGAATACTTGTCATCTATCCAGATCTTTTTTGAACCCATATTTTTGTTTATTGGAATTTAGTGAATTTTTTACTACTTAATTAGATTTTGGGTTATAACTTGAATTAGATTAATTTTTTTTATAGATTATTCATCGATAAATATTGTGTCGTGGTTACTATATAAAAGTCATTACTTGTCTGGAGGGAAAATTTCCATGCTTATAAGATACACATATATATTATTACGTGGTTTATATCATTCTTCTATTTCATTAATTATTTTCTTGGCCATAATTATGCGTAACTGATTTAACTAAGAATAAAGGGGAAATATGCAAACAATTATATCTATAAGGAGTTTTTTGTGTGGGTCATTATAATGAGTGTAAAGGTCATTTTAATTTTTTTTTAAAAAATACCATTTTACCCCACATGGTAGTAGCCCGAATCTTGTTTGATCAAATAGTCTATTTTGAAACTTTATTGAAAAATAGTGACTTTTGAAAGTTTTTTAGTTTTGGAGGCTTGATGTTGTTAAAAGTGGTTTTTAATACCAACTAGAGTTGCGAGTCTCAAAATAAAATTTCTTTAGTTCCATAATCTTCTGAATGTGAAATGTGGTCTAAGAGTGTCGTCACTTTAAATTTCAAAGTCTTTTCATGGGATTGAGCCCTTGAGTTGGAAATTTCAGTGTAATTAGGCAATGTGTTAACTTTGGTAACCATTCAGAGTTCAGACGCTCGTATTGGATTTGTGACAATTCCATTGGTTTTGCTATTTGATTTTAGGCCTAGATGAGGTCTTGGTTGAATTTTTAGAGGTTCAAGAGTAGTTTGGTTTTTTTTTTATTTATTAGAAGTTAGTTATTGCGAATTTCATAGGTTTTAGGTCAAGTAGACCTAATTCTCAGAAAAGGGTTTTCGGGTCAATTTATCCCTAATTTTCAAAATGATTTATATGGGTGTTGTTGTTATTGTACTCTTATTGTGATTCCATTTTTTCTTAGATTGCATTTATTTACAGACCCATCGGAGAGGGAAGCCTTAAGTGTTGGGTTGATTGTTTGCTTTCGTGAGGCAAGTGGACCTCTTGATCCTTTGTTAAGTGTATTGAATCTTGTATGTCATTGTGTGATTAAGATTAATAGGAATTGGTGAAGGGTTTCATATATTTTGTGTATTGGCAAATAAGAAATAAGTTCTAGTATTGATGACATGGGGAAAGGACGAATCTGGTTGATTGTGATATATGATGTATCATGAATGGTAGTGTTGACTTACTACTGATAATGTGCCAAAATTATTTGTGATTGGTTTTTAGTGTGTAATTTACCATCATCTTATCAAGAATTTGTACAAATATATTTCATTGGTTCTATAGCACTATTGAGATTGTATTGTGTAAATGATGAGACATAGGAGACAGGCCACAGGTGTCGTCGTAAATTCTGTAATGTGGGATCAAGCCATATGTTCAATGGAAGATGCATGGACTAATATGTCCCACTTGAATCCCAGACTATGATTCAATGAGTTTGTATCATTAGGACATACATGCATCACTCTACATGACATTGCACTACATTACATTGCACTTCATCTCTGTTTGTTCCTATTCGGAAGTACTGATATGTCATCGTGGTGGTTGAATTATGGAATGTTTTGATAATATATCTCTATGTGTTGAGGTTCAAGTTGGGATTCTCTATATGAGCTCTGTTAGTATTGAGTGAGACCTTTTAGGCTAGGTTGATTTATATTGTGTAGATTGTAGTTGTGGAGATTCAGATGGTGTATTTGAAGTACATGTTGAGTAACATGTTGTTTGATACTCTCTCCCTTGCTTTCTATAGATGTGTAGGTTATGAGCCCAAATTGTCTTGATCACATATTCTCATCTTCGTTCGGGGCTTACATTAGGAGTTTTGTGAGGTAGCTGCTTGTTATCTTGGCGGACATCCTTTGCTCTCTCATTATGTTTTTGTTCTATTCTAGATACAAAGACATCCAGACTAGTATTCATTTTGAATTGAATGCAATGATTAGAGGTTTGTACTCGTGAAACTAATCTTAGAGGTATTTTGAGTTACATTATCTTTATCCGCAATGATTTACTCTATGTTAGTCCTTTATTATGTATTACTTTGGTATTTACTTCTTTAGTTGTGTTTTAGGCTGAACTGTCTTGGTGGATAAGTCAGGTTCCATCACACCCAGTTTTGGGTCATTAAAAAAGTATTTGAGTGCAACACTTTGAAGGTTCTAAGCTAAGGCCCAAACCATTTTTATTTATATGTAAAATCGTATATGATGATTCATCAATTGCTCATATATGTGAAGGTCATTTCTTTGGTGTTCGAATGGATTTGGATATGACTTAAGGTCACAAGAACCCCCTAGCACAAAGTTGAGTTCAAAGTTTCATTTTCTATTAAGTTTTCACTTAAGATTCTACTTAGGTCATCTTCAAACAATCAAATATCCCAGGACATAATGAATTAGGTGGACCATGACCTACAAGATTGAAGGTCTTTGAGTTCTCTTTCCAATACCACTAAACTTTCCTTATTTTGAGTTTGGAGTAAAAAGTTATGTCCATTTTACCAGAAACTTACATATTAGAGTTTTCTAAGTTTGTGAATGATTGATCAAACCTACGGTCTATAGGTTGAATGACAACCCGTCCTGTCAAGTCATCGGTAAAGTACTAGGAGTTAAATTTTGAGACACAATTCCTATGGATTCATTCTTACGAAAATACTATGGGCCATCATTTGTACCTGTAAATGGAATTTCGAGGCTTAAAAATTAAAAATAAATCCCACGGATGTAATATACGGTCCATAGATCAAACACAAATCTTAGATGGACCAGAAGAAGGTTTTTTTTGTCAATTTTAATGAAGGGTAGCTTACTCTTTTCCCACCCCTTCTAAGTCTAAACCATGACTCTTTTTCACCTAATTAATGGTCTAAACAGTGTTAAAATATTCTTTTACATTCTTTAAGACTTCAAAGACTTAAACCAAAGATTTAAGAGGAGAAAAGCTAGGGTTTTCTATCGTTCATTGAATGTCGTCTATTTCACCAAGAACTTTGTTCTTCCTAAGTATGTAAGGCTACCATAGTGATGGATTGAGTTCGTCCTTACGTCCTACACCTACTTTCTATCAGTACTGAATACTCTATGGTTACATCCTTAATTTTGATAATTCTTGAGATAAGTTTGCTGTTGAATTCTGAGTTGTTATTCCCAAATCTTGAGTTGATATATATATTATGCATTGAGATTCTTTAGTTTATTGTTCATGTCTAGTTTTTAGAATAACCCCTATTATTTGAGTATTTATTGTGTTATTGACGAGAAATTTTTTAATGGAACAATTATCTTATATTAATTTCTGAGAAAGTAAAGGGGTGTTTTGAGGAAAGTTTAAAGAGACATTTTGAGTAAAGTTTAAGGGAACTGTTGATTTCTAAGTTTATCATTTTTACATTGAGAAAAAAGAATGTTTTATTTCTAAATGAGCAATGAGTTCAGAGTTAAATTAGAGCAGTTACCTCTTTTAAGAGGATATTTTGTGCAATTACCTCAAATTGAGAAAGAGTATGTTTTATACATTTGGGTATGAATATATACCTATTGGGAGTACTATTGAGCACCTATATTATGATGAGTTCAGAAAACTCACATTCCTTGTAAATAGTACAGTCAACCTGGGTAAAGAATCATACTTTTTAGATGACTCCTTATTGCTTTCGAGCAGAGCTTTAGTAGATCCACTTAGTTGAGGTGTACTATACCCCAATAAGGTATATGATAGTTCTGGCAACATTGGCAAGACGCTATATCATCACATAACATAATGATGGTTGTCGGTTAGAGAATCTCCCAAATAAGAGTAATTTATTATATTTTTATATACATCCTTAAATTAGCATCTTTTATTTATGAAGCTTTAAATATTTTTCTCTCTTATTATTGGTTTGTACTTAGTTGAGTTGAGGTGAGTATTCTTCAAGTCTTATTAGCTTAGTTAATTATTCATTCAGTTATATTACATACTCTTACATTCAATGTACTGATGTTATCCGACCTGCAGATTTCTATGATGCAGATACAAATGTTTAAGATCATCAATATGTGCTCTGTTGAGATCATTTGGCACTCTAGTTAGCTTTTGGTGAGCCTCATTGCATTTTAGAGGACTCACCCTTTCCTTTTAGTTTAGTCAGTTTAGAATTTCATGGGTCTTGTTCAGACATTCATGTTGAACTATAGGGATTCATATATAGAGAGAGTTGACGAGTCTCTGAATACTTTCTTTTCTTGTGAGATGTTTTGCAAATTGTTGTTATAGCATTGAGTATTTGTCAAATAGTATAAGTTGAGCATTTTACAATGTTTATGATTTTCTTTTTTTTAAGCCTTTAAATGCTTGAGTCAGTCTTCAACTAAGTAGTCAGCCATACCAAGGGTTCACTTGGGGACAAGCAATGGTTCTCGAGTGTCGGCCACATCTAGGGTGTAGGGTCGGGGAATAACAAACTTTGCATCAGAGAACAAAGTTCAAGAGTCTTAGGTGTCTATAAAGGCATGTCTACTACATTCGTTCTTATCAATGTGAAGAGTGTCACATCTATAATGAGGAAGCTATGACATTTAGGAACTTTTCACTGTCTTCTCACTCTTGTTAGTGCAATAGAGTTCAACTCTATAAAAAAATTCTTCTAACTCATGCTTACGCATGTATTTTTAGATCATGCCTCCACGAAGAGATTTTTGAGGACGTTTTACTAGGAGGAATGTTAATCCTCAAGGTCAAGAAGATCCTAATGCACCAGAAGTGCAAACCCCGTGGAGAGATGTCAGTAATGTTGAGTTCAGGAATACTATTCAGATGTTGACTCAAGTTGTGGCAAATCATGCTGGTCAACAGGGAGTAGGTCACTAGGATATGACTAATACATCTAGAATTCATGAGTTTTGAGGATTAATCCCCCAAATTCACGTGGTCGAAGTCACTGGGGGTCTAGAAAACTTTGTGAAAGATCTTTTGGAAGTTCTTGAGGTCATACATGTTTCTGATGCAAAGAGTGTGGAGTTGGCTTATTTTTAGCTCGAAGGTGTTGCTAGGGTATGGTATGATCAATGGAAGAAGAAAAAGGCAGATGGGGCACCACTTTTGAGCTGGGTTGTGTTTGAGAATGCTTTCTTAGGGTGTTTCATTCCTTGAGATCTAAGGAAAGGTAAGGTGAGAGAGTTTTGAATCTAAAATAAGAAGCTATGAGTGTGCAAAAGTGCATCCTCAAGTTGAATCAGCTATCCCTCTATGCTATGGAGATGGTGGCGGATATGAGAAACATGATGAGTTTGTTCGTGTCTGCGCTATCTCACTTATCAAATAAGGAGGGTAAGACGGCTATGTTAATAGAGGATATAGACATACCCAGGATCATGATTCATGTGCAGTAGGTTAATAAAGATAAGTTAAAGGATAGAGAAGAGTTTCACAAGAAGAAGGCCAAAATAGCAAGTCATGAAACTGGTGAGCAGAAGGCCATAAATGGGAATCATTCATTGTTTCAGCAGAGATCATCTTGACCTGTCCCATCATCAACTAGCTTACCTGCATGAAGTAACAAGAATGACCACCAGAATCAGAATGCTAGAGCTCAACCTACTCAATCTTAGGGTAGTGTGGCATAAGAAGCTACTTGGACCCCCACATGTGCTAAGTATGGTAGGAACAATCCAAGAGCGTGTCATGATAGCTCTAATGGCTGCATCAAGTATGGTTAGATGGGTTATTTTATGAGAGAGTGCTTTAAGAATAGGCAAGATAATAGGGGCAACACAATCCAATCTTCTTCAGCGGCTCCGACAGACAGAGCTTCTCCGAGAGCAGCTATTTCAGGGACAGGCGGAGGACCAAATCATCTATATGCTAAGGCTAGTCGCTAGGATTAGGAGAACTAGGTAAATGTTGTCACTTGTATGCTTAAAGTCTTTTCTATTGATGTTTATGACTTACTTGATCCATGTGCGAGTTTGTCTATTGTGACTCCTTATTTAGCCTTGAGGTTCGGCATTTCCCTTGAACGACTTCTTGAACCCTTTAGGTATCCTACACCTATTCGTGAGTCTATTTTAGCAAAGAGAGTCTATTGTGATTGTACAATCTTTACCTATCACAAAGACACCGTGGCTAACTTATTTGAGATAAACATGGTGGATTCTGATGTCAATCTAGGTATGGACTGGCTTCATGCTTGTTATGCCTTAGTCGATTGTAAAACTCGAGTAGTCAAGTTTTAGTTTCCTAATGAGAAATTTTTAGAGTGGAGAAGTAGTTCATCATTGCCTAAGGGTTGTTTAATTTCATACTACAAGGCCTAAAAGTTCGTTTCTAAGGGGTGTGTCTATCACTTAGTTCGAGTTAATGGCTCTAAGAATGTGACACTACCTATTCTCTCAATTCCAGTTGTGAGTGACTTTTCAGAGGTCTTTTCAAACAATCTTCCTGTAGTCCCTCATGAGAGAGAAATAGAGTTCATAATAGATATTCTTCTTAATACTCAACCAATTTCTATTCCGCCGTATAGAATGGATCCAACTATGCTAAAATAGTTAAAAGAGTAGTTGAGAAATGTCCTTGTTAAGGGTTTCATCCGACCAAGTGTTTCACCTTAGGGTGCTTGGGTCTTTTGCATGAGAAAGAAAGATAGTTCCTTTAGGATGTGTATCAATTACTGCTTTTTGAACAAGGTCACCATAAAGAACAAATACCCCATTCCGAGAATTGATGACCTTTTCAGCCAACTCCAAAGTGCTATTTGCTTTTCAAAGTGAGATCATAAATCTTCTTTCATCAATTGAAAGTGAGAGAAAGTGACATCTAGAATTAGGACGCATTTGGCCATTATGAGTTCATTGTTATGTCCTTTAGTTTAATTAATGCTCATGTAACATTCATGGATTTTATGAATAGAATATTTAAGCGGTAGTTGAATATGTTTGTTATTTAATTCTTCGACAACATCTTGATCTACTTGAGGAATGAGGAGGATCATGACAATAATCTCAAAATAGTCCTCCAAACTCTCAAAAATCAAGATATATATGCCAAGTTTTATTAGTGTGAGTTCTAGCTTGAATCTGTGGCATTCTAAGGCCACATTATGTATGGCAAAGGAATTCGAGTCGATACTAAGAAGATTGAGACAGTGTAGAATTGGTCCAGACCAATTGCTATAAGGAGTTTCTTAGGGTCGGTTGGTTACTATAGAAGGTTCATCAAGGGGTTTTCATCTATTTCATCCCCATTCACTAAGTTGACTCAATGGTCTGAAGCTTAGAGCAAAGCTTTCAGGAATTGAAAACTTGGATAACTACTACTCTAGTGTTGACCCTACTAGAAGCTACATATGGTTTTGTCATCAATTATGATACATCGTGAGTGGGGTGTGGTTGTGTGTTTGTTACGACCCAAATTACACCATAGATATGACGTGGCCTATAAGATCCCGAGAGGCCCTACACAAACCAATTAGCATACATCATACAAGATAATAGAATTTAAAGAGTTGAAATGACAATTTTATATCATAAAGAGTTTGACAAAAATGGAAGTCTAACATTTGTCTCAATATGCCATAAAATACATCATAATAGAAGTGATTGGGATGTAACTCATACATTAGATACAAAGTTTGAAATTGAAATTGCATAAAGCTATAAAGTGACATCGTCCCCTAAGTATGAGGAGTCACCAAGTCTTCAACTATCTAATGCAATCAACTAGCCACGAACGGAAGGAAAAGAGTCGTTAAACCTTACATTAGTGAAACAACGTAGGCATAAGTATGCATTAGTACATGGAATGTACTAAGTATGAGGGGAATGCAATAAAACATGAGATGTGATCATAAAGGGACATAATAGAAAACATGAAGTTCATGAACAATTAAAACATAGTAAAATCATTTAAGAAGATCCATAATACATGAACATGGTCAATGCATCTTTAAATAAAAGCAAAGATTCATAAAACATGAGTAACTAATTTAGTTCATTTTGTGGGAAGTTTACTAGTAACCGACATATAGACTATGTGAGCTATAATATGGAATCTAGTGTCAACCCCACACCGAAAAAGGGTGTCCTACTTGCCAAGGTAAGGACCATAAATCAAAGCTAAAGTGGATACACTAGCTAATGTCTATCTAAGACAATCATCCTATGGTGACACATAGGTATGGGATAAGGGGATTTCTACTAGAAATCCAACCTCAAGCTAGAAGAGAGCTTCCATGTCAATATCCTCTTAGTGCTAAGTATAATTTCCATGGAATATTCATTAATCTTATCTTATCTTAACATTATGGGACATGGGTAGTCCTATCTTTTCTTATCATAGGATAGCTCCTTAGATCATGTGTGAGAAAACCTTTCACCATCCATGATCTTTTCATGATAGCTTTTAAGGCCCATAGTCATTCATTTCATGCTAGAATTTTCCTACTACTAATTGAAAGAGTTGGAAAGCGTTATATATAATCAATGATGGCATATTTGGATACCATAATTATGAAGACCTAATTTAAGAAAATAGCCCAAAAAGCATTGCGGACAAATCTAGATGTTATGCATGTTATGTGGCCAAACTTCATAGAACATGTAGATACCTGGATCTATAAGCATACTTGAGTCATAAACATTGCTTTCATAAAAACAAGAATAATTTCATAAAACATTCTCGAAGATTCAAGCTTCTTCATAAATTCATAGTCCAAATTTATAGATCAATGCACGAATTCACACGGAGTTAATTGAAAAGAATTTAATTAATTCCAAATCATTAAAATAAGATCATAATAAAGCAATTGAATCCATACAAATAGAACCCATGAGGAATTGAGTGAAAATTTAATCAAATCTTGGGAAATTGAATTGAAGAATTGAAGAAACCTTGGGGCCTCAAGGGGCAATGGGAATCCATTCATGAACTCCCTACATACCTTGATTGAATCCCTAAGCAATGGTTAAGAAAGGAGACTTGAACTTGAAGAACCTAAGCTTCTTCTTCTTCCTTGATCTAGAGAGAAGATTTTTGGAAAGGATGAATTTGGTCATGTTTAGGGAATTTAGGATAATGAATTGAAATTGGTAGTTTTTGGGCTTAATTCACTTTTATGTCTTGAACTAGGGTTTAAAACGATGTAGATTGGGTACCAAACACTTTGGAAAAGACCACAATGACCCTAACTTAAAAACAGACGAGGTGACTTAAAAGATGGGCTTCACGAGCCGTATAGCCGGTCATGAAGCTTCCTTTGCCTAACAGTGCTTTACTATAACATGTATAACTTTTTACTCTGAACTCCAATGAAGAAAACTTTGTGGCATTGGAAAGAGGACTCAAAGACCTTTAATTTGATAATCATGGTCCACCTAATTTATTTTTGTTTCGAGTGATGTGATCATTTGAAGTTGACCCAAAACTCAAAACCTGATAAGCCTCTTTCATCGAAGACTTCATGATCAATGTGAATCTTCATAGAAAGTGTAGGCGATCGTGGTCCTTCGTAGTAGCTTGGGGTTTTGTTCCTATTTTAACAGTCAGTGTGACACTTCACGGACCGTCTAGGCACCCATGGTCATCCATAGTTGCTGGTTGCAACACTACGAGGAGGGTGACGAATCTTGGTCTTCTTCACATCCTGCGGACCACTCCGTTGTTTGCCCTACTCTCTTATTCAATCATAGTTTAGATTTTTTAGGAGTTATAATATCTCCCCCTTGGGAGCAGTTGTTATTGAATGGAACTCAAACTCGAACGATAGAGTAGGAAAGAAACTAACAACTCAAAATTAATGCAACATCATCAAAATGTACATTACTAAGGAAAAATGTTGACTCTAAAAGTAAAACATGTACAAAAACATCATTTCATAAGACAAATATACAAAAATCACACTCAATGCACATAATCATGAAGCAATCAATAAAGCTAAATCATATCTTTAAAAAATCAAATTTTCATGACCATGCATGCATGAGGAAACATGAGAATGACCAAAACAAGAAAATCCTAAAGAGTGAACGTGACTGGCTAATGCCTAACAAGACCCAAAGATAAAGGAAAGAGATAGGAATACTAAGATATCATACCGTCTCTGGCCTTTCACATACCAACCCAAAGCAAGGAACCCTTCCAAAAATTGAAGTAGTCCTATACAGACCAACCATGAATCACACTATCTCCCCCTTGGGACAAAACCTCTCCAGTCTTTCAAAATCCATCTCCCTCAACCCAAGCATAGCATCAAAGTCTTAAAAACCATGAAACCATTGATATAAGTAAACACTTAAAGAATTTCCATGAAGATATCAAGATCCACTTCAAACACAATTACCACACATGCAGTCTTACCATAGCCAATGAAACACCCAATATCAAGCAATGCATACTACAAGCTAAAAGGCCATAACTTACCAATTTCAACATCCAGGGAACCCTCAAGATCTTGTAGAGTTTGAAGAGCATAAAACCTATTATGTTTCTGACCACCACTAGGAACTGAAGAAAGGTAAAGTTGAGCTTACCGACAATTATCTCCCTCATTCTTAGCAATTGTAGGATAATCCCTTATATTAGGATTTGTTTTTCCACAACCAAAACATACATTAGAACCAGCTAGACACTTACCCCTATGGTTTTTTCCACATTTTGACGCTTACATACCATTTGCTCACTAGAACCATTACCTTGAGAACGAATACCTCCATTGGACCTCGAAGGTTAGAAATCACCATTATCCCTTCTTCCCCTCTTTGAACCCCTAGTTTTATCCTTACGTTTTTTCTCTTCTATTTGTTGTGCATGAACCAAAAAACAGGATACATCTATCTCCTTAACAAGCATGGTGGTTAGACATTCATTGACCACCAAGTTGGAAGCACCCGACACAAACTTACTCATCCTTATTCTTGGATCAACAACCACAGTTGGAGCATATTTGGAAAATTGCGTGAATTTCAAAGCGTACTCCTTCACACTTATATTCTCTTGATGAAGGTTAATGCACTCAAGTACCTTTACCTCCCTCATATCAAGGGGAAATAATCTATCAAGAAAACCAACCTTAAATTTCTCCCAATCAATAGGGCCACATCTATTGCTCTCTCTTCCTTCCATTGGTTGAACCACACATGATCAACACCCTTAAGTTGATAAGCGACTAATCTTCCTTTTCAACAGATGTGTCACCCATAACTCCCACTATCTTATAAACCTCAGTAATGAACTCTTGAGGATCTTCCTCACATTAGACCCATGAAATTCCAAAGGATTCTTCATAGTAAAGTCTCTCACCCTTGTTGTCGCTGTACCCACCCTTGGGTTCACATGAGCCACAAAATCTCTATTTGCTTAAGCCTTCATATATTGGTCCAATGCATGAAATGCGGCTCGAAACTCATCATTAATCACTTGCTCCACCAAAGGTTCGACCAGAACTTTAGGAAGCTAGGGCTCTATATTTTCAGAAACATTACGATTCCTTCTCACGAGATTCCTTTGTGGAGGCATAATATGTAAATTATAAATAGGGGTTAGGAGAGGAGGATCTTTGTAGAGTTAAACTATATGTCACGACTTTAGTGAAATGAAAGAAATGATGTTTCCTAAACATCTTATAGCCTCTTATACATAAATGTGGCATGCTTCACAATCATGAACAAGACTTTACTCGACGTCGATTATGAGACATCCTAGGACCTTTCTAAACCTTGTACTTTGAATACCAAGTGTGTCACGACCCAACGTACACCATAGATGTAACATGGCGTATAAGACCCCGAGAGGCCCTACACAAGCCACTTAGCATACATCATACAAGATAATAGGATTTAAAGAGTTCAAATGACAGTTTTATATCATAAAGAATTTGACAAAAGTGGAAGTCTAATATTAGGCTCAATAAGCCATCTAATACATCATAAGAAAAAGGAGACATACATAGCATACAAAGTTTGAAACTGAAATGGCATAAAGCTATAAAAGTCACATTGTCCTCAAAGTATAATGACTCACTAAGTCTTTAAATCTCTAATGCAATCAACTAGACATAAACGGAAGGAGAAGAGTCGTCAAAATCTACATTAGTGAAACAATGTAAGAACAAATATGCATTAGTACATGAAATGTACTAAGTATGAGGGGAATGCAATAAAACATGTGATTTGATCATAAAGAGACATAATTGAAAACATGAAATGCATGAACAAGTTAAAACACAATAAATCATTTAAGAATATTCATTAAACATGAACATGGAAATGCATCTTTAAACAATAAAGATAGATTAATAAAACATTAGTAATTAACATAGTTCATTTTGTGGGAAGTTTACCACTAACCGACATATAGACCATGTGAGCTACAACATGGAATCTAGTGTCTACCCCACACCGAAAAGGGGTGTCCTACTTTCCAAGGTAAGGACCATAAATCTGAGCTAAATTGGATCCACTAGCTAATGACTATCTAAGACAGTCATCCTATGGTTGTACATAGGTATGGGATAAGGAGATTGTTACAAGAAACCTAACCTAAAGCTATGGGAGAGGTTCCATCTCAATATCCTCTTGGTGCTATTCATAAATCCAATGTAATAGTCATAATTTTAACTTGTCTTATCATTATTGGACATGGGTAATCGCCTCTTGTCTAATCATAGGATAGCTCCTTAGACCATACGTTAGAATGCCTTTCACAATCAATGTTCTTTTCATAATAGCTTTTAAGGTCCATAGTCATTTAGTTCATTCAAGAAATGACCTACTACTAATAAGAATAGTTTTCAAACTGTTATCTATAATGATTGATGACATATTCAGATACTCTACTAATCAAGACCTAATTTAGGAAAATAGCCCTTAAAGCTTTGAATGAACGTCTAGATGTCAGGTTGCCAAGCTTCATAGAACATATAGATACCTTCATCTATAAGGTTAATTAGGTCATAAACATTACTTTCATCAAAACATGCACAATTTCATAAAATGTATTTATAGATTCATGCTTCTACATAAATTCATGTGAACTACTGTTCATAGTTAATATTCATAGATTAATGCAAGGTTCACATGGAATTAATTGAAAAGTATGTAATTAAGTGAAATTATCAAAATAAGATCATAATACAGTAATTGAATCCATACAAATATAACCTATAAGGAATTGAGTGTAAATGCAATCAAATCTTGGGAAATTGAATTAGAAAATTGAAGAAACTTTGGAGGCTCAATAGGTGATTGGAACCCATTGATGAACTCCATACATACCTTGATTGAATCCCTAAGCAATGATGAACAGAGGAAACTTGAACTTGAATAACCCTAGCTTCTTCTTCTTCCTTAATCTATAGAGAAGATTTTTGGAGAGGATGAATTATTTCAAGTGTAAGGAATTTAGTAGTATGAATTGAAATTGGTTGTTTTTGGGATTAATTAACTCTTATAGGTCTTTAAATAGGGTTTAACATGATGTAGTTTGGGTACCAAAAATTTTAGGAAAACAGCACAATAAACCTAACGTAAAATTGACAAGGTGACTTAAAAGAGGGGCATCACTAGCCATCTAAGGCTTCACGGGCAGTACAACTAGTATTGAAGTTTCACCTAGCCGACAGTGCTTCACTATAACATGTATATCCTTTTACTCTTAACTCACAATGAGCCAAACTTGTGGTGCACCTAATTCATTTGATGCTGGGAGATATGATGGTTTGAAGTTGACCCAAATTTCAAAACCTGATAAGCCCTTTTCACAGATAACTTCATGGTCCGTGTGAAGCTCCACACACCGTTTAGGTGACCGTGGTCCTTTATAGTAGATTGTGGGAGGGGGGGGGCATTCTGTGCTTCTTTTAATTACCGACCCCATGATCCCTGTGACTCTTCATGGACAGTCTAGGTGCCCGTGGTCATCCACTGTGGTTGGGTGCAACACCACGAGTAAGGTGACAGCTTGTGGTCCCCTTCATGTCCTGTGGAACCCTCAAGGGTTTGCCCTTTTCTCTTAT
This sequence comes from Solanum bulbocastanum, assembly GCA_037074985.1. Taxonomy (NCBI): domain Eukaryota; kingdom Viridiplantae; phylum Streptophyta; class Magnoliopsida; order Solanales; family Solanaceae; genus Solanum; species Solanum bulbocastanum. The sequence goes on from CM073604.1 coordinate 19,146,477, forward strand.
TCAATCCTAGTTCAGATTTTTGGGGTGTTACAATGTTCATGCAGAATGGTAAGGTTATATCCTATTCCTCCAGACAACTTAAGATTCACGAGAGGAACAACCCAACTCATGATCTCGAGCTGGCAGCAATGGTTTTTGCTCTCAAAATGTGGCATCATTATTTCTATATGTTCATATGGATGTGTTCACATACCATAAGAGTCTCTAGTATGATTTTAATCAGAAGGAGCTTAATTTTCTTTCTACAAACAATTCAAGATTTTGTTTGGGTTCATGTTGGTGAATTTTGATGTTAATTCAACGGGTCGTCCCCCCTTCCTACGAATTCCCCTACCAACCTAGTGACACACCAAACATACCCCTTATCTTTCTCTGATCATAAAGCATCTCAAACAAATAAGGTAGTTAGAGTTGCTCAAGGATTACAATATGATTATCCTCTATCACCCATGTAAGGCTAATGCTGTCGTTGATGCTCTGAGAAGTTTGTCCATGGGGAAAACTATTCATGCTGAGGAAGGCAAGAAAAAATTGGCTAAGAAAGTACACAGACTTGTACGTTTGGGACTTTGTATGTTAGATTCCAATAAAGGTAGAGTTGTTGTGATAAATGGGGATGAATTATCATTGGTGTTAGAAGTGAAAGAGAAACAAAACAAATGCCCTGTCTCACTTTAACTAAAGGCAAATGTTCAGATGAAGAAGGTGATGGCTTTTAAAAATGTGGGAGATGGTGTGTTGAGATATCAATGTATATTGTGTTTTCCAAAGGTGGATGAAATCCAAGAGAGGATCATGGTGGAAGCTCAAAGATCTAGATATTCGATCCATCCTGGTTCAACAAAGATGTACCATAACTTAAGAGAAGTCTATTGGTGGAATAGTATGAAGAGGTGCATTGAAGACTTTTTTACTAAATGCTCAAATTAACAACAAGTCAAGGTAGAAAACCAAATGCCTTATGGTATGGCTCAGAATATAGATCTTCCAAAATGGAAGTGGGAGATGATTAATATGGACTTCATTACTATCTTGCTGGGATCTCTTACACAACATGATTCAATTTGGGGGATTGTATATCGGATGACTAAATCAGTTTATTTCTTGCCGGTAAAGACTACAAATTTAGTAGAAGATTATGTCAGATTATACGTTTGTGAGATAATCCGACTTCATGGATTACCTTTGTCCATCATTTTAGATAGGGATACACAATTCAACGCTCACTTTTGGAAGTCATTTTAGAGAGATTTCGGTTTTAAGGTAAACCTTAGTACTGTTTTTCATCCTTGGAAGAATGGCCAAGTAGAGTACTCAATTCATACCTAGCGGATATGTAGAGATCATGTGTCATGATTTCAAATGTAATTGGGATGACCACCTGACTCTCATAGGATTTTCTTACAATACTAGTTATACTTCCAATATCGAGATGTAGATATCCTTTTAGTTGTTTAGAGGTTGGTGAAGATGAGGTTATAGGGCAAGACTTGGTTCATCAAGCCATGGAGAAGGTAAAGACTATTCAGGAAAGGTTGAAAACAACGCAAAGTCGTCAGAAATCCTATATAGATGTTAAAAGGAGATACTTAGAGTTTGAGGTTAATGATTGGGTCTATTTGAAGGTTTTGCCTATAAAGGGTTTTATAAGATTTGGTAAGAAGGAATCCCTGATAGATTGGTTCTTATGGGATATCTAAGAAAATTAGAAATCTAGCTTATGAGTTGGAGCTACCGTCAGAGTTAACAACAATCCATCCAAAATTTCTGATAGCTATGCTATATAAGTGTTTGGGTGATCCTTCACTTGTTGTACCTATAGAGAATATTGGTATCAAGGACATCATATCAGATGAGGAGATTCACATTCAGATTCTTGATTGTCAGGTTCGCAAGTTAAGGACCAAAGAGGTTGCATAAGTCAATGTCTTTTAGAGAAATAAGTTTGTTGAGAAGGCTACATAGGAGGCAGAGGAAGATATGAAGAAGAGATACGATCATCTTTTACCTCTGATTTAGTTCCAGTCCATGGTATTAACTCTTCCTAAAGAACTCATTCAATTCAGTTCCTCCTTCACTATTTTGAGTTCATGAGTTCTGTGTTTGTTGAAAGAAATTGGGATGTTAAAAGTTTACATACCCTCTACATGCTCACTTCATCCATCATTCAAGGATGAATTATTTTAGGAGGGAGCTATTATAACACCCTATAAGGCCTAAACCATTTTTTATTTGCATGTAAAATCACATTTGGTGATTCTTCTATTGTTCGTTTGTGTGAAGGTCATTTTGGATATCAATTAAGGTCATAAGAACCCCCTAGCACAAAGTTAAGTTGAAAGCTTCATTTTAAATCAAGTTTTGACATAAGATTCTACTTAGGTCATCTTCAAATGATAAAATATCCTTGAAAATACTGAATTAGGTGGCCCATAACCTATCAATTGAAGGTCTTTGAGACCTCTTTCCAATGCCACCATGTTTTCCTTATTTAAGGTTTAGACTATGAAGTTGTATCCATTTTACTAGAGACTTTCATATAAAAGTTCTCTCAGTGTGTGAACGACATATCCAATCTATGGGCCATAGGTTGAATGATGACTCGTCTTGTCAAGTTGTCGGTAGAGTACTATGAGTACAAACTATAAATACCTGTTAGATTTTTTAGTTTAGTTTCAAGTTCTAGAGAATTATTTACTGATTTTTAGAATATTTTAGTTTGAATTCTTAGAGTTTTTGGGAGACATTGTTCTTGAGCTTTGAAGGTTTTCATCTCTAAGAAATTGGAAGTGGGCATCAAAGAATCTTCATCTTAGACATGTTTAAAGACATTATTTATCGTACCCATTTGATGGAAATAGTTTTAGGTACGATTTATATCTCTTTTTCATGTTTAGCTAAAACCCCAATTCTTGGGGTGTGATTATGTGAATATGGGTTAAATTTACTGTTAGGTATTGCTCATTGATAGCCTATTTGTTGTTTAAATGTGATTTTGTTTAGTAGTTGTCTTTGAAATTAATGGGATTGTAGTTGCAAATACGATTTCATTTTAGTGTTTTTGGCTTGTTCGAGAGAGAAGTTTTAAAACTAAAACTACTAAATCGATAGCCTGTGGTTATTGAGTCGTCGTGGGTTCAGATCGAGAGAGTGAATCCTAGACCTTCTGCCACACACTCAGCTCGAGAGAGTGAATGGGCTAAGGCGAAGGCTATGCTTAATTGCTCCAACTCGATATTTGAGAGAAACCGAGTTGATTCGGGGTAAGTTGTTCGAGAGAAAATTTACCCTCACTAAAGTCTAGCTTAGTTAAAAATGTTCTGCAATTTACTATTTATAACGTTTACCGAGTTTTTTATTTTATCCTATATTCCTATCACTTCCAAAGAATCCCGTCTCCCTATCTCGCATCTTTATAGTTTTGCTATTTTTGGTTTATTAGTTGAATACAAACACCTCATTGATAATTGACATTCGTGTCACTTCTTGATTTAGTATGCTTTCACTCATAAATATTTATAACTATGATTGACTAGAATATAATTTAACTTTTCTACTTGATTCTCAACTACTAACTACTCCCTTGGGACTCGACCCCAACCCATTCGGTTGGGTTATATTACTACACGCGATCGTTGACACTTGAACTGGAAGTAGTGTCTTGATACGTGAAGTCAAAATGGTGCCACTACCGCGGAGTGGTGTTACTTAAGAATTTTTGGTTAAGTTGAATTTTGTTCTTGTTAGTTATTGTTCTACTTACTTAATTTTTAACTTGGTATTTTGCTTCATTGAGTTTTGAAAAAGAAGAGGTGAGTATGTCCAGCAATACTCGCTAGCAAATAGAGTTCCCTCCATTAGAAGTAATGATGTTCAGGGATCACATTCTAACCTTCAAACAATTGGAAGGTGAACGGATTCAGGAGGCATGGGTAAGGTTTAAAGAACTGCTAGTTCAATGCCCAACTCATGAAATTCCTGATATAGTCCTCCTGGATTGCTTATATAGATGTCTTGGTCCCAAAAACAAGGTATTGGCTGGCCAACTCATTCCGGGTGGTATTACACAACAACCATATGTGATAGGAGCACATTTGCTTGATAACATGGCTGTAACTAACCAAGAAGTAGAGAAGGACTTCATGTTGGCCGCATTGATGACTCAGATGGATGAGTTGGCGAAAAAGATGACGGAGATTGAAGTCCAATGCAAAGGAAGGACATATACATCCCTCCACATGAGAGAAAAAGACCTAAGGAAAATGAGGGTAAATGTGTCGAAGGGATGCTCTCAATCATTCTCCACAAGGTGAATGAGAATGATATGATGCTAGAAGAGATGAAGGAGAGCATAGAAGTGATGAAACAATGATAGGTTCTCATTCTAGATAGATCTAATAGCTCGAGAATCTTATAGGTCATGTGATGCCTCAGCTGTACCGCAGCAAAATAGGGGTTTGCCGAGTGATGCTATGGCTAACACTAAGAGTTGAGTTTCAGTGTTGACATGCATCATGCCACGACATTAACTAAGGCGATGTTTGGGAGTCAACCCAAAATCCTTTATTGCCTTATTTTTGTTTTAGAAATATTGGTGGGTTGATTTTGCCGGTTAAAGTGTGGAGAGTGTTTGAAAATGTCAGGTTGGTGAGCCATAAGATTCAGTTGGCGCATCGCCGAATAGGTTTGCGCACCTAAACCATCATTTGAATCAAAACATATTTAAAATAGAGTCTGTAAAACTCGATGAGCCAAGGTAATTATTGGCGAATCGCCGATTAGGTCGGCAATCTCGACATCGGGTGTCATTTGACCCCCCACATTTTTGGATGGCCTATAAAACTCGACGAGGTAGGTATACACTCAGCGTGTCATCGAGTGGGTCGACAAGCACGACTAACATCACAGAATAGGTGAGAACTGGACGATTTTAAAGGCCAATGGTTTCAAAGTTTCAAAATCTTCACTTTCCCTCGCTTTCAAACTTAGCAAAAATCGCACCGAGTTTTTTCTTCAATATTTTTGCACTTCATTATTATTTTGGTTGTTGATGGGTGCTCCAACTTTGGATTAATTGCATCCTAGCATTCCACAATACTTTAATCGGCATAAAAGGTTGGTTTTTTAAACCTGAGTTTGGTTTATTTGAATTTGTAGTCATTTGCAATGATCTTATCTTAGTGATGGTGTTGGAACTCTCTGATAGGATTAGAATGCTTGAATGCTGATTTTAATTTAATAATCTTTCCTGTATTATTTTACTTGCATGTTCGTTAGATTGGTTGGGTGAGGTCTGAGTAGTCTGTATTTGTGCTAAATGGCATAAATTGCACAATGATAGAATGGGTGACACCATTCTTAAGGACAAAAGTTGTCAAATGGCCAAATTTGGCAAAATCGAGAGAAGTGTGAGTATCCCGGGGTGATGGGTATTATGGGTCTGAGATTAATTTAACTAGTGCATGCTTTGATTTTGTTTTCAGGGGTTATAAGGTTGAATTCGAGAAGTTGGGTTGAAAGTAGGAACGTTGGGTCATTTGGCTAGCTAGTTCGGGCTCATCAAACCACTTGGTGGTTCGCCAAAGGTCCCCATCTCCCCTTTAATTTCATGCTAAATGAGTAGTTGAGATATATAACTTTCGGGGAGAAGCCTGAGGTCACCAAAAGCACTCGGTGACTCTCTGAAGTTATTCTTGATCGCCATTTGTCTGCACCCCTGAACCTTTTTTGCACCGTAGCTTTCGGCGAGCAGAACCTTGCTCGCCGAATGTTGTCTGCAATTTGCCGAAAGGTCTTTCCCATTGCCAATTTATCACAACTTTTAAGCCAATCCTGTCGGCGAGCATGACCTCGCTCCCTAAAGAGATTTGGCCACTCGCCAAACGATTCGGCGAGTCTTTCTACAATTGTGTTTCTATGAATTTGATTAAGTTTGTTTTAACTTTTTCTTGTTGTTTTGCAGACATGGGTAGATCTAAAGTTGCAAGAAAAAACATGCCACCCCGAGGGAAATCAAAAAGGATTACACTCAATGAAGGTGCAACTGCATCCAAGAGAAAGGCCACAAAACTCACCATAACTTGTGGGAAAGGCAAGGGTAAAGGCATATCACGTGCATCACCGAAAGCAAACTCCGATAGTGACAACATCTATGACACTTACCCCACCATATCTGAGAGTGAGGGTGTGCATTAGGATCCTCAAATTATAACATCTGATGATGATGAGCTTATAGCAGCACAGAGGGCAGAGTTATGATATAACCAGATGTATGATCCATCTAGGATCAGAACCCCTTAACCTACCACTTATCCTCTTCCAGTTCCAGAGCAAGCAATGGTGCTTGAACCACCAATACAGGGTCCTCAACCCAAATAAATGAATAAATTAATGACTGAGGGGTTGAGGACGATCCTTGAGGAAAAGCGTCTGTCTACAGATGGGGTTATCAACAGGTATTCAAATATAATGGATTGCTTGAAATCTCACAAGTACCAAATCTTCACCAAACCTGGTCGTATATGCCAAATTGGGTCCCGAATTTCTATGCCTCTTATGGTTCCTTCATGGGCTTAGGAATTTTGTGCAGTTGTGCATGTCTTTTTGGAGGACTCATACGTGACAACCCCTAGTGGATTTGGCACTGCCGTTCCTCTTGAGGTGACCCTGAGCACTGATGCTCAGACTCAAAGTGATGTATCAAGCACTGATGCCCAAACAGATGGAGCGACTCTGTAGACATGATCCTCTCTTTACCTCCATCTTTGCCTTACTTTAATTAGACTTGTGGATGTTTTTATTTGCATTTGAGGGAAAATGTTTTTATTTGTGATGGAGTGAGGCCCATTTTTTGTGACTCTATTTTTGTTTATATATTTGGGTTGAAAGCTTAAATTTTGTTATACACTGCTTTTTGTGGAAGGTTTGAGCTTGTGGCTCCTTGCTTTTAATTGTAAATGATTTTTGACCCTTTCAAAAAAAAAATTTGCCACCTGTTGTATGTGTTGAAGGCGGCTGTTCTCCTGCAAATTTGAGTATCGGTTTTGATCAATACCGATTACTTAAATATTGCTCATAATCAAACATAAATGAATGTGCGGCTATGACGAGGCCAATTGAAGTTGCATAGACACTATGTAAACTCTTTGCATCTTGTTGTGACTAGGCAATTATCGAATCGAGTTCTCTTGTGATGAACATTTCACACTAGCGAAACTGTCGAGTCTTGTTTGACTTGGGTGTCAATGCCTTGTGTGATGAGCTTACTGTGAATCATGTGTGATGTCACCTACAATTTGCCCTATTGGTTCGGTTGACTAAGTGATGCAAGTTTCTTGAGATGATCTTAGGCAACTTTAAAGAGTGTGAGCCAATTTGACATATACCTCTTTTGTGGCTTACCTTGTGAGTGTGTGAACCTCTTTTGAGCACCATTTGAACCTTAACCTATTCTTGGAAGAAACTTGATAACATTGCTACCTTTTATTGGCCTATTACCCATAATCCTCATGATCTGTGGTTTGTTTGAATAGCCAACTTAGGACAAATTCCTAAGTTGGTTTGGCCTAAGTTGGGGGTGTGGTGAAAAGAGAAGGAAAATCAAGTCAATGCAGAGGAGTCCCTCATGCCCATGCTTTGATTAAAATGGAACCCCTCCATATATAAAAAAAAGGAGAGAAAAAGAAGAAAATATTGAAAAAGAAAAATAAAGAAAAAGTCGTGAAATAAAGTTGTGGAAATACAAATAAAGTAGGGTTTCTAATGAATCATGGACGATGAATAAGAGGTGATTTTTGAGCTTGAATAAAATTGATAAAGAGAAGGAAAGAAGGTGTTGTTCACATCACATTTCATGAGGATTTTCAGCCTATAAGCCTAAATGACCATACTATTATACTCACGCCCATTACAGGCCTTGAAAAAGACATTTATGATCTTGAATGAGCTGAAGCAAAAGTCGATTGGGAAATAAGGGCAAACCTATGGGTGAAATCAATCATTGTGCTTATCTTTGTGAGTGAGTGTTCATCTTGATTTCGAAACTATAAATTATTGAACCATTGTGTGTGAACATGGAATCATTATTTGTGTGAGGGCATCTGATTTCCTTTGTTGAGCTTGAACTTGCATTTGAGCAAGCATAGTGAGCTGGAGATTCTTTGATAATGTTGAGTCACGACTTGAAACTTTGAGTGTATAATTGATCCTTGCACGAGTAAGTTGAGACTTTTTGTGTGCACTCACGATTGAGTCTTGTGTAGCACTGTTTGAGACATCCTTTTTGAACTGCTGAACTTGAGGACAAACAAAAGTTTAAGTTGGGGTGTTGATGAGTCCACAATTTGGACTCATTTAGGGCTTTATTTTAATGGATTTAGTGTCATCAAATGCATTTTTTGTCTCTATAATTGATGTAAATACTTGAATTTCAGGTACTTGAACTTAGGGACAAAGCATGGACACTATGGAGCAAATAGGAATAGGGCAGCCAAAAGAGCGAAGAAAAGAAGGACTAAGGATCGCTTAAACCATTGGGCGAGTCGCAGAATGGCCTTAGTCTCATCCAATGTTCCAATGTGCCAAGCCCTAAAGGACAAAATCAAATAGGCAATATAAAGAAGTACTTGGCGAGTTGCCGAACGGTTCCGCAAGGCAGTGTCATATCGCCCAAAGTTACCGAGCTTGAAGTTACTGAAGGACAATGCAGAAAGGTGATGAACTATACCAAAGGGCGGATCGCCGTGTAGATCAGCAATCCTGACTAACTACGTTAAGTGATCCTTCGCAGCACACTTTTTGACAACTATAACTACTTCTTTGAAATTTTATTTTAGCATCAAGTTGTAGAGAATTATATACTGATTTTTAGAATATTTCAGTTTGAGTTCTTAGAGTTTTTGGGAGACATTTTTCTTGAGCTTAGATGGTTTTGAAGGTTTTCATCTCCAAGAAATTGGAGTGGGATTAAAGAATCCTCATCTTAGACGTGTTTAAAGACATTATTTGTCATACCCATTTGATGGAAACACTTTTAGGTTTCTATTTCTATCTCTTTTTCATGTCTAGCTAAAACTCTAATTCTTGGGGTGTGATTATGTGAATATGGGTTAAATTTACTGTTGGGTATTGCTCATTGATAGCCTATTTGCTATTTAAATGTGATTTTGTTTAGTAGTTGTGTTTGAACTTAATGGGATTATAGTTGCAAATACAATTTCATATTAGTGTTTTTTGGCTTGCTCGAGAGAGAGGTTTTAAAATAAAAACTACTAAATTGATAGCCTGTGGTTATTGGGTCATCGTGGGTTTAGCTCGAGAGAGTGAATCCTAGACCTTCTCCCACACATTCAACTTGAGAGAGTGAATGGGCTATGATGAAGGCTGTGCTTAATTGCTGCAACTCGGTGTTCAAGAGAAGCCGCGTTGATTTGGGGTAAGTTTATCGATAGAAAATTTACCCTCACTAAAGTCTAGCTTAGTTACAAATGTTCAACAATTTACTATCAATAGCATTTACCCGATTGTTTATTTTATCCCATATTCCTATCACATCCCAAGAATCCCGTCTCCCTATCTCACATCTTTATATCTTTACTATTTTTGTTTTATTAGTTGAATACAAACCCCCCACTGATAATTTATATTTGTGTCACTTCTTGATTTAGTAAGTTTTTACTCGTAATTATTTATAGCTATGATTGACTAGAACATAATTTTACTTTTCTACTTGATTCTCAACTACTAACTGCTCCCTTGGGACTCAACCCCAACCCATTTGGTTGGGTTATATTACTACACACGATCGTTAAGACTTGAACTGGAAGTTGTGTCCTGATACATGAAGTCAGTAGTCTAGTATTTCCAACCCCATCTAAGCCTAAATCATGACCCTTTTTCATAAACAGTGTTAAAATATTTTCTTATGTTCTTTAATACTTCAAATACTTAGAGAAAGGATTCAAGAGGAGAAAATCTAGGGTTTTCAAACGTTCTTCAAATTTTGTCGATTTCACCAAGAACTTTGTTCTTCCAAGCTATTTAAGGCTATCATAGTGATAGACTGAGTTCATCCTCATGCCCTACATCTACTTTCTATCAGTAAAATCTAATCTAGGAATATACCCTTATTTTGATAATTCTTAAGATGAGTTTGTTGTTAAATTCTGAGTTGCTTTTGACAAATCTTGAGTTCCTACATATTATGCTTTGAGATTCTTGAGTTGATTGTTCATGTCTATTTTTTTTATCATGAACCCTATTATTTGAGTATTCATTTAGTTGTTGACGAGAATCTTTTAAACTAAATAATTAATTTTAAATTGATTTTTGTGAAAGTAAAGAAGAGTTTTGAGGAAACTTTAAAGAGACATTTTGAATAAAGTTTAAGAAAAGTATTTATTACCAAGCTTATCATTTTTACATTGAGAAAGGAGAAACTTTGATTTCTAAATGAGCCATGAGTTCATAGTTAAATCAGACTAGTTACCTCTTTTAAGAGGATATTTTTAGAAATTATCTCAAATTGAGAAAGAGTATGTTTAACACTTTTGAGAATTAGTATTTATGTATTTGGAGTGGTAAGCACCAATATGCGGATAAGTTCGGACAACTCAAATTTATCATAAACCATGTAGCCAAAATGGGTAAAAGATCATACTTTTTAGATGACTCCTTATTGCTTTCGAGTAGAGATTTAGCGGATCCTCTTAGTTGAGGTGTTTTATACCTTGACAAGGTATAGGATAGTTCTGGCAGCGTGGGCAAGATTTTGTGTCATTACATAGCTCATAGTGATGGTTGTCGGCTTGAGAATCTCCCAAATAAGCGTAAGAGTAATTTATCGTATTTTATATACATCTTTGAGTCATCATCTTTTATTTATGAAGTTTTAAATATTTTCCTCTCTTAATATTTATTTGTATTGAGTTGAGTTGAGGTGAATATTCTTCCAGCCTTATTAGTTTAGTGAATTATTCATTTGGCTTCATTACATACTCGTACATTCAATGTACTGATGTCATTCAACCTACATCTTTCTATGATGTAGATATAGGTATTAATGATCATCAACAGGCACTCCATTGTGATCATTTGGCACTCCAGTTAGCTTTTAGTGAGCCTCTATATATTTTAGAGGACACTTCTTTTCCTTTCTGTTTAGTCAGTTTAGGGTGTCGTAGGTCTTGTCCCGACATCCATGTCTAACTCTAAAGGCTTCATAAATAGATAGAGTTGAGGAATCTCTCAGTACTTTTTTTTCTTGCGAGATGTTTTGCAAACTATTATAATTGCATTGAGTATTTGTCAGATAGTATCAGTTGAGAATTTTAACTTTTTTATTATTTAATTCTGTTAAAGCCTTTAAATGCTTGGGTTAGTCTTCAGCTAAGTAGTCAATCGGGCCAAGGGTTTTCTTGGGGACTAGCAATAGTTCTTGAGTACAGGCCACGTCCAGGGTGTAGGCTTGGGGCGTGACATTAAGCCCCTATTTCGTAGGTCTCACATGTGTAAAAGTAAAGTATAGTAGAGTCTCAAGGATCAACGCGAAGTCATCTATTTCTTATCTTGGATAGGCAATGAAGACTGTTAGAAAACATCATTTTAGTTCTTTCATTCTTATTGTATATTGTTTTCTTTCCTAGTACTAAGTTATAGCTTGTTCTTTTGGTACATCGCTAGGGTGAGATCTATTGTTAGTAGTAGAGGAAGGGAGGAAATCCCTGATCAGGATGTTTAGACCTAGTTAGGGGTAGGGGTAAAGAGCAAGCTAGGGGCTAAGGCCATGCCTGTGGGGTGGCACCAATGAGACATCATGGAAGATATGTCTCTCCTGAGCTAGGTATCTATCTGAGAAAAGACTACGTTCACCAAAGTACATCCATGAAATATTGCGTCGGGATGCATTTTTCAGAGTGTTGGGTGTATTCGAGAGTTTAACTGAAAGTGGGGGTGCGACAAGCACACTAGAGGGCTCTCAGACTAGAGTAGGACTTAGACCCTAAATCAAAAACATGCTCCAGTTGTTCAATGTATGGTGGGGCAGCCACCTGTAGGCCCTATGGTTGAGGGTTATCCTACACTAAGAGTTGGAGTTCAGGGTGCATCTTTACATTTATTGTCTGAGGACCCCACCTAGTTATTTCGTCCCAACTAGGTCACTTACCTCTGACTAGAGGCAGAGGTATAGCTCCAACACGTAGAGGTGGTCGAACTCTTAGTAGGGGTAGTGGTGGTGTTGTGGCTCCGTAGGACAGTGAAAAAGGGGTGGCTTAGGCTGGCAGTCCGAGTCTATAGATTTCAGGTATCACAATTATTATCCCAATCTTCCATCGATCTGCACACTACAACAAAGACAACTTTTAGCGGTAATAAATATTGACATTAATAAAGCATGCTAAAGTCTTTACCGACATTAGTTAAGTTCCATTAGAACCAATTTTACTAAAGGCTTTAGAGACATATACAAAGAGTCCTAATTGTAACTAAAAATACATATTTAGAGGAAATTAAGAATTAATTGCCGCTAATGATCATTTTTGATGTTGTGGAATATGTATTATTTGATCAAAGATCTACTTTCTCTTATGTGTCTGCCTACTCTACTGATGGATTTGACTTGATGTGTGATCATATCTCTGTTCCTATTCTTCTTTCTACATAAGTGGGTGAGCCCTTAGTGGTGGATTAAGTATCAATCATGTCTTGTCAATTTAGAGGTGTATCCCACTTGGGTACACTTGATTATATTGAGGGTGGTGTGTTTCAATGTCATTTGGGTATGGATTAGCTCTCTTTTTATCATACTACTTGATTGGAATGCTAATATAGTGATCTTAGCGATGCCAGGTGTTCCGAGGGTTGAATGGGAGGGTAATAGTGGTTCCTATCCTATAAAAGTTATTTCCTTCCTCTGTGCTAAAAGATTGGTTAATAAAGGGTGTTTATCTTACTTAGCTTTTATCTGGGACACTAGTGTTCAACTACCTCCCACAGAGTCCATTCCCATGGTTTAGGATTTTGCATATGTATTCCATAATAGTTATTGAGGTGCTCCTCCTGATAGACACATTGATTTTGCTATTGATTTGGAGCAAGACACTAAGCCCATCTCTAACACTATAAGACATGTTGTGTAAGGGTTTTATTTGCCTTAGTGTTTCACTTTGGGGTGCATCAGTTTTATTTGTGAAATAGAAGGATGGGCTTATGAGGATGTACATCAATTATAGACAATTAATAAAGGGGACTGCAATGAACAAGTACTCTCGAGAATGGGTTTTCGGGTCAATTTGGCCCCAGTTTTCATAATCATTCATATGGGTATTGTTGTGCTTGTATATATTGTGATTTCATATTTTCTTTGATTGCGTTGATTTGGAGACCGATAAAAGAGTGAAAGCTCAAGTTCTGTGTAAATTGTTTGCTTTCTTGAGCTAAGTGGACCTATGAACCCTTTGATAAGTGTATTAAACCTTATATGTCATTATGTAATTGGGTGTAATGGGAATTGGTGAAGGATTTCATATATTTTGTGTATTGTTATATAAGGAATTATTTCTAGTGATGATTATATGGGGTAAAAGAAGAATCTTGTTGTCATTGTGATATTGATGTACCATGAATGGTTCTTTTGATTCACTGATGAGTGTTACAAATTTACATTCATTTGAGGTATTTTTAGTTCAATAGTTAGTGTCCTCATGCTTTGTAGCTATGAAGGTTAATGGACAAGGAAAAAGAATGGCCAAAAAACATTGAAACAAGTGTAAACTTCACACTGGCAGTCACCTAATCAGAAGGGCAAATCACCCAAGTGGTTTAATGTCACCTAAAGTGACAATGTTTACAATTGAAGATGTTCAAAGCTAGTCAGCGAATAAATAAGTAGAAAGGTGACTCACCAAATGTAATTGGCAAACTCAATGACCCTCGCCAAAGGTGGAAGGACTTTGATAAATAATGAAAGCCTAAAACGCAAACAAAGGCGTTAATCAATGATTCACCGAACGTGAAAGGCTAACTTGATCAAGTTTGTTGGTTGAGGTTCAAACATCTGCAGCCTGAAGCAAGAGAAAGACGACCTACAGAGCAGACGATAATCCATTGAATCATCTTGGTGAGACTAACTAATATCGCTGAAGTGGTCACGCTGTGAATTTTAGGAAATTAAAAATAATCCAAAGGAGAGAGAAAATAGGGAGCTTATCAGAGATTTTTTATCTTTAGAATAGAAGTTCAATTCCTAACTTTGTATAAGTTTTAAAACTCTTAAGAAATACTCTTAGTTTTGGGGTTTTAACTTCTACTATTGAATTTGACAAGTTGAAGTTGAAATCAAAGTGGGTGTTCATTATAATTGCTTCATTTACATCTATGGTTGCCTTTATGATAGGTATAATTTCTTTAATCTTTGTAATGGATGACTAAAACACCAATTGTTGGGGTGGAATTATGGTGTTGAGTGTTGATTTAATGTAGTGGGTATTGTATTTTTGTTCTTTTTTATTGTTGTCCATTCATGGATTTGGACTAATTAGCATGACGTTAACTTATGAGGTTATTTTGCAAAATGAATCCTAGTTTAGATCTTTGGTTGATGCTCAAAAGAGAATGATTGGAGCGGGTAATTAGTCTAATGCATGAAATTGAGGTTTGATAGCTATGATTTCTTGAAAGACAAATTATGGGTTGGATCTATTTTCTCAAATCTGCTAGAAAGAGAAATTCTGTAAGGTCGTGGGCTGATTTGTAATTCACATAGATGAGACTGAAAATATATTCTATGAATTAGTACTATGATATCGAAATAATATTAGTGTCATTGAATATGACCAAGCCTATCCATGATTGTTTAGCACTATTAAGCAACACAATTACCCCTATGTGACATCAATTCCAATCCCCGCACCCCTAGATTGTTTCCTAATTGATTGAATTTCTAAAGTTCTACTTTGATTGCGACTCTTGGTATCAAAACCCTTTTTTGTAAATTTGGTGGAATCATCCATCCATTGTTCTTAACTAATGCAAATGAATTGATTTACAATCTAAATTTCATCATAGAATTCGTAGCAGTATATCACTCTCTTTGGGATTTGACCCCGACTCTTAGTTGAATATTTTTATTGAAGACTACCACTTATTTTCTCTTAATGGTTTTGAGAATTTCTAGAGCTTTATCAAAAATGGTGCCGCCGTAGGGAAATGATGACTAAGAATTCTATTTGAGAAATTAGTTTGTAAATTTATTTAGTTGTAGTAGATTGTTACTTGGTATTGTGGTTTGTTAATTTCCAGGTATAAAATATGAGTGATCATGATAGTGGCAACGATAGTCACTATGGAAAGAATGAAAATAAGGGTAACTTGAATAATATGCACATGAACATCATTCAGACCATGGGAGCAATCCAATTACCTCCAATTGAGAGAAATGTTCGGGGGTTTAGCTCATAAGGACCCTCATGAACACCTTCAAAGTTTTCTGGATGTATATCGGTCGTTAGTGTTTAAGAGCATCTCACAAGAGTTCATAAGGTTGAGATTATTCCATTCTACAAGATAGTTGGTGGAATTGCCAAATGATTGCATCACTTCTTGGGAGCTTTCTTAGAGAGGTTCTTTCCTCCTTTGAAAAAGGTAAAGCTTAGGGACAACATCTAGAACTTCAAAAGAATTGGAGTTTGACCTCAACATGAGACATGGTTAATGTTCTAGAAATTACTTCTATAAAGTCCAACACATGGTGTTCGAAAAAAATTACTACTACAATACTTTTATTATATCTTTTATTCGATTATTAAGGGTTTGGTTGATCAACTTGCCCAAGGTGGGTTGATCCGACAACCATATGAGGTAGCAACAATGTTGCTAGATGATATTACCAAAGTCAACTAAGCATGACATACTAGAGAGGATTAAGTTTCTTCTCTACAATTGAACACGAGCAAAGACCAAATTGAGAAGGACCATGAGCGAGATAAAAGCATATCCAAAATTATGACCTAATTTGATTTGTTGTCCAAGCATGTCATGGGAGGTGGATTGAATGTGGTAAATGTGGTTGGAATATGTACTGAGCAATGCTTGGACAATGCCAAGTATAAGGCATTGAACCCTAAGGAAGTACAATACTTGGGAAACCAAATGGAGGGGTTCTCACCAAAACTACAAAGAAAAGGTAGGAACCAAGGTTGGAACAAGGAGCGAGATAACGTTTGGAAATATAAGAGAGGTAGAAATTGGAGAGAATGGAAGGCGGAAAAGGATAGGTTCATTCCTCCTCATAATCCTCTAAGGCCAAAGGAACCAACTGGACCGGAGGAAAATTTCATTGATGAAATGCTTACAATGATGTTAAACAAGGTTGAAGGGTTGAAGGACTTGAAAAATAACTTCTCTACCTTTACTCAAATTGTGCCCTCTTGTTCGGTGTCAATCAAACAACTTGAAAGATAGTTGTGTCAACTCTCCAGTCATCTTAATCCAAGGCAAAATGGAATTTTTCCTAGTGACACTATCCCAAATCCCAAAAATGATGGTTGTTGAGTGAGAATTATGTCGCACCATGATGTTAAATAAGGTATTTCTTAGGAGGAAAACCAACTTTAATTTTATTGCTTTCAATAATGTGTGTCGTAAGTGTAATTTGAAAAGAAATAAAAATGTTCAGAAAGGTAATGTGGGTGACGCAAAGACCTAGTGAGTGATCCGCCAAAAGGGTTGTGCGGACATCTTCATGTCCACCTTTTAGGCTAGAAAATTGAATAAAGTGTACTTTCAACTTAGGTGATCTGAACTCTAATTGTCGTTTTGACGATGTGCACTAAGGACACTCCATCGAGTCCGCTAAATCAACCTTCAGATTTGGTATCCTTTTTGGCCTTATCAGTGAACTTTAGCTCCTTCGATAATTTGTCAAATGCATTCCACAACGTTAGTCGCAGTTCGCTGAGTGGGTCAGAGTTAAATAGTCTAAGGGTCTCTTCATATTCTAAAACAAAACCTTTATTGCTTTTGAGTTCTTTTAATCCCTAAACCTCTCCAAACCATTATTTTGGTGTTTGTGTGCCTCATTTCCATGATTTAACTTGCCTAGAGTGTGGTGAAGTGCTTGCATGTCGATTCCATACCTATTCCCCTCAATTTTGTTCTGTACTAACATCACTGAGTTTAGTTTCCGAGTTCTATCTTGTTATTTGTTTGAGAAATTGATTTTTTTATATGGGCTTAGTGTTATTGTTTTTATATTGTTGTCTAATTTGTATGGGTAGTGCTTAATATATCTTATTGAACTGTTCACATGAGTTATATAGTTGATTTTGTGCCTGAAAATGCTAAAATTGATTGTGTTGGTTAAACCTTGAAATTGAATTCTTGTTTGTACCAAGTCTTACTTTAATTGAGTATGAATGAGGTCTAATTAGCCTATCGTTGCCTCGAAAGCCTTTATTTTCCTAATGATGGATAGACTAACAACTTTCTTAAGGGAAAGTTGTCAATTTGGGCAGTACTTTGTAAATATTGGGGAATTTCTGAGTACCCATCGTTGGAAAAATATATGTGTAGACTGTAAGAGTCATTAAGAATTGGGTATCATTTCATATTGTTGTTGAAATTATGAAATTAGGTATTAGGTTGAATATTAGTTGTTTAGCGGGCTTGTCTTAGCTGATCAAGGTGATAAGGAGAATTGCCGAGTAAGTCCAAGATTACCTTCTATGCTTGAATATATGACTTGGTACTGTTCAATTCGGTAGGCTAGTCTTAGTTCTCTTCTGCACTATCCCTTTTAGTGGACTTGTCTTAGTCCATGAAACCTATTCGACACATTGCAAAGTTGGAGATGACTCCACCCTTCATGCCTGAGTTCTATGAAATTGTGGCCTGTTAATCTAACACCTAGGAAACTAGTAGGCTTGACTAGAGCTTGTCGTAAGTGTTAGAGTTGAAAAACTTTCTTCCCAAACTTAGAATGAAGGGTTTGGGGGTTAAACGCCAAGGTACGACTCCCCAAGAACCAACCAAGGACCCTTGAGGAGGACCCTAAAGCCTAACCCCAAAGCTGCCCTGAGAAGTGAACCACGGATGGGACCTATGGGGCGTAGGTGTAACATCTCGGAATTTAGTGAGTTGAACTATTGAGTTCTAGAGCCTTTGGTAAGAGTTTTAAAGTGTTGTATGAGGATTAAAATCAAAAGAAATGGTTCCCGTACTTAGAATAGGGGTTTTAAGGGTTAAACGTCCGGGTACGATCCCCCAAGGACCACCCAAGGGGTCCTTGAGGAGGACCCCAAAACAGTCCCCAAAACAAAATTTTGGTGACCTACGAATTGCTATATACGACCAGTAGATCAGTCCACGCCCCATAGGTCAAGGGCGTAGGTCAAGGCCTGAGTTGTCTACAACATTTAGGCCTCAGACCCCAACCACAATACCAAACCACGACAGTAGTCCCATCCACGGTCAGTGGATGGGTGGGCGTGAGTCATGAGAAGTTTTCAACTTTTAGTTTTTAGTTGAGTGTTTAGGGATTAAGTTAGTTATTAATTAGAGGTTAACAAAGGCCGTTTAATAGGTTATTTAATAACCTATATAAGCTTAAATAAATCCTAAAGTAATCATTATAACTCATTCATCTAAAAACCCCAAAACTCTCTCCAAAAATCATCTCTCTAGAGTAGAAGAAGAGAAGGGAAGAGGGAAGCAACTTAGGGAGATTTTCCTGATTGACTCAAGCTTTGTTTAGGGCTTTGATTGAAGGTATGTGAAGCTTAAACATCCGTGGTTTCTTCCACCCATGGAGCCCCTATAGTTTCCCCACTTGTGAAATCAAAAACCCAATTCTAGCTAGGGTTGTGCTTGCATTGTGGGTAGGGTTTGTATGTGATTCCAATCAAGTGGAAAACATCCAATTATGATTGAATTATCTTTGTTTAATGATATTATTATGATATCATGTTATTTCTATGGTAAACCCTAATCTTAATTGATGAATATGATAATTGTGGGTTGATGCCATTAGGGGTGAAATTGAAGGTTCATGAGTGATCTTCCAAAATCAATGTTTTATATAGTAATTGATCAAGATTAGGAATATCTAGACATGAATTGAACTAGACTATATACTACATGATTAATCTTGACTTGTAAGATGAAATTTAACCTTTAAGGCAATTATGACTAGAATCACCTAGTATTAAAGAATGTGATTGAATGTCTTGTAATATAGATTTATAATATGCTTCCATGATGTCAAGTCATTGAGAATAAGGAGTCATAGAGATGAATGATGATCATTAGGGCTTAAGCAAGAAGCTAATATGATAAACTTTAGATCCTAGGGCTTTGAGAGTAAAATTTACATATGAATCCAAGGCTACTAAATAGAATTATGTTGAGAGACCTTTACCTACCTAGATTACCTTATGAGTCATAGATGGTAGGAAGTGATAGAATCACTTAGGTCATGATGATATCCTTGTCTAATGAAGAATTCTAGACATGATGCTAAGTATGAATATGAACATAACATGAAATACTTCTCACATAGTAATGGTTCTAGGGTTGAAGGACTTCTCATAACTAATTGAACAAAAGGCTAGCAAGCCTTTATACCTTGGTCATGGATGGTGATAGTTGCTCCTACATGGTCAAAAAAGGGTATTAGTATGGATTTGTTGTCAAGAAAACCTTTCCATAAACTTGAGTCAAAGTAGAGACTTAATGATTATCTTGTGATATTTATGCCTAGCATCGAGTGGATATTGAAATGAGATAGAGGTTCCCACCTAGTTGAGTTTGGGCTTTCATGGATGTTCCCACCTAGTTTAGTTTGGGCTTCCCACCTGGGATCTCTCACCTAGAAGAGTATTAGTTTACCCAAGTGTATCTCATGAGATGGAGCCTTACCTAGTGGAGTTTGGGTTTCTAGTAGAAATCTCCGTATCTCATAACTACATGCCCCGTAGGAAGTTTGCTTATGGAACCGACTAGCTAACTAACCGATCCTACCTTGGCAAGTGACCAACCCTTAATGGGGTGGGTAACACCATTGGAGATTATGTGATAACTCATATGTTCTCATGTCGGTTAAGCCTATATCCCAATTAAAAAATACTGGTAATGAACTAAGATTGTGATTAATGTAGCATCTCTTAGAGTTCAAACCTCATGGGCTAAGATTATGCATAAAGGAGCATATCCTAGGGATCAAACTAAATGAACTAAAGTATGCTTTAAGTAGTATCTCCTAGAGTTCAAATATAATGAACTAAGATATACCTTGGGTAGTATATCCTAGGGTTCAACCTTGATGAACTAAGATGTACTTAATATAGTATATCCTAGGGTTCTAAGTAATGAGGGACTAAGACAAGTTAGTGAAGGACCGCACAATGTTCAAGAGTATAAATGGACTTAGATATGCTTGAGTAGTGCCACCTAGAGTCCATAATAATAATGAACCTAGACATGCTAAAACAAGTATCTCATAAGATCCAACTTTATAATGAACTAAGGTTACACTTTAAGTAGCATCTCTAAGTGTTCAAGTCTAATGAACTTGCATTATGCTTTGAGTAGCATTTTCTAGAGTTCCAACATGGTGAACTAAGATGTACCTGTGATAGTATGTTTTAGGGTTCAAAACAAGAAGGAACTAAGATAGACTTAGTAAAGTATCTCCTAGGGTCCCCATGCTTTAAAAGAGGGCTACTTTCTAATTAAGGAACATGAGTATGATGACCTAAAGCAGTACTTAGTATGAGTAGTAGTATGGGATACTACTCATGCCTTGCACAAGTATGACTAAAGGTTAACTTATGAGTGTTGTCTTATATGAGTGATGCTTGATGGATTTTTTCTATAAATGCCTTCCAAGATAGGATTGACTAGAAGTGATAATTCCTTTGTCTACATGAACTAAGCCAATGGTGATACAAAAGGAGGGTGAATATGACTAGAATGACTTCAAGGTGATGCTTAGGATGAAGGGTAGTATGGGATGCCTTTTATTCATTGCACAAGTGTTCCTTGAGGTTACTTAGGAGTATGGTACCCTTATGGTAGAAAGGTTTAAGACTTAAGTATGCCTATAGACCATGATTAGGATGACCAAAAAGAGAAACTTGGCTTGGGTGGTATTATGGAATGCTATTCTTGCTTTGCACATG
This sequence comes from Solanum bulbocastanum, assembly GCA_037074985.1. Classification (NCBI taxonomy): domain Eukaryota; kingdom Viridiplantae; phylum Streptophyta; class Magnoliopsida; order Solanales; family Solanaceae; genus Solanum; species Solanum bulbocastanum. The sequence goes on from CM073604.1 coordinate 19,167,650, forward strand.
CATGCTTTTGAGGTTACTTAAGAATTGTTCAATTATGGTATTTATCACCAAGAGTCAATTGTGCTTATATTATTATGACTTATCTCCTATGCTCATTAAATATTTCTTATGTTAACTTATATTTATATAATGCTTATATTGGAGATTTTGCTATTCACTATGATGATTATGTTATTATCTCTTATGCTTATGTCCTATGTTGACTAACCATTCAAGAAGCTCTTATGATGTTGTGTTAGCTTCCATACTTGGTACATTTTTTACTAACGCATATTTCCTACATTCTAATCAACTTTAGGGGTGAGGAGATTGAGTTGCTTTGAATGCTAAGTGTCCAAGGATCTAGAAGAGTTGAAGATTTTGGTAAGTCCTCATAGCTTCGATGACAAAACCCACCTTACCTTTATATCTTTTATTTTCATGTTAAGACTATAGTTTGGGCTCTGTCCCAAGATTTTATTCTAAAAAGTTATATTAGATGGTTTGAGACAAAGTGTAGGAAGTCTTCCGTTTGCATTTATGAAAAATAACTTCGATTGTAAAAGTTTTAAATTTTCTCGTATTTTCTATTATCTTATGTTCAGGATATGCAAGGGCTTGTATGCGACCCCTTCGGGTTCAACTATGCCATGTTATGTCTAGGGGGTACCCCTGGGTCGTGACAAACTTGTTATTTGAGCATAAGGTTTTGGGATTGTTTTAGGATGTCTCAAATCACATATAGTAGAGCCTTATTCATAAATGTGAAGTGCACCACATTTTATAAATAGGAGGCTATTGGATGCTTAAGAAATCTCACTTTTTCATTCTCTAAGTCGTGCAATAGGGTTTAGATATAGTAGTTCTTTCTCCTATCCTTTGTCCTATGGTTTTTCAGGTTATGGCTAATACTAGGACTAATGTTAGGTGGGATGAGGAAGACAATGGAGAATAAGAGGTTCCTCCACAAGGTCCTAACCAAGCTCCTCCACAAGTTCCTAATGATGAAGGGGCTATGACCAATGTTGAAATAAGGGCAACTCTCCAAACATTGTCTCAACTCATGGCGACTTAAGCTCAAGCCGTGACCACTCAAGCCCAAGCTATAACGGCCCAAGCCCACTGAGATATTGGACCACGAGCAAACCCTAATGAGAGAACCAATGACTTCTAGGTTGAGAGATCTCACAAGAATGAACGCTCCTATGTTCTTTGGTTCCAAAGTGAATAAAAATCCACAAGAGTTTGTGGAAGAGATCTACAAGATAGTTGATGCAATGGGGGTGACTTCTAGTGAGAAAGCCGAACTAGCCGCCTATCAATTGAAGGATGTGGCCCAAGTATGGTATACTAAACAAAAGGATAATAGGCCTATAAGAGAGTGTCCCATAAGTTTGGAAGTGTTCAAGAAAGCTTTTCTTGATAGGTTCTTTCCCCGAGAGAAGAGGGAACTCAAAGTTGAAGAGTTTATCAACCTTCATCAAAGGGGTATGAGTTCTCAAGAATATTCCCTAAAATTCACTAAGTTGTCCAAGTATGCTCCATCCTCAGTGGCAAACCCGAGAGATGAGATGAGTCAATTTGTGACCGGAGTGTCCGAATTTATTGAGGAAGAATGTCATGTGGCAATGCTTCATGATACTATGGACATCTCACGTCTAATGGTGTATGCTCAACAAGTAGAGGAGACAAAGCTTAGGACAAAAAATAGGGAAGTTAAGAGACCTAGAACCAGTGATGGGGATTTCTCCAATGCTAGCTCCGATGGATATGGTCAACCTATGACCCAACAAAACTTTCCAACCAAGAGAGGGTGTCTAAGCCTAAGCCTCTAAGAAGGAGTAAAAGTGAATCCATGTTGTTTAAGCCTACTTGCTCCAAGTGTGGAAGAAAGCATTATGGTTAGTGTTTAGTCGAAAATGAAGGATGCTATGGTTGTGGTAATGAGTGCCACAAGAAGATAGATTGTCCAATCCTTGGGGCTAAAGGGGAGGGAGGCCAAGTCCAATTCTCCCAAGTAATCATAGGTTTTATGCTCTCCAATCTAGAGAAGATCAAGAATGATCTTCTCAAGTCCCTTCCGGTGTGTGCTTTATATTTTAGAAAAATTTCTGGATTCCTTGTCTTTTGTGACTTGTTATGTTGGACTTTGAAATTATTGTTAGTATGCATGATGTTTAGAAAAGTTGGTGTAGGCTTACTCCCAAGTGGGGGATAGTGTGCCTATCTAGTAGGGCTATTGTGTGCTCTATGTGTTGTCATGTTTCATTATATGCATGTTCATGAAAATGCTTAGGCCTTGTTAGAAATGACTTATATGCATTGTTTTTCTCATGTTGTAGTGCTTTGAGTAGATTGGCATATAGGTTTCATGAGTTGATTATAAGCATGCTCTAGTTTGTGAAGTTGAAAGATTCCTCCTTGAATAGATGCATTTTAAGAGTGATTTGCATTTAGGCTCCATGTGTGTGGGTGTTTTGAGTATGTTTTAGTTAGGAGATGTTAGTTCCTCCTTTAAAAGAAGTAGATATAGAATTCTATGCATTTTTGGGTTGGTAAAAGTTGTTCTTTCTCCCTTGTGTTGCATTGAATGAGTTTAGTTTTGGATTGAAGTTGTCTTGCTTTATGGTGTGCATTTAGATGTAGTGCATGCATAATGGGCTGCTAGGTTATAGTTGTGACTTTAAGAGGTGTTTAAAGTGTCATTCGAGGTCGAATGTTCCCAAGTGGGGGATATAGTAACACCCCAGAATTTAGCGAGTTGAACTAGTGAGTTCTAGAGCCTTCGATAAGAGTCTTGGAGTGTTGTATGAGGATTAAAATCAAATGAAATGTTTCCCAAACTTATAGTAGGGGTTTTAGGGGTTAAATGTCCGGGTAAGACCCCCCAAACACCCCCAAAGGGGTCCTTGAAGAGTACCCCAAAATAGTCCCCAAAACAGAATTTTAGTGACCTACGGATGGTCATCTACCGCAAGTAGATCAGTCCACGACCCGTAGGTCATAAGCGTAGGTCAAGGACTGTGTTTCCTGTAACATTTAGACCTCATACCCCAACCACAGATAGTAGTCCCATCCACGGACCATGGATGGGTGGGCGTGAGTCATGAGCAGTTTTCAGCTTTTAGGTTTTAGTTGAGTGTTTAGGGGTTAATTTAGTTATTAATTAGGGGTTAATGTAGGTCGGTTAATAGGTTATTTAACCACCTATATAATCTTAAATAAATGCTAAACTAATAATTACAACTCATTCATCTAAAGACCCCAAAGCTCTCTCCAAAAATCATCTCTCTAGAATAGAAGAAGAAGAAGAAGAAGAAGAAGAAGAAGAAGAAGAGAAGAGAAGAGGGCAGCAACTTAGGGAGATTTTCCCCATTGATTCAAGCTTTTTTTAGGCCTTTGATTGAAGGTATGTGAAGCTTAAATATCCATGGGTTTTTCCACTCATGGAGCCCCCACAGTTTCCCCACTTGTGAAATCAAAAACCCAATTCTATCTAGGGTTGTGCTTGCATTGTGGGTAGGGTTGGGATATGATTCCAATCAAGTGGATAACATCCAATTATGATTTAATTAGCTTTGTTTAATGATATTATGATTATTTCATGTGATTTCTATAGTAAACCCTAATCTAAATTGATGAATGTGATAATTGTGGGTTGTGCCATTAGAGGTGAAAATGAAGGTTCATGAGTGATCTTCCTAAATCAATGTTGTATGTAGTAATTGATCAAGTTTAGGAAGACCTAGAAATGAATTGAACTAAACTCTATACTACATGATTGATCTTGACTTGTAAAGATGAAATTGAACCTTTAAGGTAAATTATGACTAGAATCACATAGTATTAAAGAATGTGATTGAATGACTTGTAATATAGGTTCATAATATGCTTCCATGATGTAGAGTCATTGAGAATGAGGATTCATCGTGATGAATGATGATCATTAGGGCTTAAGTAAGAAGCTAATATGATAAACTTTAGATCCTAAGGCTTTGAGAGAAAAATCTACGTATGAATCCAAGGCTAATGAATAGAATTGTGTTGGGAGACCTTTACCTACCTAGATCACCTTATGAGTCATAGATGGTAGGAAGTGATAGAATCACTTAGGTCATGATGATATCCTTGTCTAATGAAGAATTCTAGACATGATGCTAAGTATGAGTATGAACTTAACATGAAAGACTTCTGATGTTTGCGTAATCAAGGACATAACTTTTGATGCAAGTTTCTACGATCGTGCAATAATATAATAACCCAACCTATGGCTAGGATAGTTCCCAAGGGAGTGGTTTTGAGAATTAATAGAAAAATAAAATTATTTATAACTAGTCTTAGCTAAAGACATTAACTATTAAAAACATTGTAAATTAAAGGGGGACACAAAAGTGTCAATTAACAATGGGGCTTTTGTCACTAGTAAGTAATAACAACAAAATTAACAAAGAAATCTAAATAATAGGAGGGGATTCTTGGGATGTGATAGGAATATGGGATAGACTAAATCATTGGGTACATGCTTTTGATAGTCAATTCATTGAGTATCTGTGACTAGGCTAGACTTTAAAGGGGATAAGCTCTCTCTTGATCAGCTTACCCCGTTTCAAGCGGGTTCCTCTCGGACACACACTTGCCGCATGAAGAACAACCTCAACCTTAACCCACTCACTCTCTTGAGCTGAGTGTGTGGACATGGGACTAGGGTTCACTCTCTCGAGCTGAACCTCATGTCGACCTACTTGCACTGGCCATCAATTTAGTGGTCTTAGTTTTACGACCTCTCTCTTGCAAGCCGAAAATACATATATGAGACTATATTTAAAACTAAAATCTCATTAAGTTCATCCAGAACCACTAAACTAAATCACATTTAAACTATGAATAGACTATCAGCAAGCAAGACCGAACAACTAATCTGACCCATAATCACAAAATCACACCCCAAGAATAGGGGTTTGTAGGCACTCATCAAGAGATAGAAATTTATTCCTAAATGAGCTTCCATTCAAATGAGTATGAAGATTTAAGTCTTTTTACATGCCAAGAATGAAGAATCCAAGAGACCCAAGTCCAAATCCTTGGAGATGGAACCATCTTTTTCTTTAAGTTTTCAAAACTCTCTCAAACTCAGAGCAAAAATAAAGAGTACTAAAAATTATATTAATTGTTCCATACTAAAAATATGATGCTAAGCTACAACTCTCAACGAGTATTTATAGTTTTCAAAAATCTATGCTGCAGCAGATCTTTCAGCGACATTAGTCGAAATTGCCTATCAACTCAGTGATTTGCCCTTTGGTGTAGTTCATTGCCATCTTGCACCATCCATCAACATCGTCGTGCTCTGGGTCATTGGGCAACATGGTACTGCCTGGTCAAACTTCTCAGCGATGCGTTGACTATTCCTTTTTTCCACCGATTTGATCCTTTCCTTCAGGGCTCAGCACACTGGAACAAAAGGCAAAGTAAGACCCTTTGGCAACTCACCAAACGGACTCGGCAATCCTCAGGCCTTCATTTCTTCATTCTTTTTAGCCTTTTCATTCCTTTTTGTGACGTAGTATCCATGTTTTCCTTCAAACTTCAAATACTTGAAACTTAAGTGTTTTCCTCATATATTGAGATAAAATAAGCATTTGAAGACACAATTTCTATTCAAATATAGCCCTGAATGAGTCTAATTTGTGGACTCATCAACACCCCTAACTTAAGCTTTTGCTTGTCCTCAAGCAAACTCAAGTTCAGTCATTCAAAAAGGGTGTCTCGAATAGTGCCACACAAGACTCAATCATGAATACACACATCAAGACTCAATTTAATTATGCAAAGATCAAATGTGCACTCAAAGATTCAAGTTGTGACTAACCAATATCAAAGAACCTCATGCTCACAATACTTGCTTAAAATGCAAGTTTAAGCTCAACCAAAGTGTTCAAATGCCCTCACAGAAAGAATGATTCCATAATTATACAATGGTTCACAGTTTAAAGCTTCGAAATCAGATGCAACACTCACTCTCACAAGGAAGAGCACAATGAATGCTTTCACCCATATGTTTGTCTGTATTTTCCCATCAACACTTGTTTCAACTCACTCAAGATCAAAAATGTCTTTTCAAGGCTTGTAATGGGGCTGAGTGCCAAGGTATGACCATTTAGGCTCAATGACTTTTATCCTCATGGAATGTGATGTTCACAACTCCTCCCATCCTTTTCCTTCATCATTCTTGTTAGTGTTTAGAAGTCATCCTATTGTTCACTTTCCATGCTTTTTTTTTTTGGGAACCCCATTTCTTTTGCATTTTATTCTACAACTTTCTTTTTCATTCTTTTTCTTTTTCTTTCTCTTTTTCTCTTTTTTTTTTTATATGGATGGGTTCCGTTTTTCTTAAAACCATGGGTAAGAGGAGACTTTTCTTGCACTTCTTGACTTCCCCTTTTATTTTCACCACACCCCCAATTTAGGCTTTTGGCCTAAGTTGGCTATTCAACTAACCACAACTTCATGAGGATTATGGGTGATGGATAAAGAAAGTTCTAGTTTTCATCAAGTTTCTTCCAAAGAATGGTAATACTTAAGGGGTGTTCAAAAGTGGTTCACACACTCACAAGGTAGGTCATAAAAGAATTATATGTCAAATTGGTTCACACTCTTAGAAGTTGCCTAAGATCATACCAAGAGATAGCATCACTTAGTTGACCGGACCAATGGGGAAAATTCTAGGATCTATCATGCATGGTTTTAAGTAAGCTCATCACACTAGGCATTGACACTATAGTCAAACAAGACTCCACACTTTTGCTAGTGTACAATGATCATCACAAGAGACTCAATTTGATAACAGGCTAGTCACAACAAGATGCAAAGAGTTCACATATTATCTATGTAACTTCATTTGGCCTCATCGTAGACATGCATTCAGGTTCATTCGATTGAAAGCACTATTCAAGTCATCGGTATTGATCAAAACTGAGAATTAAATTTTTCAAATGAACATCCACATTCAACATACGAGAGGTGGCAAAAATTTTTTTGGACAGATCAAAATCATTTTGCAATTGAAAACAAAAGGAGCCAAAAGCTCAATCATACACAGAAAATAGTGTAAACCCAAAAGCTCAATCATCCACAAAAAATAGTGTAAACACAATTTAAGCATAAAACCCAAATATAAACAAAACACGAACGTCAATAGCACACAAAGGTGGGCCTCACCCCATGACAAATTAAAGTAATTTGTCCCTAAATGCAATTAACATAGAATCCGAAATGTAAAATAAAGAAAGATAGAGAGGGAGGTAAAAAAGGGATCCTGACTAAGCAGTCACTCCATCTACCTGGCATCAGTGCCCGGAGTGTTGTCATTTTGCTTTTGGTTCTCTTTTTCTTTTTGCTCTACTTCATCTTCTACATCGATATTTGCCTCGATCATATTGTCCAAATCGTGAGCTGCCACAAAGGCGTGTATCGCATTGTTGAACCCTCGAGCCTAAAAGGGACATTAGGGTCGATGGACATCCTCCTCCTTGAACTAGGTGTCATGCTGTTGCTCCTTTCAGTTCTTCTGAACTGTTGTGCTCTTATGTGTCTGGGTGACATATTTCTTCCTGCAACTTTTTGTTTAGCCATGTCTGCAAAGTCTTGAGAAAATGTTAGAACATATTTTACCACCAAAACAAAGACTTTCAGCTAAAGAAAGACTAGATAGTCCATTCGGTGAGCCACAGACATTCTGCCAAATGTCACAGTTCAGAAGGAGTTAGGGTGTAGACAAAGGGCGAATAAGAAGACTTTCGGCGAGTCGCCAAGTGCTCTTAGCGACCTTATACTTCTCGCCGAAAGTTACAGATGCCACAACAAATAAAACATGATAGTAAGGGCGAGATGGGGTAAGTAGGCGAACCGCGAAATAGTTTGGCAAGCTCGTTACAGCTCGCCAAATGACCCAACATGCCTACTTTTAACACAAATTCTCAAAATCAGCCCCGCTACCCTAAAAATGCAATTTAGGCACAAAAAGCACAAATTCGACTAGGACCCATAACATACGAATACCACCCATCACTAAAGGTGGGGTCATTGAAGAAAAATCAACACATAAACAATTAAACCAAATCAGGGAAGTTCAGTGGATTTCGATACGATCACACATTTGCAAATGAGTACAATTTTGATAAGATAGTTATAAGGTTTGGGATACTAACCTTTTGTGCAAATCAAATGGGTATTGAGATGCTAGGACGCACTGTTATTTGACTTGCAGCACAATTCAACACTTAGGAGCTATCGTACGGGTATGAGTTTGGGAAGACAAAAAGTGAGGGAAAAGTAAATGAATTTGAAAATTTTTAACCTTTGGCTTGCAAAACCGTACATTTTTTGCCCATTCAGCGACATTAGTCCAGATCATCGAGTTATTTGGCTTAACGCCATGTAGTCATTTACCTCCAAAGTTTACAGAACCTCTATATTCTATGGAGTCCAAATGGCGGTCTTTGTCAGGATTGCCGAAACGGTCAGCAGTTTGCCAATAATTTCCTGTGCTCGCTGAGTTTTACAGACTCCAATGCAAGATGGTCTTGAGTCTAATGGCAGTTTAGTTTAGAGTCACTGAATCATTCGTCGATTCGTTAATTGGAGTTATTGCTTACCATTCTTGAATTTTCATTCACCCTCCACACTTCCATCTGCACAATCAACACACCATTATTTTATCAAATAAAAAGAAAGCAATAAATGGTTTTGCGTTGCCTCCTAAGAAGCACCTTGTTTAACGTCATCGCTCGACGTGAGCTACTAGTCAGACTTCGTCTCAAAGATAGACATAGTGCCATTAGGCAACCTGGTTTTTCTGCTTGGGTAGAGATGAGGCAATGTGTGGTCTAAGTGGTCTTCAATCAACTTGATTGATCTTGAATGGGAGCCACTTATCTGATTCAGTATCTTCATGTTTTCCTTCATCACCTCTAGCATTTTATCTTGCTCGTGAAGGTTTTGGAGAATGATTAATATTGTAAGAAGCTAGTATGAATGAACCAAGAATTTTAAGGCTTTAAGAGTGAAGCCTTCATGTAGGTTGAATTGTATATGGTTTTACTGTGGAAAGACTTCAGCAACATGACCTATATTATGAGTATTTGAGATCATGCATGTAATGACTTGATTACTTGAACTATGATTATATCCATGTCTAATATAATGAAATCTAAATGTGTTTATTGAATATGGTCTTTGGTCCTTCAAGGGTAAATATATGATATTATACATGCTTTATGAAAGTTGTATGCAAACTTCAAGAACTCTTTGAGAAGGTGAAGTGATCATGACTTTGTGTAATTATGGTGTAGTTGAAAGTATATTCTCACACACACTTATGCATGATTATTCCATGATTATAATGATATTATTCTGTTGATTGAAAGGCTATTCTCATGAACACATAATGAACATAATGTGAAAGGTTTTATCACATAATGAAGGTTCTATGTTGAAAGTCAGTTCTCACCTAACTGAATCTAACATGAAGACATAGACTGCGAAAGTTTATTCTCACACCTGATATAATGAGCTATCCTAATGAAACCAGTTAGGATACAATATATACTTCATGGGAATTATGCCTAGCACCGAGTGAATATTGAAAATGACATAGAGGCTCTCCCGTTAAGTAAGGCCGGGTTTCTAAAGGTAATATCATGAGATGGAAGTTCCCCTGTTAAGTAAGGTTGGAATTTTCTAGTAAGAACCTCCTTATCCTATAAACTACGTGCCCCCTTAGGTCATTTAGCTATTAGATCCACCTAAAAGCTAATACATTTTTGTTCTACCTTAGGCAAGAAGGATACCTCTTTTCGGTGTGGGGCATGACACTAGATTCCATGCAAGCTCACATGGTATATGTCGTTTAAGGTGAATTCCTACAATGTCAAGTCTAGGATGAACTATGTCTACTCAAGAAACCTTACTTAGACTGGATGGGAGTATGAGCTCTTATTCATGCATTGCATAAGTAAGCTTTGAGGGTAGTTATGGTAGGTTCCTTTTTTGTCATGATGACTCATGTAATGAATGTGCTTGTGACTAAATGGCAATTGCATTAAATGTGAAGGCTACTTGTAATGTTGTATGCTACTTGGATTGTTGCCATGGGTTGCTTTCCTTGATGTGGTTGACTAAAAATGAATGTTGATTTGTCTATGAGAAATAGGCTAAGGATGAGATCAAAAGAGGGTAAACATGAATGAGTGTCTAAAGTGACTTGCTTGATGATGATATAGTTGTTGATGTTGATGATAATGAGGCTTGTATTGAATCAGAAGAGGAGACTGATGAGAGGGAGCTCTTACAAGACAATGAGCGTCACATAGTTGAGACTCTAAGAGAGTTGCATGATTTGGAGGATATGATAGTGTTGGTGATGATATAAAGATCTCATATGGAGAGCTCCACAATAGATACTAGAGGGGAGTCTTCAGATCCTATTATACCTCCTTCAGATGTGCTAGGCATAGATTCCTTGATTGAGACTATAGTGTTGCCTCCCATTCTTATTTTTCCAGGCACTGACGCCCTAGATGACACCAACCCTTCTCTGACTCTAGATTTGAGAACTCCACAGGCATAGTCTATCAAAAGGACTTTTATACATCTCCTCATGTACATATATGATTTTCTTTTGCATTGAGGACATTGCTATTTTTTATTTTGGTGGGGTGAGGGTACTTTCTCCAAGATTCCCCCTTTGATTGTTATTTCTTACTTTCAGTTTTTCTTTTGGATAATTGTTGTGTTTTGATAGTTTGGTTTTTATTATATTGTTTTGATGATTCTATTCATTTTGTCTCTCTATATTCATCTGCCCTATGAGGTAGGAAATTTTTTAAATTCTTGTGGTCTCATTGTTAATATTTGAGGATCAATTGTGTTCAATATCAAAGTTCTGAATAGTACTTATGATGAGAAATGTGAATTTTGCTACTCATTACATGAAGAAATATGGAATGATGTTGTCATGCCTCAAATCCCATTAAGACGTATAGGCACTTAATGCCCTTAAGGCTCGAGAGAACCAACATGTAACTTGTGATTATTATGCATATAACTATGAAAATTTTGTGATAAGTTCACATAGGATTCAGCGATACAAACCAACATAAGTAGACCAAAAACTTATATACAAGACTTAGCCGTTGAAGCCACAACTTCTTAAGACGCAATTGAACTATATACATAAGTCTACAAAGCCTCTAATGATAGAAAACCTTAGAGTAGGTTTGGACGGACCCTGTTTTACCCTTAACTATGATACAATACCAAAATGAATCTACCAAGGACTCAGTAAAGCTCCAAATCAACCTAGAGCTCACCAAAAGTAGTTGAGTGTCGTGTTCTCTTATTAAGGAGGTCTACTAGCTGGAGTACCTGTGCCTGCAACATGAAATGGAGCGTCCCCCGCAAGAAATGTTAGTACGAAAAAAATGTATTAGATATGTAAGGAAATAACATATATAAAATAAGAGTTCCAATGAAACCAAGTATCAATATAAGTGTGCATAAATCAGAACAAAAGACCACATTTGTTAACTATTGTGGAATTGTGTATGTTACATTCTTGTCTTTACCTTTTTGTGTGTTATGATCTTTATAAGGCATGTGATACGAATGACTAGCTGATCAGTGGTAGAAGAAGATGACCCATGCTAGGCCTTTTAACCCCTGGGATGTGTTCCTCATACTTACATAAATTTGGATCGACCCATGCTAGGCTTTCGCCCCTGAGCTGCCACACGTCTATACCAATTAGGATCAACCCATGCTAGGATTTCGCCCCTGAGCTACCACCCTTAATTATACAGATTGCTTCACTAAAATTCTATAATCTTTGAGATTGTTGTTTCGGTAGTCATAATCATTTTTGAAATTTGGAAATATGGACCAATAGTAGAAGACATGAAAATAATAACTTCAAGGCAGTAACAATGACATAAGGAGCTTAAATGACACAATTGACTTCAGTTTACTGAGAATTCACAAAGCTTGCCTTTGCAATTAGCATTTCTGTACTAGCACATAGGAGGATAATTACATAAGTATAAGTAATGAAAGTATAACGAAGTAATTCTACACACCAAGGAGATGGGGAAAATATTTTTAGCTATTTGGAGATCGTACGATGCCACTATGTTTCCTTTACTAGGAACAAAACTTAGGAAATTCATTCATTGTTATTCATCGTAAATATTAGATTTCATGCTAAGGAATATGGAATCGAATAATCTTACGTACTTTTCTTTTTTCCTGAACAATATAACTATCATGATTCAGCCTCCCTATTTGGTGCTATTCTATAATATAAGTCATGATTAATCTAATGTTAGCAGCTAATCACATTAAGGCCCTCGAAAAACATTAGCAATACACATGACGAAAAGTAGGCCCATACAACCCTTACACAAATGGTGAACCACCACACCCTTCTTTTATACATTAATACAACTTCATACATGCTTTGCCAAGATACCCAAGATGTCCCCAATAACAATATACATAAGGCAGCCACTATCAATCCCCAAAAACCTTTCAGCATAATAGGAGAATATTGAACTCAAGGATTTATAACCATCCATGATTTCTTGACAAATATATACAAAATTATCCACCCCAAACCTGAATTTAAAGAAAGGCAAAAATGGGCAGTAGCCTTACCTTAGTTTCTGGAAATTTATCCTCTAAACTTGTACTATAAGAACTGAAGCTCTCCTTCAAACTTTTACTTGAAAAAGGGGAAAATATTCAAGAACCCTAAGGTATTTTAGGGCTGCTGTATTAATCCAAGAAAGACAAATAGAGTACTTAATAAATTTGAAATTTTCCAAGTTAAAAATGAAGCAAAAGATATGATCTTTATCCATTTAAAAAGGAAGTGCATTGGCCGACTTTCTTGGCCAATTTTGGGCCATATATTATTAAGTAGGTGACCCACCTACTTGACCTTATAACTTGGGCCTTTGTGACTTCAACACTTGTTGGGCCTTGCTGCCAATTCTTGTCAATTTGGGCCATAATTAATGCAAGTAGGTGGTAGTTACTTGGCCCAATTACATGGTCAAAAGAGTCTTAGTAGGTGATGCACCAACTTGGTCCTTTGGACTGGTCAATAAGTCAAAGCAGGTGATGCACCTACTGGCTTAGTTAAGTCAAGCAAGCAACTCACTTATTTAATTCCATTTTCTAAATATTAAACCCTTGTGCCTTAACTTAGCACTTGACTGCCATCTTTAAGCTCAATTACCACCTTATTGTCTCGAGTTTAAATACTCCCATCAGAGTTAACTTGCAGTACACATGCTGAAACATGCAAGGCATCACATCACCTTTCGATCTAGTTTAAACCAATGCTAATCATATAAGAAATATGGTCCCTTACCTATACTATAAGGCTATGTCAAGTATCATAAGAATAAAACGAGCATATGCATAATACGGGATGTTACATCTTTCCCCTCTTAAAACATTCATCCTCGAATGTTAGCATGGTTATCCAGTCCAAACAAGTTCAAGCCTAAGTTAGTACTAATATTAATCACATTGAACATATAGGGTTATACATACTTTTTAACGCCTCAACTCAACATTTTCATCTTTCTCATCAGTCTGGAAGAGATGAGAATACTTCAATTTCATTGCTTCTTCGGCTTCCCATGTAACTTCTTCTACTTGTTGTTCCTCCATAATACTTTTACAAAAGATACTTCTTTATTTCTTAACTTCCTAACTTGTCAATCCAGAATAACAATGGGTACTTCTTCATCAGTGAGATCTCTCGTAACCTGTACATCTTCAGTAGGAGTACTATGAGATGGGTCACCGATGCATTTTCGAATCATTGAGACATGAAACACCGGATGAACGGTTGAAAGCTCTTGAGGTAGCTCTAACTCATATGCAACTTGGCCAATTCTTCAGAAAATGTTATATGGCCCTATATAGCGTGGACTTAATTCTCCCTTTTTACCAAACCTCATTACCCCTTTCATTGGTGACACCTTCAAGAACACCCAATCCCCTATAGAAAATTCTTGTCCTCTCCTTCTAACATCCGCATATGATTTATGTCGACTTTGAGCTATTTCTAGCTGCTACTGTATCACTTTGACTTTTTCCATAGCCTGATGAGCAAGATCTAGCCCAAATAAGGCAGTTTCACCTATTTTGAACCAATCAATTAGGGATCTACATTTTCTACCATATAAGGCTTCATAAGGTGCCATTTTAATACTTGAATGGTAGCTATTGTTGTATGCAAACTCGATCAATGGCAAATGATCATCCCAACTACCTTTGAAGTCTAATATACAAGCTTGTATCATATCCTCAAGTGTTTGAATTGTATGCTCTGCCTGACAGTCTATTTGAGGGTGAAAGGCTATACTTAAATTCACTTGTGTTCCTAAACTCTTTTGAATGACTTCTAGAAATTTCCAATGAATTGAACTTTCCTATCAGATTTAATAGAGATTGGCACTCTATGTAGCCGAACTATCTCTTTAATATACAACCTTGCATACTCTTCAACTGTATAAGTAGTCTTCACCGGCAAGAAGTATGCTGATTTGGTGAGTCTGTCAACTATTACCCATATGGAGTCAAACTTCCGAAATGAGCGAGGAAAACCACTGACAAAATTCATGTTGATCATGTCCCACTTCCAAATTGGAAATTCTAGACACTGCATATAACCACCACACTTTTGGTGCTCTACTTTTACTTGTTGACAATTTGGACATTGAGACACGAATACCACAATGTTCTTCTTCATGTCCCCCCACCAATACATTTCTTTCAAGTAATGATACATTTTAGTTGACCCTGGATGGATAGAATATCTTGAATGATGTGCTTCCATCCCAATCCTCTTTCTTAATTCATCTACATTAGGTACACACAATCTGTTTTGACATCGAAGTACTCCCTCTTGCGTAAGCTCAAATGCCTTTGGAATACCCTGTTGTACATTCTCCTTAACCTGTAATAGAATAAGATTAGTGTACTATTTCTCTTTCAATTCCACTACTAATGAGGATTCTGCCGCATTTTGCACAATAACCCCTTCGTCTGGAGATTCAAGAAGGCGAACCCCCAAGCTAGATAGTTGGCATAGATCCTTAGTTATTCCTTGTCTTTCCATAGGCTGCCCATAAGTGCTTGCCATTATTTTACATCTTAAAGCATCAACTACTATATTGTCTTTACCGGGATGGTAGAAGATATCAAGATATCAATGTCATAATCTTTTAATAGCTCCAGCCATCTTCACTGCCTCAAATTTAGGTCCTTTTGCTTAAAGATATATTGGAAACTCTTGTGATCAGTGTATATGTCAGCATGAACTCCATACAAGCAGTGGCGCCATATCTTCAAAGCAAACACAACTGCTAGCTCCAGATCATGGGTTGGAAAATTTTTCTCATGTGGCCGTAGCTACCTTAAGCCATAAGCTATTACTTTACCATGCTGCATCAATACACAACCTAAGACCACTCCTGAAGCATTGCAATACATTGCATATCCTTCTGTGCCTTCTGAAAGTACCAATACAGGTGTAGAAGTTAATTTATTCTTCAGCTCTTGGAAGCTTCTTTCACATTCATCATTCCACTGAAACTTGGTTTCTTTGTGTGTTAGCTTTGTTAAGAGTTCAGCAATGGAAGAGAATCCTTCAACGAACCTTCTGTAATAAGCTGCCAATCCAAGAAAACTACGGATCTCCGTCGGTGTTGTAGGTCTTGGCCAATTTTTCACGGCTTCTATCTTATGGTTATCAACCCTTATTCTTCATCAGATACAATATGACCTAAGAATGCCACATATTTTAACCAAAACTGACATTTACAGAACTTTGCATACAACTTACGATTAGGAAGAATTTGTAACACCTACCGCAGGTGATTAGCATGGTCCTCTTCTGATCTTGAATAGCCCAAAATGTTATCTATGAATACTATCACGAACACATCTAAAAATGGCTTGAACACTCTATTAATCAAATCCATAAAAGCTACTAGTGCATTCGTTAGCCCGAATGACATGACTAAAAACTCAAAAGGACCATACCGTGTTCGAAAAGCTGTCTTGGGTATATCGTTGTCTTTGACCCTCACTTGGTGATAACCCGATCTCAGGTCGAGTTTTGAAAAACACTTAGCACCTTATAACTGATCAAACAAATCATCAATTCTTAGGAGGGGATATTTGTTCTTAATCATTACCTTATTCAACGGCAGGTATTCGATACACATTCTTATCGAACCATCTTTCTTGCGTACAAATAAAACTGGTGCTCCCCATGGGGACATACTAGGCCTTATGAATCCTTTTTCTAATAAGTATTTTAATTGCTCCTTCAACTCCCGTAATTCTTCCCGGGCCATTCTATACGGAGGAATGGAGATAGGTTAATTATTTGGAATCAGATCAATACCAAAGTCTACTTTTTGTTCTGGAGGCAAACCTGGAAGATCTTCAGGAAATACATCAGGAAACTTATTCACTATTGGAATGGATTGAAAAGTTAGTAGCTCCACATCTATATTTTTCACTCTCACTAGATGACATATGTATCCTTTGGACATCATCTTCTTTGCCTTAAAATAAGAAATAACTTTGCCTCTTGGTGCTCTAATATTACCTTGCCATTCAAGGACTGCCTCTTTTGGAAAATGGAAATGCACCCTTTTAGTTCAGCAATTTACCGTAGCATAACAAGAAGCTAACCAATCCATACCCATTATAACATCAAAATCTATCATTTCTAGCTCAACAAGGTCAGCCAATGTATCATGATCACAAAAAGTTACAATGCAATTACAATACACCCTTTTAGCTACAATAGACTCACCAATCGGTGTAGACACTTCAAATGGTTTCATTAATAATTCTGGTGTTCTTTTGAACTTTTCAACAATCAATGGACTAACATATGATAGTGTAGACCCTAGATCAATTAATGCATATACAATATGTGAAAAGAATGACAATGTACCTATAACCATATCTGGCAAGGCTTCTAAATTTTGTCTATCCCCTAGAGCATATGTGCGATTCTTAACTCCACTAGAACTAGCTACTCCCCTAGCTCCTCTAGCACGACCAGTAGGCATCTGTCCCCTATCCAAAGAAGGTGCTGATGATGATGATGCAGAAACTGATCTAGTAGGTTGTGCCATACTACCCACACCCCTATGAGGGCAATTTCTCATTGTATAACTCGGTGTACCACACCAAAAACAAATATCTGTCCCATACCTACATGCACCTAGATGATTCCTTCCACATTGTTTACAAGGTTGTCGAGGATGCCTTGATTGGCTCGTACTTTCCTGCTCTTGATGACTCGCTATTTGTGAACCTTGGCTTTCACTCCTTTGCCCAAACTGATTTCCCCTAAATCCTTAAAACCGAGGGGGGCACTAGCTATAGAGTAGAAAGATGATGGCCTAGGTGGTTTGTTAAAGAACCGATGCCTAAACTCACCTTGGGATGGTGTAAACTGCCCCATGGATCTAACCCTCTTAGAATGCCCTATTTCTGACTCTTGTGTCCTTCTTCTTTGCCTTTGATCCTCCAACTTTTGCGCAAAAGCTTACATCCTTGCTATATCCATATCTTTATTCAATGAAGCAATGGTACAGTGTCTAACCAGATATGAATCTAATCTATCCACATATCAATGAACTCTATCCCCCATAGTAGCTACTACATCAGAAGCATACTTGGCGAAGGAATTAAATTTGAGACTGTACTCTCTTACACTCATACTTCTTTGGTAAAGATTTAAGAATTGATCTACACGGGCCTCTCGGATCTCCAATGGCAGATAATGGTCAAGGAATGCCTTTTTGAACTCTTTCCATGTAGTTGAAGGTGCATCTATTCCCCTAGATTTCTTCCAAGCTTCATACAAAAATATAGCCACACCCTTTAATCTATATGGTGCTAGCTCAAGTGCTTCTTTACCACTTACATGCATAACATCCAATGTGCGTTGGATTTGATCTATAAAGTCTTATGGATCTTCATTAGGATCTGACCTAGTGAATGATGGAGGGTCTAAATTAAGAAAGTCACGTATCCGTGTGCCAGATGCTTTATCTACACCACTAGTACCTGCAACTGGACCTTTTTGCCTTTGGCCGTGACCAACAATTATACGAGTCAATAATTGGACTGCATTCTTCAAATCATGCTTGGTAGCATTAATAGGGGGTTCTTGGGGTGCAGCTTCCCTCCTTAGATCTTTTGGAGATGAAGGAGTCGGGTAAGTCTGTGATAGAGACTCATCTTGATCCTCACCTTGAACATCTTGACTAGGTGGTGGTTGGCTGGTCCCTTCTTAGGCAGCCACATCTACTCTCTTACTAGTATATTTACTCCTTCTCGTAACCGACATCCTTGCTATAGTAAAATAATTTACAAATTAGATATGATTCACCTACAACACTAGTTCTATCGCACGATCTAAGAAATGAAAGAAAGGAGACAACTCCTTCATGTCTCGTAGCCTTTTGTTTATAAATGTGGTGCACAACACATCCATAAGCAAGACTCTATACAAACATGGCTTTGTAGACTTCCTAGGATGACCTGCTCTAATACAACTTTTGTCACGCCTCAAATCCCATTAAGACGGATAAGCAACCGATGACCTAAAGGCTCGAGAGAACCAACATGTAACCTGTTCTTATTATGCATATAACTATGACAATTTTATGACAAGTTCACATAGGATGTAGCAATACGAACCAACATAAGTAGACCAAAAACTTATATACAAGATTTGGCCGTTGAAGCCACAATTTGTTAAGACGCAACTAAACTATATACATAAGTCTACAAATCCTCTAAGATAGAAAACCTTAGAATAGGTCGGGACAGAACCCACTTTACCCTTAACTACGACACAATACCAAAATGAATCTACCAAGGACTTAGTAAAGCTTTGAATCAACCTGGAGCTCACCAAAAGTAGCAGAGTGTCGTGTGCTCTTATTGAGGAGGTCAAATAACTGGAGTACATGTGCCTGTAGCATGAAATGCAACGTCCCACGCAAGGAATGTTAGTACAAATAAAATTATCTGAATATGTAAGGCAATAACATATATAAAATAAGAGTTCCAATGAAACCAAGTATCAATATATGTGTGCATAAATCAGAACAGAAGACCACCTTTGTTAACTATTGTGGAATCGTGTATGTTACATTCTTGTCTTTACCTTTCTGTGTGTTATGATCTTTATAAGACATGTGATATGAAGGACTAGATGATCAGTGCTAGAAGAGGATGACCCATGCTAGGCATTTTAACCCCTGGGATGTGGTCCTCATAATTACATATATTGGGATCGGCCCATGCTAGGCTTTCGCCCCTGAGCTGCCACACATCTATACTAATTGGGATTAGCCCATACTAGGCTTTCACCCTTAAGCTGCGACCCTTATTTATACAGATTGCTTCACTTAAATTCTCTAATCTTTGAGATTGTTGTTTTGGTGGTCATAATCATTTTTGAGATTCAAAAATATGGACAAATAGTAGAAGACATGAAAATAATAACATCAAGGCAGTAACCATGACATAAGGAGCTTAAATGGCACAATTGACTTCAGTTGACTAAGATGAGAATTCACAAAGCTTGACTTTGCAATTACCATTTCTATACTAGCACATAGGAGGATAATTACACAAGTATAAGTAATGAAAGTATAATGAAGTAATTCTACACAATAAGGAGAGGGGGAAAATATTGTTAGCTATTTGGAGATCGTACTCTGCCACTATGTTTTCTTTACTAGGAACAGAATTTAGGAAATTCATTCATTGTTATTCATCATAAATATCGTATTTCATGCCAAGGAATATGCAATCGAATAGCCTTACATACTTTTTTTCTTGACCAATATAACTATCATGATTCAACCTCCCTTTTTGGCGCTAATCTACAATAAAAGTCATGATTAATCTAATGTTAGCAGCTAATCACATTAAGGTCCTCGAAAAATAGTAGCAAAACACATGAAGGAAAGTAGGCCCATACAATCCTTACACAAATGGTGAACAACCACATCCTTCTTCTATACTTTAATACAACTTCATACATCCTTTACCAAGATACCCAAGTTGTCCCCAACAACAATATCCATAAGGCAGCCACTATCAATCCCCAAAAATCTTTCAGCTTAATAGGAGATTACTGAACTCAAGGATTTATAACCATCCATGAGTTGATAAATATATACAAAATTCTCCACCCCAAAGCTAAATTTAAAGAGAGGCAAAAATGGGCAGTAGCCTTACCTTAATTTATGGAAATTTATCCTCTAAATTTGTACTTCAAGAACTGAAACTCTCCTTCAAACTTTTACTTGAAAAAGGGGAAAATATTCAAGAACCCTAAGGTATTTTAGGGTTGTTGTATTAATCCAAGAAAGGCAAAGAGAGAACTTAATAAATCTTAAGTTTTCCAAGTTAAAAATGAAGCAAAAGATCTGATCTTTATTCCTTTAAAAAGGAATTGCATTGGCCGACTTTCTTTGCTAATTTTAGGACATATATTATTAAGTAGGTGACCCACCTACTTGGCCTTTTAACTTGGGCCTTTGTGACTTCAACACTTGTTGGGCCTTGCTACAAACGCTTGTCAATTTGGGCCATAATTAATGCAAGTAGGTGGTACTGTACTTGGCCCAATTACATGGTCAAAAGAGTCTTAGTAGGTGATGCACCAACTTGGTCCTTTGGACTGGTCAATAAGTCAAAGTAGGTGATGCACCTACTAGCTTAGTTAAGTCAAGCAAGCAGCTCACTTATTTAATTCCATTTTCTAAATATTAAATCCTTCTGCTTTAACTTAGTACTTAACTTCCAACTTTAAGCTCAATTACCTTACTATCTTGAATTTAAATACTCCTGTTAGAATTAACTTGCAGTACACATGCTGAAACGTGCAAGGCATCACATCACCTTCCGATCTAGTTTAAACCAATGCTAATCATATAAGAAGCATGGCCCCTCACTTATACTGTAAGGCTCTGTCAAGTATCACAAGAATATAACAAGCATATGCATATTATGGGTTGTTAAAGATACACTTTTGAATGAATGTTTAGCACTATTCAGCAACACAATTACCATATGTGACATCAATTTCAATCCCCACACCCCTAGATTAATTCATAATTATTTGAATTTCTGAAGTTCTAGTTTAATTGTGACTCTTGATACAAAACCCTTTTTCATGAATTTAGTTGAATCATCAACCCATTTTTCTTAACTATATTAAATGAAATTATTTACAATCAAACTTTCCTGATAGAATTGATTGAACTATATCACTCTCTGTGGGATTCGACCCCGACTCTTAGTTGAGTATTTTTAATGACAACAACTGCTTATTCTCTTAATGTTGTTGAGAATAGTTGCTGGTGGTGTGTAAGTTACCATCATCTCATAAAGCATTTGTACATATCTATTTGCATTTTTCTATATCACTATTGAAAATGTACTTTCTGGAAATTATGAGAAGTAGGGGATGAGCCACACAGTCCGTGGCATATTCTATAATGAGGGGTCGGGCCACATGTTATATGTCAGTTGCATTAGTTGATGTATCCCCCATGGGTCCCGGACTATGATTCAGTGGGTGTGTATCATTAGGAAAAACATCCATCACTCTATATCATATTGCACTACCTTACATTGCACTTCATCTTTATTTCTTGGTATTCATGAGTGATGATATGTCATGGTGATGGTTGAATTATGAAAGGTTTTGATGATATATCTATATGGGTAAAGGTGCAAGTAAGGATGTTTCATATATGCTATGTTTTACTTGAGTGAGAATAGTTAGGTTGGGTTGATTGATGTTATACATGTTGTAGTTGTGGAGGCTTGGATGGTGTGTTCGGAGGGCATGTGTTTTGTATTACTTTACTTAGGGTTGGTTAGGGTTGCTTATTGAGTACCATATTTTTTTGGTACTCACTCCATTGCTTTCTACATTTGTGTAGGTTACGAGTTTGGATTTTCTTGATCACCTCTTCTCATCTTTATCTGAGGATTACATTGGGAGTTTTATGAAGTAGCTTCTTGTCATCTAAGCAGACATCTCTTGCTCTCGCATTATGTTTTTTTTTTTTATGTTCTTGGTACAAAGACATTTAGACTAGTATTTATTTTGAATCTAGTGCAACACTTAAAGGCATGTACATGCATGTGACACCAATATTGGTGGCATTATGAGTTATGTTATGTTTATGCGCAATGATTTAGTTTATGTTAGTCCTTTATTCTATCTTACTTCCATTTACTTCTGTAGTTGGGGTTTAGGCTGACCTATCTTGGTGGAATAAGACAAGTGTCATTCTCCAAATCATTGTTCACTTGAATAATCATATTGTTGTTCTTGTAGAGAGGGACCCTTCCATCAGAAGTAGAAACATTGTCTTTCATATCTGCCATTGTCTCATCTTATTTGAGTTGTATGTAAGATTAAATACTTGAATAAACATTAGGATCTTGAACAGAATAATCTTGCATAGAGATCATTAAAGGCACATACCTGATGCGGAAGACATCATCATAGTGAGAAGTAGAAGTGTAAGTCGTAAATTGGTTTCTACCTCACCCTAGACTTACGTTACCACAATCATCAACCATGGATTTATTGTAGAGAATATGTGATAACCCTAATGGGTGGAGGGAGGACCAATATATTGATATTAAGACTTAATCTGGTACGTCCATCAAATAACCAATGTACAGACGAGATCTATTACTAATTGAATTATATTTATGGTATTACATGGGTCACAAGTAAAATTTGGCCATAAGTAAGAATTATTCTTACATTCTCCCACTTGGACCAATGACAATTTAACATTAATATTTCATTAACATTAGTTGCACATACAATAAATATCTTCTATATTGTCCATCATACATACCACAATATAACAAACTACTAATGTGAGTTATGACGGTTGTACATAAATTATAAGCTGCATACTTCCTTATATATACCACTACATTACCAACTTATCATACTAGGTTCATAAGTTATAAAACATATAACAATACGGTCCACAATAATGTCTTATAGAGACGTATCTTGTAGTATCTCAAAACAATAATGTATATACCAGTATGAGAAACAAGAGATTCATTAATGTATATCAAAAACACATAATTGATTTTAGAGTGTAAAAGCATCCTAAATGTATCATTCATAAGTACAACCAAGATCCATTCTTTGAACATGTTCTTTAAATGTCTTTGGTTGTAAGCTCTTTGTTGACGGTTCTGCAATCATGAGATCAGTTCTAATATTCTCAAGTAACACTCTTTGTTTCTGAACTTCTTCCTTGACACTATAGTACATCAATTCCATATGTTTGGCACCTTTGGAGTAGTTATCGTTCTTGGAGAAATACTACTGCAGTATTATCACAATAAATTTTCAGCAGCTTGGTATTGGTGTTGACAACACTATGTCCTGAAATGAAGTTCCACAGCCATAATGTACGAATTGTGGCTTCATAACATGCCACAAATTTTGTTTCCATCGTGGATAGAGCTATGACAAATTGCTTAGAGCTCTTCCTTGATATCACTCCTTTAGCTAATAGGAACAGGTAACCAAAGGTGGACTTTCTAATGGTGCAAAATCTAAATATGAGTATCCAGTAATTTATAAGTGATTGGATCTCCTATACATGACCATGTAATCCTTCGTTCCTTTTATGTACCTTAAGACTTTTTTTTGCAAATTTCCATTAATCAATTCAATGATTATTTTGATATCTTCCTAGCATTCCGACTGCAAAACTAATATCCGATCTTGTGCAAGTTTGAACATACATCAAACTTCCAATAATCGAAGTGTAAGAAATTATTTCCATTTCTATTCATTCTACATCATTCTTTGGGAATTGCATGAGATTACATTTTAGTCCCTTTATGAATAGGAACTATTCCCATTGAACAATTGTTCATGTTAAATCTCTCTAGATTTCTTTTGATATAGCCTTTTTCAGACAGTCCAATAATCCTGGTGATCTCTCACGAAATATTTCTATCTCTATCACATAGGATGCCTCACACATATCTTTCATTTCAAAGTTCATAGACACAAAATCTTTTGTCTCACGCAATATGCCTAAATCATTAGCAGCAAGTAAAATGTCATCAACATACAAGAATAAATATTTAAAATTGCTCCCACTAATCTTTTGGTCTATAGACCAGTCAACGGTAATCTCTTTAAATCCAAAAGATGTTATGGTATCATTTAACTTTATATACCATTGTCATGAGTCCATATATTAACTTTTTTTGCTTACACACCACTTGATCTTTTCTTTTGATTTCGAAACCCTCTGGTTGGTCCATAGAGACATCCTACTCGAGGTCTCCATTAAGAAAGGAAGTTTTCACATCCATTTGGTGTAACTCTAAATCATAATGAGCTACCAAAGCCAAAACAATTCTTATTGAATCTTTCTTTGAGATCGGTGAAAAGGACTCATTTTAATCAATGCCTCCTTTTTGAGTGTATCCCTTGGCAACAAGTCTCACTTCGTATCGATCAATATTACCATTAGATTGTGTTTCATCATGAAGACCCATCTACAACCAATTCTTTTAAAAATTTCTGGTAATTGAATGAGATCCAGACTTTGTTGTATTCAGTGGATTTTAACTCTTCATTCATGGAATCAATCCAATTATCAGACTCAGTACTTTCCATGGCCTTTGAAAATGAAATCGGATCTTTATTAATTCTAATATCAAAATCTGACTTTTTCAAATAAATCACATAATCTTCTGAAATGGCCAATTTTCTTTCTTTTTGAGATTTTTTTAATGGAACTGTTTATGGTTCATTTGTGTCAAATATTTATGAGTTAGTTCCATATTGACATGTTTCATCCATATGTTGTTCAACATTGTTAAAGTATTTTTCAACAAGAGGAACAACATCTGTTATTAGTGCGGAAATAGATACGTTCATGGGTAATGGAATATATACCCTCACCTCATTAATTTCTACACTTTGTCGTTCAACACTCCCACTAACTTCACCATTCTCAATGAATTTTGCAATACCAATTTCAACAATTCTCGAACTATGATTTTGGCAATAAAACCTATACCCTTTGGACTTCTCTGGATAACCAATAAATTAACCAATTATTTTTTGAGAATCTCATTTCTTTTTATGTGAATTATAAACTCTAGCTTTCGCTTGACAACCTCAAACATACAAGTGTCTTAAACGAGGCATCCTTCCAGTCCACAGTTCAAAAGGGTCATTGGAACTACCTTATTAGGAATTCTATTCAATAAATATACAACGGTTTTAAGAGAACACATCCACAATGATTTGGGTAATGAGTGGTTACTCATCATACTCCTAACCATATCAACAATTGTTCAATTATGGCTTTCTACGACACCATTTTGTTGAGTTCTTCTTGGCACAATATATTTTGCACATATGTGATGAATCTGAGATTTTGACTTATTTATCACATAATAATCATAGTTTTAGTGTCCTTATTGCCTATCTTATGCTTTGAATTGATGTTTATGTGTTTATTTACAGCTAGGAAGACAAAAGAGCAAGGTAAGGACGTTACTAAGCGAAAATGAGTGGAAAAGATGAAAAAGCTGAAGATAAGGAAAGTTGATGATCGCCAAGACCACTGGGAGACTCGCGGAGTGGTACTTCAGCTCGCCAAAAGTTACAGCGTGCCAGCTCTGGGGAAAAACCAACTCAGTGATGGAAATTGACCTTCAGCGAACCGCCGAATGGATCGACTACAAGGATTTGGATCACCTAAAGTTACAAGGTCTGAATGGTGAACACGCAAGTCAAGAGGGCGATGGAGAAGGGCACTTGGCGCATTGCTGATCTGGTCGGTGATGCTCGACTAATTCCGATGGTTATCCCAAAAGCTGAAAATCTTCAAGAGTATAAATGCAAATTTTTAAATGAGGAAAGGAGTTACGAAATTTTGAGAAAAAGTTTTAAGTGTTTGAGAGATCTAACTTTGAGTTTTTTTTTATCCCAAACATTGTTTTGAGAGTTTTGAGTAGAATTTTAAATTAGGTTTTGACTTTGAAGTTAATTTCAAGCATTGGGAAGACTCCAATCTAATTGCCTAGTTGATGGAGAACATAGTTGATAATATTTTCCTACTTTTTATAATGTGTGGCTAAACCCCCATTATTTGGGGTGTGATTATGTGATTAATTGTCTCAATTAGCTTATGAGTGTTACTAATTGTTAATTTAATTGTTGCTTTGAAGTGGGTTCGATTGATAACTGAGTTTTAATTCATGAATTGTAGTTGCAAATACAGTTCTAGCCTAGTATTATATGCTTTCTTGAGAAAGGGGTTATAGAATTATGGTTATAAATTGATGATTGTAGTGATTGGGTATTGTGGGGTTCAGCTTGAGAAAGTGAATCCTAAACTCGATCCTACCAATCTTGCTCGAGAGAGTAGATTAATTAAGGTTTTGGGTTGTTTTTAATTGTTATGCTTGTCGAGGTTTTAGAGAACTCACTTGAATCATAATAGTCGATCAAGATATAGATGGCTATTGCATCTAAAGTCTAGCCTACTTACTAAGGTTCAACGATCTTTAGTAATTAATAATCACTTGTATAGAAAAATTGGAAATTAATAGATCACATCTCCAAGGATCCCTATCTACCTGATTACTCCACTTTTTTCATAGTTGTTACATGACAAATCGAATCCCCCCATTTGACACTAGTTGTCAATCCCTTAAATTTATTTTAATTTCTTCGATAATTTCTATTCCTACAATTGATTAAAACATACCTTTCACTTTGTAATTGAATTCTCTATAGTATCACTCCCTGTGGGATCGATTCCATGTCTTCATTGGGTTTATACCAGATCGTGATAACCTACACTAAGAATAAGATGAAGTGCAGTTGAGCGTTATCAAAAATGGCGCCGCTACTGGGTAGGTGGTGTTCAGAATTCTTTTACTAAAACTTGGTTCTTGTCTAATCTTTTTTGTAGTTGAATTGGCTTACTTTGTTTTGTGTTAATTGTTGGTTGTTCTTAAACAGGTGACGAAATTAGTGTCAACGAAAGCAACGGTAGCCAACTTGGACATCAAGATGCCATCAATAACTTGAATGATGTCAATGTAGGTCAATTGGGTGGTGTAGGTTCTATTCGTTTACCTCTGGTCTTGGGAAATGCGGTATTCCATGTGACTAGCATGATGTTACAACTATTGCAAATTAAGGGTTTATTCGGAGGGTTGGCTCATGAGGACCCCTATGACCATATTCAGAATTTTGTGGATGTGTGTGGTCCATTTTAGTTTAAGACCATCTCAAGAGTCAATCCAACTTTGATTGTTTCCCTTATTTTTGATGAGGGAAGCTATAAATTAACTAGCTGACCTATCAAGAGACTCAATTACGTCTTGGGAAGAGCTTACCGAGGCACTTTTCATATGATTTTCCCTACTTCAAAGATGATGGCATTGAGAGATAATATGCAAGGCTTCAAACGTCTGGATAGGGAACCAACCCATGAAACATGGTTGAGGTTTTAGGAATGGATACTCCAATTTCAAACTCATGGAATCCCGGACAACGTGTTGTTACAACATTTCTACCGGCGTCTAGATTTGGTCAACAAAGGTATAGTTGACCAGCTTGTTCAAGGAGGAATTATAAAGTAACCTTTTGAAATAGCGTCGAACCTTCTTGATGGAATGACGAAGCTAACCCAGACTTGGTACACTAGGGAAGACCAAGTGTCTCCTTTGACTTTAAGAATGATAAAGGAACAAATAGGAAAGGACCAAGAGTGGGATGAAAACATGGCTAAAATGATGACCCAAATGGATCTTTTGTCAAAGCATGTTATGGGTAGTGGTTCTAAGGTTGTGAATGCAGTTGGAGTTAGCGGAGTAAATCCTGATGAAGCACACTTTAAAGCTTTGTACAATGAAGAAGTACATTTTCTAGAAAATCAGGGAGGAGGCTTCCGCCAAAATTATCCAAGGCTAGGCGGGAACAAATGTTGGAATAGAGAGCATGATTAAGGTTGGAGGGACCCTGATAGGGAGTGACGTGACCGTGGTACAAACTGGAGGGAGTGAGATAATGACAAAGAGAGATATGTACCTCTCCATGAGCATTAAAAGCTAAAAGAACAAAGGGTTGGCCCAAAAATTTTCTGCACTGAAGATATGCTTGCACACATTCTTAACAAACTGGAAGGGTAGGATAAAGTACTCAAAGAAATGAGATAGGACATCTTAACTTTGAACAAGATGGTTACCTCTCAGTCAATGTCCATTAAGCACTCGAAGAACAAATGGTTCAAATTAAGACTTATTTGAATCCAAAGCTAGAAGGAGGATTACCGAGTGATACCATGGCCAACGCAAAGAATGAATCGTGAAAGGGTATCTTCGTCGTGCCCCAATATCAAATAAGGTGTTTCTTGGGAGGAAACCCATGTTTTTGATCTTTTAATATTGTTCTTCAAATAACAGGTGTTGAATGAGCAATTAGATTTTCATACTTGCTTTTCTTGGATTTTTGTGTGGGATCAATTGCTTAGGGATGGATTTTGCTCATTGTTGCTTCGATTTTCAAGCCTAGCATCCGGTTATCTCCTTTCGATTTTGGTTATCTGAGCCCCCCCCCCTTTTTTTTTTTGGATTTTGGTATTTTCAAATGTCTGATCATTGCCTTGTAATTCTATTTGCGTAGTATTGATTATTTGAATTCTTGTTATCAATGTATGCCTCTATTGTCTTGTGTTTATGATTATGATTGGCCTATAATTGTTGAATTCCATGTGTGCGCTTGATTAAAAATGTGGGTTGTGTTGTTAACTTGTTGGGTTTAATTTGGGTGAAGTCTAAGTAACCCCATTTGCATCGATTAACTGATTTTGCCTAATGATAGAGAGGATGAAGTCATTCTTAAGTTCAAAAGATGTCGATTGGTCAATTTTGGACAAATTTGGGGAAGTGTGAGTACCCCAAGGTCATTAATGTATGGGGTCTAGGATTAATTGCATAGAATAAGTGTTTAATGTTGTTCTCGTGGGCTGCAGACTAAAAATCGAAGGTTGGGGTTAAAATATGGCACGACAGACTGTTCGGTGAGTTGGATCGAACTCGCCGAAAGGTTTGGCGGTTCGCCTAAAGACCCCTGAATCGCTCTTTTTTTATCTTTTAAATTATGGAAATCATTCTATAATATTCGACGATACACATGAGCTCGCCAAATGCCCTTTTTATCTCCCTTCTATGCCTAATTTTTTTGAAAATATTTTGTAACATTTAGCGAACTACTTCTATTTCACCGAATGGTGTTGGCTATTTTTTGAATGTCCCTGGACATCGCTGACTTATGCTAATTTCTGATAATTGTTTGTCTGAAACATTTTGCTATCTAACTTCGCTTGAAAAATGGGTTTGACGACTTGCCGAAATACTCGGTGAGATTTTCTTCATACTTTTCAAAGCTGATAATTTTTTGAACTGTTTCTAACATATTTATTTGTTAGATTGTTAGATGTTGTGATGCAGGCATGGCTAGACGAAAGGTACCTGGGAGAAATCAACTGCCCCCAAAGTGTGCATGGGACATTGTTATTAATGAGGGTGTTTCACCCTCCCGACCTACACAAGCTAAACTTCCTCCAAAAGGAGGAAAAAATAAGGAAATGTATCCCGTGGTGACACCATAATTGGAGAGCTCCAATAGCATGGGAATCTATGCTACTCTCCTCACTACTTCAGTAAGTAAGGGAAACTCAGGTGATAGATCGCCGACCTCCGTGTCAGAACCAAAAGTTGATTAGACTCTCCAAACTACGAGAGCGGAGCTACGCTCCAAGTCTTTGCATGATCCAGCCAAGATCCTAGTGCCACCTACTCCTCTTCCACCTCTAGCTCAAACTGTCGAGCACGGTCCTCT
Source organism: Solanum bulbocastanum (assembly GCA_037074985.1). NCBI lineage: Eukaryota > Viridiplantae > Streptophyta > Magnoliopsida > Solanales > Solanaceae > Solanum > Solanum bulbocastanum. The sequence continues at coordinate 19,197,690 of CM073604.1, forward strand.
GGTGTCACAAGTTTAGACACCCCCATCCTGGTCATTGAATAGACTGAAAGCCAAGGGTTTGAGGATGACTTTAGAGGAAAAGCAATTGTCTACTGACAGAATAGTAGACGAGTACACGGAGGTGTGGAACACTATCAAATTCCACAATTTTAAGATTGTCACAATGCCCCGAGGCTCCTATATTCCTACGTGGGTCTGAGAATTTTATACCGAATATGGAAATCTAGTGCCTAAAGGGAAGAAGAAGGCCAACTCATTCAAGCTGGTGAACTATGTGGTTGTGCGGGGCTGGAAAGTAAAATACAGTAGCATCGATATCAATAATGTGCTTGGTTATACGATGAACATAATCCACTTCTTGGTGGATTAGATACAGAAGAAGACCCTAGATAACTTAAAGGGTTGGTGGCTCCATTAGTCTTCCATATTACACCACCATGTATTGAGTTGGTGGTTTCTATTTAGAAGAATGATCTAAATGTGGCTTCCAGATATTGGTTTGGGTTCATTAGCAACACATTGATGCCATCACAGAATAAGTCAACACTCTAACATCCTAATGCTGCTTTATTAGGCTATATCTTGGAATGACAGAGATTAATCTCGGTCTGAACATCGAGCAAGAGATTGCCATGAGGGCTAAGAAGATCCAAACCTCTCACCCATTTGTAGACCTGATTACAAAGTTGTGTGCTCGAATAACGCTATCAAAGACACTTAATCCAGTTCAAAGACTCAACGATCATTAGTTAGTATAGAACCCAACTGAATAAGTTGGAGTTGAATCCCACATAGAGTTGTACATGTTTAAGATTCAATAGAAAAATATGAATATGCTCAAATTGGCCATAGGAATAGACATTATCGAATAAAGGCATAATGTAAATCAAAGGGTGACACAAATGTCAAATAACAAAAGGGGTTTTTTTTTAACTATCATCTACAACAACAGCAAATAACAATAATGAAATGGGTTCTTGGGATGTGATTGGATTATAGGACAATTTATACAAATGGGTGATTGCAATTGTTAGAAAGTAGCTGTAAATCAATGAATAATGTAGAATTTAGTGGGGATAAACTTTCTTTCGAACAATTTACCTGGAATCAAGTTGTTTCTCTTGAACACCAACAAGCATGCAAATAACAGCAACTTACGCTTTAGTACATTCACTCTCTCAAGCTTAATGTGTGGAAAATGGTTTAGGATTCACTTTATCGAGCGGAACCCATGACAACCCAATACCCACAGACCATCAATTTTGTAATTTTGGTTTTAAAACCTCTCTCCCAAACAAGCCAAAAGAACGAAGGTAGAACTGCATTTGCAACTAAAATTCTTTAAATTGAAACACAATTACTGATTGAAATCACATCTAAACAATATTTAAACTAATAATTAGCAATACCCACAAGCTAAATCAACCCATAATCACATAATTACACCCTAAGAATTGCGTTTTATCTAGATATCATAGAAAGATAAAAATCGTTACAAAACTGAGTTTCCTTCAACTGGGTGTGATTAATTTTATCTTTAAAAAGGTCTAAATTGAAGAATCTCAAAGATCCACTTCCAATTTCTGAAAAATTGAAAACTTCGATTCTTCAAATATAAGGGAAACTTGTCTCAATACTCAGAGTTCAAAAATAAGATACTTGATAATGATAAAAGCTATGATTGCTTGATAAAATATACTAAACTACATATTTGAAAATGTATTTATAGTCCGGCAAAAATATGCTGCGAAGGGTCATTTGGTGCAGTAAGTCGGTCTCACAGATCAACTCGGCAATCTGCCCTTTGGCTCATTTTATCGCCTTTCTACCTTTGGCCTTCAACATCTTCAAGTTCTATAACTTTGGGCGATCCAACACTGCATTGCGAAACCACTCAGCGACAGGCCAACTACTCCTTTCTCTCGCCGTCCTGATTTTCTCCTTCAGGGCTTGGCATACTAGAACTTTAGGCGAGGTAGTGGCCATCCGACGACTCGCCAAAATGACTTGGCGATCACTAGGCCTTCATTTCTTCGTTCTTTCAGCTCTCTTTGTTTCTTTTTGCAAATTAGTGTCCATGCTTTAGTCCTTAATCCAAATACCTTGAAATCAAGGATTTTACATCAGTTATTGCCACATAATAAGCATTTTAGGGCATTAAATCTATTCAAATAAAGCCCTAAATGAGTCCAAATCTAGGACTCATCACTGTGTAGGTGTGCATGAGTTCCTTTGATTGAAAAGACATATGTGGAAGTGACTCACACATCCTTTACTGATATCTGGAGGATAGAGGTCCAATATATATAGGATGAGACTGAGAGGAAAAGAGTTGCATCGGTGGATACTTCCTCGGTAGTTGATGTGAAGATGTGTCCAACAGAGGCAATCCTTCATACTCAGGATAGTGAGCCTAGAGGTACCCTTAGCATTTTAACTCCTGTCCCTTCTAGTTCTACTACTGCTCCCCATCCTATTGTTGTAGTTTATACTTATTCTAGACCCTTGATCACCTAGACTATGTTATACAAGATGGGCCACCTGGCCTAGTCTACTAATATTTGTGCCTCTCAGGTAGAGGATGTTGTACAATCGAGAGGGTGATTATTGTTGCCTTAGTTCCAATTAGGGCTAAGGTGAGAAAACACAGAAAGATTATCGATGTGCATGGACTGGCCTTGGATGCCCTCTCTGTGAGAGCGGAGGCTTGTGAGCAGGGACAGGTTGTTTCTAAAGATGTGATAGGCCGATATTGTTGGGCTGAGGCGCGATGTGGATGAGCTGATATCCATGGATCTCTCAATGTCATTTGGCACTGTGGAGCTTTTGAAGGTTCTGAGGACAGATTTCTCAACCATTTCTAAGATTCCTCTCGCTACTATGACCGGATATATTGCTAGGGATGATGCAGATTCAATGTACAAGGCCAAGACTGATGAATAAAAGCTGGGTGTTTGAGATGCAATGGTATATGATGATTTAGAGGACTCGAGGGGGCTATGGTACAGATAGTTGTGGAGGCATCCCTGCGGGACACGTCTATAGTGGGCTCCAGTGGAGCGAAGGATGATGTTGAGCCAAGAACTTATGCCTAAACTAAGGTAGTCACCAATATGCAGAGTTCACCCCAAGTTTAGGAGGAACTTTGACTCTCTTTATTTTTCTGTTTAGAATTTTTATTTATTGGCATATAAGGACATTGCTAGTTTAGTTTGGTGGGATGAGGTACTTTGATACCTACCTCTTTTGGGTTGTTTTATGGATATTATTATCGTTTTCATGTTTGTGTGACTGTTGGTTTTATGTTTGTATATATTGGTTTGTAATCCATTGGGTTTAATGTTAATATTGGTTTTGAACTAAAATTAAAAATTGCCACCTCTTAATGTTTGTGAAATTTGGTTGTTCTCTTGCAATTTTGACTGTCTATTGTGATCATTACCGATCAATTAAATAGTGCTCTTGATTGAACAATATGAGTGTAGGGCTTCAATGAGGCAAATTTAGTTGCATAAGTCATATGTGAACTCTTAGCATCTCATTGTGACTAGCTGGTTGTTGAGTTAACCTCTCGTGATGATCGTTGCACGCTAGATGAAAATTGTAGAGTCTTGTTTGTTGATTATGTTGAATGCCATGTGTGGTGAGATTTTCGTGAAATATGTACTTGGTTATACCTATAACTAGACTCGTTAGTCCAATTGAATAATATAAGCGAATGATAGAGATGCTCCTAGGAACAATTTGTGAAGAGTGAACCCAACTACTTTTATACCTTTTTGTGACCACCTTGTGAAAGTGTGAACCTTACCTTGCATAGTTTGAGCCTACCCTTTTTCTTTGGATGAAACATGAACATATTTGACCTCTTTGTCCCATCACCTATAACCTTCATGAAGCATTGGTTATTTTGAATATCCAACTTAGGCCAAATTCCTAAGTTGAGGTGTGGTAAAAAGGAGGAAAGTCAATAGGCTTGAGAAATTTGCCGATGAATGATGATGTTGAAAAAGATGGAACTCCTCCATGTAAATAAGGGAGAAAAAAAAGAATTATTGAAATAAAGTTTGTGAAATGAACAAAAGAAATGGAGTATCCTTAAGTTATGCTTCAAAGAATGTAGGGGATTGTGAAAATCTAAAAGAGTGAAAGAAAATAAGAAAAAGTGAAATGCAGGAAATGCTTCATGAAGTAGAAGTCCTTTGTGATCATACCTTACTCTCAACCCTATTACAAGCCTTGAAAGACCTTTGTGATCTTGAGTGAGTTGTAAGTCATGTTCGTTATAAATTATGGGCAAGCCTTGGGTAGAGTCATGCATGTATTAATCTTTGAGAGTGTAAGAGTTGCTTTTGATTTCAACATTCTAAATTGTTAATGAGTTTAGTGTGAGCATGGAATCATTGTTGGTGTGCGGGCACTTAAATGCATTTTGTTAAGCTTGAACTTGCATTTGAATCAAGCATTGTGAGCTTGAGTTCTATTTGATAATGTTTAGTCACAGTTTGAAATTTAGAGTGCACAATTGAACATTGCATGAGTAGTTTGAACCACTTGTGTGCATTCACGTTGAGTGTTGAGTAGCACTGTTTGTAGATATCCTTGTTGAACCGATTGATCATGTGTTTTACTTTAGGACAACAAAAAGTTTAAGTTGGGGGTGCTGATGAGTCAGGAATTTTGACTCAGTTAGGTCTTAAGAATCATAGTTTTTGTGTCCTCATTGCCTATCTTATTCTCTGAACTGATGTTTATGTGTTGATTTGCAGCTAGGAAGACAAAAGAGCAAGGCAAGGACATTATCGGGAAAAAAAGAGTGGAAAATCTGTAAATAAGGAAAGCTGATAATCGCCAAGACCACTTGGTGACTCACCGAGTGGTACTTCAGCTTGCCAAGAGTTACAACATGCCAGCATTGGGGAAAAGCAAACTCGGCGATGGAAATGGACCTTCATCAAACCACCGAATGGATTGGCGACAAGGATTTAGATCGCCTAAAGTTACAAGGTCTCAATAGTGAAGAGTCATGTAAAGACAATGATGAAGAAAGACACTTGGCGCATCGCCTACCTGGTTGACGATGCTCGACTATTTACACCGATCGGCCCAAAAGATGAAAATCTAGAAGAGTACATATGCAAATTTTTAACTAAGGACAGAAGTTCCAAAATTTTGTGAAAAAGTTCTAAGTGTGTGAGATTTCTAACTTTGAGTTTTTTTATCTGAAACACTATTTTGAGAGTTTTTGAGTAGAATTTTAAGTTGGGGTGTGATTAATTCTCTTAAATAGCTTATGCTTGTTAGTAATTACTGATTTAATTATTGTTTTAAAGTTACTTTGATTGATAACTGAGTATTAATTAATAAATTGTAGCTACAAATGCAGTTCTTGCCTAGTATTCTATGCTTGCTTGAGAGGGAGGTTTTAGAATTAAGGTTATCAATTGATGATTGTAGTGATTCAGTTATTATGGGTTCATCTTGAGAAAGTGAATCCTAAATTTGATCCTACCAATCTAGCTCGAGAGAGTAGATTATTTAAGGTTTTAGGTTGTTTATAATAGTTATGCCTGTCGAGGTTCGAGAAAACACTCTTGAATAGTAATTGTTGATCCAAAGATGGTTATTACATCTAAAATCTAGTCAACTAATAGAAATAATCAATCACATTCCCAAGTATCCAAATCTACTTCATTACTCCTCTTTTTTCGTAGTTGTTAGTTGACAATTCCAATCCCCCCCCCCCCCCCCCCCATTTGACACTAGTTGTTAATCCATTCGATTTACTTTAATTTTTTCAATAATTTCTATTCCTACAACCGACTAGAACATGCCTTTCACTTCATAATTGAATTCATTAATGTATCACTCCTTGTGGGATCGACCCCAATTATTTGTTACATGTATACTATATTGTTGTAGTTGAGCATTATCAAAAATGGCATCCTTGCTAAGGGGTGGTGTTTAGAATTCATTTAGTGAAGTTTTGTTTTGATAAAATATTGTTTGTATTTGAAGCGAATTATTTTGATTTGTGTTCGTTGTTGGTTATTCTTGAAAAGGTGACGAAATGAGTGTGAACGGAAGCAACGGTAGCCAACTTTCACATCACAATGACATCAATAACTTGAATGATGTCAATGAAGCTCAATTGGGTGGTGTAGGTGTTATTCGTTTACCACCAATCATGAGAAATACATCCATGTGACTAACACCATGTGGCAGCTATTAGAAATAAAGGGTTTATTTGGAAGGCTGGCACATGAGGATCCTCACGACCATATTCAAAAATTTGTGGACGTGTGAGGTCTGTTTTCGTTTAAGAACATCTCACAAGAGTCAGTCTGGCTTCAATTGTTTCCCTTTTCTTTGATGGGGAAGCGATAAAGTGGCTAGCTGACCTACCAAGATACTGGATTACATCTTGAGAAGAGCTTACCGAGGCATTCTTCATAGAATTTTACACTCCTTCAAAGATGATGGCATTGAGAGATAATATTCCGGGCTTCAAATGTCTCGATGGTGAACCAATCCATGAAACGTGGCTAAGGTTTCAGAAGTTGTTACACCAATGTCCAACTCATGTACTCCCAAACAACGAGTTGTTACAACATTTCTACTGGAGTCTAGATTCGGTCAACAGAGGTGTAGTTGACTAGCTTGTCCTAGGAGGAATTATGAAGTATGCTTTTGAAAAAGTGTCGACCCTTCTTGATGGAATGGCGAAGATAAACCAGGCTTGGTACACTAGAGAAGACGAAGTGTCTCCTTTGACTTTAAGGATGACAAAGGAACAAATAGAAAAGGACTAAGAGGGGGAAAAAACATGGCTAAAATGATGACCCAAATAGAACATTTTTCAAAGCATGTCATGGATAGTGGTTCTAAGGCTGTTAATTCAATTGGAGTTAGCGGAGTAAATCCCAATGATGCGCACTTTGAATCTTAGTACAATGAAGAAGTACATTTTCTAGAAAATGAAGGAGAAGGTTTCCGCCAAAATTATCCAAGGACAGGCAGGAACCAAGGTCGAAATAGAGAGCGTGATGAAGGTTGGAAGGACTTCTCAACTCTGAACCATACAGTTACCTCTTACTCGATGTCCATTAAGCAATTGGAAGCACAAATGGGTCAAATCTCAACTCATTTGAATCCAAGGCCAAAAGGAGGATTACCGAGTGATACCATGGCCAACCCAAAGAATGAATCATGAAATTGTATCTTCGTCGTGCCACAACGTTAAATAAGGCACTTCTGGGGAGACAATCCAAGTTTTTTAACCTTTAGTATTGTTGGTTGAATATTGGGTGTTGAATGTGCATGTTTTAAATTCCAAAATTTGGGAAAAAAAAGCAATGGACAAACTAGTTAGCTAGAGGTTCTGTAAAAATTGTCGGATAAAAAAGCCATTCGTTGCATCGCTGAATGGTCAGCGACATAAGTAATAATCACCGACTCACACGCAAACTGAAGGGTTATGAAAGGTTGAACCGATTTTAAATTCAAACACGTCCCTCATTTCTTATTTTATGACTTTTACACTTTCACAACCATACTTTAGATTTCCTTACTTGCTTTTCTTGCATTTTAGTGTGGGATAAATTGCTCGGGTGGACTTTTCTCATGGTTTCTTCGATTTGCTAGCCTAGCGTTCGATTAAGGTTGGTTGTTTGAGCCCTCCTTTAAATTTTGGTATTTTAAAATGCATAATTGTTGCCCTGTTATTTGAATGTTGTTAGTGTGTGCCTTTGTTGTCTCGTATTTATGATTATGATTAGCATATAACTGTTGAATCATGTGTGTGCGCTTAATTAAAAATGTGGGTTGTGCTGTTAACTTGTTGGGTTTAAATTGGATGAAGTCTAAGTAACCCCTTTTGCACCAATTGACTGATTTTTCCCAATAATAGAGTGGGTGATATCATTCTTAAGGGAAAAAGACGTCTATTGGTGAATTTTGTACAAATCGGGGGAAATTTGAGTTCCTCAAGGTTATTAATGTATTGACTATGGGCTTAATTGAATAGAAAAGGTGTTTTAATTTTGTTCTTGTGGGCTGCAGGCTAGAAATTGAAGGTCGGTGTCAAAATGTGGCACGACAGACTGTTCGGCGAGTTGGGTAGAGCTCGCCGAATGGTTCGGCAGTTCTAAAGAACCCTGGATCACCCTTTTTTTAACTTTAAAATTGTGGAAATCATTTTATAATATTTGGTGATAGCCTGAGCTCGCCGAGTTCACTCGGCGACTCCCCAAATGCCCTTTTTATCACCCTTTTGTGTACAAATGTTTAGAAAATGTTTTGTAACCTTCGACGAGCTACTTTTAGTTTTCTGAATTATGTTGGTTATTCACCAAAAGACCCTAGACATTGCTGACTTATGGTGATTTCTTAGAATTTTTATTCTAAAACATTCAGCGACCCCGACTTGGCTCACCAAATGGGTTCGACGACTAGCCAAACTACTCGATAAGCTTTTCTACATATTTTTCAAAGTTGATAATTTTTTGAACTGTTTCTAACGTATTAATTTGTTCGATGTTGTGTTGCAGGTATGGCTAGACCAAATATACCTGGGAAAATTCAACCACCCCAAAAGCGTGTATAGGGCATTTATTACTGAGGGTGATGCGCCCTCCTGGCCTACACAGGCAAAACTTCCTTCAAAAGGGGAAAAGGCAAGGAAAACGGACCCGTAGTGCCAACACAAGGGGGTGAGAGCTCCGATAGCATGGGAATCTATGATACTAACCTCACTACTTCAGAAAGTGAGGGCAACTCGGGTGATAGTTCGTCGATCTCTGTGTCTGAATCGGAGGATGATCAGACTCTCCAAACTAGGAGAGCGGAGCTACACTCCAAGTCTTTGCATGATCCAGGATTCCAATACCACCTACAGCTCTTCCAACTCCAACTCAAACTATCAAGTAGATTCGTTTGGTGCAACAAGTTCAGGCACCACACCCCGGTCATTGAATAGACTGAAGGCGGAGGGGTTAAGGACAATTTTTTAGGAGAAGAGATTGTCTACTAACGGAGTAGTAGGCCGGTGCCCGGAGGTATGGAAAATTATCAAGTTACACAAGTTCAAGATATTCAGAAAGTCCTGAGGCTCCTATATTCCTACATTGGTCCGGGAATTTTATGTTGAATGTGGAAATCTTGTGCCTAAAGGAAAGAATAAGGCCAACTTATTCATGCCGGTGAACCATGTGGTGGTCTAGGGCTAGAAAGTAAAATGGAGCAACTCCGACATCAATGAGGTTCTTGGTTGTACGATGAACATAATCCACCTATTGGTGGATCAGATACAGAAGAAAACCCTAGAAGACATAAAGGGTTGGTTGGCGCCATTGATCTCAGACATTACACCACCATGGATTGAGGCGGGTGTTCCTATTGAGAAGAAGGATTAGAACGTGGCTGCTAGATATTGGTTTGGGTTAATCAGCAGCACATTGATGCCATCACAGAATGAATTGATACTCCAGCATTTGGAAGCTATTTTATTGGGTTGTATCTTGGACCGGCAAAGACTTAATATCAGTCTGATCATTGAGTAGGAGATGGCCATGGGGGACCAAGCAGAGCTAGACCTCTCTCCCATTCAAAATCCTGATCACAGAGCAGGGGTGCTCGAGTTTCTTTGATTACAAAAATGGATGTGGAAGTGACTCGCACTTCCTCTACTAACATTCGAAGGATAAAGGTTGAGTATATGTGGGATGAGACTAAGAAGAGGAGAGTTGCACAATGGATACTTCCCTAGTAGTTAATATGGAGATTTTGCAGGTAGAGGCAATCCTTCCTACTCAGGCTAGTGAGCAAATAGGTACCCCTAGAACTTCCACTTTTGTCCCTTACGGTTCTACTATTTCTCCCCTTTCTACTACTATTGTTTCTTCTTCTTATAGACCTCTGATCACCCAGGCTATGTTATACAAGATGGGCACCTAGCCCAGTTTGTTAATATTTGTTCCTCTCGAGTAGAGGCTGTTGTACCTAGGTTGATCGAGAGGGTTATTGGTGCTGCTTTAGCCCCGATCAGGGCTTAATTAAGAGAACAAAGAGAGATGCTCAATGCACAAGGACTAACCTTAGATGCCTTCACTGTGAGATTGGAGGCTTGTGAGTAGAGACAAGGTGTTTCTGAGTATTTGACGACCTTAAAGGCCAATATTGTTGGGTTGAGGAGCGATGTGAATGATCTAAAATCCACGAATCTCTCGATGTTATTCGGCATTGTGGAGCTTCTAGAGGTTTTGAGTATAGATTTCTCAGACAGTTCTGAGATTCCTCCATCTATTATGACCGAAGATATTGCTAGGGATGATACAGATGCTGAGTCTGATGTCGAGACCGTTGAGGAGGAACTGGGTGTTTGAGATGCAACATTCTAAATGATTTAGAGGACCTATAGGGGGCTATGGTACAGACATATGTGGAGGCATCCCTGTGGGACACGTCTATGGTGGGCTCTAATGGAGCAAAAGATGATGTTAAGCCGGGCACTGATGCCCAGACTGAGGGAGTCACCGACATGCAGAGTTCACCCCAGACTCATGGCACTTAAGGACAATTGCTAGTTTAGTTTGGCGGAGTAAGGTATTTAAATACCTACCTCTTTTGGGCTGTTTTATGGATATTATTGTTGTTTTCATGTTTGTGTGACTGTAGGATTTTTTTTGGTATATATTTGTTTGTAATCCATTGAGTTTAATGTTAATGTTTGTTTTTAACCGAAATTAAAAATTTACACCTTTTTAGGTTTGTGAAATGTGGTTGTTCTCTTGCAATTTTGAGTGTTGGTTACCGATGACTTGCAATTCCACCTCTTGAGTTGCATAAATCATATGTGAACTCTTAGCATCTCATTGTGACTAGCCGGTTGTTGAGTTGACCTCTTGTGATGATCGTTGCACGCTTGCTGAAATTGTAGAGAATTATTTGATGATTGTGTTGAATGCCATGTGTGGTGAGATTTTCGTGAAATATGTTTTTGGTAATACCTAGAACTTTTCTCGTTAGTAGAATTGAATAATGTAAGTGAATGCTAGAGATGATCTTAGGCACAACTTGTGAAGAGTAAACAAAAATTGCTTTTATACCTCATTATGACCACCTTGTGGGACTGTGAACCTTACTTTGCACAAGCCTACCCTTTTACTTTAGATGAAACATGAATAACTTTGACCTCTTTGTCCCATCACCTATAACATTCATGAAGCATTGGTTAGTTTGAATAGCCAAGTTAGGCCAAATGCCTATCTTGGGGGTGTGGTGAAAGAGGAGGAAAGTCAAGAAGTCTGAAAAATTTGCCCCTGAACGATCATGTTGAAAAAGTTGGAATCCCTCCATGTAAAAAAAGGGAGAAGAAAAAAAGAGAAATAATTATGGAAATAAAGTTTGTGAAATGGACAAAAAAAAATGGGGTATCCTTGAGTCATGCTTCAAAGAACGTAGGGAGGATTGTGAAAATCAAATAGAGTGAAAGAAAAGGAAAAAAAGTGAAATTTAGGCCATGCTTCATGAAGGTAGAAGTCAATAAGCCAAAATGATCATACCTTTAACCTCTGCCCCATTACAAAAGTTGAAAGACCTTTGTGATCTTGGGTGAGATGAGAGTCATGTTGGTTTTAAAATACAGGCAAGCCTATGGGTAGAGTCATGTATGTGTTTATCTTTGAGAGTGTGAGAGTTGATTTTGATTCCTACATTCTAAAGTGTTGACAAGTTTAGTGTGACATGGAATGATTCTTGGTGTGAAGGAATTTTAATGCTTTTGTTGAGCTTGAACTTGCATTTGAATCAAGCATTGTGAGCTTAAGTTCTATTTGATCATGTTTCATCACAATTTGAAATTTAGAGTGTACAATTGAACATTGAATGAGTAGTTTGAATCTCTTTTGTGCATTCATGTTGAGTCTTGAGTAGCACTATTTGTAGACATCCATATTGTACCGATTGTTCTTGTGTTTTACTTGAGGACAAGAAAAAGTTTAAGTTGAGGTATTGAAGAGTCTGTTATTTCAACTCATTCAAGGCTTAGCAATCATAATTGTAGTGTCCTCATTGCCTATATTATGCTCTGAACTATGTTTATGTGTTTATTTGCAACTATTAAGACAAAAGAGCAAGGCAAGGCGGTTACGGGCAAAAAGGAGCGGAAAAGATGAAAAAGCTAAAGAGAAGAAAAGCTGACGATTACCAAGATCATTTGGCGACTCGACGAGTGGTACTTCAGCTCAACAGTTACATTGTGCTAGTGCTAGGGTATCTAACTTGGAAATGGAAATGGATCTTCAGCGAACTGCCGAATAGATTAGTGATAGGATTTTGGATCCCCTAAAGTTACAGGGTATGAATGGTGAAGAGGAAAATCAAGACGGCGATGGAGAATGATACTCTGCACATCACTGACTTGGTCGACAATCCTCGACTAATTTCGTCGATTGACCCAAAAGCTGAAAATCTGGAAGAATATATATGCAAATTTTTAAATGAGGAAAGAATTTATGAAATTTTGAGAAAAGTTCTGAGTGTTTAGGAGTTCTAATTGTGAGGTTTTTTTTTATCGAAATACTATTTTGAGAGTTTTTAGTATAATTTTAAGTTGGGTTTTGATTTTAAGTTAATTTCAAGCATTGTGAAAACCAGAATCTTGTTACCCAACTGATTGATTAACAATCTCAATTAGCTTATGGCTGTTAGTAATTACTAATTTAATTGTTGTTTTGAAGTCGGTTCGATTAATAACTGAGTTTTAATTCATGAATTGTAGTTGCAAATGTTGTTCTAGCCTAGTATTCTATGCTTTCTTGAGAAAGAGGTTTTAGAATTAAGGTTATTAATTGATTGTAGTGATGGGGTTATTGTGGGTTCAGCTTGAGAAAATTAATCCTAAATTTGATCCTACAAATCTAGCTTGAGAGAGTAGTTAATTGAGCTTTAGGGCTGTTTATAATTGTTATGCTTGTCGAGGTTCGAGAGAACTCGCTTGAATCATCATAGTTGATCGAGATATGGATATTGCATCTAAAGTCTAGCCTACTTACTAAGGTTCAACGATATTCAGTAATTAGTAATCACCCGGATAGAGAAATTGGCAATCAATCGATCACATACCCAATGATCCCTTTTACTCCCTTGTTTTCGTAAATGTTAGTTGACAAATCCAATCCCCCTATTATTTAGTAATTGTCAATCCTTTTAATTTACTTTACTTGTTTCGATGATTTCAATTTGTGCCATCGATTAGAATATGACTTTCACTTCGTAATTGAATTCTCTACTGTATCACTCCATATGGGATCGACCCCAACTCTTCATAAGTTTTACACTAGATTGCGATCATCTACACTTAGAATTGGATGAAGTGTAGTTGAACATTATCAATATGACCTTGTCCTTGTTCATTAAACTTTTCATAAGATTCACCACCTATCTGACTTAATGTTTTTCACTTTCCTCTCTAATTGTCTTTTAACCTCATTAACATACACTTTGAGAGCATCCACTAATGGAGATTTTTGTTTCAACAAATAGATAAATCCATAACGTGAAAAATCATCGATAAAGCTAATAAAATATTTTTCTCCACCAAAAGATGGAACATCAAAGGGTCTGCAAATTTTAGTGTGTATAAGTTCAAGAAGTTGAGTACTCCTTGTGGCACCTTTCTTGGTATGTTTGATTTGCTTTTCTTTAATGCAATCCAAACATATATCAAGATCAATAAAATTAAGTTTCGGAAGAATCTCATTCTTTACTATGATTTTTAATCTTTCTTTTGATACATGACCCAAACATTTATACCACAAATAAGTAGAACTTTCATTTAGTGAACTATGTTTTATTCCAATATTTTGATGAATCGTAAGAAGGGATTCAGAAAAATTATTATTGAGTTTCGATCTATATAAACCATCAATAAGAACACCATAACCATAAAAAAAATATTCTTGTATAAATTGAAACATCCATTTCCAAACTTAAAATGAAATCCAGAAACATCAACTCTTGAAAGAGAAATCAAATTCCTAGAAAATGAAGGAAATAAAGAGTCTGTAATAGATCAAGGTGATGTCCAGTCTCCAAAATCAACCTATAAGTCTCTATGCCTTCAATTTGAGCCTTCATACGATTTCCCATGAACAAGAAATCCTTATTTGGATTTGTAGCTTGGATTATAGTGAATCCCTGCAACAAATTGGATACATGAGTAGTTGCACCAGAATCAAGACACCAAGTATTATCAAAAACTTCTACTAAATTTGATTCGAAACATACAAAAGCACTAAATGTACCTTTCTTTTCAAACCAAGCTTTACATTTCTGGCAATCTTTCTAATAGTGTCCTTTTTTTATAGAAACGACACACATCAGCCTTGAGTTCCTTATGAGCATCCTGTGAAACTTTAGCAGGTGATTTCTTTTTCTTAAACTTGTTGGCCTTCACTTTAAGTCCTTTACTAGATCCTTAACCCATGAGGTTAATGGAATGACCTCCTTGTTTCTTAAGTCTTGACTTCTCTTCTGTAAGCATACTAGACAATTCACTGACATCCCACTTATCCTAAATAGTGTTATAGTTAATTTGGAATGGTCCATACTTAAGAGGCAACGAGTTAAGAATAAACTGAACCAAGAAGATGTTTGACTAAAAATATTAATTTACTTCGTAATTTTCACTATTCGTAGAATGTAAGATGCTCCTTTTGGTAAATTCTTCAGTTCTATTAATAGTGAAAGTCAATTTATCTATTTGTATCTTTAATATAGACATTTAATCAACCTTCATAGATAAATGACAATTTTATGAATGCATATTTTTCTCAACCACACTAGTTTGGCCACTTTGGTGACTAACAAACTAATAAACATACAAATGCACACATAATATCATAAAATATTGTGCATGTGAATAATTTTATACATTTTAGTTTGTCCACTTTGGTGACTAACAAACTATAGAAACATAATACATGCATCAAGTGATTATAAATATTTTATGTGTAGACGTTAATTTCTCTAATTGTCCACTTTGGTGACTAAAAAACTATATAAAAACAAATGCACACATATTATTTGTTGTTTAATGATTTCACGTATCAGTACACTTCTTCAAATACTAAGTGTCAATGATCGTCGTTAATAATATAACCCAACTAAGTGAGTTGGCGTTGAATCCCACACGGAGTGGTACGTGCTTAAGATTCAAGAGCCAAGTGCAAATATGTTCAAGTCAATCATAGGTAAAGATATTTACGAATAAAAGCATATTTCAAATTTAGGGTGACACAAGTGTCAAATTTTGGGGGTTTTAATTGTAATTAGCAACTACATCAGCAGTAAATAACATGAATTAACAAGTAAAGAGATGGGTTCTTGGGATGCTATTGGATTATGGGCTAAGGTAGACAAATGGGTGATTGCAAATGACATTAAATAGTTGTAAATCAGTGAATAAGCTAGACTTTAATGGGGATAAACTTTCTCTCGAACAGTTTACCCCAAATTAAATTGGTTTCTCTCGAACACCAATAAGCAACAATTAAGAACAACCTACACTTTAGTCCATTCACTCTCTAGAGCTGAATGTGTGGAAAAGGGTTTAGGATTCACTCTCTCGAGCTGAACCCATGAAAACCCAATACCCATAGACCATCAAATCAGTAATATTGGTTTTAAAACCTCTCTCTCGAGCAAGCCAAAAACACAAGTTAGAATTGCATTTACAACCCTTTAAATTAAACCACAATTACTAATCGAAATGAATTTTAAACAACATTTAAACAATCAATTAACAATACCCAATAGATAAATCAACCCATAATCACACCCCAAGAATTGGGGTTTTAGCTAGACATCATAAAAAGATAGAAATCGTTACCAAATTGTGTTTCCGTCAACTGGTATGATTTATTTCATCTTTACAAAGGTCAAGGTTGAAGAATCTCAAAAATCCACTTTCAATTACTCAAAAATGGAAATCTTGAAATCTTCAAAGCTAAGGAAGATATTGTCTTAATACTCTCAGTTCTAAGTTCCAAACTTCAAAAATGAATAACAATAAAACTTGGATACTAAACTAAGAAATTAAAAATGTATTTATAGTTGCCAAAAATATGTTACGATGGACCGTACAGCGCAATAAATGGGGATCGCCGATCCACTCAACGATCCACCCTTTCGTCAATTCCATCGCCTTTTTGCTTTGGCCTTCAGCATCTTCAAGTTCTATAACTTTAGGCAATCTAGCACTGCATCGTGGAACCGTTCGGTGACTCATCAGCTGCTCCTTTCTATTGCCGACTTAATTTTCTCCTTTAGGGCTTGGCACACTGGAACTTTAGGCAATATCAGGGCCATTCGGCGACTCGCCCAATGGGTTAGGCAATCATCAGGCACTCTTTTCTTCATTCTTTCAACTTCCTTGTTCCTTTTTGCTCATTAGTGTCCATGCTTTGTTCCTCAATCCAAATACCTAAAAATCAAGGATTACATCAGTTATTGGCAAAAAATATGCATTTGAGGACACTAAATCTATTAAAATAAATCCCTAAATAAATCCAAATCGTAGACTCATCAACACCCCCAACTTAAACTTTTGCTCGTCTTTAAGTAAAACTCAAGTTCAGCACCTCAAATAGGATGTCTCAAATAGTGCTACATAAGACTCAATCATGAATGCACAGAAAAAGACTCAACTTACTCATGCAAGGATCAATTGTGCACTCAAAGATTCAAGTTGTGACTCACCATTACCAAAGAATCTTAAGCTCACAATACTTGCTTTAAAAATGCAAGTGCAAGCTGAACAAAGGTGTTCAAATGCCCTCACACAAAGGATGATTCCATATCCACACACAATTGTTAAACAATTTAAATCTCCAAATGCAACACTCACACTCACAAAGATGAACACAATGCATGACTCCACCCATAGGTTTCTCGTATTTTCCAATCAACAATTGTTTCAGCTCACTCAAGATCAGAAAGGTCTTTTCAAGGCATGTAATGGGGCTGAGTGCAAAGGTATGGTCATTTAGGCTCATTGGCTGTTATCCTCATGAAATGTGGTATGAACAACACTTTCTTCCCTCATCTTTATTATTCTCATTCACACTCAAAGGTCACCCCGTTATTCACATACTGCATTTTCTTTGCACTTTCACAACTTTATTCCACAACTTTTTCATTCTTTTTCTTTTCTTTATTTTTTCTATTCCTTTTTATTTTTTTTATTGATTTAGCTTCTCTATTAACCACACCCCCAACTTAGGCTTTTGGCCTAAGTTGGCTATTCACACAAACCATAAATCATGAGGATTATGGGTAATGGATAAAGAAAGGTCAAAATTTTCATCACATTTCTTCTAAGAAAAGGATAAGGCTCAAAAGGTGTTCAAGCAAGGATCACACACTCACAAGGTTGGCCACAAAATAGGTATAATGTCAAATTGTTTCACACTTTTCAAAGTTACCTAAGATAATTTCAAGAGATTGCATCACTTAGCAAACCAAACCAACGGGGCAAATTATAGGTGTCATCACATATGGTTCTTGGATAGCTCATCACAAAAGGCATTGACACCGATGACAAACAAGACTGCACACTTTTGCTAGTGTGCAATGTTCATCACAAGAGACTCAATTTTATAGTTGTCTAGTTACAGCGAGATGCAAAAAGTTCACATATTATCTATGCAACTTCATTTGTCCTTATCGTAACCGCACATTAATTTTTGTTCGATTATGAGCATTATTCCAGTCATCGTTATTGATCAAGACCGATACTCAAATTTTCAAGAGAACAACAACATTCAAACACAAACAAGAGGTCCCACAAATTTTTTTCCGAAGGGTCCAAAAATCATTTCAATTAAAACAAGTAGCCACAAGATCAATCATCCACAAAAATAGTGATAAACACAATTTATACCACAAAACCCAATGTACGGACAAAACAACAGTCACAAAAGATGGTCCTTACCCACCACAAATAAAAACCATTTGTCCTCAAATGCAAGCAAAATAATATCCATAAGTCAAAATGAATAAGACAGATAGGTAGGTCAAAAGGAATCATGTCTACTCAATCTCTTCATCCATCTGAGCATCATTGCCCGGTGTAGTGCTCGAGACCTGGGCATTAGTGTCCGGAGTTATCTCATAAGGAGTAGCAGCTAAACAAGGGTTAGCAATGGTGTATTTGCCAAAGAAGCCTGCACAGCTGCATCTACCATGGCCTCCTCAGTCTCAGTAAGGCTCTTATACGAAGCCTCCTCAACAACCCCAAGCATCTCCTCATCCATCTCAACCTTGGACTCAGGATCAACTATTTTCTCAACTCTAATATTTTCTCTGGTGGTAGCCGGAGGAATTTCTGGCACATCTAGAATCTTCACCATCCCAAAAATCATGGACATGCAGGTGGATTTCAGTGATCCACATCACTCCTCAGCATAGAAATAGCAGCATTAAAAGACATCACCTCCTCTATGGCCCCTTGGCCATGCTCACACACCACTATCCTAGTTGCAAGGGCATCAATTATAGTACTCAACGGTGTCACAACATTGGCAAGGGATGTCTGAATCATTCCCAAAATGGAGGCCTCAAGTCTGGTAGTCCGACGATCGAAAGAATGTGCTAGCTGCCCCATCTGGAGTAATGCAGCCTGAGTGAGTAGAGTTCAAGAAATAGCAATAGCAGCAGCTCTGGGAGGTAATGTAGCAGTAGAGGAACTTGGGGGGGGGGGGGGGGGGTCAGAAGGAACAACACTAGATGAACCTAAAGTCCTAAGAGCCAGAGTAGGTAAAGATGCCTCTCAAGGTAATGTATCTATATCCACAACCAGGGATGTCTCCATCAGGGCTGCCTTTTTCTTCTCTACCTGATTCATTAAATATTCTGCCTTGATCCTCTAGATATCAATAGAAGATATGGGAATCACTTCCATATCTTTCTTTGCATATCTAAGAACCTGAGCCCGTCTGCATAACTCGGTGATCAATACCAGAAAGGGGAGGGAAGTCTGGCACTGATTAGCCATCATGACCATCTCCTTTGCCATAATCATCCCTAGATTTATCCTTGTCACATCAATGATGCAACCCAGACAGGCTCCCTTGGCAAGGCAGAGAATTGACTTGTTTTGGGATGGCATGATGGTACTGCTGATGAAGACAAACCAGAACCTCATAGCTACATTTAGGTCTTTCTTTTTCTATTGGAGCCCCTACCTCCAACAACTTCGACGTGCCATCAGATATCAATAGGGCTAACCATTTCTTCATATTGTCCAACTTCTTTGTCTTGATCATATTCAGGGAGATCTTCAAGTCTCGTAGTGCATTCTAGGAAAACATTGATGGCAGTAAAAGCACACCACACCCTCTTCCCCCTAACAACTTCACAGTCAACCAATTTAAATGTTGATGTCTACTTCTTTCTCAGCAGTATCAAGGCCACACAAGCAGCGTAGAAATCCCGGACACAATTTGGAATATAAGAACCATAGGATTGGTGAATATCTAGAATTTATGAGACTTCAGACAACTCATAATCTCTGGGTACCTATCGATGACTCCATCAATGGACACACGTTTTTCCTCAATGATTGTCCTCTGCCCTTTAGTCTTCAATTTCTTCATAGACTTGGGAGGAGGACCCAGTACTAGTGGTGCTAGGACCACGGCCTGTGCTGGAGATGGAGGATGAGTAGTGGTGGCCTGATGAGTCCTGATCCTAGATGGATCATTCATCCTTTTGGATTGCAACTCAACCCTTTGTGATGCTATCAGTTCATCATCCTCAGGCGCTAAAGCTGCAACCTACTGCTCCTGGTGGTCACCCTCACTCTCAAAAGTGGAAAAGTGAATGGTGTAGATACCGTCACTATCAGAGTTGGCCTCCGGTGATGCAAGTGCCTTCCCTTTACCTTTGTCTTTCCCACTAGATGTGGGAAGTTTGGTTACTTTAGTCATGGATGCAGTGGCATCCTCATTGATAGTTTTCCCTTTTGCTTTCTTTTGGGGTGACATTTTTCTACCGACAACTTTTAGTCTAGCCATGTCTGCAAAAACATCGAATAGAGTTAAAAATAATTCAATCAGATGCACAAAAAAAGTAGTTGCAGACAGATTCACTGAACTAGTTGGCGAGTCGCCGAACTAGTCAGCGAGTCGCCGAATCTCTTTGGCGAGCTAGATCGGGCTAGCCGAAAAGATTGAATCAAAACTAAAATTTGTCCTGTCGGTGATGGAAAAATCTTTTGACGTGTCACCTACAGCATTCGGTGAGCAAGGAATAGCCCATCAAAAGTTACAGTGCAATTAGGGTTCAAAGGCACAGACAAAGGGCGATCAAGAAGGACTTTTAGCGAGTCGTCGAGTGCATTGGACGACCTCAGGCTTCTCGCCAAAAGTTACAGAATCAAACTTCATATATAAAATGATATTAAAGGCAATATTGGGAACTTCAGCGAATTGTCGAGTGGTTCGGCAAGCTCGACCCAGTGTGCCTACTTTGAACCCAACTTCTCAAATTCAACCCCAAAACCCTCAAAAACAAAATAAAAACATGCACCTATCAAATTAAACTAAGACCCATTACACCCATCCCCCCAGGATACTTAGACTTCTCCCGGTTTGGCCATTTGATGACTATTGCCCTTAAGAATGATGTCAACCGCTCCATTATTTGGAAAAATACTTCATTTATCACAAATAAGGGCTAACTAGACTTCACCCAACTAAAATAAACAAGATGCAAGCACAACCCCAATATTTTAACAAATTATTAAAGCACAACAATGGGAATTCAACAATAAAGGTAATACAGGAAAAAAGTTCAAATTAAAACAGGCACACACATATACGATTACGATCAGAGAGACCCAGCACACATCATTAACAAAAAATCAATGCAAATGAGTACAAAATTGCTAAATTAAGATTCTAGGTTAGGAAAGGCAACCTTATATGCCGATTAGATAAGTTGAAATGCTAGACGACAAAGAACTCCACTCCGAACACAAATCCAATGACTAAAATGCAGTAAAAATGCAAAAAATATTGAATACTAAAGTGTGGGTGTGAGTTTGGGAAGTTCAAAAGTGAGGGAAAGTGAAAGAGTTTGAAAGTTTAAACCTTTGGCCATTAAAAACAGTCCTGTTCTCGCCCATTCGATGATATTAGTTTTGCTCGCCGACCCACTTGGCGACATACTAAGTGGGAACTTACCTCACCGAGTTTTGTAGGACCTTCAGTTATTTTGGTGGTCCAAATGACAGATTAGATCATGATCGCCGACCTGATCGGTGATTCTCAAATCAGCTCTTGGGCTCGCCGAGGTTTACTGACTCTACTTTAAAATTGTCCTGAGTCCAACGGCGGTCCAAGTCAGGATAGCTGACCTCTTCGGTGAGTCACTGACTGGACTATCAGCTCGCCAACCTACACTTTTCAAACAACTTCCACACTTTGAACTGCACAATCAACACACCATTATTTCAAACATAAAAAGAAAGAAAACTTGGGTTTCCTCTCAAGCAACGCCTTAGTTAACATCGTGGCATGATGCAAGTCCCCACTAAAGTTCCATTAGTGGGGTTTGCCTCCATTTTTATAAGGAAACCCCTTTTCTGGCTCTAGGAAGAGGTGAGACAAAACTAGGTCCATTTGGGACCCTAGTAGCTGAATGAGCATGGAATGAGAGGTTTCTATCTGTTTCAGCATTAAGACATTCTCTCTTAACTCCTCCAACACTCTGTCGGGCTTTTCGACTTTGTGTAGAATGAGTAAGAGGACCTCTTCAATTTTTCCACCCGCTTGTTTCTTTATCTTTCAGCGCTCGTGAGGGGGGATGTTCTTGTTCTTTCTCTTGGACACTACCTCTAATTCCATGGCTTTCTTGGCCAAGTCATCCAGATGAATCAACAATTTGGCCAATTCTTGGTCTTTATCTTCCTCCTTGTTGGTCTTGGCCATGTGATCAAGGAGGTGAGCTGGTTTTGCATAAAGTAGCTAGATGAGACTACTTAGAGAGATTTGGTTAGCCACTATTCTATTTTTGGGGCCAAGACCCTGGTAGAAGCATTCTAGAAGCATCTTCTCTGGAATCCCATGAGTTGGGCATTGCTGCAGTAGGGTCTTAAACATTTTTCGCAACTTATAAATGGCTTCATCCTTCAATTTCTTGAAATTTAGGATGTTATCCCAAAAAATCATCAAGATCAAAGGAGGGTAATCCATTGGGTGACTCTTGCTACCAAATATGCTCCAATTTTATGCTCAAAACAGCAACACACATACCAAAACTGAAAATAGAGTAAGTTCAATTATAACTAACAAGAACAAAATTTGACTTAACTAAAGATTCTTAAACAACACCACTCCCTGGTAGCGGAACCATTTTGATTTTATGTATCAGGACACTTCTTCCAATACTAAATGTCAATGATCACTAGTCAGTAATATAACCCAACTAAGTGAGTTGGGATGAATCCTACAAGGAGTGGTACGTGCTTAAGATTAAAGAGCCAAGCGCAAATATGTTCAAGTCAATCATAGGTAAAGACATTTACGAATAAAAGCATATTTCAAATTAAGGGTGACACAAGTGTCAAATATGGGGGCTTTTGATCGTAATTAGCAACTACAACAATTTCAAATAACATGAATTAACAAGTAAAGAGACGGGTTCTTGGGATGTGATTGGATTATGGGCAAAGGTAGACAAATGGGTGATTGCAACTGATAGTAAATAGTTGTAAATTAGTGAATAAGCTAGATTTTTCTGGGAATAAACTTTCTCTTGAACAGTTTACCCCGAATCAAATTGGTTTCTCTCGAACACCAATAAGCAACAATTAAGAACAACCTACGCTTTATTCCATTCATTCTCTTGAGCTGAATGTGTGGAAAAGAGTTTAGGATTCACTCTCTCGAGCTGAAACAATGACAACCCAATACCCACAGACCATCAAATCAGTAATCTTGGTTTTAAAACCTCTCCCTCGAGCAAGCCAAAAATACAAAGTTAGAATTGCATTTTCAACTACAACCCTTTAAATTAAACCACAATTACTGATTGAAATCACTTTTAAACAACATTTAAACTATCAATTAACAATACCCAACAACTAAATCAACCCATAATCACACCCCAAGAATTGGGGTTTTAGCTAGACATCATAAAAAGATAGAAATTGTTACCAAATTGTGTTTTCATCAACTGGGTACAATTAATTTCGTCTTTACAAAGGTCAAGGTTGAAAAATCTAAAGACTCACTTCCAATTTCTCAAAAATGGAAATCTTAAAATCTTCAAAGGTAAAAAAAATATTGTCTCAATACTCCCAATTCTAAGTTTCAAACTTGAAAAATTAATAGTAATTAAACTTGGATACTAAACTAAGAATTTTAAAATGTATTTATAGTCGCCAAAAATATGCTGTGAAGGACCACTCGACGCAATAAGTCGGGGTCACCGATCCATTCGGCGATCCACCCTTTGGTCAATTCCATCGTCTTTTTGCTTTGGCATTCAACATCTTCAAGTCCTATAAATTTGGGCGATCTAGCACTGCATCGCGAAACCGTTCGATGACTCACCGACTGCCCCTTTCTATCACCGACTCAATTTTCTCCTTAAGGGCTTGGCACACTGGAACTTTAGGCGAGATCATGGACATTCGACTACTCATCCAATGGGTTAGGCGATCAGCAGATCCTCTTTTCTTTGTTTTTTCAACTGCCTTGTTCCTTTTTACTTATTAGTGTCCATGATTTGTTCCTCAATCCAAATACCTAAAAATCAAGGATTTACATCAGTTATTGCCACAAAATAAGCATTTGAGTACACTAAATCTATTAAAATAAATCCCTAAATAAGTCCAAATCGTGGACACATCATATAACGACCACTTTAATTCATTGCACAATCCAAAACAAAAAATAATTATGTTATGATGGGAAGATTAAGTCTTTCATAATTTGTGCAATATAAAAAAAACTTAATTATTTATTTATTTATTTAGTGGTGTTGGGCAGTGACTTTCTTTATTACTTTACCAAGGCTGATGCGGTTATATAATTTATAAAAATTGTTGGTTCAAACAATCTAGGCACGGATGCCACATGTAAGATTAAATAGTTTAATACACATCAATATCTTGAACACAATAATCTTACATAAAGATCAGTAGGGGCACTTACATGATGAGAAAGACATCATTATAGAGAGAAGCGAAACCATTCGTCATAAATTTATTTCTACCTCCTTGTCCTAGTCTTATGTTATCACAGTCGTCAGTGATGGAATTATTATAAAGAATATGTGGTAAGCCTAATGGGTGGAGAGAGGACCAATTTTTATAAGGGTTAAGACTTAATCAGGTTCGTCCATCAAATAACCAATGTAGGGATGAGATCTATTACCCATTAAATATTAATTATGGTATTACTTGGGTCACAAGTAAACTTAGGCCATAAGAAAGAATTATTCTTACATTGTCCACATATTCATGCACTGAACATGCTGCGCATAGTCACCCATGTAAGTTTTCTAATTAATCCATCGTATAATAAATGGTGACATATAGTTATTTTTAAGTGACCTCATAATGTATAGATAACTAAAGTAGGAAACCTACCTTCCATAATGGAATGTAGCAGAAAAGAGAACATAATGAAAAGTGCCAGCAATTGGAACAATTCTAGGGTGTAAGAGGGCCTTTTCAGACGCGAGCACCACATTTGAACAATTCTATGAATTAAACTGCCAAAAATTGCATATTATGTATCAAAACAAGCATCATCGTGTTATTAAAATTATCCAAGTAATGACTAAATTTTAGTACCTTTTAATCAAATTGGTAAAAGTATGATATCTTTAATTGATCTTACAGTTAAAACAGTGACAAGAAGCTCCATGTAAAGCTCCATGTAAAGCTCAGGCCTCAAATACTAAGATCTTTTTCCATAAATGAATTAAGTAGTGCAGCTTGAATTGTCCCAAATAATGTATAAAAATATGTTATTTTCCTCACATGTGGGTTCTTCGTCCTAGTTCTAACCTAAAAACTATTATAATCAGAAGATGAAGAGGTGTGGTGATGTGGCAATTAGATGAAGGAAAGATGGAGATTACTTATTCCTCACTGGACATCTATAGAAAGTCATTGCTAATATTTCCAGTATTGATAATAGAAAATATTACACATTTAAGGTTATATAGCAAACATTTTTAAGATAAAAATACCCTCAAAAAGTTAAAATTTGAACTAGAATACAAAATTTTATTCAAGTGGACAGTGTGGTACGCTTCCTCTCCGTGTCGCAGACCCGGTATATTGATCATAACTCTTTACTCTGAACTCTTATTAACACACGGTCGACGACATTGGAAAGAAAACTCATAGTCCTTTAATTTGAAAGGTTATAAGTTACCTAAATCTTCATGATATGAGATATATGATAATTTGAAGTTTACACTTAGATAAACTCATCTGAAAACTTATTCGGTAGTAAAGCTTTGAAATTGACTTGGTGTTAGACATGCCTTATAACCCTAAACTAAATCTGATATACTTCGCACACTTAGGAATGAGCCTACACACACATGTACAAGTAGTATATCATCCAATCCGATTTGATATACTCACGAAAAATGGTTTAGATCTTTCGCATAAAATTTTCAAGGTGTTACAATATCTCCCTCTTGGAATCATTCATCCTCAAATAATGTTCAAGCTAGGGTAACCAAATTAATATAACTTTATATGAAATAAAATCTTCATAATTTCATAAACATTTGAAGGAATACAGAAGGTTCAAATTTAAAATATGAACTAAAACACTCAAACCCAAAGTATAGGTATGGACCAGTCTAAAATTAGGGAAGGACTCTTACTATACGTCTGACTTCTAAACTTGCCTACTAACTTAGATGTAATTGGTTCATAATAAGATTTTGGAACTCCACTAGGGAACATATGGAATGAACATTCACATCAAACTACTAGATAATCGATCAAGACATTAAGTTTCTAAAAATAGTCATAGGAAGAAAACTAGTACCTTGAATGTTCTCAGGGAAATTTCTCACAACATTCTAGGAAAAGATTCATGGGCACAATTCATGTGAGACATATGAGTATGAAATACTTTCAAACTGTCATTCCTAAGTGTGGGAAGCTTTGAACTTGACTTGGGATTAACGATCCCTTAAACTCTAAACCATATCCGATGTACTTCCCACACTTAGGAATGATACTTAACACATATGTACAAGTAGGAAATCATCCAATCCAGTTTGATACACCCATGAAAATTGGTTTGGATCCTTAGCATAAAATTTGTGAAATATTACAGGTCACTTGGACACTAAAGCAGCCCGGTAAACTTGTGAGTTTTCCACTAGAAATACCTTAGAAAATTGAATATTAGGTTTGGAAATGAAAAAGTTGCATTTTAAAACTAGTATAATGGACTACGGGTCCACCCTATGGTCCTAAGGAACTCCAACAAGCTGTAGGAAGGAGTCGAAGGACATAGGTTGAGTTTGGAAAATGTCAAGACTTTGATTATTGATCTACGAATGAACAAGATGAATAGTAGAGTGTTCTACAGGCAGTAGAAGGGTTCCATAGGAGTGATCCATACTTTGTGAAATTTTAAACTTAAATTTATGTTCCCGTGAAAGGATCTACGGTCCATATGAGTCATTCGACAGTTTTTAAGTAAGGGTATTTTGGTCTTTTCCTACTAAATTAACCCCAATACTATGCCATTCTGACCCTATATCCATTTTTACTCCTAAGACTAAGCTTAAATCCTCTCATTTACTCAATTCTCCCAAACCTCTGAAGTCCTCTACTCCAATTTTCTCTCAAGAACTCTTAAGGTGAAGGTTAGGGTTTCAAGAGCTTCAAGGGTTTATTCTCAATTTCTTCTAGGTTGTGATTTCTAAGGTATGTAGGATTTAACCAATGTATTCATTTGATCCATTGGATACCAAAAGAATCTCAATCCCCTAACTTGATTTTACCAAATTCTATTAGGTTTCATGCAAATCTTCATAGGTCCTCTTTATTATGATTAAATTGCTTATATTCAAGCTTATTATGCATGATTTGATTTAATTACATAATTTTCAATCGATTTTAGATGGATCCATGCATATGCCTATTTTATGTACTTGAACTACGAACAATGTTTATGAACTTATGGATTATTATCAAAAATTTGATAAAGGATTTATGTATATTTTATAAGAAGAATGATTCATGGCTAAACGAAGCTTCTAAAATAAAGTGTCAATGATTTTTGAAATATTTTCTCGCATTTGAATGAAATAATTATTTAAATACTTAAAAAAGAAAGTGTCTAGTGTGAATAAGTTTATGAAATTATGATTTGAAAAGAGCTACTCTAATGATGAAATATGATTGAATTGGTAGTCTAAATTGTTGCCTTTCCAAGTATTTTGATATGACTGTGATTATGTCTTTTTCATTAGGATTTACTCAACACCAAAGGACTTTGAGAGTGAGGCTCTCTTAGTAGTAGAGGTCGGGTCTCTAGAAATATCTCATTGTCCCAAGCTACGTGACCCTGTATGATTGTCTTAAATTACCTGAGCTAGTGGATCCATTCTAGCAAGAATAAATGATACACAGTTTTACCTTTTCATGTGGATTTCGTTTTGCAGTGTGAGGGTCATACTAGATTCCGCACTATAGCTCACATGGTCTTATTTTCTATTAGAGGAAAATATTCCAAAAAATGAACTATGTTCCTTATAAAGGTTTTATCAAAGCTTTACTTATGGCTTTCAAATATACATTGACCTTGTACATGACTTAATTTCTCCTAAAATGGCTTTTATCACATTTTACATGGTCATGCATATCATGTTTAAGCTCACTATATTATTATGCTCATGTTTTGATGCATTCCCCATACTTAGTACATTCATTGTACTAATGCATATTTGTGCCTATATCATCTCATTATATAGGGCCTGATGCACCTCCTCCTTAATGTGGCTAGTTTGTGATTGCTCAATGATTGGTTATGTGGATAGGTGATTCCTCATACTCTCAGTCCACAACCATTATCAATTTATTACTTTCTAGTTTTTCTATTTTTAGACTATATCATGGACTAGGGGCTTAACAAACATTCCAGTTCCAAAGTTTAACAAAGATAGAGTCTCCAACCCTAAGCCTCAAGGAGATTGTGGTAATGTATCTTCTATTCCCCCTTACCAAGAGTGTGGCAAGAGTCACCCATAAAAGTGCTTAGCCGATTCCATGATTTTCTATGTTTGTGGGAAGAGTGGTCCCAAGATGAGCGATTGGGTTTTGCTCACTACTAAGGTTAGAGATGGTAGGCAGGCTCTTCCTAGTGGTTTTGATTTGGGTTCTCCTTGTTGGAACAAATTTTATGGTCTTCAAATTTGACAGGATCATGAGGGTTCTTTACATGATTTTACCAGCATGTTGAATGTATTTCATTATGATATGTATGTTTTGCTTGATCCGGAGAATAATTTGTCATTACTCCCTATGTGGCCATGAGATTTGATATTGGTCCTAAAATCCTTTTGGTCCCTTTTCTATCTCTACACCTATTGGTGACTCCATTGTTGCTAAAAGAGTTATAGATATTACCCCTTTTTTTCTTTTTCATATAGTCACTCGTGTTGATTTTTTAGAGCTTGGTATGTTAGACTTATATGTTATTCTTGGTATGGAATGGCTGCTCACTTATTATGCTTCCATTGATTGTAGAAACCATGTGGTCAAATTTTAGTTTTCGAACGAGCCTATCTTAAAATGGGAAGGGTAAAATTCAGCGCCTAAGGGTCAGTTTATATCTTGCCTAAAGGCAAGGAAAATGATTTTTGAGGGTTGCATTTATCAGCTTGTTCAGGTTAGGAATATGGATTATAAAACCCCTACTCTAAGTTAGTTCCTATTGTAAATAAGTTTCGAGAAGTATCTCCCAATGATCTTCCTAGTATTCCTCATGAAAAGGAAATAGACTTCGGTACTAACCTTTTCCCATATATGTGACCTATCACTATTCGTGCTTATAGAATGTCTTTAATAGAACGTAAGAAATTAAAGGATCAAATAAAGGACTTGTTTGATCAAGATTTCATCTTACCAAGTATCTATCCCAAGGGTGCTCTACTGTTGTTTGTTCAAAAAAGGATGGTTCGCTCCGAATGTGTATTGGTTATCGGTAATTGAACAAGGTCACTATAAAGAAAAAGTATCTTATTCCAAGGATTGGTAACTTTTTTGATCAATGGTGACTTTATTTTATCAACTTCAAGGTTCTAGTTTCTTCTCAAAGATTGATCTTCGATTGAGGTATCATCAATTAAGGGTGAGGAAATTTGACATTCCTAAGATAATTTTTCAAACTCGGTACAGTCATAACGAGTTTTTAGTGATGTCATTTGGGTTGAAAAATGCTCCGAACACTTTTATGGGTTAAGTGAATAAGATATTTAAACAATACCTTAACATGTTCATAATTATGTTCATAGACGATATTTTGATTTATTCTCGGAGTAAGATAAGAATCCCAATCATTTTAGGATCGTCTTGCATGTCCTCAAGGATCATCAAATGTTTGCAAAGTTTAGTAAATATGAGTTTTGGTTGAGGTCCGTTTCTTTCTTTGGCCACATTATTTTTGGTAAGGGTATTGAGGTTCATCCTAAGAAGACTGAGACAGTTAAAAATTGTCCTACACCTTTGTCCACTTAAGATATTTAGAGTTTCTTGGGTTTGGCCTAGTACAATAGAAGGTTTATGGAAGGATTCTCTTTAATTGTTTCTCCTTTGACTATGTTGACTTAAAATAAGGTTAAGTTTATATGGTCAGAAACTGTGAGTAAAGTTTCAACAGTTGAAGGATAGGCTTACCTCTTCTTCGATTTTGACATCACCAAAAGGTTTCGATGGGTTTGTTGTGTATTGTGATGCTTCAAGAATTGGACTATGGTGTGTCATAATGCAAGATGGAAAAGTCATTGCTTGTGCCTCAAGGTAACTTAAAGTTCATGAAAAGAACTACCCTACCCATGACTTGGAGTTAGTAGTGGTTGTTTTTGCCTTTAAGAATTGGAGACATTACTTGTGCAGTGTCCGTGTGGAACATGTTTATCAACCACAAAAGTTTGCAATACATGTTCAAGAAAAGAATCTAAATTTTCGCCAATGAAGATGACTCAAACTTTTGAAATACTATATTATTAGTGTTCTTTATCAACTGGGCAAGGCCAATGTGGTGTCTGATGCCCTTAGTCGATTGTCGATGAGTATTATGGCCTATGTTAAGGATGCTAAGAAAGAGTTAGTTCACAATCTTCATAGACTAGCTCGGCTAGGTTTTCTCTTGGTTGATTCTGATGAGGTGGTATCATTTGCCAAAATGGGCTCAAATCATCGTTTATGTCAAACTGTTGTAGTGGATTAGAAGGAGTCATTTTCCAAAAAAACCATTGAGGCTTTCTCCTAAGGGGAGATGGTGTTCTACATTACCAAGGTCAATTATATGTACTAAATTTTGATGAGTTGAGAAATTAGATATATATGAAAGCCTATAGTTCTCAATATTCTATTAATACAATCAAGTCATGATTCATGGCATTTATAATTCATCTATCCTCATTTACAATTAATGTGATCATTAATGCATCATTTGCATACATACATGTATCATAATTAAGTAAAATAAACACACATCACACAACATGAAAACACGACCTTCACCTACAACCAATGACACTCAGAAACTACCCGTTCATGCTAAGATCAACATCGGGAGTTCTACTCGCTCGAATTCAATTCGGTAAAGTCATGCAGGTACCTTAATGTGTTAGATATCTACTCATCTGATCAAATTCATAATTAAATCACCCAATCGTTACCGGATTTCCCTAGACCTTACTGACTCCTATTACGTCCAAATCTAGACTAGGTTTAAAAATTCCAAGTTACTATGAAAAAGTTTTCCGACCCAAAGTTTTTCCCCTTGGCTTTTCTATAACGATGGGAACCGGTCGTTACAGCAGCTTATGAGTTGTATTTGCCTTCTCACTTGGCATCGCACATCCAATGTTCCATGTCTCTTTGTTGAAGAAGCATGTTGATGATCCTACTACTATTGTGTTATTGGAACATTTGGGAGTTCAGGGAAGTCTTTATAATGAAGAGGTTTTGGTTGAAACTAGTTCGGAAAAAAAGAAAAAAAAAGGTTGCATCTATGAAAGTTCTTTAAATGCATCAATTGGTTAAGGGTGCTACTTGGAAGCACGAAATTGATATGATGCCCTAATATCCTAATATGTTTCCATTCTCTCCTATTCTAGCTTGACGTATTAAGTCCTTCATTGTTCATCCTTTCTGATTCACCTGTTTTAGTCATTGCCATGTTTCCATATGCATGCATATTTATGAAAAATTGTTTTATAGATATGTTTTAGGTTGGAGTCAATACTCCTTCTTTATGCGAATTTTGATATAAAATATATTCATGTTGGGTTGTTAGATCTCTCTCTATATTCTATGCATTCTAGCTTGAGTCCCATTCGACTACGAATATTTTCAAGGGAGAGATATGGTAACACCGCAAAAATTGAAAGTTGGATTAGGAAAAGGAAAAGTTGCATTTTGGCATTGGTGCAGTGGTCTATGAGTTAATCTTATGAACCATAGGAAGTTCTAGGGGCTATAGAAAGGAATTCGTAGGACTTGAGTTGAGTTATGGAAAATTTCAAGTCTTTGATGATTGATCTACGAATGAACATGATTAATCATAGAGTGTTTTACGGGCCGTAGAAGTGATCCAAATTTGGTGAAATTTTGGACATAAACTTGGATTGTACCTAAGGGTCTATAGACCGTATAATGGTTGATGACCAGCAGAAGGATCTCATAGGATTTTCCCAGTAAGTGACTTTACGATTGAAAAGGACAGCCCATAGAAAGTCCTATAGACCCTAGGTCGGGACCATCTGAGTCATTCAATAGTTTTTATGTAAGGGTGTTTTGATATCTTCCTACTCAATTAACCCCTATACTATGTTGTTTTGACCCTATAACTACCCCAATAAGAATTTTTACTCCAAAGACTAAGACTAAGTCCTCTCATTCACTCAATTTTCCCAAATCCCTCAAGTCCTCTTTTCCAATTTTCTCTTAAGAGCTCTCAAGGTGAAGATTAGGTTTCAAGAGCTTCAAGGGTTTATTATCCATTGATTTTGGGATTTGATTTCTAAGGTAAGTGGGAGTTCACCAAAGGAATCCTTTCTTTTATTGGGTTCCAAAAGAATCTCAATCCCCTAAATTGATTTTATTCCATTCTATTAGGATTTCATGCAAATCTTCATGTGTCATCTTTATTAGATTAAATTATTTATATTCAATCTTAAAATGAATTATTTGATTCAATTACATGATTTTCAATCCATTTCATATGGCCGCATGCCTATTTTATGAACTTTAGCTATGAACAATGCTTATTAACTTATTTATTATGATCATGAATTTGATATAGGATTTATGCATATTTTATGAGAGGCATGATTCTTGGCTAAAGCATGTTTTAAATATAAAGTATCAATGATTTGTGGAAGTTTAGTTTTTATATTTGAATGGAATCATGATTTAGATGCTTAAAAAAGTAAGTGTCTACTACGAAGTATTTTATGAAATCATGCTTTGAAAGGGGCTACTCTAATTATGAACTTATGATTGGATTAGTAGTCTATAATTGTTGCCTTTCCAAGTATTTTGATATGATTGTGATTTTGTGACTTTCGTTGGGATTTACTTATGTCACAACCCAAGGGTACCCCCTAGACGTAACGAGACACATAATACCCCTAAAGGCAAAATGTAAGCCACTTAGCATATCATAACATAAAGCATTAGAACAATAAGAGTAAAGACACATTTAAGTCCAAAGCTTCATAAAAGCAAAGCAAAAATCTAGACTTATCTCAATTAGACATCTATTACAATCGAAGTATCTAATAGGTTCACAACCCTTACAACATAGTTCTCAAATGAAAGAACAAGATAGGAACTAGAAAATCATCATCCGTCCTCGGACATTAAGGACTCACCAAAAGCAAGGAGAACAGTTGATCCAAGCTTTGACCAAGAAGGAAGATCACCACAAACACCGGAACCTACACTTATAGTAAAATGTAGAAGAAATATGGGCTAGTACAAAATTGCAGCAAGTATGATAGTCATGCAAAGACCATGAAAACATGCTAAAAAGGGCATTTTTATTGAATGCATGCAAATTGTAAGTTAAAACACCATTTAGAAGATAATGGAAGAGTATAAGTCATAAGTATGTTCATTACACAAATAAGATCATTTGCCATGTTCCGGTATGAACATTGGATCGATTGCCATGTTTCGGCAAAAATAATGGATCGGGTACCACCTTTTGGTATGCTAACAATTTGGGTTTGGGTTCCATGAGAGGACCATTGATTTGATATAACTGTATATTGAGGATTGTAAAATTTTATGTTGTTCGTAAATGATATTGATATTTTATATGTTCAGTGTATGCATGTTATTATTATGTTGTAATGGCTTAGTATATTGCACTTAGTAGGATAGTCGCGTGATCCTACAAGTACATCGTGGTTGTGTACTTATACTGCAATTGATCTTTCTATGTTGAATACAAGGCATCTTTAGGCGGTTATTGACAGACCTCTCTTAGAATATCAGTGATCGCTTTGGATTCAAGGGTGAGCCAGTTCTTCCGGGCTGCCATGAGTTCTCTTTTTCTATATATGTCCATATTTTGTACTTAGACTTTCTAGTTAGTTATTAGTAGATTAGTTTGGGATTGTAACCTTCTCCTTTAGACTTACGGATCTTATTAGAGTTTTGGTACATTGAATTTCAGGTTCTAGGCATTATTTTCGTAATTCGTTGTTAGATCTTTTGGAAGTTTATGCAAACTTCAGTGTCATTTAAACTTGCTTCCGTAACTTTAAATACCTTAGTAGTTTGATTTAGTTGTGTAGTTCTTGGTTAGCTAATTAGTATTAACAATTCTCCCACCGGAGGGTTAGTGTGAGTGCCAATCAAGATGGTATGGGTCGTGACAAAGTTGGTATCAGAGCCTAGGTTCATTGATCTCGCTATACCAAAATGAGTCAAGTAGAGTCCTGCGGAATGGTACAAAGATATTTGTATTTTTCTTCGAGAGGCTATAGGACTTAAGAAAATCTCTCTATATTCCTTTGTCTCATTTCGTGCTATAACTTGATTTCAATTGGTATCTGACAATTCAAATTGGTATCTAGCCTCCTTCACTCTTCTCTCTACAGATGGTTAAGACTAGGTTCAATGTTGTTAGGCCCGTAGTTCCCATCAATGCTCTAGTTGAGGAATCTGCAATGAGAGGTCTTGGTCGAGGCAAGGGTAGAGGAAGAGCTAGGGGTAGAGGCTGAGGAAAGGTGGCGCCTACTAAGGATGGAGCATCGGTGGAAAATGCTTCTAGGAATGAGGCTCCTCCAGCGCACCGTGAAGAGGTAAAGGAGAATGTCGAGGTTGAGAATGAGGAGATTGTTGGACAAGAGGAAGAGATGCAGGATGAGACTACATGTATTCCTCCCATAGACCTAGTGTTAGCTCAATAGATCATGTCTTTTTTGAAAGGGTTGGTTGGTCCTGGAGTTCTTCCCTCTGTTCAAGCAACTTAGGCTCCCGCCAATCCCCCTATTGCTTTCACTGTCCTCAAGGTGGGTGGAAATATAGGTAATGATGTTTTCTTCCATCCTTTGTTGGGTCCTATTATGACTGATAATGAGCATGAGATCTTGACTAAGTTCTTAAAGTTGACACCACATGTGTTCCATGGTTCTGAGAGTGAGGATGCATATGAGTTCATCCTAGATTGCTATGAGAGGCTTCATAACTTAGGAATTGTCCATCAACATGGGGTTGAGTTTGTGACCTTTCAACTTCAAGGTGAGGCTAAGTAGTGGTGGAGAGCTTTTGTGGAATGTAGATCTTCAGTCTTACCCCCATTACTTGGACCCAATTTCATTCTATGTTTTAGAGAAATACGCGCCTCAGACCTTAAGAGATCGTAATTAAGATGAGTTCATGGCTTCAAAGCAAGGGGGTATGTCTGTGGCTACTTATGAGGCCAAGTTCCACGCCTTGTCTAGATATGCTACTCAATTGATGACTATTGAGGAAGAGAGGATCCATTTATTTATTAAGGGACTAAATTATGAGTTGCAAGTATTATCTATTCATATGACCTCTGTAGGGAAAGCTTCAATGAGGTAACACACTTTGTAAAGAAAGAGGGTGAGGTGAGACTGCCAGGCCAAGGCATTTGCTAAGAAAGCCAAAATTTAGGCAACTTTCAAGGATCTTACTCCAGAGGTTCAAGGATGCCAACACTTGCAGCCCGGCAAACTCAGTCTGCTATGCCTGCCTCTACAGGTAATTACTCAGGAAATCCACCTCAAAATTTGATTTAGGATAGCCAGAGAGTCGTGCCTTCAGTGGGTAGTAGGCTATCCTTTGATCATACATGTTACAACTGTGGAGAACCTTGGCATATGAGGAGAGATTCTCCCCTCCCGTGCATGATGGATTCCACACAGCAGTAGACTAGAGCAGTTGTACCTGCGGGAAATGGTGATAATGGTTAAGGGCATCCACAAGGTGGGCGAGGAGGAAATCAGCAATGCCGTGGAGGTAGGGGAAATGGTAACACATGCATAGGTATAGTGCAGCTAGGCAGGGAAGTCACCCGTCGCGATGATGGGGCTTAGTGTGACGCCTTTTCGAGCAAGACTAAGGCAGATGCGGCTAACGTAGTAATCAGAGGTACTATTCTTGTCTATGACCAAATGGCTAATGTGTTATTTGATCCGGGTTCTACTTATTCTTATGTGTGAGTTCATTTTGCCTCAGTATTTGCTATTATTTGTGATATACTTGATGCCCCCATCCTTGTTTCTACCCTAGTTGGAAAGTCTGTCATAGTCACCTATGTCTATCGTGCTTGTCCTACTTTGTTTATGGGTTTTCAGACCTGGGCTGATTTGGTGATTTTGGATATGACTGACTTTGATATACTCTTAAGCATGACTTAGTGGTCCCCCTATTATGTTGTGCTTAACTGTAATACTAAGTCTGTAACTCTAGAAATTTTGGGAAGGGAAAAATTAGAATGGAAAGGGGTGTACAAGCCAAAGTAAGCTAAGATCATATTCTCCATGCGGGCTAGAAGATTGGTAGGGCAGGGTTTTTTGGCTTATTTGGCTCATATTCAAGATGTTAAGGTTGAGTCTCCATCTATTGAGTCTATTCCTGTGGTGTCAGAATTAAGCAAAGTGTTTCCTACTAATTTGCCTGATATGCCTCCAAATAGAGATATAGATTTCTGCATTGATTTAGAACCTAGTACTTGTTCCATTTCCATCCCTCCATATCGCATGGCTCCGGTAGAATTAAGAGAGCTTAAGGCTCAAATCCAAGAACTTCTTGATAAATGATTTATTCATCCTAGTGCTTCCTAATTGGGTGCTCCAGTTTTCTTTGTTAAGAAAAAGGATGGTAGTATGAGGATGTGTATAGATTACCAGTAATTGAATGGGATCACAAATCAAAAAACGTACCCACTGCCTCGAATAGATGATATTTTTGACCAATTGCAAGGTGTATCAGTTTTCTATAAAATTGATCTAAGTTCTGGTTACCATCAGTTAAAGGTTAGACTTGAGGATGTGCCCAAGACGACATTTTGAACCCGTTATGGGCACTATGAGTTCCTAGTTATGTCGTTTTGTTTGACTAATGCGCTCGAAGCCTTTATGAGTTTAATGAATAAACCATTTTTAGATTCATTCGCCATAGTCTTTATTAATGACATTTTGTTCTATTCGAAAAGTGTGGAAGAGCATGACGACCATCTTCGTATTGTTCTAGGTGTTCTTGGGAAATATGGGTTGTATGCGAAATTTTCTAAGTGTGAATTTTGGTGGACTTTGGTTGCATTTTGGGACATGTAGTTTCAAAAGAAGGGGTAATGGTAGATCCCTAAAAGATTAAGGTCAATCCTATGGTTCCCTATATTCCATTCATCCGGGTGTGACCAAGATGTATTGAGATTTTAATCGAATATATTGGTGGCCTGGAATGAAGAAGGATATAGCGGAGTTTGTGGCTAAGTGTCAAAATTTCCATCTAGTGAAGTATGAGCATTAAATACAAACATGTTTGCTTCAAAACATGCCAATTTCGAAATTGATGTGGGAAAGAATAGCCATAGATTTTGTGGTTGGCCTTCCCAAGACTTTGGGGAAGTTTGATTCTATTTGGGTAGTGGTTGACAGATTGACTAAGTCTGCCCATTTTATGTAGGTAAGAATAGATTATAATGTAGAAAAATTGGTTAAGGTTTATGTGAAAGAGATAGTGAGATTGCATGGGGTGCCCCTCTCCATCATCTCAAACTGTGGTACACAGTTTACCTCCAAGTCTTGGAGGAAGTTACATGATGAATTAGGCATAGAACTCACCTTTAGTACAACTTTCCATCTGCAGACGGACGGACAGTCAGAGAGGAATATTAAAGTGTTAGAAGACATGTTGAGGGCATGTGTGATTGATTTTGGAGGGCATTGGGACAAGTTCTTACCTTTGTGTGAATTCTCCTATAATAATAGTTATCACTCCATCATTTATATGGCAGCATTTGAGGCACTTTATAGTAGGAGATATAGATCACCCATAGGATGATTCGAGGCTTGAGATGTGAAACCTTTGGGGATTGATTTAGTGAACGATGCTCAAGATACGGTGAGGAGTGTTCAAGCTAAGCTTTTAGCAGCCCAGAGTAGACAAAAGAAGTATGCGGATCATAAGGTAAGATACATGGCATTTCAGACTAGTGAGAATGTTCTTCTTAAGGTATCACCCATGAAAGGGGTGATGAGATTTAGCAAGAAGGTCAAGCTAAGTCTGTGATACATTAGTCCCTTTGAGGTTCTTGAATGTGTGGGGCCAGTGGCTTATAGATTGGCTTTACCTCCTAACCTATCGAGAGTTCATCCGGTAACTGGCTTATTGATTAGCTTTACCTCCTAACCTATCGAGAGTTCATCCGGTAACTGGCTTATTGATTGGCTTGACCTCCTAACCTATCGAGAGTTCATCCGGTATTCCATGTATCCATGTTGAAGAGGTATCATGGTGACAGGGATTACATCATAAAATGGGACTCAATTGTGTTAGACAAAAACCTTCAATATGAGGAGGAACCGATTAGAATTATTAATTATGATGAGCGTAAGCTGAGGAACAAGAATATTAAGTCCGTGAAAGTTCAATGGAAGCATCGTCCAGTTGAGAAAGCTACTTGGGAAATCGATAAGGACATGCGACACAAGTATCCCCAGTTGTTTGTCGATTCAGGTACTACTCCATTCTTTCCTTAGCCTATTTTCTTGAGTTTTTCACTCAGGGACGAGTGATGGGTACATTGGTATATATTGTAACGACTGGTTCCTGTCGTTCTAGAAAAGCCAATGAGGAAAAATTTTGGGCAGGAAAACTTTTTCGTAGTAACTCTGAATTTTCCAACCTAGTCCAAATTTGGACAAAATCAGAGTCAGTAAGGTCTAGGGAAATCTGGTAACAATTGGGAGATTTAACTATGAGTTTGATCATACGAGTAGATATCTAAGACGTTAAGGAACCTGTACGACTTTACAGAATTGAATTCAGGCTAGTAGAACTCCCGAAGTTGATCTTAGCGTGAACGGATAGTTTCTAAGTGTCATTGGTTGTAGGTGATGGTTGTGATTTCATGTTGTGTGGTGTATGTTTTTTCTTGCTTCATTATAATACATGTATGTATGTGAATGATGCATTATTTATCACATTAATTGTAAAAGAGGATAGATGAATGATGAATGTCTTGAATCATGACTTGATTGTATGATTTTTGAGAATATAATTGTGATTGTAGATTGTTGAATGGATCGGGTGTTGACTTGGATCAGTTTCCACGTTATGGCATAAATATAGGATCAGTTGCCACGTTCCGGCATAAACAATAGATTGTATACCACATTTCTATATACTAATAGTTTGGGATTGGGTTCCATGAGAGGACCATTGATTTGACATAGTTATATATCTTAAGGATTGTAAAATTGTACATTGTTCGTAAATGATGTTGATATTATATATGTTCGATGTATGCATGTTATTTTTATGTTGTAATGGCTTATGTATGTTGCACTTAGTAGGATAACCGCGAGATCCTACCAGTACACTGTGGTTGAGTTCTGACCTTGTACTTTCTCTTTTTTTGTTGAGTACAGGACATCTTCAGACGTCTATTGACAGACCTCGCTTACAAGATCAGTGATCACTTCGAATTCAAGGGTGAGCCAGTTCTTCCAAGATGCCATGAGTTCTCTTTTCTGTCTATGTCCATATTTCAGACTTAGACTTTCTAGTTAGTTATTAGTACATTAGTTTGGGGTTGTAACCTAATGAGTCCACAAATTGGACTCATTTAGGGCTATATTTTAATAGAAATTGTGTCCTCAAATGCTTATTTTATCTCGATATCTGATGAAAACCTTTAAGTTTCACGAATTTGAAGTTTGAAGGAAAATATGGACACTACTTCTCAAAAAGGAACGAAAAGGCTAAAACGAACAAGAAAATGAAGGCATGAGAATCGTCTAGTTCACTTGGCGATTTGCCAAAGGATCTCACCTCGCCTTTTGGTCCAGGGTGCTGAGCTCTGAAGGAAAGGATCAAGTCGGTGGAAAAAAGGAGCAGTCGGCGCATCGCCGAGGAGTTTTGCGAAGCAGTACTATATCAACCCAATGACCCAGAGCATGACGATGCCAAAAGATGGTGCAAGATGGCGATGAACTACACCGAAGGGCGAATCGCCGAGGTGATCGGCAATTTCGACTAATGTCGCAGAATGATCCGCCGCAGCACAGATTTTTGAAAACTATAAATACTCATTGAGAGTTATAGCTTAGTATCATAATTTTTCGTATTAAAGTTTTTGGAGGCTTATTAGACAATATCAGAATTTTTAGTACTTTTATTTTACTCTCAAGTTTGGAGAGGGTTTTGAAAAACTTAAAGAAGAAAAGGGTTTCATCTCTTCCAATTTGGAAGTGGATCTCTTAGATTCTTCTTTCTTTTCTCAATCAAGACTTATTTCTCTATACCCATTTGATTTCAACATCATTGAAGGTATAAATTTCTATCTCTTGATGTGTGGCTAAAAACCCCCATTCTTGGGGTGTTATTTAGCAAATATGTGTTGATATTATTGTTGGGTCTTGCTTGTTGATAAGTTAGATTTAGTTTAATGATGATTTCACCTAGTGGTTGTGGTTTAATTTAATGGGTTTGTAGTTGCAAATACAAAGCCACCCATGTGTTTTCGGCTTGCACAAGAGAGAGGTCGCGAAACCAAGACCACTAGACTGATGGCCTAAGGAGTGGGTCGACATGAGGTTCAGCCCGAGAGGGTGAGCCCTAGTCCTATATCCTAACACTCAGCTTGATAGAGTGAGTGGGGTAAGGCATAGGCTGGTCCTATTGCGGAAAATGGTTGTCCAAGAGGAACGCATTTGAAACGAGGTAAGTTGCCCGAGAGGGAACTTATTTCCCTCTAAAGCTTAGCCTAGTCACTATTATCGTGCAAGTTTCCTATTGAAATTATGTACCCAACTACTTATCTCAACTTGTATTGTGGTAACACCCCCAAGAACTCTTCCCCATACTTGGTTTTCTTGTTATTTTTGTTGTTTTTGCTATACTTGTGACAAAACCCCCAAATTGATATTTGACACTTTTGTGTCCTCCTTTAATTTACAATGTTTTTAATCGTTAATGTCTTTAGCTATGACTAGTTGGAACTTAATTTTATTTTTCTATTAATTCTTAAAACCACTCCCTTGGGACACGACCCCAACCCTTGGTTGGGTTACTATACTATTGCACGATCGTAGACACCATACTGGAAGCTGTGTCGTTGA
The DNA here is from genome assembly GCA_037074985.1 of Solanum bulbocastanum. Taxonomy (NCBI): domain Eukaryota; kingdom Viridiplantae; phylum Streptophyta; class Magnoliopsida; order Solanales; family Solanaceae; genus Solanum; species Solanum bulbocastanum. The sequence goes on from CM073604.1 coordinate 19,238,799, forward strand.
TTACGTGAAACATCAAAATGGCGCCGCTACTGGGGAGTGGTGTTATTTGAGAATTTTTAGATTAGTAGAATTTTATTTCTTATTAGCCGTAGTCTACTTACCTAATTTTTAGTTTTGTTTTGAGCATTTCTATGTTTCAACAGCCATATGAGTGGGAACGGTGCAAATAGGTGCCAAGAAGGTAACCCAGTGGGTTATGCTTTTCATCGAGATGAAATTGATGATATTAATAGTGTGTACAACCCTGCCCAAGTGGGTGATATGAACGCAATTTTCTTGCCACAAGCAAACGAAAATGCAACATTTGAAGTTACTAGCACAGCACTCTATTTCATACATTCAAGAGGTGTATATGGGGGGTTGGAGCATGAAGACTCATACGAATATGTACGAGGCTTCATAGAAGTGTGCACACCTCTGTCATTCAAGAATCTATCACAAGAATGCATACGGCTGCGCATATTTCCATTGTCATTAACTGGGGAAGCCAATAAGTGGTTTATTGAGCTTCCAAAGAACTCCATCAAGTCATGGGAGAAACTGGTTACGGCTTTTCATGAAAGATTCTTCCCTCCAAAAAAAATGATGAAACTAAGAGACGACATTCAAGGTTTCAATCAAAAGGTGGGGGAACTAATTCACTAATCCTGGACACGATTTAAGAGAATTTTGCAAAAATGTCCAACACGTGGATTGTCGAGTGAGTTACTACTCCAATATTTTTACAATAGTCTGGATTCAGTTAATAAAGGGATAACTGATCACTTGGTGCAAGGAGGAATAATGTTACAATCATTTGAAGTAGCATCATTTCTCCTGCATGGCATGACTAGAGTAAATAAAGCATGGTACACAAAAGATGACCAAGTTTCCCCACTGTGCTTCGGATTAACACAACAACAACTAAAAAAAGAAAGGGAAAGGGATGAAAACATCAAAAAGATGTTGTCTCAAATGAAAGTGATACACGAGCACATGAAGGGGACGTATGGAGCATTTCGAGTTGAGGAGGGTTCTCCTTCTGGTTATTTAAGACCAGGAGAGAATCAAGGTTGGAACTCTAAATGAATTGAGGGGGTTTCTTCATCCGGCTACTTAAGACCGGGGGAGAATCAAGGTTGGAACTCCATAATATATGAGGAGGGTTTACACCCACGCTATCAACAGCGGGGCGAAAATCAAAGTTGGAACCATTATAGGGGTGAAGAATCAAAGAGATATTTCCACGATTGGGCTGAGCAAGATGACTATGAGGAAGATTGTACTCAATTAAGTGAAAGCCCAAAATCAAAAGGGAGCACAAGTAGTCCTCGGGTAAATAATCTATTGTCAGGAATACTTAATAAAGTGGAGGGCTATGATGATTTGTTGAAAGGAATGAGAGATGATTTTTAATCACTAAAGAGTAAAGTAATTCTTATGTTGATGCCATCAAAACACTAGAAGGTCAATTGATTCTATTATCAGCTAAATTATCCTCCAGAACTCTAATGGAAGATAATGAAAGAGGGCTGGCTGTGGTAACCCTTAGTGGAAAGATGGAAGAAAGGAATGTGATGGAGGATGAGGACCCTCGAATGTAGGAAGAGAGCCAGGGTACAGAGGAGCGAGAATGGCACATTCCACAAAACCTTGCCAAAGAACCGAAAAGGATGCAGAGCAACATTTTTAGGTTCCAAAAGTCATGCACCCTTTACCCAAAATACCTCCACCATTTCCTCAACGTTTGAAAAAGAAGAATAAAGATGAGAAGTTCAAAAAAAATTTGTCAATATTCAAGAATCTATGAATTAACCTTCCTCTGGTAGAAGCATTGTTGGAAATGTCGAGGTATGCCAAATTCATGAAAGAGCTGGTTACGAAGAAAAGGATCTTGGAGTATGAAACAATTAAGGTACCCCATAGTTACAGTGCAATTAAGAAAAATGAGTCAATCACCAAGAAAGAAGACCCTGGGGCATTCACAATTCCATGCAGAATTAACATTCTCTAATTCGCTAAAGCTTTGTGCGACATGGGAGCAAGCATTAACTTGATGTCATATGCAATATACAAGAAACTTGGTTTGGGTGAACCAAAGGAAACCACAATGAGACTCCTTATGGTTGATCGATCAATCAAGCACCCAGTGGGGATACTCTATGACATATTGGTAAAAGTAGATCGGTTCATCATTCGGATGATTTTGTGATTCTAGACTGTGAGATCGATGCTGAAATCCCTAATATTTTGGGAAGGCCATTCTTAGCTACCGGGAGAGCATTGGTCAATATCGAAAGTGAAAAATTGAAGTATCGTGTGAACGATGATAAGTTGACCTTCAATATTTGTAAATCCATAAAGCAACCAAGTAATATCCATGTGGTGTCTACTGAGGATGTTATAGATAAGGCAGTGGCAAGTGTTAGCCATTTAATGTAGAAGAATGAACCCCTTGAGTCTATACTCGCCAACTATGATGAATGCGAAGTTCAAGGCTATGAGGATATGGTAGCTGCCTTATTAGGGTTAGGAGTATAGTCAAGGATTCCAATCAAGTTGGATATCGACCTAAACAAAGTCCTCCTATAAAGCCATCAACAGAAGAACCCCCAAAGCTGGAATTAAAAGTCCTACCCTCTTATCTAAAATATTCCTTCTTAGGAGCCAATAATACGTTACCAGTGATTATTGCAACTGATTATCTCGAAGGGTAGGTGAAATTGCTCATTAAAGTATTACATAAACATATTAAAGATATTGGGTGGACAATAGCCGATATAGTAGAAATTCCTCCTGGGATCTGTACTCATAAGATTCGGCTTGACAGCGAATGTAAACCTAGTGTGGAGCATCAACAGCGATTGAACCTTCCAAAGAAAAAAGTGGTGAAGAAGGAAATCATGAAGTGGCTAGATGCAAGAGAGAGCAACCCTATTGCAGATAGTAAGTGGGTAAGTCCAGTGCAATATGTACCTTAAAAAGGAGGTATAACCGTAGTCCCAAATGCAAAAGGAGAACTTGTTCCGACAAGATCGATGACTGGATGGTGAGTGCATAGACTATCGAAAGCTTAACTCATGGACTTAGAAAGACCATTTCCAATGCTCTTTATGGACCAAATGCTAGACCGATTATCAGAAAGGGGGTGGTATTGCCTTTTAGATGGATATTCCGATTACAATTATATCTCTATTGTGCCGGAAGACCAAAAGAAAATCACTTTTATCTACCATTATGGAACGTTTGCATTCAAAAGGATGCCATTCGGGCTATGTAATGCCCAACAACATTCTAGCATTACATGTTGTCTATTTTTGCAGATATGGTCATAGATTCTATGGAGTTATTCATGGACAACTTATCAGTCGTAGGGGACACATTTGAGGAATTCTTGACACACTTAGGACAGCTGCTCCAAAGATGCGTGGATACGAATCTGTTTATCAATTGGGAAAAATGTCACTTTATGGTGAAGGAAGGTATTGTTCTTGGGCACAAGGTGTCATAAAAAGGATTAGAGGTTGACAAGGATAAAATTGAAGTCATTGAGAAATTACCCCCATTAATTTGAGTGAAGGGTTTCGCAACTTCTTGGGTCATGCAGGTTTCTACCGAAGTTTCATTAAAGACTTCTCAAAGATTGCACATCCACTATGGAAGCTCCTAGAGAAGGAAGTGAAGTTCTATTTTGATAATGCTTGTATGATCGCATTTAATTGTTTGAAGGAAAATTAGTATCTACACCGATTATCGTCAGTCCTAATTGGTCCGAATCTTTCAAAGTAATGTGTGATGCTAGTGGAATGGCATTGGGAGTAGTGTTGGGGAAAAAGTGCAACAAACTATTTCACTCAATTTATTACGCGAGAAAAACTTTGAATAGTGCCCAACGAAATTATACGGTCACTGAATAAGAGTTGCTCGCATTGGTCTATGCATTTGAAAAGTTTCGGGCATACTTGCTAGGAACCAAAGTAAGAGTACACACTGATCATGCCGCACTCCGCTACTCGATGGCGAAGAAAGATGCAAAACCAAGACTGATAAGGCGGGCGTTATTACTACAAGATTTTGAGTTTGAGGTGAAAGATCAAAAAGGCTGCGAAAATCAAGTGGCCAACAACTTATCGTGGTTGGAAGGAAGGGAAGATACCGAGCATAAGATCGACATAGATGATTCCTTCCCTGATGAATAGGTATTTGATATATCTCTCAAACTTACACCGTGGTATGTAGACTTGGCAAACTATATTGTGAGTGGATTGATACCTGATGAGCTGACTTTTTACCAACAAAAGAGATTTATGTTTGATGTCAAAAGGTACTTTTGGGATGAACCTTAATTGTTTCGAGAATGTGTTGACCATGTTATTAGGAGGTGTGTTCCAAAAGAGAAAGCGGTAGAAATTCTCCATGTTTGCCATGCATCTCCAGTAGGAGGTCACCATAGTGGTATTCACACTGCAGCTAAAGTCTTCCAAAGTGGTTATTACTGGCCGTCCCTATACAAAAATGCACATGAATTTGGAAAGAAATGCTCACAATGTCAGCAACAAGGCAGAGTGTTTAGAAGGCACGAGTTGCCTCTCACTCTTATTTTAGAAGTTGAGTTATTCGATATATGGGGGATCAATTTCATGGGCTCATTTGTGAGCTCATTTGGAAACAAATATATCCTGGTAGCTGTAGATTATGTCTCCAAGTGGGTAGAGGCCATTGCCTTTCCAAACAACGAAGGAAAAAGTGTTGTCCAATTTCTAAAACACTACATTTTCGCAAGATTTAGCACTCCTAGGGCAATCATTAGTGATTGGGGGTCTCACTTTCACAATAGGTGTTTTTCAATGGCACTGAACAAATATGGGGTGAAACACAAGGTTGCAACCCTATATCATCTCCAAACAAGTGGCCAAGTCAAAGTGTCAAATCGGCAAATCAAAAGCATCTTGGCAAAGATGGTTAATGATAACAGAACTGACAAGTCTAGGAAACTTGATGATGGACTATGGGCATACTGGACTACTTATAAGAAATCTATCGGTATGTCTCCATATCAGTTGGTTTATGGTAAGGCTTGTCATTTTCCCGTCGAGCTAGACACAAGGCATTGTAGGCTTTGAAGGCCTTTAATTTGGACTGGTCAAAAACTTCAAGGGAAGGGTAGATCAGTTGAACGAACTGGATGAATTTAGACTCAAATCATATGAAAGTTCAGCCATTTACAAAGAAAAGATGAAGAAATGGCATGATGCTCGAATACTCAAGCAGGACTTCAAGGTAGGAGATTGAGTTTTGTTATACAACTCTCGACTTAGACTCTTTCCCGAAAAGCTCAAATCCAAATAGTCTGGACCTTTTAGAGTAACATAAGTGTTCACCAATGGTTCCATAGAAATTGAAGATCAAGAAGGACCTCCACTTAAAGTGAACGACCAACAATTGAAATTATATTTTAGAGATTGCCAAGAGATTTCTTTGGTTGAAGTGTTGTATTTAGAAGACGTCTGAAGGCGCTGCTGCTTTGTGCCACGACATTAACTAAGGCACTGTTTGGGAGGCAATTAAAACCATGTATTATTTTATTTTGCTTTGATAAAATAATGGTGTTTTGATTGTGCATATGGAAGTATGAAGAGTAAACAAAAAGTGCAGATAAGCAAGTGATGAATCCAATCAGCGAGTCGCTGAAAGGGTCGGCGAATTCGACTCTATCTGCCATTTGACTCTAGACATCGTCAACACTAGAGTCTGTAAAAGTCAGTGAGTGTTTGAAATGATTGGCAAATCGCCGATCATATCGGAAACCACGATGGAAACTGTCGTTTGGATCCTCATAAACCAGAGGTTCTGTAATCTTCGGCGAGGAAGCCCAACAATTGGCGTTCTGCCGAGTGAGTTGGCAAGTTTGACTAACGTCGCCGAGTGGATGGTTTTTTGCAAGCTAAATCATTAATGCCCAAACAGATGGAAAGACTACTTAGCCATGAACCCCTCTTTGCCTCCCTCTCTATCTTTCTTTATTCTCATTGTTGGATATTCATCATTTGCATTTGAGGACAAGTACTTTTTATTTGTGGCAGAGGGAGGCTCACCTTTTGTGTGCTAATTGTGATTCATGTTTTGTATATATTTGGGTTGTCTGTTTTTAATTGTGTTATTTATTGATTTTTGTGGATGTTTGAGCTCATGGCTCCCTTTTTGTTTTAAATTACAAAAAAAATGATTTTGACCCTTCCAAAAAATTCAACATTTTTACCACCTCTCGTGTGTTGAATGTGGCTGTTCTTTTGCAAAATTTAAGTCTCTGTCCTGATCAATACTGATGACTTGAATAGTGTTATCAATCGAACAAACATGAATGTGCAGCTATGACAAGACCAAACGAAGTTGCATAGACAATATGTGAACTCTTTGCATCTTGTTGTGATTAGCAATTTATCGAATTGATTATGTTGTAATGACCATTGCACACTAGCAAACGTGTGTAGTCTTATTTGACTTAAGTGTCAATCCCTTGTGTGATTAACTTACTTTGAACCATGCGTGAATAAACCCAAAATATGCCCTATTAGTTTGATTGATTTAGAAAGGTGTCCTCTTGATATGATCTTAGGCAACTTTAAAGAGTGTGAGCCAAATTTGACATATACCACTTTTTTGGCCTACCCGTGAGTGTGTGAAACTCTTTTGAACACCCCTTGAGCCTCACCTTTCTTTGGAAGAACCTCGACGAACCCTAGACCTTACTTAACCCACTACTTATAATCCTCTTGATTTGTGGTTTAGTGAATAGCCAACTTAGGCGTGTGGTGAAAAGGAAAAGGAGAATTCAAGAAATGCAAGAAAAGTCTCCCTCGAAAGTTGAATGCTAGATATGTTGACTCAATGTGACTCTTAAATGCAATATATGTGTATTATGTGTGATTGGGGTATTGTGTACATGCTTATGAACACTTGAGAAGGAAGTTTCCATGATGATAATGTATCTATGGTGTTAATTGAAAGGTTAGTTCTCATATTCACCTTTACGTACTATTATGCATGAAATGTACATGATCATGTTGATCCACTTGAAAGGTGGAGGTGTTTAGTTATTGTGTATATTGTGGTATTAATGCAAGATCCTTCTTCCCTATACCCTATGAACTTGATTATGTATGAAGTGTGTAAGTATGCTTATGATAGTATTGTTGTATTAAATGAAAGGTCATTCTCATGAACACACAATGAATGATAATGTGAAAGGTTTACTCACTTATTGATGGTTCTAAAGTGAAAGGATATTCTCACATAATGAATCTTTGAGCTATTATGATGAATGTTGGTTTGAATGCCTAGTGCATTCTCTATTGAACATGAACTTAAGTAAAGGCTTAAATTAATTTTACAGGGAATTATGCTTAGCACCGAGAGGATATGAATATGCTATTGGTTCCTTAATGTTAGTAGTTGGGTTCACATTACGGTGTCTCATGAGATGGAAACCCTCACATTAGTAGAATAAGGTTTCTAGTAGCAATCTTCATATCCCATAACTATGTGCCCACATAGGTCTTAACTGGTGGATCCACCTAAAAGCTAATATGTACGTTCTACCTTAGGCAAGTAGGATACCCTCTTTTCGGTGTGGGGGTAGAACACTGGATTCCATGTAGCTCACATGGTCTATGTCGGTTAAGGCTAAATCTCCCTAAATAATAGGAATGTGAATTATGATAAGAACATGGGCATGTTCTATGTCTCCTCAAAAGTTTGTACTTAGTATGAATGGGGGTATGAGACTTCATTCGTACGTTGCACAAGTAGGCTTTGAGAGTAGGCATGGCAAGTCTCTTTTATGATATGATGATTATGAGTTGAATGTATGCATTTTATGAATTATGAATATGAATATGAACTATGCTTATGATTCCTTAATGAGTTTACTTAGTGTGAGTAGGGAGTAAGGGACTTCACTTGTACATTGCACAAGTAGACTTATAAAGGGGTGGTGGGGTAGGTTCTCTTATGTTATGATGTTATGATGACTTATGAATTATGTATGAAATGCATGTATGAATGTTAAGGTTTGTCTTTATTTGTTTTCAAGTTATGAACATAAATGACTCCTTACTTACGTATGTTGGTTATGACTATGGTAAAGTAAGATATGTATGTTGATGGTAGCCTAAAAGTGAGATTTAGTGTAGATAGGATTATGGGATCCTAGCTATGCATTGCACAAGTTTAGCTTAAGGTTGCTCATTGATAGTCTTATTATGTTGATATGATCTTTTTATGTACTTACGCATGTGAACTATGTCTTATGAAGATTGGAGTATGCATTATGTTGTTTTGGAGACTATGCTTGTAATATTGATAATATCCTTTATGTTATGAAGAATTGTGCATGGTTTGTCCTACGAGCTACATTTTCCATCTATTTCAAAGATGATGTTCAAAAGTGGCATGAAGCATGGTTTTAAACTATATGTCCCTTTTAAGCTTGTTTTAAGGATTTTCTTGCATAGCTTCCATACTTAGTACATTTTGTACTAACCCATATTTCTACATTTTCTACAAGTGTAGGCTTTGGAGATATTGGATTCCATCCTCGTGGCTAGGTTCATAGGAGATCAAGAGGAAGAAGATTGGTGAGTCATCATTGTATTCGAGGGCTAAACCACATGCCCTTTATTGTCTATTATGTTGTAGACCTTTGTTGTAAGGGTCGTGTCCCTCATATTTGTATTTTCAAGAGTTTTTATTCTAATGTTATAGATGGTTTGAGACATAGTGTCATAGACTCTCTCATTTTATAACGTCTTCGATTGTAAAGAAAAGTTTTAAATTTTCTGCATTTTTCCTATGTTCTTATGTCATGATATGCTAAGGAATTGTATAAGACCCTTTCGGGGTCAAGTACACCATGTTACGACTAAGGGGTGCTCTCGGGCAGTGATAACCTTAGCCTATAATCCAATCACATCCCAAGAACCTGTCTATTTACTTGTCTATTCATGTTTTTTTGCTGCTGTTGTATTTGCTAATTACAGTCAAAACCCCTAATATTTGACATTTGTGTCAACCTTAATTTGAAATATGCTTTTATTCCTAAATGTTTTTACCTATGATTGACTTGAACATATTTGCACTTCACTTTTGAATCTTAAGTACGTACCACTCCCTGTGGGATTCGACCCCAACTCACTTATTGGGTTATATTACTAACTAACGATCATTGGCACTTAGTATTAGAAAAATTGTCTTGACACGTGAAATCAAAATGGCACCGCTGCTGGGGCGTGGTATTGTTTAAGTTTATTTAGTTAAGTTGAATTTTGTTCTTGTTAATTATACTTGAACTTATTTTTAGTTTTGGTTTTCGTGTTGCTTGTTTAGAGCATCATAAAGGAGCATGTCTTGTATGTATGGTGACCAAATGGACCTCTCTCCTTTAAGAATGATGATTCTTAGGGATAACATCCTAAGTTTCAGGCAAGCAGAAGGTGAGTCAGTCCATTAGTTCTGCCAGAGATTTAAGTCATTACTACTACAAAGCCCAATGCATGGAATCTCAGATAGCATGCTATTGGACTACTTCTATAGAGGTCTCGATCCAGAAAATAGAGGAGTGGCTAAGCAAATGTCTCCGGGGGGTCTCTCACAACTACCCTATGCAATAGCAGCCAACTCCTTGACCACATGGCCAAGACCAACAAGGAGACTGAGAAGGACCAGATCTTGGCCATATTGTTAACTTAGCTGGATCTAGTGGCCAAAAAGATCTTGGAATTGGAAGCACCGAACAAAAAGAAAGAATGGTACATTCCCCCTTATGAGCGTATCAAGCCTAAGGTGTGCGAGGGTGGACAAATAAAAGATATGCTCTCTCTCATTCTTCACAAAGTCGAAGACCACGACAAAGTGTTGAATGAGATAAAAGAGAATGTTTCACTGCTGAATGAGATGACTGCTTCCATTTCCATATCTATTCAGCTGCTGGAGACCCATAGCAAGTGGGTCTTTGAGATTCTTCGATTTGGAGCATTGTAAAGACGAAATTAATCTTACCCAGTTGATGGAAACTCAATTTGGCAACGATTTTTATCTTTTTATGATGTCTAGCTAAAACCCCAATTCTTGGGGTGTGATTATGTGATTATGGGCTGATTTAGTTTATGGGTATAGCTAATTGTTAGTTTAAATGTTGTTTAGAAGTGAGTTCAATCAGTAATTGTGGTTTAATTTAAGAATTATACTTGCAAATGCAGTTCTACCCTTGTGTTTTTGGCTTGCTCGAGAGAGAGGTTTTAAAACTAAGATTATTGATTGATGGTATGTGGGTATTGGGTTGCCATGGGTTTAGCTCGAGAGAGTGAATCCTAAACTTAATCCCGTCCCGCACAGTCAGCTTGAGAGAGTGAATGGACTAAGGTGTGGGTTGTTCTTATTTTGCATGCTTGTTGATGTTCGAGAGAAATCGACTTGATTCGGATAAATTGTTCAAGAGAAAGCTTACCTCCTCTGTAGTCTAGCTTACTCACAAATATTTAGCTATTTTTTAATAGTTGTAATTACCCATTTATCATATTAGCCTATAATCAAATAACATCCCAAGAACCCGTCTACTTATTATCATTTCTTTTTGTTTACCAATGTTCGTAGATGATAATTTCAAACCAAAATCCCCATTTGACAGTCGTGTCATCCCCTGATTTGAATGATGTCTTTATTCGATAACTTCTATTCATATGACTGATTTGAACATGTTCATACTTTCCTATTGAATCTTAAACACGTACCGCTCACTGTGGGATTCGACCCCAACTCATTTAGTTGGGTTTTATACTTATTAACAACCGTTGACGCTTAGAATTGGATGAAGTGTCTTTGAAACTTCATTAATCAACACACACACACACACGCATGCGCGCGCGCACGCACACACACACACACACAGATATATATATATATATATATATATATATATATATATATATATATATATATAATGAACTAATTAAATGTAGAAAGAAAATGAAATTAATAGTTCCTAGGATAATAGCATTTTTCTTTCCTAAAATATAAGTCTATTTTGACTTTGCTCCTTCGGATATTTGATAAATCACATTTAACTCTTAACTAATACAAATATGTATTTGTAGTCTTTTTATGTTAGATGTACGTCATATGAACTGCTTTCAAAATTACTTTACCATCATATATGAAGCAAAATAACACATATTTAACTATGTGATAGAGCGATTAATAAATACTAAATTTGTGAATAATCACAAGAAAATGAATGAAAATGTACATTTCAATTAATTAAAGTTGTATGTGCTTAGTTAGACATTGCAAGTATCATAATTAGAATTTAATAATAGTTGAAGGACCAAATGTATTATTAAGCATTTGTTTCTTCCTCCATCTTTGCTTAAAACTTTGAATCCCCACTATAATTTTGAACAACGTACATTTTCTTCCTCATAAGAACTATATATTTTGAAGGATTGATTTCTACATGGGTGAAAAAAAATAGTTCATGAAAATATACTCTCTCCAATCTTCCCTAACTTGAATTAGGCATAGTTTCATGGGGATCAATTTTGGCACAACTCAAGGTAGCATATTAAAAAAAATGTTTGTTGATATAGATTAAGTATACAACTCAAATTATTCATAAGAGATCTTGTTAAAATATTTTTTAAGAAAATGTTTGAGATTTAAACATAGTCGTAGTTAAATAAAAATCACTTTGCTTGGTAATGAAGCAAAGAACAAGAAAAAAAAAACTAATAAAAATAAATTCTAGTTAGAGTTGGAAATTGAATTGTGATCCATTTTAATCTCCAACTCAATCAAAAAAACTAATAACCCTCTCATTATTTATTTAAATCATTTTGACTGTCTGGACATAGTTTTGTCACCACTTGTAATCCAAGATTTCCTTCATTCATCAAATAATTCAAAAAGGGAAATCATTAATTTTTAGTTATAAAATCAGATTTTCTTTGACTTTGAATTTTAAAAATCGAATAGAAATATAATTTTTTGTCCATTTATTAAGTCATTGATAAGTTATGGATCTCGATAGGGATTTCATGTATTTCAAATAATTTTACATGATTTTATCATTGGTTCTATTGAGTTGTAGCTTAATCAAATTGGAGGCCAACTGAAAATGCTTAAACTTCTTTAATAAAATTCATTTATTAACAAGGCAAGGGGCTTTCTTCAAAATTTGTTGATCAATTCAATAAGACAAAATGCATAACTGATTTAAGAAAACTATATTGAAATTAAAAAGTGAAATCGTCAATAATAGAATTGATTGTACATAAACGGAAAAAATTGAAACGAAAGAAGAAAGAAGTGTACCTATTAATACAAATAAGAAATTTTGAGGCCTAACGTAAGAGATTCACTAATTTGGCCATGAAGGTAACCCTACTTTTAACTAGTCATTTGTTTTTTAGATTCTTGCATAATCTAATGAAAAAAAAAAATCGGTTATGTTGTGTAAAAATAAAATAGAACAACAACAACAACAATAGTAGTAGTAATAATAATAATAGAATTATATAATAAGACATTAATTAGATATAATTAAATTAATAGAAAAAGACTAATTAATTAAAATTACGTTTGTTTTTGTATTGTTGTTATAAAACCAAGTCTTGATCTTCTTAGGGTTAGGCCCCACTTCTTTACCAATTTGAATTAGCTGGTCCTCATTTGGATTTGAACATTTCTTCAAGAATCTTCATTCAAAATTCAATAGAAAAAACACCATTAGTAACTATTTTAAAGAAAAAAAAGCCTAAAAATGAAAAGAACAAAAGGCCTCATGTTCGTGTCCTGCCTTTTTCAAAGCAAAATTTGATTAGTGAAACTTATCTATGGAAATTTAAATTTGTTGAGCTCCAAAAAAGATATCAAACACCAACCATGAGTAAGAGATTATTTTTTAATTGCAAAAAGATAAAGACATTAACATTAAATAAACTCATTGCTTTATGGGAAGGTTATTAATGAAGAACAAATTGATTAATATATGAAAGATTCATATATATATATATATATATATGATAGATCAACCAAAAAAATAAACTATTTTGAACCATTTTAGCAACTCAATTAGAAAAATTGAAAATCAAAATAAAACGTATAGATCTTTTACTAAATATCAATGGACTTATTAAATAACAAAGGAAAAAAGTAACACAATAAATCAATTGAGAATTGAACATAAACTAATTCACAAAAAAACACATATAAAAAGATTAATTATTATATGGATAATATTTTGATTATATCAGTTAGAAAAATAATATAATTGTTTTAAACAAGCAAAATAAAAAATTGAACATATATGAAGGTTCAATTTCTTTTTCTTTTTGTAAATAAAATTGATCTTAACTTTTAAGTTGTTGAACTTGTTTCACAGTGTGTCGAAAGCACTTGCTTTGCTTGTTTGCTTTTTGTTTTCATTTTTTTTTGAGAGGTTGATGACTCTCAGACATGTTTCTTTACTGAATTTGTCATTTTCTTTGCTACATTCCCATTGGATAAAATAAAATAACAAAAGAACATAAAAACTGAATTAATAATTTGTTTGATTTATTGTTTACCCAATCAAGTTATATAAGAAACAACTAAAATAAATCACAGAGAAAAGAAATATATAAGAGAGATTTTTACTCACCTATTGATTGATTAATAGAGATAGAGAGAAATCTATAAGTTGATAGTAAGTGGTCTATTTATATAATAGAAAACAATTTACATGACATGAATTATGATCTGTTTTTTTTTTCTTTTTCAAAAAAAAATTAATTTGGAATTAGAATATATGGCTATTTAATTTTGTCTATAGAAGGTGCATCATAGGTCAAATTTCATAAATGGAAAAATAACTATGACTTTTTTCTTTAAAAGTCACCCAATTATATTTTTTAATAGAAAAATCTTAACTTTATTTTATTCTATGATGTCCTAAGATGGAAATAATTTTATTAGTTATTCCAAGTGATTCTTTCAATTAACTTATTTCTTTAATTAGTGAGCTTACCATTAAAACTATGAGGAGAAGCTCCATGTCAAGTTTAATAATCTGTTTGACCAATCTTTTAAGACTAACTTATTTTGAAATATATTTTTTTCCAAAAGTGTTTTACAAAACTGTTTTTGATGAGAAGTAGTTTATGTTTGACTAATAAACTTAAAAATCATATTTGAGAAATAATTAGTGTATGACCAAACATTTTAAAAGTATTTTTAATTGAAGTGTATTTAAAAAAAAAAAAAAAAAGTGCTTTTAGGAAAAAAAATATTTTTTTAGCTTTGAAATAGTAGGTTTAGCATGTTGGTGTTTCTTGCTTGAGCTTATGATGTAATGTTCATTAGTTTATTAGAGATGAACAAAAGTTATATTGAAATGTATACAAATCAGTTATGATCTTTATATATATATATATATATATATACACGATCTTGAACACGTGTGTTGCACTTGTATTCCACGCTTAAAAATAAAAATATTTTAAATATTAAAGTATTTAGATTAAATTTTTTATATGTCATATGAAAATGTGAAGATAACGACTACATTTTAGTTTTTAGAACTGTTTGTCTGTACATTAATTTTTATTTTATAAGGTGCATAATAGGTGATGTTCTTGTTGTTGGTTCTCATATTTGACTTTTCGATTGAATGTGTATATAAATCAAAGATAACTATTTGACTTCTCATTATTTTCCATTGATAAAGTAAACATTACACATAAAAATATATTCAATCTTTGAAATCATATATATAATCACATGTTTGTCGTACACCCAACAAAGATATTGTTCATATTCTTGTAAATAATTTTCAATTTATTCAACCAGGCATGATTTGTTAAAGAGTCAATAAAAATGTTGTGTTATTATCTATGAGAGGTATAAGAATGTGAAAAGTTATTGGAAAAAATTTAATCTAAGGAAAGATGAAAGAAAACAATAATTAATGTAATAACTAATATAATTCATGACGTTATTGTCACGACCCGAGCCTACACCCTGGATGTGGCCGGTATTCGATAATAATTGTTGGTCCCCAAGCGAACCCTCAACATGGCTGACTATATGCAAAAGACTAACTCAAGCATACATAAGCATCAAATTTAAAGAAACAATTAAAAATGTCTTACAAAATCTCAAAACTTCGTTGAATATACTAAGTATGAAACATAAGTTTTAAATAAAATATCTAAAACTAAAAGACTCTCCAAAACTGTCTATCTATCAAACCTCTACTATATATAGATGAGTGTCGGGACGAGAATCACGACTACTCAAATTGCTACTAATACTAACAACTCATAAAACTAGAGTCCTCCGAAAGTAAGGAGACCTTACTCGAAAGTTGACAAGCGGATGAAGTGATCTCAACAAACTCTTGTTGAGGATCCTAAGAATCTGTATCTGCATCATTAAAAGATGCAGGTCGAATGACATCAGTTTATTAAATGTACAAGTATGTAATATAGTTGAATAACATATAATTGAAAAAAGGACTGTAATAGATAACAATGTCCTCAAGCTGAATGTAAAGAAATAAAGGAGTTATATCTTTTAAAGTTTTACAAAATATTTTCTCATATTTGAACTCAACATAATAGGTGATATTAAAAAATACACTTTAACTCTATTGGGAGATTTTCTAACTCACAACCATCACTATTGTAACACTCCATATTCAAAAAGGGGAAACATAGAAGTTTTCAGGAATTTCAGGTGCTAGCCACGAGGGCCACCCGTGGATGGGACCATAGACCGTAGGTGTGGTCCATGGAAGGGCACCCAAAAATGGGCTTCAAGCAGCTGGAACCATGACCCAAAACAACAGATCGTTGGTGGAACCATCATTCGTGGTTGAGAGTATGTGGTCCAAGACCCCAATTCCCACCTTCTGACACCAGACGATGGACCGAGAGGACAGGTTGTCGGTCAGACCATGGTCCGTCAGTTGGGGTCCGTGGGTTGTGGTCGGCAGTTTAGTTTAGGGACAGTAGGGTCTTTTCCTAATTACTTTATAATTATACTACGTACTACGTCATTTTACCCTTCATTAAGACCCCTATATAAGTATTTTAACCCTCAAATTTCCCAATAGGAATCATTCTCTCAAACTCACCAAAAGAAATTGGGTTCTTCCTCTCCAAAATATTTCTCTCTCTAGAACTTGAAGAAGAAGAAAGGGTTCAAGCTAGGATCAAGGTCAAGTCTTAATTCCTCAAGCAAGTGTTGGCTTTTGATAGTAAGCTATGATAGTTTTAATCCATGGATTCCTTCCATTCACAGAGTTCCCAAATTCCTCGATTTTCAAAGTTAGAAATCCCCAATTAAGTTAGGGTTTTCTTCGATTGTCATGGGTTCTCTTGATTATTGATTTAAATGATTGAATTATGATCTCTTAGGTATGTATTGATGAAATACTATGATTTTATGATGATTCCCCTATGAACCCATGTTTTCCAAGTTATGAGTATATGATGTGAGATTTTGATTATGAAGGAAGAAGTTTTTTGAAATCAAGCATGTATTGATATAATTACATGAATTTATGATGAGATTCATATCTAAACTAGGTTTTCTAAATGTTGATCATTGAAAGTGGGTTTTGAGTCTTGAAAGGTAAACTATGGAATTATGCATGTTCTTATGAATCCTATGCAATTGATTTTAGGATTCTTTGAGAGTAAAGTATCAGTGATGATGTTTTTGCTTTGTTGTTGAAAGGACTTCTCATGAAACACATAAAAAAATGATGTGAAAGGTTTTGTTACGTAATAAAGGGTTCTAAGGTTGAAACATTTTCTCACCTAACTGAATCAAGGATTATGAGCTATCCTCTTGAAACATAGCTCGGATTGGTCATTGAATCATTCCATGGATTATGACTTAGCTTGGATTGGCAAGATGAAGTTCCCTTCTATGAATAATAAGAACAAGTAAGAAATGACTATTTCGTGGGATTTATGCTTAGCACCGAGAGGATATTGAGATGGAGACTCTCCTGTTAGTAGAGGTTGAGTGACATAGACAGAAAGAGAACTCATGAAAGCCTGGAAGAACTAGCTCACCCTTGAATTCGAACAACGATCACTAATCTTCTAAACAAGGTCTGTCAATAGCTGTCTGAAGATGCCCTATACTCAACAAAAAAAGAGCAAGTGCAGTATCAGTACACAACCATAATATACTGGTAGGATCACGCGGCTATCCCACTAATTACAACATACATAAGTCATCACAATAATATATTCACATGTATATACCGAACATATACAATATTATCAACATTTACGAACAAGTTTGGTCCTCTCATGTAACCCAAGCCCAAACTACTAGCATATCGAAATGTGGTACCACATCCAATGTTTATGCCGAAATGTGGCAACTGATCCCATAATTATGCCGGAATGTAGAAAGCGATCCAAGTTAGTGTGTCGGAACGCAACACCAGATCCATTCAACAAGCCACAATCACAATCACAAGTACATTCTCATAATCATACAATCAAGTTATGATTCATGGCATTCATCAATCGTATATCCTCATTTACAACAAGTGTGATTAATAATGCATCGTCCGCATACATACATGTATCATAATGAAGCAAGATAAACATACATCACACAATCATAGAATCACAGCCATCACCTACCTCGAAACAAGCTTGAAACCCTTAAGAAACTTGATCCTTCCCTTTTCGGATTCGTTCCGCTTGTTCTTGGTCTACAAACAATTGTAATAATACAAAAATCAATAAAAAATCACCAATTACCCGAATTGCAAACAATTCTATCAACCCTAGATCATACCCATGATCCCAATATGCAAATTAGGGATTTTCCCACCATAATTCTTAGATCAAAACTCTTCCCCATCGATAATTACCCATTAGATTACGTTCTATGGATTTGGGGAGTGAAAAGCTTACCTTTAGCCTAAAGAATGATGCAAAACTGTCAAGAAAAGCCCTGGGTTAGTTCCTTAGCTCTAAAGTCTGAAAATTGCAGAATAAAACATTTTTGGGGTTTATTTACAAGTTTAAGTCGCATCTACCTCGCCATGCCGGCACCCGCCCCACTTCAGCAACCCCGCCCTGGCGGCACAAATCCTTCTTTAGCGGCCTGCACAAAAAATGTGAGCTATTTTAAGAATTTCAAACCCCCATTTCACAACACAAGCTTTAAACAACGACACTCAGAAACTAGCTGTTCACATTAAGATCAATTTCGGGAGTTCTACTCGCCCGAATTCAATTATGTAAAGTCGTATGAGTTCCTTAATGACTTATCTATCTACTCGTCTAATCAAAATCATAATTAAATCACCTAATTGTTACCATGTTTCCCTACACCTTAACGACTCAGATTTTATCCAAATCTGGACTAGGTTGTGAAATTTCAAGTTACTACGAAAAGTTTTTTGGCCCAGAATTTTTCCCCATTGGCTTATCAATATTGATGGAACCCGATCATTATAATAGATACCAATTTACCCATCACTTGTCCCCGAATGACAAACTTAGGAAAAATAGGCATAAGGGAGGAATGGAGTAGTACCTGATTTGGGGAGCAATTGGGGATACTTGTCTCGCATGTCCTTCTCAGTCTCCCAAGTAGCTTCCTCAACAGGACGATGCTTCCATTGAACTTTCACAGACTTAATCTCTTTGGTCCTCAGCTTATGCACATCACGATCAACAATTGCAATCGGTTCCTCCTCATATTAGAGGTCTTTGTCTAACACAATAGAGTCCCACTTAATGATATAATCCCCGTCACCATGATATCTGTTAAACATAGACACATGAAATACCGGATGAACTCTCGATAGGTTAGGAGGTAAGGCAAATCTATAGGCCATGGGCCCTACACATTTAAGAACCTTAAATGGACCAATGTCTCGTGGAGTTAGCTTGCCCTTCTTGCCAAATCTCATCACTCATTTCATTAGTGATACTTTAAGAAGAACTTTTCACTGGTTTGAAATGTCATATCTCTTACCTTATGATCCGCATATTTCTTATGTTTACTCTAGGCTGCTAAAAGCTTAGCTTGAATACTCCTCACCTTATCTTGAGCATCCTTCATTAAGTCAACCCCGAAAGGTTTCATAACTCCAGTCTCGAACCCTCCTATAGGTGATCTACATCCCCTCCCATACAATGGTTCAAATGATGCCATATCAATGCTAGAGCGATAACTATTATTATAAGAGAACTCACACAAAGGTAAGAACTTATCCCAATGTCTTCCAAAATCAATAACACATGCCCTCAACATGTCTTCCAACACTTGAATAGTCCTCTCGAACTGCCCGTTCGTCTGTGGATGGAAAGCGGTACTAAAAGTGAGTTGTGTGTCCAATTCATCATGTAATTTCCTCCAAAACGTGGAGGTGAACTGCGTACCACGGTCTGAGATGATAGATAGGGGCACCCAATGCAACCTCACTATCTCTTTCACATAAACCTTAGCCAACTGTTCCGCATTATAATCTACTCTTACCAGAATAAAATGAGCTGACTTAGTCAATCTATCAACCACCACCCAAATAGAATCAAACTTTCCTTAAGTCTTGGGAAGACCAACCATGAAATTCATGGCTATCATTTCCCACTTCCATTCCGAAATTGGCATTATCTAAAGCAAACCTGTAGGCCTTTAATGCTCATACTTCACTTGTTGGCAATTTTGACACTTAGCCACAAACTCCTCTATGTATTTCTTCATGCCCGACCACTAATAAATTCACTTCAAATCGGGGACATCTTGGTCACACCTGGATGAATGAAATATCGCGAACCATGAGGTTCTATCAATAATTTCTGAATCAAGTCATCAACTCGAGGAACTCAAATTCTTCTTTTAAAATTGAGCACACCATTTGCATCAAGATTGGTCTCTTGTCCCTTACCAATCACAGACTTCTTCTTGAGTTCATTCAAATTTTCATCCTCGAATTGCTTAGCCTTGATCTCTTCTATAAACGTGGCTCTAACATCAATGCTAGTTAACACCCCCATCTTTCTCTAAGATGCCCAATTGCATGAATTTAGACTCTAAGGTCTTAATCTCCCTAGTCAAAGATCGTCTAGTTACATTCAAGTAGGCTAGACTACCCATACTTACCGCCTTTCGACTCAAAGCGTCTGCCACTACATTAGCCTTATCTAAATGGTATTGAATGGTGACATCATAATTCTTGAGTAACTCCATCGACCCTTGCTGTCTCAGATTCAGATCCTTTAGAGTGAACACATGCTGCAAACTACGTTGATCAGTAAACACCTCACACTTAAGACCATATAGGTAATTCCGCCAGATCTTAAGAGCAAACACTACCGCTACCAACTCCAAATCATGTGTTGGATAATTCCTCTCATGCACCTTTAATTGACGCGAGGCATAAGCTATAACATTCTCATCCTGCATCAACACAGCACCAAAATCGGAATATGAAGCATCACAATAAACAATAAAATCCTTACCTTCATCCGATAATGCTAGAATAGGTGCGGTGGTCAAGAGAGTCTTGAGCTTTTGGAAGTTCTCCTCACATTTTTCGGTCCATTCAAAGGGTATCTCTTTTTTTGGTCAAATTAGTCAACTGAGTTGTAATAGAAGCAAAATTCTTCTCAAATCGACGTGAATAGCAAGTGAGCCCCATAAAACTCCTAACTTCCATCACACAGCTAGGCCGAACCCAATTCTTAACTGCCTCAATCTTTTGAGGATATACCACTGTCCCTTCTTTTGAAACTACATGTTCCAAAAATGCAACAGAAGTCAACCAAAATTCACACTTAGAAAATTTAGCATAAAACCTTTATTTCCCAAGAACACCCAGAACAATATGAAAATGGTCGACATGCTCTTCCTCACTTTTTGAATAGACCAAAATATCTTCAATAAAGACTATAATGAATGAATCAAGAAATGGCTTGAACACCCCATTCATTAAACTCATGAAAGCGGTGGCACATTAGTTAACCCAAACGACATAACAAAAAACTCGTAGTGCCCATAGCGGGTTTTAAATACCGTCTTGGGCACATCCCCAGGCCTAATTTTCAACTGATGGTAGCCAGACCTTAAATCAATCTTGGAAAAAAATGAGGCACCTTGCAATTGGTCAAAAAGATCATTTATTCAAGGCAAAGGGTACTTGTTTCGAATAGTGGCCCTAGTCAATGGCCAGTAATCTACACACATTCTCATACTACCATCCTTGTTCTTAACAGAAAAAAATGGAGCACCCCATCGGGAAGCACTAGGAAGAATAAATCCCTTATCAAAAAGCTCTTGGATTTGAGCCTTAAGCTCTCTTAATTCTGTTGGGGCCATGCAATAGGTTCCAAATCAATGCAAAAATCTATAACTCTGTCCGGAGGCATATCAGGGAAATCAGTAGGAAACACTTCTCTAAATTCTAACACCACAGGAATAGACTCAATAAATGGAGTCTCAACCTCAACATCCCGATTATGAGCCAAATAAGCCAAACAACTCTGCCCTACTAGTTTTCTAGCCCAAATGGAGGATATGATCTTAGCTTGCTTAGGCTTATACACCCTTTCCCACTCTAACTTTTCCCTTCTCGGAATTTCTAGATTTACAAACTTAGTATTACAATTTAGCACATCATAATAGGGGGACAACCATGTCATGCCTAAGCTAATATCAAAGTCAATCATATCCAAAATCACTAAATCAGCCCAAGTCTGAAAACCCATAAACAAAATAGGACAGGCACAATAGACATGGGTGACTATGACTGACTCTCCAACTGGGGTAGAAACATAGATAGGGGCATCAAGTATATCACAAATCATATCAAACTCTGGGGCAAATCGCACGGATACATAAGAATAAGTAGAACCCGGATCAAATAACACATTAGCCATCCGGTCACAAATAAGAATAGTACTTGTGATTACTGCATCTGACGCCTCTGCCTCATTCTTGCCCTAAAAGGCATAACACTGAGCTCTATCATTATGTCGAGCGACTTCCCTGCATGGTTGCACATTACTCCTGCCTGCGTTACCATTTCCTCTACCCCCAAGCCCTCGTTGATTACCTCCTCGTCCAACTTGTGGATGCCATCGACCATTATTACCATTCCCCGCGGGTACCACTGCTCTAGTCTGCTACTGCACGGAATCCAACACATGTCGGTGGGGAAAATCTCTCCTCATATGCCCAGGTTCTCTATAATTATAGCAAGTACAATTAAAAGATGGTCTGCCACACGCGAAAGCGTGACTCCCTAGCTTTTTTGAATCAAATTATAAAGTGGAGTTAATTACCTGTAGAGGCGGGGCAGATTGAATTGGTCTTGCTACAAGTGTTGGCCTCCCTGCCCCCTTGGAGTAAGAACATTGAAAGTTACTTGAGTTTTTGGCCCTTTTAGCCAATGCCTTAGCCTGACCGTCTCGCCTCACCCCGTTTACTTTCTTAACAAAGTCTATCACCTCATTAAAGCTCCTTCCTGCAGAGGTCATATGGACAGATAATACCTGCAACTCAGAATTAGTCCCTTAACAAATAAACGGATCCTCTCCTCCTCAGTAGTCACCAACTACGTAGCATATCTAGACAAGGCATGAAACTTCTCCCCACAAGCAGCCATAGACATACCACCTTACTCCAAAGCCATGAACTCATCCTTCTTATGATCCCTCAAAGTCCTAGGCACATATTTATCCAAAAACAGAGCATGAAATTTGGTCCAAGTAAGTGGAGGCAAAACTAACGATCTATATTCTATATAAGCTCTCCACCACTGCTTGGCCTCACCTTGAAGATGAAAAGTCACAAACTCAACTCCATGCTGATGGACAATTCCCAACTTATGATGCCTCTTATAACAGTCTAAGATAAACTTATAAGCATCCTTACTCTCAAAACCAAGGAACACAGGAGGCTTTAGCTTCAAAATCTTAGTCAACATTTCATGCTCATTACCAATCATAACAGAACCCAACAAAGGACGGAAGAAAGCATCATTACCTACATTCACAACCACCTTGGTAACAGTGATAGCAATAGGAGGATTGACGGGTTCTTGAGTTGCTTGAAAAGAGGAAGCACTATAGGACCAACCAACCCTTTCAAGAATGACATGATATGCTAAGCTAACACTGGGTCGATGGAGGGAATGCCTGTTGTCTCAGCTTGCACCTCTTCCTCTTGTCCAACCTCCTCAACATTTTCCACCTCTACATTCTCCTCTACCACTTCATGATGCGCAGAGGATTCTCATTTTGGGGAACATTTTTTATCGGTACCCCATCTCTAGTAGGCGCCACTCTTCCTCGGCCTCTACCCTTAGCTCTTCTTTTACCCCTACCTCGACCGCGACCACCCGCTGCAAATTCCTCATTTAGAGCATTGATGGGAGCTACGATCCTGATGCTGCTGAACCTAGTGTTAACCATCTATAGAGAGAAGAGTGAAGGAGGTTAGATACCAATTCAAATCATCAGATACCAATTGTTATCTAGTTATAGCACGAAGGAGACAAGAGAAAACAAAGAGATTTCCTAAAGTCCTATAGCCTCTCGAAGAAAGTACAGACATCTCCGTAATATTCCGCAAGACTCTACTAGACTCATTTTGGTACATCGAGATCAATCAACCTAGGCTCTGATACTAACTTTGCCATGACCCAGACTATCGTGACTGGCACCCATACTAACCCTCCGGTGGGAGAACCACTACTACGACCCAAACCAAGAAACTAAACCAAACATAAAAGCATTTAAGTTACGGAAGCAAGTTAAATAGCCAAACACTGACGTTCCCACAAACATCCAAAAGATCTAACAACTAAACAATGTGGAAATATGCCTAGAACCTGAAAGTCAATGTACCAAAACATCGAACAATGAACCAAAAGTCTAAACTAGAAGGGATATAACCCCAAACTAATGAACTAATTAACTAACTAGGAAGTCTAAGTCTGAAATATGGACATAGATAGAAAGACAACTCATGGCAACCTGGAAGAATTGGCTCATCCTTGAATTCGAACAACGACTGATCTTTTAAACGAGGTCTGTCAAGAGCCGCCTGAAGATGCCCTGTACTCAACAAATAAAGAGCAAGTATAGTATCAGTACACAACCACAGTGTACAGGTAGGATCACGCAGCTATCCCACTAAGTGCAATATACATAAGTCATCACAACAATAAATTCACATGCATATAACGAACATATACAGTATTATCAACATTTACGAACAACTTATAGTTTCACATTTTTCAAGATACACAATTATAACAAATCATTTGTCCTCTCATGGAATCCAAACCCAAACTGTTAGCATATCAGAAAGTAGTACCTGATCCAATTTTTATGCCAAAACGTGGTAATCGATCTCATTATTATGCCAAAACGTGGTAATCAATCAAAGTTAGTGTGACGAAATGCAACACTCCATCCGTTCAACAAGCCACAATCACAATCACATGTACATTCTCATAATCATACAATTAAGTCATGATTTATGGCATTCATCAATCGTATATCCTCATTTACAACAAGTGTGATGAATAATACACCATCCGCATGCATACATGTATCATTATGAAGCAAGGCAAACATACATCACACAATCATAGAATCACAACCATCACCTACCTCGAAATAAACTTGAAACCCTTAAGAAAACCCTTAAGAAACTTGATCCTTCCCTTTCCATATTTTTTCCGCTTGTTCTTGGTCTACAAACAATCATAATAACACGAAAATCAGTAAACAATCACTAATTACCCAAATTGCTAACAATTATACCAACCATAGATTATACCCATGATTTCAATATCCAAATTAGGATTTTTCCCACCATAATTCTCCGATCAAAACTCTTCCCCGTCGATAATTACCCATTAGATTTCGTTCTACGAATCAAAAAATAGATTCGGGGAGTGAAAATCTTACCTTCAACATCAAGAATAGTGGAAAACTTTCATGAAAAGCCCCGGGTTTGTTCCTTAGTTCTCAAGTTTGAAAATTGCAGAATAAAACATTTTTGGGGTTTATTTACGACTTTAAGTCGCGTCTTCCCTGCCATAGCAGCACCTATCCCGCTACAATGGCCCCGCCCTAGCAGCACCAATCCTTCCTCAGTGGCTTTCACAGAAACAGTGAGATATTTTAAGTATTTCAAACCCCCATTTCACAACACACCTTTAACAACGTCACTCAGAAACTACCCATCATGTTAAGATTGATTTCGGGAGTTCTTCTCGCCCAAATTCAATTCCGTAAAGTTGTATGAGTTCCTTATAGACTTATCTATTTGCTCTTATAATCAAATTCATAATTAAATCACTTGATTTTTCCCAATTGATTTTCTATAACAACAGAACCTGGTCATTATAGAGTATGGATTCTATTGTTTCAATGTCTTTCTTGTATTTCAGGTTTGGACATGATGTATGGGCTAGTCCTAATTTCATTCTACTGTACTAGATGGATATTGAGAAAATTGTTTTAGACTCCCGCTTTACTTTTATAAAACTATTGGACTTGAAATGTTGTTTTACTCTTTCATTCTATTTCTTGTGTTATGAATGCTAAGCGGATTGTATTGGGTCCCTCGGGGTCCTATACGCCATGTTACATCTAGGGGTACCCCTAGGTTATGACAATTATGAGCTACGTGATGATATATTGTCTCGCTCATGCTGCCCGAATTGTCCTATACCTTGTTGGGGTGTAAAACACCTCAACTAAGTGGATCCACTAAGCTATGCTGAAAAAGCAATAAGTTATCATGTAAAAAGTATGAACCTTTACCCATGTTGGCAAACTTGGTTTATGACGACTTTGAGTTATCTGAACTCGTCCCCATATCAGTGCATAATACTAATTTCAATAATATATACTCATGCTTATATGTTTAAAACATAATTCTTCCTTTGGTTTGAGATATTTGCTCAAACTACCATCTTAAAAGAGGTAAGTACTCTTGAAATATCTATTGAACTCATAACTCATTTAGAAATCTCAGTTTCTCTTTTATCAATGTAAAAGTTGATACCTCTGGGAATACATAGTCCCCTTATACTCTTACTCAATTCCTACTTGAAAACTTTTTCTCAAAAACATATCAAAATCATATTTTAATATAATTATTGATGACTTGAGAAGTCATATTGCATAAACATTTATGGTATATCTGGATACCATACTTCTAATACATTGATGGCATACTCGATTGTTATACTAATCATGTTTTAGAAACTATTTTCTCAAAACTCATCTTTACTTTCTCAAAACTAAGTTTAAGAACTCAAGTGTTGGCTTTAAAAAGGTTTTAAAAATTTATAACTCAAATCATAGGGTTCATGTGGAATTATCGACATGAACGACTCAACTCAGGGATCGTAATAGCAATAAGGAAACTCAATACTCAAAAGTCAAGCACTCAAGAACTCAAAAATCATAACTCAACAATATTTCTCCTTTGAAAAATATGCAAGCCATAGGGTTAATGCTGAAATATAGACATGAATGAATCTACTCAAGAATTTTAATGCATAACATATAGTAATTCAATAATTAGAAATAGAATTTCAAAAAGAAAGAGGAACTCAAGAACTCAAAATCAACTTATGTGAAGAATACTCAAATCTATGGGTAGAATACTAGATTACTCATTTACTAATTTGAAAGTAGATTTAGGGCGTGCGCACAAACTAGTCCAACAATATGATAGTTTTACATACCTGGAAGAACAAGGTTCTTGAAGAATATTGAAGAAGAATTTGATTTGAAACCTTGAAACCCTAGCTTGAAGGAGAAAAATCAAGAAAACCTTTCTTGAGATTTCTTGAATTAGTTTCTTGAAATTATATGGCCAAAAAATATGATTTTCATTACTGATTCATAATTGTATGGAGGAATTCGAGTTGGAAAGAAATGAATTTTTGGAGAAGGACTTACATTGAAGAAGAATCTTTAAAAAGATTGAAAGAATCTTGAATGGATTCTTCTACTTTGAGTTTTGCCTAAGGGTTTGAGAAAGAAGAGAATGATGGATTAGGAGATGAAAATCTAATTTTTTTTTAGCCTTTAATTAGTCAAGAAAATTTTTTAGGGTTTTCTTAGAGGTAAGAATACAAAAAGGACCCTTTTTAATATTTTCCCGTCGGCTAACTCGTCACTGTGTTGTATCAGGTTACTAAAATGGTCAAAACTTTTTACTCAAAAATCAAATTGTTGCGAAATTTGTGGCATTAGAAAGTATATTCAAATACCTTTAATTTAATATGTTATAGGCCACATAAATCTTTATTCTAAGATATATGGTCATTTGAAGTTGACCCAAGTAAAATCTTTCATCAAACTTAATTGATAAGGAAACATTCAACTCTACTTTGTGCTAGGAGTTTCTAGTGACCTTAATTAATATCCAAAATCATTTCCACATTAAATAATTTACCTTTACATATATGAGCAATTTAATAATCACCTGATATGACCCTACAAGTAAATTAAGAAAGGTTCAAGTCTTAACTTAGAAATTTTCGGGGTGTTACAGTTATAATGAAAAATTATAATTTAAAAGAGTGAATAATATTTGCAATTATTAGTAATGGCTAAGAGAATTTATAATGCAATAACTAAAGAATTGAAGTGCAACAACTGAATTTCTTATTGATTCTTCATTTACTAAAATAAAGAGGATTCTAATTAATTTTACTATTTATTTAGATAATTAATTAGATCATAATGTAGTGTAGGGGAAAATGGTTAGTTGATTAAATTTTAATTTTGTGTAGGGGAAAAGTGGTAATCCAACATTGCATTTTAAAGCTTCTCGTGAGGAGGAGGAGGAGGAGGGAAGAGGAGAGGGGAGAGGGGGAGGGGGAGGAGGATGAGGCATAGGGGGAGGGGGAGGGGGAGGAGGATGAGGCATAGGGGGAGGGGGTCTGGGAGGGGGATGAAGGGGAGTGGGAAGGGGAGGGGGAGAAGGGGGAGGTGGGAGGAGGAGGAAGGACAAGGAGGAGGAGGGGGGGGAGGAGGACGAGGAGGCTGAGGGGGAGGAGCAGGGGGAGGAGGAGGAGGGGGAGGGGTGGAGAATTCCATAAAAATCATTGTAAATAAAGTCCTTCTTATATTCTGAGAATCAACAAAACAACTCGTGACAATTCTATAGATCATGAGAAGTTCAATATTTTTTTAAATAAGATATTCGAAAGCTTACGTCTGCATCACAAGAGAAATTGTTAAGAAAAACAAATCAATTTAAACTACTCCACACTAGCTTCATATATTGGACCAATACATACTATTGTATATAATAAGCAAAAAAAATTATTATTATATCACAAAATATTATTTCCTTCAAGAAGTCGAGGTTCTAGAATATATCTTTTTAGGATGGAATGATGTACTTAATTAGAATAATGGTACCTGAGATTCTACTGATTTTCAAACTCACTCAACGACAATAATCACAAGAAAAGTTTTCATGTGTAAGAAGAGAAGAGTAAAATTAGAAATTTTTGTGGTTGAAAATGAGACAAAATTCCTCTATTTATAGCCAACAAAGGATAGTAGGATCATGTGTTTATTGTGCCTCATCTGAAAAGTCATGAACCTTCAGAAAAGTGAAAATTCTTGAGAAAGTCTCAACTTATCTGAAAAGTCGCAATCCTTTATAAAAGTCACAACTTATCAGAAAAGTCACAACCTATTGGGAATGTTCAACCCTTTTGAAAAGTCACAACTCATTAGAAAAGGCACAACCCTTCGTAAAAGTCAAAACACATCGAAAAAGTTACAACCATTCAAATATGCTATTCAAAAAGAAATATATGGGTGTTTTCTCACAATCTTCATTGTTTTAAGAAGATGAAGAAGAACAGAAAGCTTACAAAATTCGTAGATTAAAAATTTGAGAAAATTCCTTTATTTATAGACAAAAAATGATGATATGAAAAGGGTTTTATCGTGCCTTATCAGATAAGTCACAAGCCTTCAGAAAAATCACAACCATTTGAAAATGTCATAACTCATCAAAAAAGTCACAACTCTTTAAAAAAGTCACAACCCGTCGAAGAAGTCACTACCCATTAATGTGTAAAGGGTTTAGTAATATAATATAGAACAAATAAATAAATAAATATGTGTTTTAAGTTGAGGGTATTATAGTCATTTAACATTCAAGTTAGGGATGTTCATGCTTTTAAGGTAGTATATAAGTATATAAATTTACTTATTTGGTTTAGTTTTTTTATTTATTTATTTTTGATAAAACCAATCCAAATTAAGTATTATCATTTTAAAATTAATTGACTTGAACTACTGGTAAGTGAATAGGGTTAGAGTAGACAATTAATTGACGTGAACGACTAAAAACAACATAACTTGTTCAATACATGAATATGAAGTGAAACCATTTAAACTTTACAATAAGATATACAATAAAAGTAACATGAAAATAATATACTTTACTTTGTAGGGGAGTTTCTCTAACCTACAACCATTACCATGAGCCTAGAAATGATACAACGTTTTGCCCACGTTGCAAGGGTCATCCTACACCTTGTCAGGGTATAGGATGATATTGTGACTATGGATCCATCTAATAGGCCTTCTCGAGGAGTAGCATGAAGAATCAATGGTATCCTATCCTACACTGGCTACGTAGTTTTATGAGACTTGCGAGTTAAAAAAGACTCTAACTCAATTCGGTGCTCGATACTACTCCCAAAATGATCGATATAACTTTATGCTCAATTCATCCATTACAAAGAAGGGACTTTTTACTTTATTGAAGTACTTTTCAAAAACATTAGACGTGCTTGCATTCTTAAAAAATGCACTTGTGAACTTATCTTTCAAGCCCAATAATAAACATAGGTCCATATATATATATATATATATATATATATATATATATATATATATATATATATATATATATATATATATAATATTTGAAGTTCTTATGTTTTTATGAGATAGAACATTTAAGCTTTCTTCTTATCTTACGTAAATTTGGAACGTAAAAGAAGACATGTTGGATGGACACATAGACTCTCCCAAGGATTAATAAAGACATTAAGAGTTCATATTAAGAAGAGAACGTAAGTACGATTTGAAGGAACACATTCGGAATGAAGCACGGGATGAAATGAAACTCATATGACCCTGGCACACTGGTGGCGCGTCGCCCCAGGGATCAAACTGCTGAAGTTAGGCCTTAGAGCACTACTGGCGCGTCACGCCAGGGCCTAAACTATAGAACAAAATTCTTGGCAGTATGGGTGGTGCACCGCCCCAAGCTCCTAGCCACAAAATCTGATGAATTTTTCTTCTCAATTTCAGGTCCTAAAGAATCTAGAAGCAATTGGTTCTTTCCAAATTATCTTTGATTCACAAACCCAACATGAATTCACTAAAATCCCACACAAAATCTACCAAGAAACAACACTTATTTGCAAGAACCTTGCCTCAAGAACTCAAAACCACCATTGTTTAAGAATGGGGCAAAAACTCAAGAACTCTTCAAGAATCTTTACATAAACGATTTTATGGACGAATTAATAAAAGAGTTACATATTTGGCATGAGGACGAACAAGTCCATCACTATGGGAAACCTCACATACCTGGAAAGAATGATTGTTCTTAGAGAAATTACTCAACTCTTGAGTGAACACTTGAAAACCCTCTTTTCCTCTTTTTGAGACATAGCCCTAAAGTTCTAAGTGTTTAGGAATATGAAAAAATAACTTAGTGTCTGATTAGACCCCTAAACTGGGTGGGTAAAATGAAGTCTAGCCTAGTGGGGTAAGGAAAAGACCAAAATACTTCTTTCCTTAAATGGATGGAAAGTCTTAACTAGAGAAGTTTCACTCAAACACCCATACCGTTTTACTCGGATCTCAGAATTTGGAAAACTTGGTGTTGGAAAGAGGACTCAAAGACCTTCAATTTGATACCTCATGGGCCACCTAACTATTTATGTGCCAAAAGATATAGTCGTTTGAAGTTGACCTAGTGTTATCCTTTTATGTTCTCTTTATATATATGTAATTAGGATTAGTTATCTGTGTTGTGTAATAAAGAAACAGAACTACTATTTTCTGGAGCCTTTTCCTTCCGTATGGAAAACTTTATTGGCATATTTGTGTTTAAGATACTTGCACAAACTACCGCTAGTAAATCTACTTGTTTTGTTCTATTTCTTCGGTTCTCTACTTTTTGTTACTATCAGTTTACATTATTCCAAAGGGAAGGTGTAAGAAACTCTTCTAAATCTCCATAATATGGTATCCGACTTAATCTATCAAAGAGAGAGGTTATAAAATTATTATTTGCACGTATAACATACGTGTATAAAAATTTATACAAAAATCATATAAAAATATATGTATAAAAGAGTATATATCAAGTAAATAATGTATATTATTGTAGAATGTGTGTATGGACATGTCTAAAAGATGACATAAATGTATACAAAATATGTGAGAAAAAAGGGTACCTTTTATGCAATGCTTAAAGGAGTACTATTTATTAATATGGAAAGAAAGGAACTTCTAACCTTATGAAAAGAAAAACACTTTTTGCATTTTGTGGAAAAATAAACTTTTATTGAAGAAATAGTATTCTCAAATAATATAAATTTTTTACCTTAAAAAATAAACGAGAAACTAGATTACAAATACTAAATAAAATAAATATTATTTTAAAGAAAAAGACGGTGTAATATTATCTTAATATATATTTATTTATTTTCCCTAAGCATGTAGCAATAGATTTTGTAATTTGAGGATACCTCTTCCCAATGCCCCAAAAGTAAAGTTTTCAGAGGATACCTCTGCCCGAAGCCCCAAAAGTAAAGTTTTCAATCTTTTTTACAATTGTAAGAACATAAACATAGAATTTAAACTTCTTTTGAATATCATTTTCGGGATATATCTCCGAATACATGTATAAACACTTCGTAAAATATAAATGAATAAATAATTATTTAAATAAATGAAAAATATATCTATGTATATATATATATATATATATATATATATATATATATATATATATATATATATATTACAAAAAATAGAATTTTACTGTAGAGTAGACTCAAATGTGTAACTCTACAAAGTCTTAGATATGCCATGGCAACGAAATGGTTGCTCTTATAATCGGCTCTCCAAAATCACCTTGCCAAGATACAAACGTAAAATCTTTTATCTTGTCCTGATAATATATAGTTTCGTCATCATCCAAATTTATATAATTTTTTGCTATAAATGTGTATGCATGTCATTTTATTGTGGATGCCTCAAAAGTTGACGGAAACTCTTTTATTGCCCAAATGTATAGCGCTTGCAAATGTTTAAAAAAATGTAAATAGCATTAGTTAACAAAAATATGAAGATAAAGAGATATGTGAGGTGTTATGATAATGTTGGTACGAAAAATATAAAAGAAAATGCTTGTAAGTATAACGAAAATGTACACAAATTTGTAAGGAAAATCAAGGACACGTAGAAACAATGTAAATAATGTTTATAAAATATAAATAAAATAAACAATATATACAGACGTATAAAGATAATGTATGAAAAGGTAGAAATTGTTGTAAAATTAAGGTGGATGTCCTGTGGGCCACCCATTTGGAAAGTGTCATCACTTGCTAAGGCTGAGCAAAAATCGGGTCAAACCATTAACCCGAACCGATTTTCGGTTTATTGGGATAACGGGTCGGGATATTGGGTAATTGGTTCGGGGCTCGGTTTAGTAATTTTTTTTATTGGATTATCGGTTCGGGGGTCGGGTTGGGGTGCAAAAATCTCGGGGTACCCGATACCCCGATACGACCCTGACCCTTTTTTTTCCCCTAATTTCTAATTTCACAGTTTATTTCTTAGTTAGGGACTAGGGCTTTTAATTTTTGGGAATTGAAAGTTTGAACTCGCCTGACACTCTCACTCTCTCGTCTCCAACTCTTCACGCCGCTGCGTGAGTCTCGTTTCTCCAAGAAAACTCAAGCATCCGGCGACGACTACTCGACAAGCTCAGGCGTCCGGCGACCGCGAACTTGACTCCAGTCCGGCGGAGGCAACGAGTCGACGACTACTCCGACACTTAGGCGAGGACGCAACACTGGTACTTTAAAAGCTTCCTCTGTTGCTTCTTTATCTTTTAAATATCAGTATTCCACAATTTCACCCATTGTCTTACCATCTTCTGGTACTTTTCCCATTGTAAAAGGATCTATTATATATATTCACGGCCTCTAAACAAAGTTTTTGCACTCCTTGTCTAGCTTTCACTTGGTATTTTTATTTTGGAGGCCGCAGAGAATCCCACTCAGGCTTCCACAAACAATATTATGTACCTGCAGGACCATGTATCTCTAATTCTATGTTATTCCATATGTGTGGTGTACTCGAACTCAAGTTCCTCAATTTTGGAAATAATTTGTGGAGGTGGGGATGAACCACCTGTCATTATGTTAACCTCGTGTGGAAGTGGAAACTGCCTGTCATTATGTTAACCTCGTGTGGAAGTGGAATTATGTCATTCACTTAATTTCAAGATTTTACTATGAAGTGTGATGTTTGGATTTGAATAATGAGAAAACTACAATTGAAATAGTTGAATAGGCATTACTGTTTTATTTGAATTGGCATTTGGTTTGTTTGGCACTTTGGCTCATTTGCTTGTATTTGATATTTTTTCACAGTTTTTGGTGAATGTATCATGGCTGAAAATATAATAATTGATAAGGTTGTTGGTGAAAGTGGAGCCTCTAATTCAAATGTAATAGGTCAAAGTCAAACTGTTGAGTCCCAAGTAAAGAAAGGAAGGAAAAAAAGATCTCGTGCGTGGGATCATTTTTCTCGTAAAACTGATTCCGATGGAAATGAAAAGGGCGTTTGCAACTACTGTAAGAAAGAGTATTTTCCTGACACAAAAGAACATGGTACGACATCAATGCTTACTCATATAGCCAAATGCCCAAAGATGCCTTATAATATTGATATTAAACAATCAAAATTAGCATTTCAACCAATGATAGGGGGTAACAAGGGTGATGTAGCTGTTGTTCCATGGAAATTTGACCAGGAAGAGTGTAGAAAGGCCTTGTGTCGTATGGTAATTATTGATGAACTTCCTTTCAGATTTGTTGAAAAGGAAGGTTTTAAACAATTTATGAAAGTAGCACAACCTTGTTTCCATATTCCTTCCCGTACCACTGTGACTCGTGATTGTTTTGATCTTTTTGATGAAGAAAAACATAAATTGATGGCTGTTTTTAAGGAAACACAACAAAGGGTGTCTTTAACCACGGATACTTGGACTTCCATTCAAAGAATCAATTATATGGTCATTACTGCTCATTGGATTGATAAAAATTGGACTTTGCATAAATGAATTATCAATTTTTGTCCAATCTCTAGTCATAGAGGTGAAGATCTTGGAAAGTCTATCAATGAGTGCTTAAATGAGTGGGGATTGCATCGAATTTTCACTGTTACAGTTGATAATGCTGGTTCAAATAGTGTGGCTATAACTGAGTTGTCTAAGCAATTAACTAAATGGGGGACCAACCTAATGGGTGGTAGTCACCTTCATATAAGGTGTATGGCTCATATTGTAAATCTTATTGTTCAAGACGGTACAAAAGAAGCAAATGTGTGTATTGAACGGGTTAGGCAAACAGTGAGATACATCAAGCAATCTCCTGCTAGGTGGAAAAAGTTTCAAGAATGTTGTGAAGATGAAAATCTTGCTAAAAAGTCTTTATGCTTGGATGTTCCTACAAGGTGGAATTCCACCTACATGATGTTGAATCGGGTTATTGAATATGAAGGTGCAATTGTAGAGTATGTCGATCGTGATATTGGCTTGACACTACATCTTAAGTTTGTTGATATTGTGGATAAAAATTCTACAGGTACACTTTTGAGTAGTGATTGGGAGGGCGTAAAGAGAATTACAAAATTTCTTGAAATGTTTTTTAATCTTACTTTGAAGATATCTGGATCACGATATGTTACATCAAATCTTCATTTTCTTGAAATTTGTCGAGTTGGTGTTTACTTGAATCAATTGATATCAAATGAAGATCATGTTTTGGCTAAAATGGCAGAAAATATGAAGGAGAAATTTGACAAATATTGGGGTGATACTGAAAAAATGAATAAGATGGTTTTCATACCATGTGTTTTGGATCCTCGTCACAAATTTTGCACTCTTAGCTTTGCACTTAAAAAGATGTTTGGAGAAAAGGGGGCTGCTGTAGAAATTGGTGTGCGAACATACATGGAATCTTTGTTTAATGAGTATACAAAGCCTATTTCAAATGATAAAAATGGTCAATGTTCTTCAACTGAGGTGGATACTTCTAATTCAAGGTCTGTTGATTCAAGGTCTGTAGGAGGCTTGGGAAATTTTTTTGAGGAATTATAAAAACATACATCTGAAAGGGGAGGAGAAAGTTCAAAGTCAGAATTAGCTAAATATCTTGATGAAGAAATTGAAGTTGGAAAATCAGATTTTGATGTATTGCTTTGGTGGAAAGTTAACTCACCTAGATTTCCACATCTTTCTGAGATGGCTCGAGATGTGTTGGCTATTCCCGTTTCAAGTGTGGCGTCTGAATGTGCTTTTAGTACTGGAGGGCGCATACTTGATTCATTTAGGAGTTCATTAACTCCTAAATTGGTACAAGCTCTAGTGTGCCTTCAAGATTGGCTTCGGAGTGAGTCACAACCCATAAGTATTGAGGAAGATTTAGATTTTCTTGAGCAACTTGAAGAAGGTAAGAAAAGAACCTCATTGATGTAAAATTGTGAATAGTTTATTTAATATTTTTATTGTTTAAGCCTTGAGCCTTGACTTGTTATCGTATTTCTCTCTAGATTTGGCTAAACTTGGAAAAGAACTTTGCATTGATGATATGTAAAATTGGAGGTATCCTTCACTAACTCTACTAAAGGAGAAGGAAGGTAGATGTCTTACTATTGAGGTGGATTTTTATATACATGTGTTCCATGGATGAATCTACAAATGAACGAAAACTGTAGGTCTGAGCAGAGGTAGCTTCGTGTGAAGAGATGGATTATGTAGCTATTTTTTGGTACTTGGATAAGGTTGTCTCCTTTAGGAAATTCAAAGATCTACATAGGCAGTCCCAGTTAGTTGGAATTAAGTGATAGTCAAGTTAGTATGTTTCTTAAAATCCAATATTTGGTAGGAGTCTTTGAGTCTTAATAGAGACTTATATGTTATTTGAAAAATGTAGAGAACTTCTAGTCCTAACTAACTTATAAACTATTGGAAGGATTCAAATAGCCGACCCCAATTTGCTTGGAATTGAAACATAATTGTTATTGATGTTCTTTAGGAAGTTCTGGTTGCCCCAGAATAAGACGATGAGCATCAATTGTTGGCCCTAGTACTCTGGTAAATAGAGCAGAATTGTGTTGCTGACTTGTTGTCTGTTGTGTTGCTGGCTTGCTGTCTGTTGTGTTAGGCTTGTTGTCTGTTGTGTTGCTGGCTTGCTGTTATGTTGCTGGCTTGTTGTTGCGTTGCTGGCTTGTTGGTGTGTACTTGTGTTGCTGGCTATGAGTTGCTGGCTTGCTAGTGTGTTGCTGTTTAGTTGGAATCATCTGAAATGTGAAGATAGTGCTAGTAAACAATGGGCATTTGTTAACGTCTGCCATTTCTTGCTGTATCAATAGACATATAATTTCATTGCTTTGATGTACCCTCGTCAGTGACATGTTTTATGCTAGCCTTCAGAAGCATTTGCTGTAACCTTCTCTTGTGTTATTTTCCAAAGGCCATCTATGTAGAGAGGTTGTGGTGTTTTCTCTGTTTTGTGCTCTAAATGTATGTAAATAATTACATGAAGTTGATTAGTTTAATTGTATTGTCTTCAATTCTTCATGTGATTTTTTATTTTAAAAAATTGTGTGATATGTTAACGGTTAACCCGATAACCGATTAACCGATAACTTAATGGTTCTTTAACGGTTTAGCTAGTCTACAAACCGATAATCGATAAGCAAAACCGATAATGTTTAAAACCGAACTGAACCGACCGATATGCAGCCTTATCACTTGCAATGTTAAATGGATATCATGTGGGGTCACCCATTTGTGCAGTGTCATCACTTGCCTGTTAAATGAATGTCATGTGAGGGGCCACCCATTTGAAGACTATCATCACTTGGCCAATTAGAAAACTTCTTAATAGCCAAGTATTAGTTTGTACATTACTTGTTGGTTAAAAATAGCCATTACTTCATTTACGAAAATAAATATATATAGATTGCAACACATCACCCTCTCTTTTTTCTTGTTCTTATTTTCAATTTAGTTTATTAAAATTAGTTTGCTATGCTAGTTATTTATAACACGTTATCAGCACAAGACTCCGGCAACGCAAGTTACCATAAATAGGTAAACAAAGTAAGGATTTTATTTTTCTAAAAATGTCTACTAATTCTAAACTTGATTTTCTTGCCTTGGATATATCGGGCAAAGGATAATCGTCAAAGATACTAGACGCTGAAATCCATATGGATGCGATGCATCAAAGATAATTACCAGGAATCCCACCAAGATCGTGCCAAATCTATGATATTTCTCCACCACCATCTTGACAAGGGGTTGAAAATGTAACACCTCACTATTAAAGATGCCCTTATATTGTGAATAATTTGAAAGATATACATGACCACTTGAGGTTGGTTATTCTTCCAAAAGTGTGTCACGATTTGTTCAATTTTAGATTACTAGACTTTAAAAGTATAACTAATTATAATTCTTCCATGTATAGAATTATATCAAAGTTAAATTATGCGGAGAAGAGGTGTTAAGCTTGAGAAAGCATACTTCACATTTCCTGCCTCGAGTATGCTCTTGTAGTAGCAATATCAAGAAATGGATTTTAAGAAATATTCTAAATTACTTTCATATCTTTTTATTGTTGAACAACATAACGACCTTTTGACGAAAAATCATTATTGTCGGGCCGTTGGTTCTATGCCACTCCCTGATGTGAATCATGCAAATTATCACCAACGAGAAAGAGGGGAGAGTTGGCAAAATAGCCACCTTAAAGACTTAATGTGTCATTAAGTCACAAGACTTGAATAATTTGTGGTATACCCACTATTAATGACATCATTCACATGTTCTAATTGGCACATACAAAAGACCTCACTAAGTCTTTATATCTCCACTTTGGTCCCCCCTCCCCCCCCCCCCTCTCTTTTCCAACTAATTTGGAATAATATATATTTATTTGCATTTGTTAAAAATTACATTAGAAAAAAGAAAAAATCCAAATGGGAAATAAGAGCAGCTTATTTTTGTTGTTGTCGAAACTGACGATTCCGGCGAGATTTCCAGCCAAAATATCCATTTTCAAGGTAAAATCATATCATATCCTACTCCATTTTCATTTTTACTCCATTTTATTTCAAAAACCAAGCTTCAAAATGATTTTCCCACCATTTTAGAAATTTGAGAAATCTTTCATAATAATCACTTGATAACTCATTATAGATAGCATTAAAAATATGTTTCGCCATTGCAGGAACTGAACATTGAACCACGATCTCATTCAGTCGC
Organism: Solanum bulbocastanum; assembly: GCA_037074985.1. NCBI lineage: Eukaryota > Viridiplantae > Streptophyta > Magnoliopsida > Solanales > Solanaceae > Solanum > Solanum bulbocastanum. The sequence continues at coordinate 19,277,448 of CM073604.1, forward strand.
GTTTCTGTACGGATGTCGTACTTCATCGATCGTTAACGACTGATATTGTATTCTAGTATCTATCTTTGTAGTCTATAAATGTAGTAGTTGAATTTGTTGTTGCTAGTGGTGATTATATGGGAGTATGGGAGGAGACTCCCTAAACCTGGAATTGGAAATGTTTTAGTAAGACAATAGTGCCCATTGCGTTGCGCCGAAATGGTTCATATGACAATATGATTGCAAGTGTAATTGAGGTCGGTCAGTTAACCTGCGAGCCAAATGACTTGGTGATTAGCTATCAAATGAATGGGAGGGGAAAAATACATCCCACATTCATAAAAAAATAATCGGCAGATTAGCTTGTACATGTTAGATATTGGTATAGATGGCTCTAGGCCTACATTGAGGATACACGTCAATGCGAGGCCTCCAATTGAACCAACAAATCAGTTAACGATGACAATGATACTATTGGAAATGAAATATTGGGTGATCATTTAAAGGAGAGATTGGGTGATCATTCAAAGAAGAGTTTGGGTGATCATTCAATGAATATTCATGATGATCCAACTAATGTGGAAAATCAGTCAGTAGATGCAGAAGATCCCGACCGCAAATGTTGTGAAGAAATGCAGGGAGAATAGGAATTGAGATCATAACCAAACTTTTAGTAACAAGAATGAGTTGCAATTTTTATTAGCCAAATCGGCAGTAGAAAAGTCTTTTGATTTTGCCACTTTGAGTTGTACTAAATATTTAAAGGTGAACTGTGTATCTCAAAATTGTGCACGGATGTTGCGGACAAGGAATATGAGTGTTCGAATAGTTTTCGTATCTACAAGTATATTGGCGAGCATAGTTCGAGCGTGGAACATGCCAACAGTAGCCATAGAAAAATCTCAATCAAAGTCATTGCTTCACTTTGTGTTAATATGTATCGTGATGGCAAGGGTCCAAATGTTATAGAGATTCAAAGGGTTATGTTTAATTTTTTTTGTTGTAGTCCAAGCTATTGAAAATGTTGGATGGGAGGTGTAGTTGCCAAGGAAATGGTTTGAGGGAAAGCAGAGAACAAATATTCATACATACCGGCACTACTAAAAAATTGTCAAAAAAAGACAGCAAAAAGCGACGGACTCCGTCGCTTTTCGAGTCAAAATCGATGAAAAAGTGACGCAGTCACTTCCATCGCTTTTTAGCTCGACGCTTTTCAAAAAGCAACGGACTACGTCACTAAAAAGCGACGGATTGCGTCGCTTTTCAAAAGCAACGGACGGCATCACCAAAAAGCGACAGACTACGTCTCTTTTTGCCTTTTTTTAATTATTTTCATAAAAGCGACAGACTTCGTCTCTTTATTTTAATTTTCATTTTTTTAATTTCTAAAATGCGACGCTGTCCGTCGCTTTTCTGGGACTTTTAAAAAAATAAAACCCAGAAAAGCGACGGACAAAACCACGTTGTCCGTTGCTTTTCTAGGATTTTAAAAAAAGATAGAATTCAAAAAAGTGACAAAAACAACCACGCTGTCCGTCGCTTTTTCTGCAATATTTTTGCCAGCCCAAACTGGCAGTTTCTACTGCACACCTGCAAATACAATTCAATTCAATTCTACACTATTCAGACCAATAAAACACACAATTATAAACAATCTAAACAAAACATAAAATAATATTCAAAAGTATCTAAATCATAAATTAAAGAATTATAAAGTCTTTAAAAATTTGTTTCAAAAAGTTCATAAATGTCCAGAGTTCTAAACTAGGCAGTGAGATCTACATAATCATCCTCATCACTCTCGTCGTCGGTGTCATCGGGAGCCGAAGTAGTAGGTCAACGAGCGAGGTTCATCACTTGTTCTTTGATTTGCTAAACGGTCTCATTCATGCTTTCTTTTTCAGCTATTCTTCTCCGCTCCGACTCTGCTAGTGCCGCTGTAAGTTTAGCTATTTGATCCGACATAACACCATCAAGTGCCTCGGCTTGACGTGATGATCCAATACCTTCTAAGCTTGACTAGAGTCGTCTAATATCATTTCAATAAAATTTCTAACACCATCAATAAACTCAGGTTTCAAACCAGCACCAGTTTCATAATGCATATTATACATCCACAAACGATGATCCATGTACAAAAATATAAATATTCAATTATATTATAAATAATTATTTATTTTAACTTATTTAAACAATATAACAACTTTAACTAGTTTAGTTTTGACTTAATACAACAACTAAATCTACCAACTAAACCACATTATTTATTTTAACTTATTTAAACAACTTAACAACTTTTTAACCTGAACTAATTTAGTTTTGACTTAATTCCAACGACTAAATCCATCAACAAAACCACATTATTTATTTTAACTTATTTAAACAACTTAACAACTTTAACTAGTTTAGTTTTGACTTAATACAACAACTAAATCCACCAACTAAGCCACATTATTTATTTTAACTTATTTAAACAACATAACAACTTTAACTAGTTTAGTTTTGACTTAATACAACAACTAAATCCACCAACTAAATCACATTATTTATTTTAACTTATATAAAAAAACTTAATAACTTTTTAACTTGAACTAGTTTAGTTTTGACTTAATTCCAACGACTAAATCCATAAACAAAATCACATTATTTATTTTAACTTATTTAAACAACTTAATAACTTTTTAACTTAAACTAGTTTAGTTTTGACTTAATTCCAATGATTAAATTCATCAACAAAACCACATTATTTATTTTAACTTATTTAAACAACTTAACAACTTTAACTAGTTTAGTTTTGACTTAATACAACAACTAAATCCACCAACTAAACCACATTATTTATTTTAAGTTATTTAAACAACATAAATTTAACTAGTTTAGTTTTAACTTAATACAACAACTAAATCCACCAACTAAACGACATTATTTATTTTAACTTATTTAAACAACTTAATAACTTTTTAACTTGAACTAGTTTAGTTTTGACTTAATTCCAATAACTAAATTCATCAACAAAACCACATTATTTATTTAACTTATTTAAATAACTTAAAAAAAAATTTAACTTGAACTAGTTTAGTGTTGGTACTTTTGCTTAACAAATATATTATTTCAAAATTTAAAGCAAAGTGTCAACACTAGATGGACACAAATCGATCTTGCAAGAAAATCAATTTTGTCATCAATAGGATCAACTAGTGTTGGTACTTATGCTTAACAAACACATTATTCCTAAATTAAAGCTTAATATCAACACTAGATGGACACAAATTGATCTTACAAGAAAATCAATTTTGTCATCAATAGGATCAACTAGTGTTGATACTTATACTTAGCAAACAATTATTCCTAAATTAAAGCTAAGTGTCAACACCAAATGGACACAAATCGATCTTGCAATAAAATCAATTTTGTCATCAATACGATCAACTAGTGTTGGTACTTATGCTTAACAACACATTATTCCTAAATTAAAGCTTAATATCAACACTAGATGGACACAAATAGATCTTGCAAGAAAATCAATTTTGTCATCACTAGGATCAACTAGTGTTGGTACTTATGTTTAACAAACACATTATTCCTAAATTAAAGCTAAGTGTCAACACTAGATGGACACAAATCAATCTTGCAATAAAATCAATTTAGTCATCAATAAGATCAACTAGTGTTGGTACTTATGCTTAACAAACACATTATTCCTAAATTAAAGCTTAATATCAACACTAGATGGACACAAATCGATCTTGCAAGAAAATCAATTTTGTCATCAATATGATCAACTAGTGTTGGTACTTATGCTTAACAAATATATTATTCGTAAAATTAAAGCTAAGTATTGATACTAGATGGACACAAACACATTATTGAAAACAATTGTACTTGAACTTAAGAAACTTACCAACCTTATCTTCAACTTTGATGAAAGAAGCAATATAGTCTTTTATCAACTTTTTTAGATGTTGAGCTTCCTCAGTTGTCTAGCACGAAAAGTCTTTAAATTAGTTAAATATAAAATTCAAATCCAAGAATATTAGTTATATATATATATATATATATATATATATATATATATATATATATATATATATATATATATATATATATATTCAAGTTTTAATAAGTTCAAGTTTCAATTCAAGTTCATATCTAATTTCTAAACTTTATTAGTTATATATTCAAGCTAATTAGTTCCAACTTCAAGTTCAAATTTCAAGCTCATATTCCTAATTAAGTTCAATTTATAGTAAATTCAAGTTATGATTAATTATGAGTTCTAACTAAGTTGTAATTCAAATCCCTAAAATTTCAAATTCAAACTAGCTAGCTATTCCTTATCCCAAATTCAAACTATTAGTCCTAAAATCTCAATAATAATTTAAACTAACTCAAATAATACCCAAATTCAAACAACTCCCCAAATATAATTCAAACTATTAGTCCTAAATTCCAAATTCAAACTAGTCTTAAAATCACAAATTGGAAGTACTCCTAGAATTCAAAAACCAAACTATAGTGCTAAAATCACAAATTCAAACTATTAGTAGTCCTAAAATCTCAATAATAATTGAAACTAGCCCTATATTCAAATTTTAAACCAGTCTTAAAATCACAAATTCAAACTAGTCCAAAAATCCAAAAATCTAACTAGTACTAAAATCCTATATTCAAACTAGCCAGCTATTCCTAATTCCAAATTCAAATTATTCGTCCTAAAATCTCAATAATAATTTAAACTAATTCAAATAATACCCAAATTCAAACTACTCCCCAAATATAATTCAAACTATTAGTCCTAAATTCCATATTCAAACTAGTCTTAAAATCACAAATTGGAAGTACTCCTAGATTTCAAAAATCAAACTATAGAGCTAAAATCCCAAATTAAAACAATTAGTAGTCCTAAAATCTCAATAATAATTCAAACTAGTCCTAACTTCAAAATTCAAACTAGTCTTAAAATCACAAATTCAAACTAGTCCTAAAATCCCAAAATCATCTAGTGCTAAAATCCTAAATTCAAACTAGCTAGCTATTCCTAATCCCAAATTCAAACTATTAGTCCTAAAATCTCAATAATAATTTAAACTAACTCAAATAATACCCAAATTCAAACAACTCCCCAGATATAATTCAAACTATTAGTCCTAAATTTCAAATTCAAACTAGTCTTAAAATCACAAATTGGAAGTACTCCTAGAATTCAAAAACCAAACTATAGTGCTAAAATCCCAAAATTCAAACAATTAGTAGTCCTAAAATCTCAATAATGATTCTAACTAGTCCTAAATTCAAAATTCAAACTAATCTTAAAATCAAAAATTCAAACTAGTCCTAAAATTCCAAAATCTAACTAGTGCTAAAATCCAAAATTCAAACTAGCTAGCTATTCCTAATCCCACATTCAAACTATTAGTCCTAAAATCTCAATAATAATTCAAACAAACTCAAATAATATCCAAATTCAAACAACTCCCCAAATATAATTCTAACTATTATTCCTAAATTTCAAATTCAAACTAGTCTTATAATCACAAATTGGAAGTACTCCTAGAATTCAAAAACCAAACTATGGTGCTAAAATCCCAAATTCAAACTATTAGTAGTCCCAAAATCTGAATAATAATTCAAACTATAGTCCTAAATTTAAAATTCAAACTAGTCTTAAAATCACAAAATCAAAATAATCCTAAATTCCCAAAATCTAGTTAGCGCTAAAATCCTAAATTCAAACTAGCTAGCTATTCCTAATCCCAAATTCAGACAATTAGTCCTAAAATCTGAATAATAATTCAAACTAACTCAAATAATACCCAAATTCAAACAACTCCCCAAATATAGTTCAAACTATTAGTCCTAAAATCCATATTCAAACTAGTCTTAAAATTACAAATTGGAAGTACTGCTAGAATTCAAAAACCAAACTGTAGTGCTAAAATCCCAAATTCAAACTATTACTAGTCCTAAATTCTCAATAATAATTCAAACTAGTCCTAAATTTAAAATTTAAACTAGTCTTAAAATCACAAATTCAAACTAGTCCTAAAATCCTAAAATATAACTAGTGCTAAAATCCTATATTCAAACTAGCTAGCTATTCCTAATCCCAAATTCAAACAATTAGACCTAAAATCTCAATAATAATTCAAACTAACTCAAATAATACCCAAATTCAAACAACTCCCCAAATATAATTCAAACTATTAGTCCTAAATTTCAAATTCAAACAAGTCATAAAATCACAAATTGGATGTACTCCTAGAATTCAAAAGCCAAACTATAGAGCTAAAATCCCAAATTCAAACTATTAGTAGTCCTAAAATCTCAATAATAATTCAAACTAGTCCAAATTTCAATATTCAAACTAGTCTTAAAATCACAATTTCAAACTAGTGCTAAAATCCCAAAATCTAACTAGTGCTAAAATCCAAAATCCAAAATTCAAACTAGCTAGCTATTCCTTATTCCAAATTCAAGCTATTAGTCCTAAAATCTCAATAATAATTTAAACTAACTCAAATAATACCCAAATTCAAACAACTCCCCAAATATAATTCAAATTATTCCAAATTCAAACTAGTCTTAAAATCACAAATAAGAAGTACTCCTAGAATTCAAAAGCCAAACTATAGTGCTACAATCCCAAATTCAAACAATTAGTAGTCCTAAAATCTCAATAATTATTCAAACTATAGTGCTAAATTCTAAATTCAAACTAGTTTTAAAATCACAAATTCAAACTACTCCTAAATAACAAAATCTAACTAGCGCTAAAATCATAAATTCAAACTACCTAGCTATTCCTAATCCCAAATTCAAACAATTAGTCCTAAAATCTCAATAATAATTCAAACTAATTCAAATAATACCCAAATTCAACAACTCCCAAAATATAATTCAAACTATTAGACCTAAATTCAAAATTCCAACTAGTCTTAAAATCACAAATTGGAAGTACTCCTAGAATTCAAAAATCAAACTATAGTGCAAAAATCCCAAATTTAAATTATTAGTAGTCCAAAAATCTCATCAATAATTCAAACTAGTCCTAAATTCAAAATTCTAACTAGTCTTAAAATCACAAATTCAAACTAGTCCTAAAATCCCAAAATCTAACTAGTGCTAAAATACTATATTTAAACTAGCTAGCTATTCCTAATACCAAATTAAAACAATTAGTCCTAAAATCTCAATAATAATTTAAACTAACTCAAATAATAGCCAAATTCAAACAACTCCCCAAATATAATTCAAACTATTAGTCCTAAATTCCAAATTCAAACTAGTCTTAAAATCACAAATTAGAAGTACTCCTAGAATTAAAAAACCAAACTATATTGCTAAAATCCAATATTCAAACTATTAGTAGTCCTAAAATCTCAATAATAATTCAAACATTTGTCCTAAATTCAAACTATAAACTAGTCTTAAAATCACAAACTCAAACAATTAGTCCTAAAATCTCAATAATAATTCAAACTAATTCAAATAATACCCAAATTCAACAACTCCCCAAATATAATTCAAACTATTAGTCCTAAATTCCAAATTCCAACTAGTCTTAAAATCACAAATTGGAAGTACTCCTAGAATTCAAAAATCAAACTATAGTGCAAAAATACCAAATTCAAATTATTAGTAGTCCTAAAATCTCATTAATAATTCAAACTAGTCCTAAAATCCCAAAACCTAACTAGTGCTAAAATCCTATATTTAAACTAGCTAGATATTCCTAATCCCAAATTCAAACAATTAGTTCTAAAATCTCAATAATAATTTAAACTAACTCAAATAATACCCAAATTCAAACAACTCCCCAAATATAATTCAAACTATTAGTCCTAAATTCCAAATTCAAACTAGTCTTACAATTACAACTAGGAAGTACTCCTAGAATTCAAAAATCAAACTATAGTGCTAAAATCCCAAATTCAAACTATTAGTAGTCCTAAAATCTCTATAATAACTCAAACTAGTCCTAACTTCAAAATTCAAACTAGTTTTAAAATAACAAATTCAATCTAGTCTTAAAATCCCAAAATATAACTAGTTCTAAAATCCTATATTCAAACTAGATAGATATTCCTAATCCCAAATTCAAACTATTAGTCCTAAAATCTCAATAATAATTAAAACTAACACAAATAATACACAAATTCAAACAACTCCCCAAATATAATTAAAACTATTAATCCAAAATTCCAAATTCAAACTAGACTTAAAATCACAAATTAGAAGTACTCCTAGAATTCAAAAACCAAACTATATTGCTAAAATCCCAAATTCAAACTATTAGTAGTCCTAAAATCTCAATAATAATTCAAACTATACTCCTAAATTCAAAATATAAACTAGTCTTAAAGTCACAAAATAAAACTAGTCCTAAAATTACAAAATCTAACTACAGCTAAAATCCTAAATTCAAACTAGATAGCTATTCCTAATCCCACATTCAAACTATTAGTCCTAAAATCTCAGTAATAATTCAAACTAACTCATATTATACCCAAATTCAAACAACTCCCCAAATATAATTCAAACTATTTGTCCTAAATTCTAAATTAAAACTAGTCTTAAAATTACAAATTGGAAGTACTCCTAGAATTCAAAAATCAAACTATAGTGCTAAAATCCAAAATTCAAACTATTAGTAGTCCTAAAATCTCAATAATAATTCAAACTAGTCCTAAATTCAAAATTTAAACGAGTCTTAAAATCATAAATTCAAACTAGTCTTAAAATCCCAAAATCTAACTAGTGCTAAAATCCTATATTAAAACTAGCTAGTTATTCCTAATCCCAAATTTAAACAATTAGTCCTAAAATTTCAATAATAATTTAAACTAACTCAAATAATACCCAAATTCAGACAACTCCCCAAATATAATTCAAACTATTAGTCATAAATTGCAAATTCTAACTAGTCTTAAAATCACAAATTGGAAGTACTCCTAGAATTCAAAAACCAAACTATATTGCTAAAATTCCAAATTCAAACAATTAGTTGTCCTAATATCTCAATAATAACTAGTCCTAAATTCAAAATTCAATCTAGTCTTAAAATCACAAATTCAAACTAGTCCTAAAATTCCAAAATCTAACTACTGCTAAAATCCTAAATTCCAACTAGCTAGCTATTCCTAATCCCACATTCAAACTATGAGTCCTAAAATCTCAATAATAATTCAAACTAACTCAAATAATTCCCAAATTCAAGAAACGCCCCAAATATAATTTAAACTATTATTCCTAAATTCATTATTCAAACTAGTCTTATAATCATAAATTGGAAGTACTCCTAGTTTTCAAAAACAAAACTATTGTTCTAAAATCCCAAATTCAAACTATTAGTAGTCTTAAAATCTAAATAACAATTCAAACTATAGTCCTAAATTTAAAATTCATACTAGTCTTAAAATCACAAATTCAAACTAGTCGTAAATTCCTAAAATCTAACTATTGTTAAAATCCTAAATTCAAACTAGCTAGCTATTCCAAATCCCAAATTGAAACAATTAGTCCTAAAATCTCAATAATAATTCAAACTAACTCAAATAATACCCAAATTCAAACAACTCCCCAAATATAATTCAAACTATTAGTCCTAAATTTCAAATTCAAACTAGTCTTAAAATCACAAATTGGAAGTACTCCTAGAATTCAAAAACCAAACTATAGTGCTAAAACCCCAAATTCAAACTATTAGTAATCCTAAAATCTCAATAATTATTCAAACTATAGTCCTAAATTTAAAATTCAAATTAGTCTTAAAATCACAAAATCAAACTAGTCCTAAATTCCCATAATTTAACTAGTGCTAAAATACTAAATTCAATCTATCTAGCTTCTCCTAATCCCAAATTCAAACAATTAGTTCTAAAATCTCAATAATAAATCAAATTAACTCAAATAATACCAAAATTCAAACAACTCCCCAAATATAATTCAAACTATTAGTCCTAAATTGCAAATTCTAACTAGTCTTAAAATCACAAATTGGAAGTACACCTAGATTCAAAAACCAAACTATAGTGCTAAAATTCCAAATTCAAACTATTAGTAAACCTAAAATCTCAATAATAATTCAAACTATAGTCCTAAATTCAAAATTTAAACTAGTCTTAAAATCACAAATTCAAACTAGTCCAAATATCCCAAAATCTAACTAGTGCTAAAATACTATATTCAAACTAGAGAGCTATTCCTAATCCCAAATTCAAACTATTAGTCCTAAAATCTCAATATTAATTTAAACTAACTCAAATAATACCCAAATTCAAACAACTCCCCAAATATAATTCAAATTATTAGTCCTAAATTGCAAATTCTAACTAGTCTTAAAATCACAAATTGGAAGTACTCCTAGAATTCAAAAACCAAACTATAGTGCTAAAATTCTAAATTCAAACACTTAGTAGTCCTAAAATCTCAATAATAACTAGCCCTCAATTCAAAATTCAATATAGTCTTAAAATCACAAATTCATACTAGTCCTAAAATTCCAAAATCTAACTATTGCTAAAATCTTAAATTCCAACTAGCTTGCTATGCCTAATCCCACATTCAAACTATTAGTCCTAAAATCTCAATAATAATTCAAACTAACTCAAATAATACCGAAATTCAAGCAACTCCCCAAATATAATCAAAATTATTATTCCTAAATTCCAAATTTAAACTAGTCTTATAATCACAAATTAGAAGTACTCTTAGAATTCAAAAACAAAACTATAGTGCTAAAATCCCAAATTCAAACTATTAGTAGACTTAAAATCTCAATAACGATTCAAACCATAGTCCTAAATTTAAAATTCAAACTAGTCTTAAAATCACAAATTCACACTAGTCCTAAATTCCTAAAATCTAACTAGTGTTAAAATCCTAAATTCAAACTACCTAGGTATTTCAAATCCCAAATTCAAACAATTAGTCCTAAAATCTCAATAATAATTCAAACTAACTCAAATAATACCCAACTTCAAACAACTCCCCAAATATAATACAAATTATTAGTCCTAAATTCCAAATTGAAACTAGTCTTAAAATAACAAATTGGAAGTACTCCTAGTATTCAAAAACCAAACTATAGTGCTAAAATCCCAAATTCAAACTATTCGTAGTCCTAAAATCTCAATAATAATTCAAACTAGTACTAAATTCAAAATTTAAACTACTCTAAAAATCACAAATTCAAACTAGTCCTAAAATCTCTATAATAATTCAAACTACTCCTAACTTCAAAATTCAAACTAGTTTTAAAATAACAAATTCAATCTAGTCCTAAAATCCCAAAATATAACTGGTTCTAAAATCCTATATTCAAACTAGATAGTTATTCCTAATCCCAAATTCAAACTATTAGTCCTAAAATCTCAATAATAATTCAAACTAACACAAATAATACACAAATTCAAACAACTACCCAAATATAATTAAAACTATTAATCCAAAATTCCAAATTCAAACTAGACTTAAAATCACAAATTAGAAGTACTCCTAGAATTAAAAAACCAAACTATATTGCTAAAATCCCATATTCAAACTATTAGTAGTCCTAAAATCTCAATAATAATACAAACTATAGTCCCAAATTCAAAATATAAACTAGTCTTAAAATCACAAATTCAAACTATTCCTAAAATTACAAAATCTAACTACAGCTAAAATCCTAAATTCAAACTAGCTAGCTATTCCTAGTCCCACATTCAAACTATTAGTCCTAAAATCTCAGTAATAATTCAAACTAACTCATATTATACCCAAATTCAAACAACTCCCCAAATATAATTCAAACTATTTGTCCTAAATTCCAAATTAAAACTAGTCTTAAAATTACAAATTGGAAGTACTCCTAGAATTCAAAAACAAAACTATAGTGCTAAAATCCAAAATTCAAACTATTAGTAGTCCTAAATTCTCAATAATAATTCAAACTAGTCCTAAATTCGAAATTTAAACAAGTCTTAAAATCACAAAATCAAACTAGTCCTAAAATTCCAAAATCTAACAAGTGCTAAAATTCTATATTCAAACTACATAGCTATTCCTAATCCCACATTCAAACTATTAGTCCTAAAATCTCAGTAATAATTCAAACTAACTCATATTATACCCAAATTCAGACAACTCCCAAAATATAATTCAAACTATTTCTCCTAAATTCCAAATTAAAACTAGTCTTAAAATTACAAATTGAAAGTACTCCTAGAATTCAAAAACCAAACTGTATTGCTAAAATCCAAAATTCAAACTATTAGTAGTCCAAAAATCTCAATAATAATTCAAACTAGTCCTAAATTCAAAATTTAAATGAGTCTTAAAATCACAAATTCAAACTAGTCCTAAAATCCCACAATCTAACTAGTGCTAAAATTCTATATTCAAACAAACTATTTATTCCTAATCCCAAATTCAATCTATTAGCCCTAAAATCTCAATAATAATTTAAAATAACTCAAATAATACCCAAATTCAAACAACTCCCCAAATATAATTCAAACTATTAGTCCTAAATTGCAAATTCTAACTAGTATTAAAATCACAAATTGGATGTACTCCTAGAATTCAAAAACCAAACTATAGTGCTAAAATTCCAAATTCAAACAATTAGTAGTCCTAAAATCTCAATAATAACTAGTCCTTAATTCAAAATTCAATCTAGTCTTAAAATCACAAATTCAAACTAGTCCTAAAATTCCAAAATCTAACTACTGCTAAAATCCTAAAATCCAACTAGCTAGCTATTCCTAATCCCACATTCAAACTATCAGTCCTAAAATCTCAATAATAATTCAAACTAACTCAAATAATTCCCAAATTCAAGCAACACCCAAAATATAATTTAAACTATTATTCCTAAATTCCAAATTCAAACTAGTCTTCTAATCACAAATTGGAAGTACTCTTACAATTCAAAAACAAAACTATTGTGCTAAAATCCCAAATTCAAATTATTAGTATTCTTAAAATCTCAATAACAATTCAAACCATAGTCCTAAATTGAAAATTCAAACTAGTCTTAAAATCACAAATTCAAACTAGTCCTAAATTCCCAAAATCTATCTAGTGCTAAAATCCTAAATTCAAACTAGCTAGCTATTCCTAATCCCAAATTCAAACAATTAGTCCTAAAATCTCAATAATATTTCAAATTAACTCAAATAATACCCAAATTCAAACAACTCCCCAAATATAATTCAAATTATTAGTCCTAAATTCCAAATTCAAACTAGTATTAAATTCACAAATTGGAAGTACTCCTAGTTTTCAAAAACCAAACTATAGTGCAAAAATCCCAAATTCAAACTATTAGTAGTCCTAAAATCTCAATAATAATTCAAACTAGTAATAAATTCAAAATTTAAACTACTCTAAAAATCACAAATTCAAACTAGTCTAAAATCCCAAAATCTAACTGGTGCTAAAATACTATATTCAAACTAGCTAGCTTTTCCTAATCCCAAATTCAAACTATTAATCCTAAAATCTCAATAATAATATAGACTAACTCAAATAATACCCAAATTCAAAAAAACTCCCCAAATATAATTCAAACTATTTGTTCTAAATTTCAAATTCAAACTAGTCTTAAAATCACAAATTGGAATTACTCCTAAAATTCAAAAACCAAACTATAGTGCTAAAATTCCAAATTCAAACAATTAGTAGTCCTAAAATCTCAATAATAACTAGTCCTAAATTCAAAATTCAAACTAGTCTTAAAATCACAAATTCAAACTAGTCCTAAAATCCCAAAATCTAACTAGTGCTAAAATCCTAAATACAAACTAGATAGCTATTCCTAATCCCACATTCAAACTATTAGTCCTAAAATATCTGTAATAATTCAAATTAACTCATATTATATCCAAATTCAGAAAACTCCCCAAATATAATTCAAACTATTTTTCCTAAATTCCAAATTAAAACTAGTCTTAAAATTACAACTTGGAAGTACTCGTAGAATTCAAAAACAGAACTATAGTGCTAAAATCCTAAATTCAAACTATTAGTAGACCTAAAATCTCAATAATAATTCAAACTAGTCCTAAATTCAAAATTTAAACGAGTCTTAAAATGACAAATTCAAACTAGTCCTAAAATCCAATAATCTAACTAGCGCTAAAATCCTATATTCAAACTAGCTAGTTATTCCTAATCCCAAATTCAAACTATTAGTCCTAAAATCTCAATAATAATTTAAACTAACTCAAATAATACCCAAATTCAAACAACTCCCCAAATATAATTCAAACTATTAGTCCTAAATAGCAAATTCTAACTAGTCTTAAAATCACAAATTGGAAGTACTCCTAGAATTCAAAAACCAAACTATAGTGCTAAAATTCCAAATTCAAACAATTAGTAGTCCTAAAATCTCAATAATAACTAGTCCTAAATTCAAAATTCAATCTAGTCTTAAAATCACAAATTCAAACTAGTCCTGAAATTCCAAAATCTAACTACTGCTAAAATCCTAAATTCCAACTAGCTAGCTATTCCTAATTCCACATTCAAACTATGAGTCCTAAAATCTCAATAACAATTGAAACTAACTCAAATAATTCCCAAATTCAAGAAACTCCCCAAATATAATTTAAGCTATTATTCCTAAATTCCAAATTCAAACTAGTCTTACAATCACAAATTGGAAGTACTCCTAGAGTTCAAAAACAAAACTATATTGCTAAAATCCCAAATTCAAACTATTAGTAGAATTAAAATCTCAATAACAATTAAAACTATAGTCCTAAATTTAAATTCAAACTAGCCTTAAAATCACAAATTCAAACTAGTCCAAAATTCCCAAAATCTAACTAGTGCTTAAATCCTAAATTCAAACTAGCTAGCTATTCCAAATACCAAATTGAAACAATTAGTCCTAAAATCCCAATAATAATTCGAACTAACTCAAATAATACCCAAATTCAAACAACTCCCCCAATATAATTCAAACTATTAGTCCTAAATTCCAAATTCAAACTAGTCTTAAAATCACAAATTGGAAGTACACCTAGTATTCCAAAACCAAACTATAGTGCTAAAATCCCAAATTCAAATTATTAGTAATCCTAAAATATCAATAATAATTCAAACTAGTCCTAAATTCAAAATTTAAACTAGTCTTAAAATCACAAATTCAAACTAGTCCAAATATCCCAAAATCTAACTAGTGCTAAAATCCTATATTCAAACTAGCTAGCTATTCCTAATCCCAAATTCAAACTATTAGTCCTAAAATCTCAATAATAATTTAAACTAACTCAAATAATACCCAAAATCAAACAACTCCCCAAATATAATTCAAACTATTAGTCCTAAATTGAAAATTCTAACTAGTCTTAAAATCACAAATTGAAAGTACTCCTAGAATTCAAAAACCAAACTATAGTGCTAAAATTCCAAATTCAAACAATTAGTAGTCCTAAAATCACAATATTAACTAGTCCTCAATTCATAATTCAATCTAGTCTTAAAATCACAAATTCAAACTAGTCCTAAAATTCCAAAATCTAACTACTGCTAAAATCTTAAATTCCAACTAGCTAGCTATTCCTAATCCCACATTCAAATTATTAGTCCTAAAATCTCAATAATGATTCAAACTAACTCAAATAATACCCAAATTCAAACAACTCCCCACATAAAATTTAAACTATTATTCCTAAATTCTAAATTCAAACTAGTCTTATAATCACAAATTGGAAGTACTCCTAGAATTCAAAAACAAAACAATAGTGCTAAAATCCCAAATTCAAACTATTAGTAGTCTTAAAATCTCAATAACAATTCAAACCATAGTCCTAAATTGAAAATTCAAACTAGTCTTAAAATTACAAATTCAAACTAGTTCTAAATTCCCAAAATCTAACTTGTGTTAAACTCCAAAATTCAAACTAGCTAGTTATTCCAAATCCCAAATTCAAACAATAAGTCCTAAAATCCCGATAATAATTCAAACTAATTCAAATAATACGCAAATTCAAACAACTCCCCAAATATAATTCAAACTATTAGTAATAAATTCCAAACTCAAACTAGTCTTAAAATTACAAATTGAAAATACTCCTAGTATTCAAAAACCAAACTATAGTGCTAAAATCCCAAATTCAAACTATTAGTAGTCCTAAAATCTAAATAATAATTCAAACTAGTACTAAATTCAAAATTTAAACTACTCTTAAAATCACAAATTCAAACTAGTCCTAAAATCCCAAAATCTAACTGGTGCTAAAAATAATATATTCAAACTAGCTAGCTTTTCCTAAACCCAAATTCAAACTATTAGTCCTTAAATCTCAATAATAATATAGACTAACTCAAAGAATACCCAAATTCAAACAAGTCTCCAAATATAATTCAAACTATTAGTCCTAAATTTCAAATTCAAACTAGTCTTAAAATTCCAAAATCTAACTAGTGCTAAAACCCTAAATTCAAACTAGCTAGTTATTCCTAATCCCACATTCAAACTATTAGTCCTAAAATCTCAATAATAATTCAAACTAACTCTAATAATACTCAAATTCAAACAACTCCCCAAATATAATTTAAACTATTATCCCTAAATTCCAAATTAAAACTAGTCTTATAATCACAAATTGAAAGTACTCCTATAATTAAAAAACCAAATTATACTGCTAAAATCCCAAATTCAAACTATTAGTAGTCCTAAAATCTCAATAATAATTCAAACTATAGTCCTAAATTTAAAATTCAAACTAGTTTTAAAATCACAAATTCAAACTAGTCCTAAATTCCTAAAATCTAACTAGTGCTAAAATCCTAAATTCAAACTACCTAGCTATTCCTAATCCCAAATTGAAACAATTAATAATTCAAACTAACTCAAATAATACCCAAAATCAAGCAACACCCCAAATATAATTCAAACTATTAGTCCTAAATTCCACATTCAAACTAGTCATAAAATCAGAAATTGGAAGTACTCCTAGAATTCAAAAACCAAACAATAGTACTAAAATCCCAAATTCAAACTATTAGTAGTCCTAAAATCTCAATAATAATTCAAACTAGTCCTAAATTCAAAATTTAAACTAGTCTTACAATCACAAATTCAAACTAGTCCTAAAATCCCAAAATCTAACTAGTGCTAAAATCCAAAATTCGAACTAGCTTGCTATTCCTAATCCCACATTCAAACTATTAGTCCTAAAATCTCAATAATAATTTAAACTAACTCTAATAATACCCAAATTCAAACAACTCCCCAAATATAATTTAAACTATTATTCCAAAATTCCAAATTCAAACTAGTCTTAAAATCACAAATTGGAAGTACTCCTAGAATTCAAAAACCAAACTATAGTGCTAAAATCCCAAATTCAAACTATTAGTAGTCCTAAAATCTAAATAATAATTCAAACTAGTCCATAATTCAAAATTTAAACTAGTCTTAAAATCACAAATTAAGACTAGTCCTAAAATCCCAAAATCTAACTAGTACTAAAAGCCAACATTCAAAGTAGCTAGCTATTCCTAATCCCAAATTCAAACTATTAGTCCTAAAATCTCAAAAATAATTTAAACTAACTCAAATAATACCCAAATTCAAACAACCCACCAAATATAATTTAAACTATTATTCCTAAATTCCAAATTCAAACTAGTCTTATAATAACAAATTGGAAGTACTCCTAGAATTCAAAAACCCAACTATAGTGCTAAAATTCCAAATTCAAACTATTCGTAGTCCTAAAATCTAAATAATAATTGAAACTATAGTCCTAAATTTAAAATTCAAACTAGTCTTAAAATCACAAATTTAAACTATGCCTAAAATTCCAAAATCTAACTACTACTAAAATCCTAAATTCAAACTAGCTAGATATTCCTAATTCCACATTCAAACTATTAGTCTTAAAATATCAATAATAATTCAAACTAACTCAAATAATACCAAAATTCAAACAACTCCCCAAATATAATTTAAACTATAATTTCTAAATTCCAAATTCAAACTAGTCTTATAATAACAAATTGGAAGTACTCCTAGAATTCAAAAACCAAACTATAGTGCCAAAATCCCAAATTCAAACTTTTACTAGTCCTAAAATCTCAATAATAATTCAAACTATAGTCCAAAATTTAAAATTCAAACTAGTCTTAAAAGCACAAATTCAAACTAGTCCTAAATTCCCAAAATCTAACTAGTGCTAAAATCCTAAATTCAAACTAGCTAGCTATTCCTAATCCCAAATTCAAACAATTAGTCCTAAAATCTCAATAATAATTCAAACGAACTCAAATAATACGCAAATTCAAACAACTCCCCAAATTTAATTCAAACTAGTAGTCCTAAATTCCAAATTCAAACTAGTATTAAATTCACAAATTGGAAGTACTCCTAGAATTCAAAGACAAAACTACAGTGCTAAAATCCCAAATTCAAACTATTAGTAGTCCTAAAATCTCAATTATAATTCAAACTAGTCTTAAATTCAAAATTTGTACTAGTCTTTAAATCACAAATTCAAACAAGTCCTAAAATCACAAAATCTAACTAGTGCAAAAATCTTAAATTCAAATTAGCTAGCTATTCCTAATCCCAAATTCAAACTATTAGTCCTAAAATCTCAATAATAATGCAAACTAACTAAAATAATATCCAAATTCAAACAACTCCCCAGATATACTTCAAACTATTATTCCTAAATTCCAAATTCAAACTAGTATTATAATCACTAATTGGAAGTACTCCTACAATTCAAAAACCAAACTATAGTGCTAAAATCCCAAATTCAAACTTTTAGTAATACTAAAATCTCAATAATAATTCAAACTAGTCCATAATTCAAAATTTAAACTAGTCTTAAAATCACAAATTTAGACTAGTCCTAAAATCCCAAAATCTAACTAGTACTAAAATCCAACATTCAAAGTAGCTAGCTATTCCTAATCCCAAATTCAAGCTATTAGCTCTAAAATCTCAATAATAATTTAAACTAACTCAAATAATACCCAAATTCAAACAACCCACCAAATATAATTTAAACTATTATTCCTAAATTCCAAATTCAAACTAGTCTTATAATCACAAATTGGAAGTACTCCTAGAATTCAAAAACCAAACTATAGTGCTAAAATCCCAAATTCAAACTATCAGTAGTCCTAAAATCTCAATAATAATTGAAACTATAGTCCTAAATTTAAAATTCAAACTAGTCTTAAAATCACAAATTCAAACTATGCCTAAAATTCCAAAATCTAACTACTGCTAAAATCCTAAATTCAAACTAGCTAGATATTCCTAATCCCACATTCAAACTATTAGTCTTAAAATCTCAATAATAATTCAAACTAACTCAAATAATACCTAAATTCAAACAACTCCCCAAATATAATTTAAACTATAATTCCTAAATTCCAAATTCAAACTAGTCTTATAATAACAAATTGGAAGTACTCCTAGAATTCAAAAACCAAACTATAGTGCCAAAATCCCAAATTCAAACTTTTACTAGTCCTAAAATCTCAATAATAATTCAAACTATAGTCCAAAATTTAAAATTCAAACTAGTCTTAAAATCACAAATTCAAACTAGTCCTAAATTCCCAAAATCTAACTAGTGCTAAAATCCTAAATTCAAACTAGCTAGCTATTCCTAATCCCAAATTCGAACAATTAGTCCTAAAATCTCAATAATAATTCAAACGAACTCAAATAATACGCAAATTCAAACAACTCCACAAATTTAATTCAAACTATTAGTCCTAATTTCCAAATTCAAACTAGTATTAAATTCACAAATTGGAAGTACTCCTAGAATTCAAAAACAAAACTATAGTGCTAAAATCCCAAATTCAAACTATTAGTAGTCCAAAAATCTCAATAATAATTCAAACTAGTCTTAAATTCAAAATTTGTCCTAGTCTTTAAATCACAAATTCAAACAAGTCCTAAAATCACAAAATCTAACTAGTGCTAAAATCTTAAATTCAAACAAGCTAGCTATTCCTAATCCCAAATTCAAACTATTAGTCCTAAAATCTCAATAATAATGCAAACTAACTAAAATAATTTCCAAATTCAAACAACTCCCCAGATATACTTCAAACTATTATTCCTAAATTCCAAATTCAAACTAGTATTATAATCACTAATTGGAAGTACTCCTAAAATTCAAAAACCAAACTATAGTGCTAAAATCCCAAATTAAAACTATTAGTAGTACTAAAATCTCAATAATAAGTCAAACTAGTCCATCATTCAAAATTTAAACTAGTCTTAAAATCACAAATTCAGACTATTCCTAAAATCCCAAAATCTAACTAGTACTAACATCCAACATTCAAAGTAGCTAGCTATTCCTAATCCCAAATTCAAACTATTAGTCCTAAAATCTCAATAATAATTTAAACTAACTCAAATAAAACCCAAATTCAAACAACTCCCCAAATATAATTTAAACTATTATTCCTAAATTCCAAATTCAAACTCTTCTTATAATCACAAATTGAAAGTACTCCTAGAATTCAAAAACCAAACTATAGTGCAAAAATCCCAAATTCAAACTATTAGTAGTCCTAAAATCTCAATAATAATTGAAACTATAGTCCTAAATTTAAAATTCAAACTAGTCTTAAAATCACAAATTCAAACTATGCCTAAAATTCCAAAATCTAACTACTGCTAAAATCCTAAATTCAAACTAGCTAGATATTCCTAATCCCACATTCAAACTATTAGTCTTAAAATTCCAAATTCAAACTAGTCTTATAATAACAAATTGGAAGTACTCCTAGAATTCAAAAACCAAACTATAGTGCTAAAATCTAAAATTCAAACTTTTAGTAGTCCTAAAATCTCAATAATAATTCCAACTATAGTCAAAAATTTAAAATTCAAACTAGTCTTAAAATCACAAATTCAAACTAGTCCTAAATTCCGAAAATCTAACTTGTTCTAAAACCCTAAATTCAAACTAGCTAGCTATTCCTAATCCCAAATTCAAACAATTAGTCCTAAAATCTCAATAATAATTCAAATGAACTCAAATAATACGCAAATTCAAACAACTCCCCAAATTTAATTCAAACTACTAGTCCTAAATTCCAAATTCAAACTAGCCTTAAAATCGCAAATTGGAAGTACTCCTATAATACAAAAACCAAACTATAGTGCTAAAATCTCAAATATAAACTATTAATATTCCTAAAATCTCAATAATAATTCAAACTAGTACTAAATTCAAAATTTAAACAAGTTTTAACATCACAATTTCAAACTAGTCCTAAAATCCCAAAATCTAACTAGTGCTAAAATCCTATATTCAAACCTATTCCTAAAGCCAAATTCAAACTATTAGTCCTAAAATCTCAATAATAATTTAAACTAATTCAAATAATACCAAAATACAAACAACTACTCAAATATAATTAAAACTATTAGTCCTAAATTCCAAATTCAAACTAGTATTAAAATCACAAATTGGAAGTACTCCTAGATTTCAAAAATAAAACTATAGTGCTAAAATCCAAAATTAAAACAATTAGTAGTCCTAAAATCTCAATAATGATTCTAACTAGTCCTAAATTCATAATTCAAATTAGTCTTAAAATCAAAAATTCAAACTAGTCCTGAAATTGCAAAATCTAACTAGTGCTAAAATCCTAAATTCAAACTAGCTAGCTATTCCTAATCCCAAATTCAAACTATTAGTACTAAAATCTCAATAATAATTCAAACTAACTCAAATAATACCCAAATTCAAACAACTCCCCAAATATAATTCAAACTAATATTCCTAAATTCCAAATTCAAACTAGTCTTATAATCACAATTTGAAATTACTCCTAGGATTCAAAAACCGAACTATGCTGCTAAAATCCCAAATTCAAACTATTAGTAGTCTTAAAATCTGAATAATAATTCAAACTACAATCCTAAATTTAAAAATCAAACTAGTTTTAAAATCACAGAATCAAACTAGTTCTAAATTCGCAAAATCTAACTAGAGCAAAAATCCTAAATTCAAACTAGCTAGCTATTCCTAATCCCAAATTCAGACAATTAATCCTAAAATCCAAATAATAATTCAAACTAACTCAAATAATACCCAAATTCAAACAACTCCCCAAATATAATTCAAACTATTAGTCCTAAATTCCAAATTCAAACTAGTCTTATAATCACAAATTGGAAGTACTCCAAGAATTCAAAAACCAAACTATAGTGCTAAAATCCCAAATTCAAATTATTAGTAGTCCTAAAATCTGAATAATAATTCAAACTATAGTCCTTAATTCAAAATTCAAATTAGTCTTAAAATCACAAATTCAAACTAGTCCTAAAATCCCAAAATTTCACTAGTGCTAAAATCTTAAATTCAAACTAGCTAGCTATTGCTAATCCCAAATTCAAACAATTAGTCCTAAAATCTCAATAATAATTCAAACTAACACAAATAATAACCAAATTCAGACAAATCCCCAAATATAATTCAAACTACTAGTCCTAAATTCCAAATTCAAACCACTCTTAAGATCACAAATTATAAGTACTCCTACAATTCAAAAACAAACTATTGTGCTAAAATCCCAAATTCAAATTATTAGTAGTCCTAAAATCTCAATAATCATTCAAACTATAGTCCTAAATTCTAAATTCAAACTAGTCTTAAAATCACAAATTCAAACTAGTCCTAAAATCCCAAAATCTAACTAGTGCTAAAATCCTAAATTCAAAATAGATAGCTTTTCCTAATCCCAAATTCAAACAATTGGTCCTAAAATCTCAATAATAATTCAAACTAACTCAAATAATACCCAAATTCAGACAACTCCCCAAATATAATTCAACAATTAGTCCTAAATTCCAAATTCAAACTAGTCTTAAAATCACAAATAAGAATTACTCCTAGAATTCAAAGACAAAACTATAGTGTTAAAATCCCAAATTCGAACTATGAGTAGTCCTAAAATCTCAATAATTGTTCAAACTATAGTCCTAAACTTAAAATTCAAACTAGTCTTAAAATCACAAAATCAAACTAGTCCTAAATTCCCAAAATTTAACTAGTGCTAAAATCCTAAATTCAAACTATCTAGCTTCTCCTAATCCCAAATTCAAACAATTAGTCCTAAAATCTCAATAATAATTTAAACTAACTCAAATAATACCCAAATTTAAACAACTCCTCATATATAATTCAAACTATTTGTCCTAAATTCCAAATTCAAACTAGTCTTAAAATCACAAATTGGAAGTACTCCTAGAATTCATAAACCAAACTATAGTGCTAAATTCCCAAATTCAAACTATTAGTAGTCCTAAAATCTCAATAATAATTCAAACATGTTCTAAATTCAAGATTTAAACTAGTTTTATAATCACAAATTGGAAGCACTCCTAGAATTCAAAAACCAAACAATAGTTCTAAAATCCCAAATTCAAACTATTAGTAGTCCTAAAATCTGAATAATAATTGAAACTATAGTCCTAAATTTAAAATTCAAACTTGTCCAAAATTCCCAAAATCTAACTAGTGCTAAAGTCCTAAATTCAAACTAGCTAGCTATTCCTAATCCCAAATTCAAACAAATAGTCCTAAAATCTCAATAATAATTCATACAGACTCAAATAATACCCAAATTCAAACAATTCCCCAAATATAATTCCGACTATCAGTCCTAAATTCCAAATTCAAACTAGTCTGAAAATCAGAAATTGGAAGTACTCCTAGAATACAAAAACCAAACTATTGTGTTAAAATCTCAAATTCAAACTATTAATAGTCCTAAAATCTGAATAATAATTCAAACTAGTCCTAAATTCAAAATTCAAACTACTTTTAAAATCACAAATTCAAACTACTCCTAAAATTCCAAAATCTAACTAGTGCTAAAATCCTATATTCAAACTAGCTGGCTATTCCTAATCGCAAATTCAAACTATTAGTCCTAAAATCTCAATAAGAACTTAAACTAAGTCAAATAATACCCAAATTCAAACAACTCCCCAAATATAATTAAAAGTATTAGTCCTAAATTCCAAATTCAAACTAGTATTAAAATCACAAATTGGAAGTACTCCTAGATTTCAAAAATCAAACTATAGTGCTAAAATCCCAAATTCAAACAATTAGTAATCCTAAAATCTCAATAATGATTGTAACTAGTCCTAAATTCAAAATTCAAACTAGTTTTAAAATCACAAATTCAAACTAGTCCTAAAATTCCAAAATCTAACTAGTGCTAAAATCATAAATTCAAACTAGCTAGCTATTCCTAATCCCACATTCAAACTATTAGTCCTAAAATCTCAATAATAATTTAAACTAACTCTAATAATACCCAAATTCAAACAACTCCCCAAATATAATTTAAACTATTATTCCAAAATTCCAAATTCAAACTAGTCTTAAAATCACAAATTGGAAGTACTCCTAGAATTCAAAAACCAAACTATAGTGCTAAAATCCCAAATTCAAACTATTAGTAGTCCTAAAATCTAAATAATAATTCAAACTAGTCCATAATTCAAAATTTAAACTAGTCTTAAAATCACAAATTAAGACTAGTCCTAAAATCCCAAAATCTAACTAGTACTAAAAGCCAACATTCAAAGTAGCTAGCTATTCCTAATCCCAAATTCAAACTATTAGTCCTAAAATCTCAAAAATAATTTAAACTAACTCAAATAATACCCAAATTCAAACAACCCACCAAATATAATTTAAACTATTATTCCTAAATTCCAAATTCAAACTAGTCTTATAATAACAAATTGGAAGTACTCCTAGAATTCAAAAACCCAACTATAGTGCTAAAATTCCAAATTCAAACTATTCGTAGTCCTAAAATCTAAATAATAATTGAAACTATAGGCCTAAATTTAAAATTCAAACTAGTCTTAAAATCACAAATTTAAACTATGCCTAAAATTCCAAAATCTAACTACTACTAAAATCCTAAATTCAAACTAGCTAGATATTCCTAATTCCACATTCAAACTATTAGTCTTAAAATATCAATAATAATTCAAACTAACTCAAATAATACCAAAATTCAAACAACTCCCCAAATATAATTTAAACTATAATTTCTAAATTCCAAATTCAAACTAGTCTTATAATAACAAATTGGAAGTACTCCTAGAATTCAAAAACCAAACTATAGTGCCAAAATCCCAAATTCAAACTTTTACTAGTCCTAAAATCTCAATAATAATTCAAACTATAGTCCAAAATTTAAAATTCAAACTAGTCTTAAAATCACAAATTCAAACTAGTCCTAAATTCCCAAAATCTAACTAGTGCTAAAATCCTAAATTCAAACTAGCTAGCTATTCCTAATCCCAAATTCAAACAATTAGTCCTAAAATCTCAATAATAATTCAAACGAACTCAAATAATACGCAAATTCAAACAACTCCCCAAATTTAATTCAAACTAGTAGTCCTAAATTCCAAATTCAAACTAGTATTAAATTCACAAATTGGAAGTACTCCTAGAATTCAAAGACAAAACTACAGTGCTAAAATCCCAAATTCAAACTATTAGTAGTCCTAAAATCTCAATAATAATTCAAACTAGTCTTAAATTCAAAATTTGTACTAGTCTTTAAATCACAAATTCAAACAA
Source organism: Solanum bulbocastanum (assembly GCA_037074985.1). Classification (NCBI taxonomy): domain Eukaryota; kingdom Viridiplantae; phylum Streptophyta; class Magnoliopsida; order Solanales; family Solanaceae; genus Solanum; species Solanum bulbocastanum. The sequence continues at coordinate 19,303,031 of CM073604.1, forward strand.
GTCCTAAAATCACAAAATCTAACTAGTGCAAAAATCTTAAATTCAAATTAGCTAGCTATTCCTAATTCCAAATTCAAACTATTAGTCCTAAAATCTCAATAATAATGCAAACTAACTAAAATAATATCCAAATTCAAACAACTCCCCAGATATACTTCAAACTATTATTCCTAAATTCCAAATTCAAACTAGTATTATAATCACTAATTGGAAGTACTCCTACAATTCAAAAACCAAACTATAGTGCTAAAATCCCAAATTCAAACTTTTAGTAATACTAAAATCTCAATAATAATTCAAACTAGTCCATAATTCAAAATTTAAACTAGTCTTAAAATCACAAATTTAGACTAGTCCTAAAATCCCAAAATCTAACTAGTACTAAAATCCAACATTCAAAGTAGCTAGCTATTCCTAATCCCAAATTCAAGCTATTAGCCCTAAAATCTCAATAATTATTTAAACTAACTCAAATAATACCCAAATTCAAACAACCCACCAAATATAATTTAAACTATTATTCCTAAATTCCAAATTCAAACTAGTCTTATAATCACAAATTGGAAGTACTCCTAGAATTCAAAAACCAAACTATAGTGCTAAAATCCCAAATTCAAACTATTAGTAGTCCTAAAATCTCAATAATAATTGAAACTATAGTCCTAAATTTAAAATTCAAACTAGTCTTAAAATCACAAATTCAAACTATGCCTAAAATTCCAAAATCTAACTACTGCTAAAATCCTAAATTCAAACTAGCTAGATATTCCTAATCCCACATTCAAACTATTAGTCTTAAAATCTCAATAATAATTCAAACTAACTCAAATAATACCTAAATTCAAACAACTCCCCAAATATAATTTAAACTATAATTCCTAAATTCCAAATTCAAACTAGTCTTATAATAACAAATTGGAAGTACTCCTAGAATTCAAAAACCAAACTATAGTGCCAAAATCCCAAATTCAAACTTTTAGTAGTCCTAAAATCTCAATAATAATTCAAACTATAGTCCAAAATTTAAAATTCAAACTAGTCTTAAAATCACAAATTCAAACTAGTCCTAAATTCCCAAAATCTAACTAGTGCTAAAATCCTAAATTCAAACTATCTAGCTATTCCTAATCCCAAATTCAAACAATTAGTCCTAAAATCTCAATAATAATTCAAACGAACTCAAATAATACGCAAATTCAAACAACTCCCCAAATTTAATTCAAACTATTAGTCCTAATTTCCAAATTCAAACTAGTATTAAATTCACAAATTGGAAGTACTCCTAGAATTCAAAAACAAAACTATAGTGCTAAAATCCCAAATTCAAACTATTAGTAGTCCAAAAATCTCAATAATAATTCAAACTAGTCTTAAATTCAAAATTTGTCCTAGTCTTTAAATCACAAATTCAAACAAGTCCTAAAATCACAAAATCTAACTAGTGCTAAAATCTTAAATTCAAACAAGCTAGCTATTCCTAATCCCAAATTCAAACTATTAGTCCTAAAATCTCAATAATAATGCAAACTAACTAAAATAATATCCAAATTCAAACAACTCCCCAGATATACTTCAAACTATTATTCCTAAATTCCAAATTCAAACTAGTATTATAATCACTAATTGGAAGTACTCCTAAAATTCAAAAACCAAACTATAGTGCTAAAATCCCAAATTCAAACTATTAGTAGTACTAAAATCTCAATAATAAGTCAAACTAGTCCATCATTCAAAATTTAAACTAGTCTTAAAATCACAAATTCAGACTATTCCTAAAATCCCAAAATCTAACTAGTACTAACATCCAACATTCAAAGTAGCTAGCTATTCCTAATCCCAAATTCAAACTATTAGTCCTAAAATCTCAATAATAATTTAAACTAACTCAAATAAAACCCAAATTCAAACAACTCCCCAAATATAATTTAAACTATTATTCCTAAATTCCAAATTCAAACTCTTCTTATAATCACAAATTGAAAGTACTCCTAGAATTCAAAAACCAAACTATAGTGCAAAAATCCCAAATTCAAACTATTAGTAGTCCTAAAATCTCAATAATAATTGAAACTATAGTCCTAAATTTAAAATTCAAACTAGTCTTAAAATCACAAATTCAAACTATGCCTAATATTCCAAAATCTAACTACTGCTAAAATCCTAAATTCAAACTAGCTAGATATTCCTAATCCCACATTCAAACTATTAGTCTTAAAATTCCAAATTCAAACTAGTCTTATAATAACAAATTGGAAGTACTCCTAGAATTCAAAAACCAAACTATAGTGCTAAAATCTAAAATTCAAACTTTTAGTAGTCCTAAAATCTCAATAATAATTCCAACTATAGTCAAAAATTTAAAATTCAAACTAGTCTTAAAATCACAAATTCAAACTAGTCCTAAATTCCGAAAATCTAACTTGTTCTAAAACCCTAAATTCAAACTAGCTAGCTATTCCTAATCCCAAATTCAAACAATTAGTCCTAAAATCTCAATAATAATTCAAATGAACTCAAATAATACGCAAATTCAAACAACTCCCCAAATTTAATTCAAACTACTAGTCCTAAATTCCAAATTCAAACTAGCCTTAAAATCGCAAATTGGAAGTACTCCTATAATACAAAAACCAAACTATAGTGCTAAAATCTCAAATATAAACTATTAATATTCCTAAAATCTCAATAATAATTCAAACTAGTACTAAATTCAAAATTTAAACAAGTTTTAACATCACAATTTCAAACTAGTCCTAAAATCCCAAAATCTAACTAGTGCTAAAATCCTATATTCAAACCTATTCCTAAAGCCAAATTCAAACTATTAGTCCTAAAATCTCAATAATAATTTAAACTAATTCAAATAATACCAAAATACAAACAACTACTCAAATATAATTAAAACTATTAGTCCTAAATTCCAAATTCAAACTAGTATTAAAATCACAAATTGGAAGTACTCCTAGATTTCAAAAATAAAACTATAGTGCTAAAATCCAAAATTAAAACAATTAGTAGTCCTAAAATCTCAATAATGATTCTAACTAGTCCTAAATTCATAATTCAAATTAGTCTTAAAATCAAAAATTCAAACTAGTCCTGAAATTGCAAAATCTAACTAGTGCTAAAATCCTAAATTCAAACTAGCTAGCTATTCCTAATCCCAAATTCAAACTATTAGTACTAAAATCTCAATAATAATTCAAACTAACTCAAATAATACCCAAATTCAAACAACTCCCCAAATATAATTCAAACTAATATTCCTAAATTCCAAATTCAAACTAGTCTTATAATCACAATTTGAAATTACTCCTAGGATTCAAAAACCGAACTATGCTGCTAAAATCCCAAATTCAAACTATTAGTAGTCTTAAAATCTGAATAATAATTCAAACTACAATCCTAAATTTAAAAATCAAACTAGTTTTAAAATCACAGAATCAAACTAGTTCTAAATTCGCAAAATCTAACTAGAGCAAAAATCCTAAATTCAAACTAGCTAGCTATTCCTAATCCCAAATTCAGACAATTAGTCCTAAAATCCAAATAATAATTCAAACTAACTCAAATAATACCCAAATTCAAACAACTCCCCAAATATAATTCAAACTATTAGTCCTAAATTCCAAATTCAAACTAGTCTTATAATCACAAATTGGAAGTACTCCAAGAATTCAAAAACCAAACTATAGTGCTAAAATCCCAAATTCAAATTATTAGTAGTCCTAAAATCTGAATAATAATTCAAACTATAGTCCTTAATTCAAAATTCAAATTAGTCTTAAAATCACAAATTCAAACTAGTCCTAAAATCCCAAAATTTCACTAGTGCTAAAATCCTAAATTCAAACTAGCTAGCTATTGCTAATCCCAAATTCAAACAATTAGTCCTAAAATCTCAATAATAATTCAAACTAACACAAATAATAACCAAATTCAGACAAATCCCCAAATATAATTCAAACTACTAGTCCTAAATTCCAAATTCAAACCACTCTTAAGATCACAAATTATAAGTACTCCTACAATTCAAAAACAAACTATTGTGCTAAAATCCCAAATTCAAATTATTAGTAGTCCTAAAATCTCAATAATCATTCAAACTATAGTCCTAAATTCTAAATTCAAACTAGTCTTAAAATCACAAATTCAAACTAGTCCTAAAATCCCAAAATCTAACTAGTGCTAAAATCCTAAATTCAAAATAGATAGCTTTTCCTAATCCCAAATTCAAACAATTGGTCCTAAAATCTCAATAATAATTCAAACTAACTCAAATAATACCCAAATTCAGACAACTCCCCAAATATAATTCAACAATTAGTCCTAAATTCCAAATTCAAACTAGTCTTAAAATCACAAATAAGAATTACTCCTAGAATTCAAAGACAAAACTATAGTGTTAAAATCCCAAATTCGAACTATGAATAGTCCTAAAATCTCAATAATTGTTCAAACTATAGTCCTAAACTTAAAATTCAAACTAGTCTTAAAATCACAAAATCAAACTAGTCCTAAATTCCCAAAATTTAACTAGTGCTAAAATCCTAAATTCAAACTATCTAGCTTCTCCTAATCCCAAATTCAAACAATTAGTCCTAAAATCTCAATAATAATTTAAACTAACTCAAATAATACCCAAATTTAAACAACTCCTCATATATAATTCAAACTATTTGTCCTAAATTCCAAATTCAAACTAGTCTTAAAATCACAAATTGGAAGTACTCCTAGAATTCATAAACCAAACTATAGTGCTAAATTCCCAAATTCAAACTATTAGTAGTCCTAAAATCTCAATAATAATTCAAACATGTTCTAAATTCAAGATTTAAACTAGTTTTATAATCACAAATTGGAAGCACTCCTAGAATTCAAAAACCAAACTATAGTTCTAAAATCCCAAATTCAAACTATTAGTAGTCCTAAAATCTGAATAATAATTGAAACTATAGTCCTAAATTTAAAATTCAAACTTGTCCAAAATTCCCAAAATCTAACTAGTGCTAAAGTCCTAAATTCAAACTAGCTAGCTATTCCTAATCCCAAATTCAGACAAATAGTCCTAAAATCTCAATAATAATTCATACAGACTCAAATAATACCCAAATTCAAACAATTCCCCAAATATAATTCCGACTATCAGTCCTAAATTCCAAATTCAAACTAGTCTGAAAATCAGAAATTGGAAGTACTCCTAGAATACAAAAACCAAACTATTGTGTTAAAATCTCAAATTCAAACTATTAATAGTCCTAAAATCTGAATAATAATTCAAACTAGTCCTAAATTCAAAATTCAAACTACTTTTAAAATCACAAATTCAAACTACTCCTAAAATTCCAAAATCTAACTAGTGCTAAAATCCTATATTCAAACTAGCTGGCTATTCCTAATCGCAAATTCAAACTATTAGTCCTAAAATCTCAATAAGAACTTAAACTAAGTCAAATAATACCCAAATTCAAACAACTCCCCAAATATAATTAAAAGTATTAGTCCTAAATTCCAAATTCAAACTAGTATTAAAATCACAAATTGGAAGTACTCCTAGATTTCAAAAATCAAACTATAGTGCTAAAATCCCAAATTCAAACAATTAGTAATCCTAAAATCTCAATAATGATTGTAACTAGTCCTAAATTCAAAATTCAAACTAGTTTTAAAATCACAAATTCAAACTAGTCCTAAAATTCCAAAATCTAACTAGTGCTAAAATCATAAATTCAAACTAGCTAGCTATTCCTAATCCCACATTCAAACTATTAGTCCTAAAATCTCAATAATAATTTAAACTAACTCTAATAATACCCAAATTCAAACAACTCCCCAAATATAATTTAAACTATTATTCCAAAATTCCAAATTCAAACTAGTCTTAAAATCACAAATTGGAAGTACTCCTAGAATTCAAAAACCAAACTATAGTGCTAAAATCCCAAATTCAAACTATTAGTAGTCCTAAAATCTAAATAATAATTCAAACTAGTCCATAATTCAAAATTTAAACTAGTCTTAAAATCACAAATTAAGACTAGTCCTAAAATCCCAAAATCTAACTAGTACTAAAAGCCAACATTCAAAGTAGCTAGCTATTCCTAATCCCAAATTCAAACTATTAGTCCTAAAATCTCAAAAATAATTTAAACTAACTCAAATAATACCCAAATTCAAACAACCCACCAAATATAATTTAAACTATTATTCCTAAATTCCAAATTCAAACTAGTCTTATAATAACAAATTGGAAGTACTCCTAGAATTCAAAAACCCAACTATAGTGCTAAAATTCCAAATTCAAACTATTCGTAGTCCTAAAATCTAAATAATAATTGAAACTATAGTCCTAAATTTAAAATTCAAACTAGTCTTAAAATCACAAATTCAAACAATGCCTAAAATTCCAAAATCTAACTACTACTAAAATCCTAAATTCAAACTAGCTAGATATTCCTAATCCCACATTCAAACTATTAGTCTTAAAATATCAATAATAATTCAAACTAACTCAAATAATACCAAAATTCAAACAACTCCCCAAATATAATTTAAACTATAATTTCTAAATTCCAAATTCAAACTAGTCTTATAATAACATATTGGAAGTACTCCTAGAATTCAAAAACCAAACTATAGTGCCAAAATCCCAAATTCAAACTTTTACTAGTCCTAAAATCTCAATAATAATTCAAACTATAGTCCAAAATTTAAAATTCAAACTAGTCTTAAAATCACAAATTCAAACTAGTCCTAAATTCCCAAAATCTAACTAGTGCTAAAATCCTAAATTCAAACTAGCTAGCTATTCCTAATCCCAAATTCAAACAATTAGTCCTAAAATCTCAATAATAATTCAAACGAACTCAAATAATACGCAAATTCAAACAACTCCCCAAATTTAATTCAAACTAGTAGTCCTAAATTCCAAATTCAAACTAGTATTAAATTCACAAATTGGAAGTACTCCTAGAATTCAAAGACAAAACTACAGTGCTAAAATCCCAAATTCAAACTATTAGTAGTCCTAAAATCTCAATAATAATTCAAACTAGTCTTAAATTCAAAATTTGTACTAGTCTTTAAATCACAAATTCAAACAAGTCCTAAAATCACAAAATCTAACTAGTGCAAAAATCTTAAATTCAAATTAGCTAGCTATTCCTAATCCCAAATTCAAACTATTAGTCCTAAAATCTCAATAATAATGCAAACTAACTAAAATAATATCCAAATTCAAACAACTCCCCAGATATACTTCAAACTATTATTCCTAAATTCCAAATTCAAACTAGTATTATAATCACTAATTGGAAGTACTCCTACAATTCAAAAACCAAACTATAGTGCTAAAATCCCAAATTCAAACTTTTAGTAATACTAAAATCTCAATAATAATTCAAACTAGTCCATAATTCAAAATTTAAACTAGTCTTAAAATCACAAATTTAGACTAGTCCTAAAATCCCAAAATCTAACTAGTACTAAAATCCAACATTCAAAGTAGCTAGCTATTCCTAATCCCAAATTCAAGCTATTAGCCCTAAAATCTCAATAATTATTTAAACTAACTCAAATAATACCCAAATTCAAACAACCCACCAAATATAATTTAAACTATTATTCCTAAATTCCAAATTCAAACTAGTCTTATAATCACAAATTGGAAGTACTCCTAGAATTCAAAAACCAAACTATAGTGCTAAAATCCCAAATTCAAACTATTAGTAGTCCTAAAATCTCAATAATAATTGAAACTATAGTCCTAAATTTAAAATTCAAACTAGTCTTAAAATCACAAATTCAAACTATGCCTAAAATTCCAAAATCTAACTACTGCTAAAATCCTAAATTCAAACTAGCTAGATATTCCTAATCCCACATTCAAACTATTAGTCTTAAAATCTCAATAATAATTCAAACTAACTCAAATAATACCTAAATTCAAACAACTCCCCAAATATAATTTAAACTATAATTCCTAAATTCCAAATTCAAACTAGTCTTATAATAACAAATTGGAAGTACTCCTAGAATTCAAAAACCAAACTATAGTGCCAAAATCCCAAATTCAAACTTTTAGTAGTCCTAAAATCTCAATAATAATTCAAACTATAGTCCAAAATTTAAAATTCAAACTAGTCTTAAAATCACAAATTCAAACTAGTCCTAAATTCCCAAAATCTAACTAGTGCTAAAATCCTAAATTCAAACTATCTAGCTATTCCTAATCCCAAATTCAAACAATTAGTCCTAAAATCTCAATAATAATTCAAACGAACTCAAATAATACGCAAATTCAAACAACTCCCCAAATTTAATTCAAACTATTAGTCCTAATTTCCAAATTCAAACTAGTATTAAATTCACAAATTGGAAGTACTCCTAGAATTCAAAAACAAAACTATAGTGCTAAAATCCCAAATTCAAACTATTAGTAGTCCAAAAATCTCAATAATAATTCAAACTAGTCTTAAATTCAAAATTTGTCCTAGTCTTTAAATCACAAATTCAAACAAGTCCTAAAATCACAAAATCTAACTAGTGCTAAAATCTTAAATTCAAACAAGCTAGCTATTCCTAATCCCAAATTCAAACTATTAGTCCTAAAATCTCAATAATAATGCAAACTAACTAAAATAATATCCAAATTCAAACAACTCCCCAGATATACTTCAAACTATTATTCCTAAATTCCAAATTCAAACTAGTATTATAATCACTAATTGGAAGTACTCCTAAAATTCAAAAACCAAACTATAGTGCTAAAATCCCAAATTCAAACTATTAGTAGTACTAAAATCTCAATAATAAGTCAAACTAGTCCATCATTCAAAATTTAAACTAGTCTTAAAATCACAAATTCAGACTATTCCTAAAATCCCAAAATCTAACTAGTACTAACATCCAACATTCAAAGTAGCTAGCTATTCCTAATCCCAAATTCAAACTATTAGTCCTAAAATCTCAATAATAATTTAAACTAACTCAAATAAAACCCAAATTCAAACAACTCCCCAAATATAATTTAAACTATTATTCCTAAATTCCAAATTCAAACTCTTCTTATAATCACAAATTGAAAGTACTCCTAGAATTCAAAAACCAAACTATAGTGCAAAAATCCCAAATTCAAACTATTAGTAGTCCTAAAATCTCAATAATAATTGAAACTATAGTCCTAAATTTAAAATTCAAACTAGTCTTAAAATCACAAATTCAAACTATGCCTAATATTCCAAAATCTAACTACTGCTAAAATCCTAAATTCAAACTAGCTAGATATTCCTAATCCCACATTCAAACTATTAGTCTTAAAATTCCAAATTCAAACTAGTCTTATAATAACAAATTGGAAGTACTCCTAGAATTCAAAAACCAAACTATAGTGCTAAAATCTAAAATTCAAACTTTTAGTAGTCCTAAAATCTCAATAATAATTCCAACTATAGTCAAAAATTTAAAATTCAAACTAGTCTTAAAATCACAAATTCAAACTAGTCCTAAATTCCGAAAATCTAACTTGTTCTAAAACCCTAAATTCAAACTAGCTAGCTATTCCTAATCCCAAATTCAAACAATTAGTCCTAAAATCTCAATAATAATTCAAATGAACTCAAATAATACGCAAATTCAAACAACTCCCCAAATTTAATTCAAACTACTAGTCCTAAATTCCAAATTCAAACTAGCCTTAAAATCGCAAATTGGAAGTACTCCTATAATACAAAAACCAAACTATAGTGCTAAAATCTCAAATATAAACTATTAATATTCCTAAAATCTCAATAATAATTCAAACTAGTACTAAATTCAAAATTTAAACAAGTTTTAACATCACAATTTCAAACTAGTCCTAAAATCCCAAAATCTAACTAGTGCTAAAATCCTATATTCAAACCTATTCCTAAAGCCAAATTCAAACTATTAGTCCTAAAATCTCAATAATAATTTAAACTAATTCAAATAATACCAAAATACAAACAACTACTCAAATATAATTAAAACTATTAGTCCTAAATTCCAAATTCAAACTAGTATTAAAATCACAAATTGGAAGTACTCCTAGATTTCAAAAATAAAACTATAGTGCTAAAATCCAAAATTAAAACAATTAGTAGTCCTAAAATCTCAATAATGATTCTAACTAGTCCTAAATTCATAATTCAAATTAGTCTTAAAATCAAAAATTCAAACTAGTCCTGAAATTGCAAAATCTAACTAGTGCTAAAATCCTAAATTCAAACTAGCTAGCTATTCCTAATCCCAAATTCAAACTATTAGTACTAAAATCTCAATAATAATTCAAACTAACTCAAATAATACCCAAATTCAAACAACTCCCCAAATATAATTCAAACTAATATTCCTAAATTCCAAATTCAAACTAGTCTTATAATCACAATTTGAAATTACTCCTAGGATTCAAAAACCGAACTATGCTGCTAAAATCCCAAATTCAAACTATTAGTAGTCTTAAAATCTGAATAATAATTCAAACTACAATCCTAAATTTAAAAATCAAACTAGTTTTAAAATCACAGAATCAAACTAGTTCTAAATTCGCAAAATCTAACTAGAGCAAAAATCCTAAATTCAAACTAGCTAGCTATTCCTAATCCCAAATTCAGACAATTAGTCCTAAAATCCAAATAATAATTCAAACTAACTCAAATAATACCCAAATTCAAACAACTCCCCAAATATAATTCAAACTATTAGTCCTAAATTCCAAATTCAAACTAGTCTTATAATCACAAATTGGAAGTACTCCAAGAATTCAAAAACCAAACTATAGTGCTAAAATCCCAAATTCAAATTATTAGTAGTCCTAAAATCTGAATAATAATTCAAACTATAGTCCTTAATTCAAAATTCAAATTAGTCTTAAAATCACAAATTCAAACTAGTCCTAAAATCCCAAAATTTCACTAGTGCTAAAATCCTAAATTCAAACTAGCTAGCTATTGCTAATCCCAAATTCAAACAATTAGTCCTAAAATCTCAATAATAATTCAAACTAACACAAATAATAACCAAATTCAGACAAATCCCCAAATATAATTCAAACTACTAGTCCTAAATTCCAAATTCAAACCACTCTTAAGATCACAAATTATAAGTACTCCTACAATTCAAAAACAAACTATTGTGCTAAAATCCCAAATTCAAATTATTAGTAGTCCTAAAATCTCAATAATCATTCAAACTATAGTCCTAAATTCTAAATTCAAACTAGTCTTAAAATCACAAATTCAAACTAGTCCTAAAATCCCAAAATCTAACTAGTGCTAAAATCCTAAATTCAAAATAGATAGCTTTTCCTAATCCCAAATTCAAACAATTGGTCCTAAAATCTCAATAATAATTCAAACTAACTCAAATAATACCCAAATTCAGACAACTCCCCAAATATAATTCAACAATTAGTCCTAAATTCCAAATTCAAACTAGTCTTAAAATCACAAATAAGAATTACTCCTAGAATTCAAAGACAAAACTATAGTGTTAAAATCCCAAATTCGAACTATGAGTAGTCCTAAAATCTCAATAATTGTTCAAACTATAGTCCTAAACTTAAAATTCAAACTAGTCTTAAAATCACAAAATCAAACTAGTCCTAAATTCCCAAAATTTAACTAGTGCTAAAATCCTAAATTCAAACTATCTAGCTTCTCCTAATCCCAAATTCAAACAATTAGTCCTAAAATCTCAATAATAATTTAAACTAACTCAAATAATACCCAAATTTAAACAACTCCTCATATATAATTCAAACTATTTGTCCTAAATTCCAAATTCAAACTAGTCTTAAAATCACAAATTGGAAGTACTCCTAGAATTCATAAACCAAACTATAGTGCTAAATTCCCAAATTCAAACTATTAGTAGTCCTAAAATCTCAATAATAATTCAAACATGTTCTAAATTCAAGATTTAAACTAGTTTTATAATCACAAATTGGAAGCACTCCTAGAATTCAAAAACCAAACTATAGTTCTAAAATCCCAAATTCAAACTATTAGTAGTCCTAAAATCTGAATAATAATTGAAACTATAGTCCTAAATTTAAAATTCAAACTTGTCCAAAATTCCCAAAATCTAACTAGTGCTAAAGTCCTAAATTCAAACTAGCTAGCTATTCCTAATCCCAAATTCAAACAAATAGTCCTAAAATCTCAATAATAATTCATACAGACTCAAATAATACCCAAATTCAAACAATTCCCCAAATATAATTCCGACTATCAGTCCTAAATTCCAAATTCAAACTAGTCTGAAAATCAGAAATTGGAAGTACTCCTAGAATACAAAAACCAAACTATTGTGTTAAAATCTCAAATTCAAACTATTAATAGTCCTAAAATCTGAATAATAATTCAAACTAGTCCTAAATTCAAAATTCAAACTACTTTTAAAATCACAAATTCAAACTACTCCTAAAATTCCAAAATCTAACTAGTGCTAAAATCCTATATTCAAACTAGCTGGCTATTCCTAATCGCAAATTCAAACTATTAGTCCTAAAATCTCAATAAGAACTTAAACTAAGTCAAATAATACCCAAATTCAAACAACTCCCCAAATATAATTAAAAGTATTAGTCCTAAATTCCAAATTCAAACTAGTATTAAAATCACAAATTGGAAGTACTCCTAGATTTCAAAAATCAAACTATAGTGCTAAAATCCCAAATTCAAACAATTAGTAATCCTAAAATCTCAATAATGATTGTAACTAGTCCTAAATTCAAAATTCAAACTAGTTTTAAAATCACAAATTCAAACTAGTCCTAAAATTCCAAAATCTAACTAGTGCTAAAATCATAAATTCAAACTAGCTAGCTATTCCTAATCCCACATTCAAACTATTAGTCCTAAAATCTCAATAATAATTTAAACTAACTCTAATAATACCCAAATTCAAACAACTCCCCAAATATAATTTAAACTATTATTCCAAAATTCCAAATTCAAACTAGTCTTAAAATCACAAATTGGAAGTACTCCTAGAATTCAAAAACCAAACTATAGTGCTAAAATCCCAAATTCAAACTATTAGTAGTCCTAAAATCTAAATAATAATTCAAACTAGTCCATAATTCAAAATTTAAACTAGTCTTAAAATCACAAATTAAGACTAGTCCTAAAATCCCAAAATCTAACTAGTACTAAAAGCCAACATTCAAAGTAGCTAGCTATTCCTAATCCCAAATTCAAACTATTAGTCCTAAAATCTCAAAAATAATTTAAACTAACTCAAATAATACCCAAATTCAAACAACCCACCAAATATAATTTAAACTATTATTCCTAAATTCCAAATTCAAACTAGTCTTATAATAACAAATTGGAAGTACTCCTAGAATTCAAAAACCCAACTATAGTGCTAAAATTCCAAATTCAAACTATTCGTAGTCCTAAAATCTAAATAATAATTGAAACTATAGTCCTAAATTTAAAATTCAAACTAGTCTTAAAATCACAAATTCAAACAATGCCTAAAATTCCAAAATCTAACTACTACTAAAATCCTAAATTCAAACTAGCTAGATATTCCTAATCCCACATTCAAACTATTAGTCTTAAAATATCAATAATAATTCAAACTAACTCAAATAATACCAAAATTCAAACAACTCCCCAAATATAATTTAAACTATAATTTCTAAATTCCAAATTCAAACTAGTCTTATAATAACATATTGGAAGTACTCCTAGAATTCAAAAACCAAACTATAGTGCCAAAATCCCAAATTCAAACTTTTACTAGTCCTAAAATCTCAATAATAATTCAAACTATAGTCCAAAATTTAAAATTCAAACTAGTCTTAAAATCACAAATTCAAACTAGTCCTAAATTCCCAAAATCTAACTAGTGCTAAAATCCTAAATTCAAACTAGCTAGCTATTCCTAATCCCAAATTCAAACAATTAGTCCTAAAATCTCAAATTAAGACTAGTCCTAAAATCCCAAAATCTAACTAGTACTAAAAGCCAACATTCAAAGTAGCTAGCTATTCCTAATCCCAAATTCAAACTATTAGTCCTAAAATCTCAAAAATAATTTAAACTAACTCAAATAATACCCAAATTCAAACAACTTCCCAAATATAATTCAAACAAGTATTCGTCAATTCCAAATTCAAACTAGTTTGATAATCACAAATTGGAAGTATTCCTAGAATTCAAAAACCAAACTATGGTGCTAAAATCCCTAATTCAAACTATTAGTAGTCCTAAAATCTGAATACTAATTCAAACTGTAGTCCTAAATTTTAAATTCAAACAAGTCTTAAAATCACAAAATCAAACTGGTCCTAAATTTCCAAAATCTAACTAGTGCTAAAATCCTAAATACAAACTAGCTAGCTATTCCTAATCCCAAAGTCAGACAATTAGTCCTAAAATCTCAATAATAATTAAAACTAACTCAAATAATACCCAAAATCAAACAACTACCCAAATATAATTCAAACTATTAGTCCTAAATTCTAAATTCAAACTAGTCTTAAAATCACAAATTAGAAGTACTCCTAGAATTCAAAAACCAAATTATAGTGCTAAAATCCCAAATTCAAATTATCAGCAGTCCTAAAATCTCAACAATAATTCAAACTATAGTCCTAAATTCTAAATTCAAACTAGTCTTAAAATCACAAATTCAAACTAGTTCTAAAATCTCAAAATCTAACTAGTGCTAAAATCCCAAATTCAAACTAGCTAGCTATTCCTAATCCCAAATTCAAACAATTGGTCCTAAAATCTCAATAATAATTCAAACTAACTCAAATAATACCCAAATTCAAACAACTCCCCAAATATAAATCAAACTATTAGTACTAAATTCCAAATTCAAACTAGTCTTAAAATCACAAATTAGAAGTACTCCTAGAATTCAAAAACCAAACTATAGTGCTAAATCCTAAATTCAAACTATTAGTAGTCCTAAAATCTCAATAACTATTCAAACTGTAGTCCTAAATTTAAAATTCAACCGAGTCTTAAAGTCACAAAATCAAACTAGTCCTAAATTCCCAAAATTTAACTAGTGCTAAATTCCTAAATTCAAACTTTCTAGCTTTTCCTAATCCCAAATTCAAACAATTCGTCCTAAAATCTCAATAATAATTCAAACTAACTCAAATAATACCCAAATTCAAACAACTCCCCAAATAAAATTCAAACTATTTGTCCTAAATTCCAAATTCAAACTATTCTAAAAATCACAAATTGGAAGTACTCCTAGAATTCAAAAACCAAACTATAGTGCTAAAATCCCAAATTCAAACTATTAGTAGTCCTAAAATCTCAATAATAATTCAAACTAGTCCTAAATTCAAAATTTAAACTACTCTTAGAATCAGAAATTCAAACTAGTCCTAAAATCCTAAAATCTAACTGGTGCTAAAATACAATATTCAAACAAGCTAGCTTTTCCTAATCCCAAAGTCAAACTATTAGTCCTAAAATATAAATAATAATATAGACTAACTCAAATAATACCCAAATTCAAACAACTCCCCAAATATAATTCAAACTATTAGTTCTAAATTCCAAATTCAAACTAGTCTTAAAATCACAAACTGGAAGTACTCCTAAAATTCAAAAACCAAAATATAGTGCTAAAATCCCAAATTCAAACAATTAGTAGTCCTAAAATCTCAATAATAATTAGTCCTAAATTCAAAATTCAAACTAGTCTTAAAATCACAAAATCAAGCTAGTCTTAAAATTCCAAATTCTAGCTGGTGCTAAAATCCTAAATTCAAACTAGCTTGCTATTCCTAATCCCACATTCAAACTATTAGTCCTAAAATCTCAATAATAATTCAAACTAACTCTAATAATACCCAAATTCAAACAACTCCCCAAATATTATTTAAACTATTATTCCTAAATTCCAAATTCAAACTAGTCTTATAATCACAAATTGAAAGTACTCCTAGAATTCAAAAACAAACTATGGTGCTAAAATCCCAAATTCAAACTATTAGTTGTCCTAAAATCTCAATAATAATTCAAACTACAGTCCTAAATTTAAAATTAAAACTAGTCTTAAAATCACAAAT
The DNA here is from genome assembly GCA_037074985.1 of Solanum bulbocastanum. Classification (NCBI taxonomy): domain Eukaryota; kingdom Viridiplantae; phylum Streptophyta; class Magnoliopsida; order Solanales; family Solanaceae; genus Solanum; species Solanum bulbocastanum. The sequence continues at coordinate 19,319,103 of CM073604.1, forward strand.
TCAAAATAGTCCTAAATTCCCAAAATCTAACTAGTGCTAAAATCATAAATTCAAACTAGCTAGCTATTCCTAATCCCAAATTGAAATAATTAGTCCTAAAATCTCAATAATAATCCAAACTAACTCAAATAATACCCAAATTCAAACAACTCCCCAAATATAATTCAAACTATTAGTCCTAAATTCCAAATTCAAACTAGTCATAAAATCACAAATTGGAAGTGCTCCTAGAATTCAAAAACCAAACTATAGTGCTAAAATCCCAAATTCAAACTATTAGCAGTCCTAAAATCTCAATAATAATTCAAACTAGTCCTAAATTCAAAATTTAAACTAGTCTTAAAATCACAAATTCAAAGTAGTTCTAAAATCCCAAAATCTAACTAGTGCTAAAATCCTATATTCAAACTAGCTAGCTATTCCTAATCCCAAATTCAAACTATTAGTCCTAAAATCTCAATAATAATTTAAACTAACTCAAATAATACCCAAATTCAAACAACTCCCCAAATATAATTCAAACTATTAGTCCTAAATTCCAAATTCAAACTAGTCTTAAAATCACAAATTGGAAGTACTCCTAGAATTCAAAAACCAAACTATAGTTCTAAAATCCCAAATTCAAACTATTAGTAGTCCTAAAATCTCAATAATAATTCAAACTAGTCCTTAATTCAAAATTCAAACTAGTCTTAAAATCACAAATTCAAACTAGTTCTACAATCCCAAAATATAACTAGCGCTAAAATCCTAAATTCAAATGAACTAGCTATTCCTAATCCCAAATTCAAACTATTAGTCCTAAAATCTCAATAATAATTCAAACTAACTCAAATAATACCTATATTCAAACAACCCCCCAAATATAATTAAAACTATTAGTCCTAAATTTCAAATTCAAACTAGTCTTAAAATCACAAATTGGAAGTACTCCTAGAATTCAAAAACCAAACAATAGTGCTAAAATCCCAAATTCAAACTATTAGTAGTCCTAAAATGTCAACAATTATTCAAACTAGTCCTAAATTCAAAATTCAAACAAGTCTTAAAATCACAAATTCAATCTAGTTCTAAAATCCCAAAATCTAACTAGTGCTAAAATCCTAAATTCAAACTAGCTGGCTATTCCTAATCCCAAAATCAGACTATTAGTCCTAAAATCTCACTATCAATTCAAACTAACTCAAATAATACCCAAATTCAAACAACTCCCCAAATATAATTCAAACTATTAGTCCTAAATTCCAAATTCAAACTAGTATTAAAATCACAAATTGGAAGTACTCCTAAAATTCAAAAACCAAAATATAGTGCTAAAATCCCAAATTCATACTATTAGTAGTCCTAAAATCTCAATAATAATTCAAACTATACTCCTAAATTTAAAATTCAAACTAGTCCTAAAATCCCAAAATCTAACTAGTGCTAAAATCCTAAATTCAAACTAGCTAGCTATTCCTAATCGCAAATTCAAATTATTAGTCCTAAATTCTCAATAATAATTCAAACTAACTCAAATAATATCTAAATTCAAACAACTCCTTAAATACCCTAATTCAATCTAATTTTACAATTCCGAAATTAAACTAATTAACTCAAGAAATACCAAATTTCAAACAAATCCTAAGATACACTTATTCAAACTAACACTAACATTAAATTTTTAATTCATAATCAACAAACACAAACTAACAATCAAATAATCCCTAATTCAAACTAACAATCAAAAATCCTAAATCATTCACTTACTAATTAACTAATAATCAATAAAAAACTAATTCAATACAATAATTAATAAATTCAACACTCAAATTGTAAGAAATTAAAAATAATATTATGAAACCCTAACATTGAATTAAAGGAGAAGGGCAGTGGGTCGGGATGGAGGAGGTGTCGGTCGAGATGGAGGCGCCGGCGTGACCACCTGCTACTGGCCGGTGTAGCTGCTCCTGCTGCTGGCCGGCGCGAGCTGCTCCTGTTGCTGACCAGCGCGACCTGCTCCTGTTGCTGACCAGCGCGAGCTGCCGCTGTTGCTGCGATGGTGGCGTGGCGTGGCGCCGATTGGGGATGGGGCACCGATGAGATGAGAGGAGTGAAACTTTGTCACTTTAGATCTAGGGTTTTAATTTAATAAATTTAATTTATTTAGGTTGATTTAATTAATTAAAATTATATATATATATATATATAACTACACATCAACATAAGTTTAATATAATAAATTTAATTTTCGATCAAGTTAGTTTTATAAATTTAAATTTTATACCTTCTAATTATATAAATTTAATTTTATTGATCAACAAAAGTTTATAAATATCAAATTTAATATATAAATTTCCTTGAATTGATCATACGTATTTCTTTAATTGATAATGTATTTCATATCTAAACCACTAGTATATAAGACTTAATTTGTTAAACTATTCAAGTAGTATATAATTAATCAACGTATTTCATACTCCAACGAAGTATCCTTTACATGTCATCATAATTAGGAGGTGATCACTACACTTGACATACATTCAAGATTGAACGTATATAATAATACTATCTCGCATTTCATACTCGAATGAGTTATATGTTAGCTCTTCACCTCTACATCATGAGATGAGATATTAAGTTTATGATTAGACGACAGACTGATAAAATTTGTACATTACTCTAGAAATATAAGTATATATAATTTTCTCCTAATTCATATCAACATAGTTTCATACTCTAAACATGGATTATATATATTTCTTATTTATTCCACGAATTCTAACTTTTTATTTATATAAGTATACAAAATTGTTACACTTTTTGAACAATTAATTGTAGGTGTAAATGAAATTTTAGTATTATGCACAATAGCAAAATTATGATTAATAGGAATATTTTAAACAAACCGACCTCCGTATGTCGTTTTTATAAAAAGAAATTAAGATTTAATAAAAAAAACAGACCTCATGAGGTTGGTATCACATTTAATTTTAACATAAATAAAAAGCAATCATGTTAATTAAATAATATTGACATCGGAAGGTCGGTATTTTATATTAAATTATTTTTTAACTTATATAAAACCGTCATTCGGAGGACGATTTATTTAAAGTTAATTGAAAATATTAATTTATTACATACTATTTAATTTTACCGACATTCGAAAGTCGGTATTATAATTTTTTGTTTTTTACTTTACACAAAACCGTCCTCAGAAAGACGATTTAAATAAAAATAAATCAAAATATTTCTCAAAGCAATGGATAGAGTATCTATGTCCGTCACTTTTTTTGAAAAAAAGTTTGACCAACATTTTGACCAAAAAGTGACGGACAAAGAGACATTGTCCGCGCTTTTTTAAAATATTTGACCAAGAAGGGACGGACATAAAAATGTTGTCCGTCGCTAATTTAAAAAATCATTAAACAATTAAAATTAATAAAAAGCGACAGACGACGTGGCTTTTTTTAGATTATTAAATAATTATTTTTAATAAAAAATGGCAGACTGCATTTCTATTGATGTAAAATAATTATTTATTTATTATATATATTGTTGGTGCAAAATTTCAAGAAAAAAAAAGAGATGGACTCAGCGATGCAGTCCGTCGCTTTTTTTTAAAAATAAAATAAAATAAAAAAAATTAAAAAGCGACGGACTCTGCGATATCGTCCATTGCTTTTTTAAAAAATAATAAAAAAATTTTTACTTAAAAACGATGGACGGCATCGCTTAGTTTGTCGCTTTTGGGAGCGACGCCGTCCGTCACTTTTACTTCCATCTTTTTTTAGCAGTTTTTTAGTAGTGCGGCTTTTTCCTACATGTTCGGGACACTTAATGTTGGTTCTAGCTATTGTATCATGGTAAACAAAGATAGTCATAGGTTCATGTATTATTTCTTGGCCTTCTGTGCTTGGATTAAGGGATTTTCCCACATGAGAAAGGTAAATGCGGTTGATGGAACTCATTTACACGCTAAATACGAGGGTGTGTTGTTGAGCATTGTTGCACAAGATACAGAAAATCATGTTTATCCAATTGCATTTTGTGTCGTGGACAAAGAGAATGATTCATCTTGGATATTCTTCTTTGAGAAATTGAAGGAGATTGTGGTCGATGAACCACATTTGTGCTTTATCTCCGATAGACACAAGAGCATCGCCAACGAAATTGTAAACGTTTACAATCGTACTCACCACGGATATTGTATGAGGCACCTCGATGAAAATCTCTGCGTAAATCATCATTGTGGAGATTACCTTTATTTTTACTACAATGCGGCAAAGACTTATTCGTTGAAGGAGTTTGACAATCATTTTATAGAATTCAAGAACAAATGTCCCGCAACAGTCGTTGTCCTTGAGTATGATATTGGTTTTGAGAAGTGGAGCAGGGATCATTTTCCTGGCAATAGATATGATGTGATGACCACAAATATCGTTGAGTCACTCAATGTTATGTTGATAGATGAAAGGGAGTATCCCGTGGCTCAATATTTAATTTGATTGCTAAAAGATTTGGAGAATTATTCAGGTAGAGGCATGAATATATCCTTAAATCAATGGGTAATCAAATGGTGCCTTTTGTCGAAAAAATCTCAAGAAAGAAAATGATTGAGGGCGACTCCTTATATATGGAGAACATAACCAAGGACGTCAATCAATTTACCGTGTTCGGTGCAGGTGTTACTGCCTATGTGGACCTATAGGAAAAGTCATGTTCTTGTAGGGAATATGACTTGATCAAGATACCTTGTACTCACGCAATGGCTTTGCGATCGAAGCATGACAATGAGTATGGTATGAGCATTTATGAGTACTCTTCGCCTTTGTATAATGTTGAATCGTACTTCCTTGCATATTTAGATTCTATTAATGTTGTCCCTTTCGAGTTAGAATAGTGTGAGCCAGAAGAATTGCTTATTGTGAAGATTATTCCGCCTCTTGTCGATACCAAGCTTGGAAGAAAATGAAGAAAACATGTCAAAGGTGTTGGTGAGAATTTCAAAAGCAAAAGAAGGGACAAATGTTCAATTTGCAAGAGAACCACATGTGCAAACAACAACAAATCTTAATTATGCTTGGTTGAATTTGTTGATTGAATTTGTTTTTGTAACCGTTTTTTGTAATCAAGCTACGTTGTTTTTGCTGCCAGCAGTTTGGTCAATTTATTGTCATCTATTATCGTAATTACTCATGATCTAATATAGATCAATCAAAAGATGACATACATTTTGTACACCATCTATTAACCTGTGTATTATTAATAGATGAAAACTATTAATATATGAAAATTCATGATATTCGTAATGCAATGATTTTAATGCATGAATTAGAATATGATTAAAGAAGGAAGTGCTCTAAAAAATTGTGACTATTTTTAATGCACCAAATCAAATGATGCTTAAGAAATAATCTAAGTACAACTAATCCAACTATAACTAATACAAGCATTATCTTCATATACACTCTACCAAATGAATCCTTAAAGAATTGTCAAAAATACAGATGTTACCATTGAAAAAAGTAGCAATTGAACTTTTTTTACCGTTGTAAAATTTGTATATCTAAATATTTATTGGTTATCAAAATATGTAGAACCTTTATACAATCGATACATCTATATGTGCATGATGTATGTATGACCAATGAGATTTACACTCTGACATTAGTAAGGTATATTCGGGTTTATATCTATGTTAAAGCATTGTCGATACTGCACCTACCAGAATATGACACTTATATATAGACCAAAACTAGTTGAGAGCCTATGAGAATAATTTTTGAGTTGATTGAATTATTTTTCCATACTTAAGAATATTTGCTCTGATTTTTAATATTTCATACGGTTCAGAGCCTATGAGAGTTCAACCCTATATAAGGAGAAATTAAAGAAGTGGCATGACGCCAAAATCCTTCAACGAGAGTTTCGAGTTTGTAATTTTGTTTTTCTCTACAATTATTGTTTGAGACTTTTCTCGGGTAAACTCAAATCAAAGTGGACTGGCCCATTCAAAGTAACTCGAGTGTTCACAAATGGGGCAACTGAAGTGGAAGGTAAAGATGGACCACCGTTCAAAGTAAATGGGCATCGTCTGATGCTCTATTTTGGAGAATGTCATGAAATATCGGCAATTGAAGTGGTGTATTTGGAAGATGCTTGAGAGCATTTCCATGTCGTGCCACGGTGTTAAATAAGGAGCTTCTTGGGAGGCAACCCAAGCTTTAGTTGTTTTCAAATAATGTGTAATGTATGTGCAGGGACTGTTGATTGTGCAATAATAAGACCATTTCGGCGATCCACCAAGTGGTTTGGTGGTTGCAATTTGTTTGCCTTTTACGCTTGACTGGAGGACTATCGTTATGGAAAATTTGGCTAAGCTGCCAGCTTGTTTGGCAGTTCGCCGAATGGGTTCGAAGAGTCCGATCTTACTTTCCTTTTAGTTCTATCTGAAGGGCCAGTGTTTTAGAATTTTTGGCGAGCCACATGCATTTTGGTGGTCTCCAGCAATCTTCGCCGATTGGCCACATAGTGAAGAGTTCTCCTGACGTGCCTCCTTTCATTCAGTGCTCTTTCCTTTTTAAATTTGGTTTTTAGTTTTCAGTTTTGCATTGAGGACAATGTTATATGTATTTGGTGGGGTAGGGGTTTGATGCCACCTCTTGATGTTTGTGAATGTGGTTGTTCTCTTACAATTTCGAGTGTCGATTGTAAGCAATGCCGATGACTTGAATAGTGCTCTCGATTGAACGATATATGTGTACGGATCCAATGAGGCAAATTGAGTTGCATAAGTCATATGTGAACTCCTAGCATCTCATTGTGACTAGACTATTGTTGAGTTGACCTTTGGTGATGATCGTTGCACGCTAGCTAAAACTTTTATAGACTTGTTTGATGATTGTGTTGAATGTCATGTGTGGTGAGAGTTTCTTGAAATATATGCTTGATAATGCCTAGAACTTGCTCTGTTAGTCAAATTGATTAATATAAGCAAACGATTGAGATGATCTTAAACACAATTTTGTGAAGAGTGAACCAAAATTGATGTTATACCTCTTTGTGACCACCTTGTGAGAGTCTGAACCTAGCTTAGCACCATTTGAGCCTATCCTTTTATTTGGATGAAACTTAAACAACTTTGACCTCTTGTCCCATCACCTATAACCTTCTTGAAGTATTGGTTTGTTTGAATAGTAAACTTAGGCCAAAAAGCTAAGTTGGGTGTGGTGAAAAAGGAGGAAAATCAAGAAGTTTGAGAAATTCGCCCTTGAAGGATCATGTTGAAAAAGATGGAACCCCTCAATGTAAAAAATAGAGAAATAAGAAATGTGAAAGTAGAAAAAGATTAAAAAAGAAAAAAGTTGTTGAAATAAAGCTTGTGAAATGGACAAAAGAAATGGGTATCCAATGAGTCATTCTTAAATGAACATAAGGTGGATTATGAAAATTATATAGTGTGAAAGAGAAGGAGAAAAACTGAAATGCAGGCCATGCTTCATGAAAATAATTTTGATTGGAAAATAAGTGCAAGTCCATGGGTAGAGTCATGCATGTGTTTATCTTTAGGAGTGTGAGAGTTGTACTTGATTCCAAAATTCTGGAAATTTATGAGTTTTGTGTGAGCATGGAATCATTCTTGGTGTTAGGGCATTTGAATGCTTTTGTTGAACTTGAACTTGCATTTAAAACAATTATTGTGAGCTTGAGTTCTATTTGATAATGGTTAGTCACTATTTGAAACTTAGAGTGCACAATTGAACATTGCATGAGTAGTTTGAACCTCTTGTGTGCATTCATGTTGAGTCTTGAGTAGCACTGTTTGTAGAAATTCTTGTTGAACTGATTGATCTTGTGTTTTACTTGAGGACAAGCAAAAGTTTAAGTTAGATGTGTTGATGAGTCTAGGATTTTGACTCATTTAGGGCTTGTTATTCATAGTATTAGTGTCCTCAATGGCTATTTTGTGCTCTAAATTGATGCTTATGTGTTGATTCGTAGCTAGGAAGATAAAAGAGTAAGGCAAGGACATTATCGGGTAAAAGAAAGTAGAAAATTTGAACTAGTTGAAGAAAGGCAAGGTTGAGGATTGCCAAGGCCACTCGGCGATTTGCCTAAAGTTACAGTGTGCCAGCCCTTAGACAAGGGCAACTCGGTGGTGGAACCTGTCCTTCGGTGATCTGTCGATTTGATCGGCGAAGGAGTCTCATTCCACCTAAATTTACATATTAATTAGTGAAGATGCAAGCAAAAATGGTGATGAGAAAAGACAAGTGGTGCATCGCTGATCAGGTTGGTGAGCCCAACCTCAATTGCCTAAAATCATAGTACAAAGAGGGTGATGACTCAAGATAAAAGGGAGATGGAGTGGAGAATTTGGCGCGTTGCCGAGAAGAAAAAGATTGAAAAAGAATGTTGCAATGAATCTTGTGCATGGATAAAAGAAAAGAGTTGTTCAATGAGTCATATAAGAATCTATGTGCTTGAAAGAACTTAGGGTGGATTGTGAAAATAAAAAAAGAGTGAAAGAAAAGGAGAAGAAGTGAAATTCAAGCCATGATTCATGAAGGTAGAATTCACTAAGACAAAATGATCATACCTTTACCCTCTACCCCGTTACAAGCCTTGAAAGACCTTAGTGATCTTGATTGAGTTGAATGTGATGTTGATTAGGCAAGCCTATGGGCAAAATCATGCATGTGTTTATCATTGAGAGTGCTAGAGTAGATTTTCATTCCTTCATTCTTAAATTTTGATGAGCTTTGTGTGGGCATGGAATCATTGTTAATGTGAGGGCATTCAAATACTTTTATTGAGCTTGAATTTGCATTTGAAGAAAGCATTGTGAGCTTGACTTCTATTTGATGTTGACTAGTCATAGTTTAAAACTTGTAGTGCACATTTGAATATTGTTTGGGTAGATTAAACCTCATGTGCATTCATGTTGAGTCTCAAGTAACACTATTTGTAGACATCTATGTTGAACTGATTGATCTTGTACTTTACTTGAGGGCAAGCAAAAGTTTAAGTTGGGAGTGTTGATGAGTCGGGGATTTCGATCATTTAGTGCTTAATATTCAAAGGTATAGTGTCCTTAATAACTATTTTATGCTCATAACTGATGTTAAAATGTTAATTTGCAACAATGAAGGCAAAAGAGCAAGGCAAAGGCACTATAAGGCAAAAAAGAGCGAAAAACTGAAAAAGTTGAAGGAAAGCAAATTTGATACTCGCCAAAGCCACTTAGCGAGTCATCGAGTGGATCTTCAGCTCGCCTAAAGTTCCAACAGGTAAGCCCATGGACAAGACCAATTTGGCGATAGGAAAAGCATTTCGGCATGTCAGCTAAAGTGTTCAACGAAGCTAATATAGCTCGCCAAATTTTACAGACAGAAGTGGTGTCTAGCCATATTAAGGAAGTGAGAAGAGGAGCACTTAGCGCCTCGCTGACTAGGTCGGCGAACCAAAACTACTTCACCGAATGTTACAGAGCTACTGGTGAAAACAAGACAAGAAGGCGATGAAAAGGGGCACTTGACGTATTGCCGACCAGGTTGGCGAGCCCGACTTACTTCGCTGAGTGACTCTGATGCTGAAATTATGAAAGGTACAAATGCAATTTTCCAAAAGATAAAAGGGGTTCCCACATTGTCGATTTTTTTATCTTCAATATTCCAAACATTGTTTTTACACTTTTTGAGTGGATATTTAGGGTTTTTTTGATTTTTAGCTTCTATTTGAGCATTTGGAGACTTGCGGATTATTGCCCAATCTGATGAAAAATATAGTTGATAATGATTTCTTGTTCTCTATTATGTTTGGCTAAAACCCCCATTCTTGGGGGTGTTATTATGTAGTTGAATGTTTCAATTAGCTTCTGGGTGTTAATATTTACTTATTTATTGTTGATTTGAATTGGGTTCAATTAATAGTTGTGTTTTAATTGATGAATTGTAGTTCTAACTGCAATTCTAGTTTAGTGCTCTAAGCTTGCTTGAGAAAGGAGTACTAGGGTTGAAATTATTGGTTGATGATTGTAGTGATTGTGTTGTTGCGGATTTAGCTTTAGAAAGTGGTCTAAATGCAATCTTGCAAATCTAGCTTGAAAAAGTAGATTGATTAAGGTATTAGGCAGCTAAGTTGTTTGTTGCTTGTCGAGGTTCGATAGAACTTGTTTGATTCATGATAGTTGATTGAGAAATGACTATTGCACCTAAAGCCTAACCTACCCACTGAGGTTCAACGACTTTTAGTCAATAATAATCGCCCATTTAGCAAAATTGGCATTTAGTTTATCATACTCCCAAGAAACCCACTCTACTTGTTCATTTTCGGTTATTTGTAGTTGTTAATTGTTTACCCAAATTCACCCATTTCACATTAATTTTCAAAACCTTATCATTTACTTTATTTGTTGCAAAATTTTCTACATCTAAAAATGATTAGAACACCGTTTTACTTCATAATTAAATTTTTTATTGTATCACTCCGTGTAGGATCGACCCCAACTCTTAGTTGGGTTTATACTTGTTAGAGACTGCCTACACTTAGAATCGGATGAAGTGTAGTTGAGCGTTATCAACCACAAGAGTTTGTAATATGTGTTTAATAGAAGGATCTAATATTTGCCAAAGGAGGTGGCTTGTGTTATTGAAGAACTGTGATATAAGTGTTCTCTATCACCTTGTAAAGGCGAACGTAGTGGCGGATGGTCTTAGTCGACTATCTACAGGTAGTGTTGCTCACATCGAAGATGATAAAAAAGAGTTGGTTCGAGATTTTCATAGGTCAGTCCAGTTAGGTGTTCATTTAGTAGACTCTACTAAATGTGGGGATATGGTTCAGAATCATCTTTTGTGGCAGAGGTGAAAGCCAAACAAGGTCTTGATCCGACCTTGGTTGAATTAAAGGAAGCAGCCCTTAAAAAGTCTGCTGAGGCTTTCCCCAAAGGGGGAGATGGAGTACTTGGATATCAAGGTTGCTTGTGTGTTCCCAATATAGATGACTTGAGAGAGCAGATTTTAGCAGAAGCCCATAGTTCTCGATATTCCATACACCCATGAGCCATCAAGATGTACTGTGATTTGTGAGAGATCTATTGGTGGAATGGGATAAGAAGGATATTGCACAATTTGTGGCTAAGTGTCCCAATTGTCAACAAGTAAAAGTTGAGCATCAGAAACCAGGAGGTTTATCCCAAGACATTAGAATTCCTACCCGTAAGTGGGAAGATTTGAATATAGACTTCATCGTAAGCTTTCCTCATACCCGATGACAACATGACTCGATTTGAATTATAGTGGATTGAATGACGAAATCGGGTCATTTCATTCCCGTCAAGATTTCTTATTCGGCGAAGAGCTATGCTAAGTGGTACTTGAAGGAAATGGTAAAGTTGCATGGAGTGCATGTATCTATTATCTCTGATATTGTACTCAATTCACTTCTCAATTTTGGAAAACTTTTCAAACGGGTCTTGGTACTCGTGTCAAGCTTAGTACGACCTTTCATCCCCAAACCGACGGGCAAGCAGAGCGTACAATCCAAACTTTTGAAGGTATGTTGATAGCATGTGTACTTGACTTCAAGGGTAACTAGGATGGCAATTTGCCTTTGATTAAGTTTGCATGGTGTGCCTCCATTTGAGGCATGGTAGGAGGTATAAGTCTCTTATAGGTTTGCTTGAGGTGGGTGAAGTTGCTTTGATAGGTCTCAAGTTGGTACATGAGGCCTTGGAGAAAGTTTGGCTTATTAGAGAAAGGTTAAAAATGGGTCAAAGTCGACAAAATTCCTATGCCAATATTAGAAGAAGAGATCTTGAGTTTGATGTGAATGATCAGGTTTACCTGAAAAATTTCACCTATGAAGGGTGTAATGAGGTTTGGTAAGAAAGGGAAACTTAGTCCCCGATATGTAGGCCCACCCATATCAGATTTTGAGACGCATTGGTAAGGTTGCTTATAAATGTTAATTGCCTAATGAATTGGCATCGGTGCATCCAGTTTTCCTTGTCTCCTTGTTGAAGAAATGTGTTGGTGATCTGAAAACTATAGTCCCTATAGAAGATTTGGGAGTTAAAGAGAATCTTTCTTATGAGGAAGTACCAGTTGAGATTTTAGACCGGCAAGTCAAGAAGTTGAGAAATAAAGAAGTTGCTTCCGAGAAATTTTTGTGGAGGAATCAATTATTCAGGGTGCTACTTGGGAGGCCGAGGCCGATATGATGTCCTGTTATTCTCATATCTTTCCTTCTACCCCTACTCTATTTTGAGGTATTGATTTCCTCATGGTTTACTCTTTTGGTGACATCTGTCTTACATATTCCTATGATTTCCTAATTGATGCATGTTCATGAAAAAGCTTAAGTTTTTAGAAAAAGAGTCAACTTGATCGATTTCTACATGTTAATGTACCTTTGAGCATGAGTTTCATATAGACTTCATGATATGATGTTTTTAAGATGATTTAGCTTGGAGTTGATTTCCTCCTTAGATATGTGAATTTATGTAATTCCATGCATGTTGGATTGTTAGGTTTAAGTTCCTACCTTCCTTATGATGTCTTGAATCTCATTCGAGGACTAATGTTCCCAAGGGGGAGATAATGTAACACCTCGTATTGGAAAAGACAAGAAAATTTAAAGTTTTCAGAAATCTAGTGCCAATTCTAACGGTGCCAGCAACGGCCCGTGGAACAACCCATGAACCATAGGTCAGGTCCGTGGTTGGCCAGTCAAGTTTTCCCAAAAGTGTCAACTCCCAGTCCTTTTCAATGGTTCACTAGGACGGTCTGTTGTCCAATGCATGAGTCGTAGGTATGGTTTGAAGATGAGTCTCAAACTTGGTTTAATTCAGGATCAAATTATTGGGACCTACGTTTGTGGTCCACGATCCATCGTTAGACCCATAGAATGTAGGTGGGTGTCGTCGATGGGGGTTCTCATTTTTAAGTCTCTAACACCAAATGACGACCAACCAGGACGGTCCATTAGTTGAACCACGGACTGTAGGTCGTCACTGTCGATGGTGTCGGCAATTATTTTCCTAGGGGTTATTGGGTCTTTTCCTAATTATTTTAGCCTAATACTATGTTGTTTTACCCTTCCTCGAAACCCCTATATAAGCCTTTTTATCCCTAAAATTTCCCGATTGAAATCACTCTCTCAAATTTACAAAAGATGAACAAGTCTTCCTCTCCAATATTTCTCTCTCTAGAGAGCTTAAAGAAGAAGGGTCCAACCTAGGGTTTCAAGTCAAGTCTCCAATTCCACCATTGAAGTTAAGTAAGTTGCATTGAAGTATGATAGTTTTCATCCATGGAGCCCTTTCCTCCATGGAGTTCCCAAATTTTCCAATTCATAAAGATAGAATTCCCCAATTCATATTTTATGTTAGGGTTTTCTTACATGTCATGGGTTCCTTTAATTATTGATTTATTTCATTTTTATGATCTATCAAGAATGAATTGATATAATTACATGATATTATGATGAATTCCCATGTACCCATGTCCAATCCATGTTTTCTAGATATTGATGATTGAAAGTGGATCTTGAACCATGAAAGGATTATGGAATTATGCATGTCTTATGAAATTGATGTAAATGTTTTAAGGATACTTTGAGAGTGAAGTATCAACAATATTATTGTTGTTGAGTTGTTGAAAGGCTTTCTCATATACACATGAAAGCATGATTGTGAAAGGTTTGCTCATATAATAAGGGTTCTTAGGGTTGAAAGGTCTTCTCACCTAAAATGAACCAATGCTAAGGAGTTATCCTAATTTTGAGAAAAGAGGCAATTAACCATGTTCCTTTAAGAGCTAAGATGAATATGATTAAGAACAATTCTGTGGAAGTTTAGCTTAGTATCGAGTGGACAAGTTGTGATTACCCGTGTCCCGCTAGCATGTCTAAATAGACATTAGCTAGAAGTTCACGGTCCTTACTTTCAAAAGAGTGCAATCCATTTTCGGTGTGGGAGACACTGGATTCCATGTTAATAGCTCACATGGTCTTATATGTCGGTTAAGGCTGCTTCCCACAAGCAAGCTAAGATAAACTAAGGTTACTTCAAGAAGTATCATACGTATTTTTTAAGATGATATTCATTTGCATTGATCATGTTTTACGACTTATGTTATCTAAAACATTCAAGATTTATGTTTTAACTTTTTCATTGTATGCTCATGAAAATTCCTCTTTTAGCTTGACTTTATATGTTTTATGTATGGATATCATACTTGGTACATGTTTGTACTAACGCATACACTTGCCTACATTTTCCCCAAATGTAGGGTTCGACAGTTAGGGTTCCCAGTTTTGTGGTGTAACGACTCAAAAAGTCGTAGGATGAACTAGAGCCTTAGCGTGGGGGTTAACGTCAAGAGTTAAGGGAAAGGGTTAAGGGTTTTGGTGTAGGCCATGGTTTGGGAACCTAGGCTACCTAAAACTTACCCTAGCTACTGCCTTCTTAGATTACGAGGGTCTTCACGACCTGTGGTGGTCACCACGAGCTGTGGTGCTACCCATGGTGGCTAGGCAGTATGCCCTAGTTTGGTGCCAAGTCAAGGCTCCCCTTCACGAGCCACTTCATGACTTGTGGTCATGACTACAGGACGTGGAAAGGCACGTGGGGTGGCCTTAGTTTGGTGGGAGTAGTGCTTGATTGAGAAGGCTACTACCCCATAGATCACAGGCACCACCACAAGTCGTGGGCTCATGCACGCAAGGCAACTTTGCCTAACTACTGCCTCCGTGATCACAAGCATTATCATGACCCATGGTGTTAACCACGGATCATGGGAGCTTTCGTGGTCTTACCTTGGCCTTGGAGGTCTTGGCAATGTTGGGAGGCTCATTGCCTAGGGGACCATGGGTACCACCACAAGCCGTGGTGCCCCTCACGACCCGTCAAGTTGGGCATGGTCCCGACGGGCTGCCTTAGTTGAGGGTTATTACGTAATGTTGTTTTAATGTTTTATTATGTGGGGTTGATTGTAAATTTTTTATATCATAAATATATAATAGTTTTATGTCTTCAAACACTTCATTTATTCCTTTATTTGAAAACACCCAAATCAACACCCTCTCTCCCAAAATATCTTCTCTCTAAGAACTCCATTGAAGTCCAAGAGGAGAAGAAGACTTAGGGCTTGAAGAGGAAGGATTTTGGGTAGATTTTCAAGGGATTCTTCAAGTATAAGGTATGGTAATCCTTCATCTAGGGTTAGCTTTCACCCTAGATTCAATTTCAAAGATGTTTCAAGGTTTTCAAGTTTCTTAAAAACACTAAGTTTTACTCAATCTCATGGGTTCTTGCATCAAACGTTTTCAAATGACAAGTTATGATTATATTGATGTTTAATTGATGATTTAAGATGAAAAACTCTATGAACCCATGATTTCTTTAAATTCTAAATTTGTCCTTACGAAGTGGGTTTATTGATTATGAATGAATGATGATGGATTTACGCTTAGATTGATTTAGATTATTGATTTGTATTATTATCTATGCCTAATTATGGTGAATTGTTGTAGTAGACTTGTGTTAGAGATGTTGAACCACTTGAAAGGTGGAGGTGTTTAATTATGATGTAGTTACTTGATGTTAGTATAATTCTACTTGTATTCTTGATTAAGCTAAGATTCAAGGGTTATGTCATAAAAGAGGTAAATTGAGGGTTTAAATGTGAGCCTCCAAGAATGATGAATTTCTCAAGGTAATGCCTTACACTAGATCACCTAGACTTGAATTGGTTTAGGGTAATGCTTCTAAACATGAATTGACTTGATCATGATATTATGTGCATGTTAATGAATACTTGAAGTATAAAGTGCCAATCATGATGTGATTAACGTATTGATGAGTTGTTGGATCATGGTATTCCCTTATCTATTTTGCTATTGCTATATGTTTGGGATGAGTTGGTCCATAGCCCTTGAAGGGCATATTGTGAAGGTTTGTGCATATTGGCAAGATTGTGTGTAAACTCATGATTTACTTAGAAGTTGAAAGTCCTATGACTATTGAGTATATTGTGGTATTGTTGAAAAGCTTATTCTTCCCTTATCCCTACAGTTGATATTGTATGAATGTTCTAGGATGATTATAATGTTGTTGATTGTGTCATTGCAAGGACAATTACACACACACACTCCATGCATAAACATGATCATGATGTATCAATGGTGTCAATTGAAAGTATAGTCCTCATATACACCTTTACACATTATTATGCATGTAATGTACATAACCGTGTTGATCCTATTGTGTTGATTGAAAGTCCATTCTCATGAGAACACATGATCTTGGTATAATAGTTATTCTCACATACTAATGTTGATTCTAAGGTGAAAGGTAGTTCTCACCTAAAGGAATCTATGAGCTATTTGGTGAGTTGTATTGAATGAAGGGTAAAGTATGCCTTCACACATGTAGATACAATTCCATACTAATTATGTATAATTGGGAATAATTCTTAGTACCTAGTGGATATGGACAATGAGAAAAAGGCCCCTCCGCTAATGCAATAGGTTGGGTCATCTATAGTAAACTCATGAGATGGAAGCTCCTTCGCTAATGCAATAGGTTGAGTTTCTAGTAGCAATCTCCCTATCCCATAACTATGTGCCAAACATAGGACTTAGCTAGTGGATCCACTTAGAAGCTAAATATGTTTAGTTCTACCTTCAGCAAGTAGAATGCCTTATTTTGGTGAGGGGTTATATGACACTGGATTCCATGTAAGCTCACATGGTCTATGTCGGTTATGACTAATATTCCCTAATAACAACAAGATAATGAATATGATAGGAGCTATGCTATGATTTATTAATGGGTCTACTTGGTAGAAATGGGGGTATGGGACTTCACTTCTACATTGCACAAGGAGACTTATTAGGATGTTGTGGAATGGTTTCCTTATGGTATGATAAGATATGAAATAATGTATGGCTAATAAATGGAAGGTCCAATTGATGACCTTCCTTATGTTTAGTTATGTATTTGTATAATTCCTCCTTTATGACTATGGATTATGGTAAGCTTGAAGATTGTGGAAATGAATATGTGGCTTCAAAGAATGCTTAGTAAGGTTGGTATTATGGGATGCCAGCCATACATTGCACAAGTGTTCTTAAAGGTTGCTAAGGTGTTGATATTACTATGTTATGAGTGTATTGTGACTATAGCTTGTCTTTTATGTTTGAAAATGCATTTTGGCTTTCCAAACTTAGTGTATGAAAGTCCTCTAAATGCATGAATGTGTCCTAAATGAATCTAACGAAGAATGTTAGCCTAAATGCTTAAATGTAAAGATGTTTGCTATACTTAGATTGTATAATGAGTTACTTCCTTGTCGTGTCTATCCTATATGAATGTGCCTTGTCTATGGTGACATCAAAGGAGTACTTAATGTGAGTAGTAGTACGGGATGCTACTTACACATTGCACAAGTATGACTTAGAGTTGTCTTAGATATTGGTCTTAATGTGATGATGTGATTCATATAATGTTTATGTGTCTTATATGCTCTATTGTGTAAAGGTGGAAAGGATGAATGGTAAGTTCACTTTTGGTGACCTTAAGGTGGTGCTTTGGTGTGGGTGGTGGTATGGGACGCTACCCATACGTTGCACAAGGTGTAGCTTGAGGGTTACTTGATGTGGAGGTTCAAGGTAAAGCTAAAGGTATATATATGGTTTTGCTTAAATGTGAAGTATGTGACTTTGTATGTTGGTTGTGACTTATATTATGCCTATTGTATCCATGTTCATGAAGTTTTACAAAAATGGCATAAAAGCATGGCTTTCAAAAAAATGTCCCTTTTTAGCATGTTTTTTCATGGTCATCATACTTAGTACATTTTTGTGTGCTAACCCATATTTCTCCTATTTTTACTACAAGTGTAGATTCCGGCAAGTGATCGTTCTTAGCTAGAGTTGAAGTGCTTGGATAGAGTTTTCTCCAAGACTTGGTATGTCGTCATGTATTCAAGGACAAGGATTTCTACTGTTCTAGTTCCTTTATGTTTGAGACTTATGTAATAGACATTTTAGTATTTTCGATTGTAAAGGGCTGTGACCCTATCTTGTTAAAGTTTGTATTAAGATGGCCATGTGAGACTTAGTATTCCACTGCTTTATAAATGATTCTTCAATAGCTACTTTTAAATGAAAAGCTTAAATTCTTTACGATTTCTACTACCTATGCGATGAATGAATGCTATGAGGCTTGTATCAGACCCATTTGGGGTCGAATACTCCGTATTGGGACTAGGGGGTGCTCTCGGGTCGTGACACATGGCCAGAGTTCTTTGAGGAGATTTTGAGCTTTGGTGAGTCCTCATGCTTCGAGGATTGGACATTTATTATTTTCAGTCTTTCCTTACTTCCAGTTTTGTAACATGATGTACAGGTTATGCCAAAGATTCATTATGTACTAGATGGCTTTGAGACGGTGCTAGATTTTCGCTTCTCTTTATAAAACTTCTATATGATGAAACTGTCTTTTAATCTCTTTATTCTATTTCTTGTATGATGAAAACTAAGTGACTTGCATGAGGCCTCTCAGGGTCTTATACGTCATGTTACATTTAGGAGCTACCTTGGATCCTGATATAAATGGGGCAGTAACCTTACCTCCAATGGTGCAAATATATCCTTGAACTTGCAGTTTTTCAAGGACCTGAATTGTCCTCCGAATTTAAACCATAAAAAAAGAGCAAAGTCTCTTAATAACCAAGAAACATGGGGTAGCCATCTTGGAGAAAAGGGTACGCCTATATTTTTTTAAACATGAACAACATGATTCCCTAGTCTCCCATGTTATAATTAAGCTAAAATGATGAGTAATTTCACTCACCTTGGCTTGAAAAGAGGGGAGTTTCTTCGAGAACCCTAGGAGGAATTGAGGCAGTTGTTTGAATTTGTGAGGACAAGAGTTAAATCTTGAGAGAGTTAATAGAAATGTGTATGCTATTAATGTGAGAAAATCAACCATGTTTTATAGGCTTAAATCATCCTTCACCGCCCACCTTTTTCTCTTTATTTTTTTACCACAAACTACTAAGTACGTGATCCACCTACTTGGCCAATTTTAAGGTGCTCAAATATCAAACAAAGTGATGCATCTACTTCTTCTTATTAAATCTATTTACCCAACATAGTGATACAGTTACTTGCTCTTTTTAAGTTGGTCAAAAAGTCTAAGTAGGTAATGCACCTACTTGTGACCTACTAGCTTAACTTAGTCAAGCAAGAACCTCATTTATTTTCCCATTTTTCAAATTTTAATCGTTTTACTTAATCTCAAGACTCAAATCTAAACTTTAAGCTTAATTACCACCTTAATTCTCAAGTTTAAATACTTTCATCAATATTAACTTAGTCATATACATGTTGAAATGTCTAGGTTGTTACACAATTTTTCTCCTTGCACTGTCATTTTCGACATCATTTAGCAAGGTCGCCTTTCTGATTTAGTGCATCGCCTTCTCTTTTGGAGTTTGCCAACATGTCTCGATAGACACAAGTGTTGTGCACTATCATTTTGCATTTTTTTTTCATTTTCGATAGACACAAGTGTTGTGCACTATCATTTTGCATTTTTTTTTCATTCTTTCAAACATCAATCATTTCCTTGTCAATCGGGCTTTATAGCTGCAAATCATCAATATATCATCATAATAGGATAAATTTAGGCACTGAGGACACTAATCAATGAGCTAAATAGACCTCAAATGAGTGCAAATCTACCACTGATTACTTACCCATAAGAAGGTATTTTAGGCCATAATTTGATGGAACTCAAACCCAATATCTTATATCATAGTGCACCAAAACTTATGACCAGATGTCTTATCCTCTTGGTGCCATGAAAATTAAATTTACTTTATTTCCCCCTCAACCAATAAAATTATAGACCAAAACATACAGAAGTGAATTAAAATTCAATAAGACATGAAATAAATTTGAGAACAACTCTGGTAATCTGCATTAGAGAAACAAATCTTAGCTAATTTAATATTAATAAAATAGATAGTCACAATAAAATTGTAAATTTAAACATCTATTTATATATAACAATCCATAAAGTCCTCGGTAGGATTGGCAGCATCCCCCCTCAAGGCACGATTCCGAGAGGGAAAACAACATACATGTCAGCGCCACAATTAATCTTGAAATTTCAGTATTTAAAAAATCAAATTTAAAAAAGAAAAATAATTGTTTTTTTTTAAAAAAGAAGAAAGCAGATGTCAGCAATGAAGAAATAACTGATATTTAGATTCATTAATATTTTATTTTAAATAAATTAGGAGATAAGACAAATTACATAGATTGTATTACTTACCAGATATTTGATTTCAATATATTAGGAGATAAAAATAAATTTTAATATATTTATACATGTGTTGAATCTTGGCTTTAACATTTTTTTTTTCTTTACAAAAAGGCAATAAAGGAATAGAAAAAGCATTTATAATATACAAATTACTAAAATTTCAAAATTGATTGCCAAAAAAATTAAATAACAAATATGAAGTTTTAGAAAAAATAAAAACAAATTCTATCCACTACTACACGTTCCTAGAAGTTTCAAAAACTAAACGAAAATGATTTTAAAACATTTCTAAAAAATAGGGTGTGTGATTCCTTTTTTAATGGGAAGTAATCACATTTTTAACTTTTAATTTTTTTTAAAGTCATTTATAGAATTATTTAAATTTTGAATTGTGAAGTTAATTAGTTTTAAAAATAAAGATCTAAAATATAACTTTTAGAATAAACGTCTATCAATATATAATAGGAAAGAAAAAACAACATTCATGTCAGTGACACAATTAATCTTGAAAAATCACATTTAAAAAAGAAATACGATTTTTCAAAACACATATCAGCAATGAAGAAATAACCAATCTTTAGATTCTTTATTAATTGATTTTAAAATATTAAAAATAATTATCTTTCAAATAATTTATTTTCTAATCAAACTACTTCAAATTTAAAAATTTGAATTCGAATATTAATATGTATTAGTCATGTGATTTCAATATATAAGGAGATAAAAATAAAATTTAATATATTCGTACCTGTGCTGAATCTTAAATTTAACAATTTTCTTTTTTGTTAAAGGCAAAAAATGGAAGAAAAAAGCTTTTATAATATACGAAATACTAAAATTTCAAAATTGATTGCCAAAAAAATTAAATAACAAATATGAAGTTTTAGAAAAAATAAAAATAAATTATATCCACAATTACACGTTGCTAGAGGTTTTAAAAACTAAATGAAAATAATTATAAAACATTTCTAAAAATAGGGTGTGTAATTTATTTTTTTTATGTGAAGTTATCACATTTTCAATTTTTAATTCTTTTTAAAGTCTTTTATAGAATTATTTAAATTTTTGAATTGAGAAGTTAATTAGTTTTAAAAAATAAAGATCTAAAACATAACTTTTAGAAATAAATGTTTTTATTATTATTATTATTATTATTATTATTATTATTATTATTATTATTATTATTATTATTATTATTATTATTAACCGTCAAGGTACGACTCCCCAAGGACCAACCAAGGGGTCCTTGAGAGGGACTTAAAGCCTAACCCCCACCATAAGAAACCAAAAAACAGTCAAAAATATTGTGACTCACGGATGGGATCTATGCTCCATAGGTCCATCCACACCCCGTGGATGGCCTTCGTGGGTAAAGGTCTAAAATGGTGACCCTCAGACCCAAACCACGGACCTAAAAAATGGGGCGTGAGCCCACCTACGGTCCGTAGGTCATGGGTCATAGGTCACCATTGGTGAGCTGTCTAATCTCGACCAATTTAAGGGTTAAGTGGTAAATTTATTTTTAGTGAGTTGAGTTAATGAAAGGTTATTATTGATTAATTAAAGTATTTTAAGGGTTTTAGAAGTATTAAAACACCATTTCCAATTGGTTATTTCAAAACACTCCAAAGTTAGAAACTACCTCTTCAAATATTCTCTCTCTAGAGACCACCATTGGAGGTGAAGGATCCAAGCTTTCAAGCTCAAGATCTCACCATTATAACTCAAGTTTTGTGGAGTTCTTCCTTAGAAGGTATGGTAGTTGTTATCCTTGATTAGGTTTCATTCAAGGAGCCCCTTCAAAGATGATTTCAAGTATTCAAAATCCCCTAAAAACCTAGGGTTTTCAATCTATGCATGGGTTCAATTGCAAAACATTTTCAAAGGTTCATATATGATGAAATATGAATGTATTGTTGAATTAATGATGAATTATGGTGAATTTTTCTTATGAACCCATGTTTCCCCCAAAATCCTAAGTTGTGAATTGAGATTGGGAATTGATTGATCATGAAAGTATGTTGAATTGTTTATGTTTATATTGAATTAGTTATTGAATCATGTTAACTCCATTATCTGATGTAATATTCTAGATGTTTGAGTTGATATTGATTCATAGCTTTGGAATGCAATTTTATGAAGGATTGATCTATGTTTATGATGTGATGTATATGTTTGTGATCTCAAAGAAAGTATTATGATCATGTTTAAAATGTAATTGTGTTATGATTGAAAGTATATTCTCATTAACACTCATGAATGATGATGATAGAATGTGAAGGGTTTCTATAATGCGAGATTACATCTTGAATTGGTAGACTTAAGGCATCCTTTTCTTGTATTGATGAATATGACCTTGAATGTTGTATATTGAATTGGTAGGCATAGGCATCTTTTTATTGTATTGATGAATGTGATCTTGAATGTTGTATCTATAATTGGTAGGCTTAGGCATCCTCTTCTTGTGTAATGAATGTGCCTTGAGTTAATAAACATGGAATCGGTAGACCTAATGTTTGTAGTCCTTTCATAAAATGACTAATGAAGTATTTTAAGGCTTGGTCTTAAATCGGTAGACCTAATGTTGGTAGCCTTTTCATTGATGCATCTATGAATGAATGTAATGTTAAACCTTGAATCGGTAAACCTAATGTTGGTAGCCCTTTCATAAATGAATGATGAAGTATTCTAGGCTATGTCCTGAACTGGTAGACCTAATGTTTGGTATCCCTTCATGATGAGTTTAGAAACTAATGTGGTGATAAACCTTGAATCGGTAGACCTAACGTTGGTAGCCCTTTCATTGAGGAGTCTATGAATGAATGTAATGTTAAACCTTGAATCGGTAAGCCTAATGTTGGTAGCCCTTTCATAAATGAATGATGAAGTATTCTAGGCTATGTCTTGAACTGGTAGACCTAATGTTGGTATCTCTTCATGATGAGTTTAGAAACTAATGTGATGATAAACCTTGAATCGGTAGACCTAATGTTGGTAGCCCTTTCATGTGTAAAATAATGAACCTTGTATTGGTAGACCTAATGGTGGTGACCTTTTTTGAAGATTCAATGAGTTATCCATGGAATGTACCTTGATTCGGTAGACCTAATGGTGGTGGCCCCTTCTTGTGTAATGTACTTTGGGTTGGTAGACCTAATGTTGGTGGCCCTCTCAAGTGCAATAATTTTAATGTTAATGAACTACTCTATAAGAATGGAGGCTAGGCACCGAGAGAATATGGTAAGATGAAAACTCTCCCTATGTTAGGCCGGGTTCCAATGAACACTTCCTATCCCATAACTAGGTGCCCATATAGGATATTAGCTAGTGGATCCAGTTAAGCTAAAATGTTACCGGTTCTACCTTAGGCAGGTAGACCAACCCTTACGATGTGGAACAGTACATCGGATTCCATGTACTCACATGGTCTATGTCAGCTAAACACTTATTCCCATCATGTGAGATGTGCACTATGGTTTCTTGAGAAGTTCTATGAAGTGTAGGTGGTAATATGGGCTGCCATACATGCATTGCACGAGTAGGCTTTGAGAGGGCTATGATGACTTCTGTAGTCTCTTAATGACTAATGAATGAAAGTGCTTTAAATGAAACTAATGAATAATGTTGACTTAAATGCTTAATGTGATGATTCATGCTTTACTTGGATAGTATTATGAGTTACTTCCTTTTCATGACCTATGAAATGTTTATATTCCTTGTGTATGAGTATGGTCTAAAGAGAGAGAGGAAGAATGGTAAGTTCACTTTTGGTGGCCTTAATGTGGTACTTAGTATGGATGGTGGTATGGGACGCTATTCATACATTGCACAAAGTATAGCTTGGGGTTACCTAAGGTGAAAGCTTAATGTGATGAAATGGCTTATATGTTGATTATGGTCTAATATGATGAAATGGGTTGTATGTTGATTATTCTTGTATCTTATGCTTTATATGTAAAGGTTCATGAAATTTTCTCAAATTGGCATAATGCATGGTTTTCAAACCTAATGTCCATTTTAAAGCATGATTTTTGCATGACTATCATACTTAGTACAGTATTTGTGCTAACCTATATTTCTTCATTTTCTACCAATGTGTGGGGTTTGGAGATTTGATGTCCTATACTTGGAAGATAGGTTTCTAAGGTGCAAAGAGATGAATATTTGGTGAGTCCTCATAGTTTCGAGGACCAACCCACCCATTATTTCCCTTTATGTTTGTTACTTTATGTTTAGAGCTTTTATATGGGCTATGTCCCAATGTTTTATTCAAAGTGTTGTAGATGGTTTGAGACAAAGTATAGAAAGACTTCCACTTGCTTTTATGAAAATGATTTTTATTGTAAAGAAAAGTTTTAAATTCTGCACTATTTTCCTATGCTCTTATGTTCATGAATGTTATGAGACTTGTATGAGACTTTTCAGAGTCTTGTATGCTGTGTCACTTTCGGGTGTAGGCTCGGGTCGTGACAAATATGGTATCAGAGCAAAAGGTTTTTGGGATGGTTTTAGGATGTCTCAAACCACATCTAGTAGAGTCTT
This sequence comes from Solanum bulbocastanum, assembly GCA_037074985.1. Lineage (NCBI taxonomy): Eukaryota > Viridiplantae > Streptophyta > Magnoliopsida > Solanales > Solanaceae > Solanum > Solanum bulbocastanum. Next base: position 19,343,968 of record CM073604.1, read on the forward strand.
GTTCATAGTGTGAAGCGCGCCGCATTTATGAATAGGAGGCTATTGGATGTTAGGAAATTCTCACTTCTTCATTCTTCAAGTCGTGCCATAGAGTTTAACTCTATAAATTCTCTCTCCTATTTCTTATCTGATGGTCTTTAGGATATGACCACTTGAAGGGCTTATGCTAGAAGGAGTGAGGGAGAAAGGTTGGTTGTGATGCCAATTATGGCTATGTGACTTGTTAGATTTGAGGTGATAGATTGTGATGTTGTCAGTAGTATGAATGAGTTGCATTATGGTTATGTCTAGTTGAGGGTAGAAGTCGACTTAGTCATGATGATTTTAGAGGTATTTTGAAAGAAATGATGTTTAAAAGATTTTGTATAGGCTTTCTCCCAAGGGGGGAGATAACGTGCTTAGATAGCAAGGTCATTGAGTATCCTTGGTGTTCATGATTAAGGTTGACTTGAATTTTCACCTTAAGTGGTGTTAGTAAGGTTGTTTGTGAGCAGGAGTTGCTTAATGAGAACCTCCCTAGTTTACAAGTAGCGGTTGGGATCTTAAACCGGAAAGTTAAGAAATAGAATGGTAAATAAGTTTCATCCATGAAAAATGTTGAGGGGTGTTGTCCTTGTAAGGCGCCGGTATGTTGATAGTTCCTTATGGTTGTGAATATTGTATTAGGGTCCCTATGCTATTTCATGTTAACCTTAGTATGGGTTTACTCTTAAGGGGGAGATAGTATGTTGAATAGTAAGGTCGTTGAGAGTTCTGATATCCTTACCTCTTTCCTTTTATTCCTATTCAAGCTGAGACCTTGTAGCATGTTTCATGTTTTGGAGTCATGTGTGATTATGTGTTTCCATGGTCTCCTTATGTCATGCATCTTCTTGATGAATTTATGCTTAAATGATAAAATGAGTTTTTATGAATTATGTTCCTCATGTTGACGTGCTTTTAGTATGAGTTGCCTATATGCTTCATGAGGTGAATGGTTGAACATGCCTAAATATGCTTTTAAGAGAAATTGCATAATGTGCTTAATGATGTTATGATGAGCATGATTTGAGTTGCGGAAGGTAATTCCTCCAATGAAATGAAGAATGTTGAAGTTATGGTGCATAATGAGTTTGTAGATGGAGTTCCTACTTTCTTGTGTTGGATTGAGTATGTTTGAATAGGAGTTGATGTTTCCTCCTAGTTTTTTGCATTGTTTATGATGTTGCATGCATGATGGGCTGCTAGTTTTGAGTTGTTATCACTTAAAGTATTTAAAGTGTCATTTGAGGATAAATGTTCCTAAGAGGGAGATAATGTAATGACCCGGAAAACTAGTAAGTGAAACTAGAGCCTAACGAGTTTTGTTTTGAGTTTGAGATGAGGTTTTGAGTTGTTAAATGATGTCTTGAGCTTAGGTTGAGGGGTTTAGGGGTTAAAAGGAAAGGTACGACTCCCCAAGGACAAACCAAGGGGTCCTTGAAGAGGACCCTAAAGCCTAACCCCCAAGACCCCAAGAAACCAAAAAGTTGTAAAAAATATGGTGACTCACGGATGGGACCTATGCCCCGTAGGGCCATCTACGTTCCATGGATGGCCTTCATGGGTCAAGGTCCCACATGGTGACCCTTATACCTAAACCATGGACCTGCAGGACGGGGCGTGAGCCCACCTACGCTCCGTAGGTCATGGGTTGTAGGTCACCACTGGTGAGCTGTCTAATCTCGGCCAATTTAGGGGTTAAGTGGTAAATTCCTTTTTTTGTTAGTTGAGCTAATGGATGGTTATTATTGATTAATTAAAGTATTTTAAGGGTTTTAAAAGTATTAAAACACCTTTTCCAATTGATTATTTCAAAACACTCCAAAGTTAGAAACTACCTCTCCAAATATTCTCTCTCTAGAGACCGCCATAGGAGGTGAAGGATTCAAGCTTTCAAGCTCAAGGTCTCACCATTCTAACTCAAGTTTTGTGGATTTCTTCTCTAAAAGGTATGGTAGTCTTCATCCTTTATTAAATTTCAGTCAAGGAGCCCCTTCAAAGATGATTTCAAGTAATCAAAATCCCCTAAAAACCTAGGGTTTTCAATCTATGCATGGGTTCAATTCCAAAACGTTTTCAAAGGTTCATATATGATGAATTAATGATGAATTATGGTGAATTTCTCTTATGAACCCATGTTTCCCCCAAAATACCAAGTTGTGAATTGAGATTGGGAATTGATTGATCATGAAAGTATGTTGAATTGTTTATGTTTATATTGAATTAGTTATTGAATCATGTTAACTCCCTTATATAATGTAGTATTCTAGATGTTAGAGTTGATATTGATTCATAGCCTTGGAAGGCAATTTCATGAAGGATTTATGTATGTTTATGATGTGATGTATATGTATGTGATCTCAAAGAAAGTATTATGAACACATTTAGAATGCAATTGTGTTATGATTGAAAGTATATTCTTATTAACACTTATGAATGATGATGATAGAATGTGAAGAGTTTCTATAATGTGAGGTTACATCTTGAATTGGTAGGCTTAAGGCATCCTTTGTATTGTATTGATGAATGTGGCCTTGAATGTTGTATCTTGAATTGGTAGGCTTAGGCATCCTTTTCTTGTATTTATGAATGTGATCTTGAATGTTGTATCTTGAATTAGTAGGCTTAGGCATCCTCTTCTTGTGTAATGAATGTGCCTTGACTTAATGAACATGGACTCGGTAGACTTAATGGTGGTAGCCCTTTCATGAGGAGTCTATGAATGAATGTAATGTTAAACCTTGAATCAGTAGACCTAATGTTGGTAGCCCTTTCATAAATGAATAATGAAGTATTCTACGCTATGTCTTGAGCCAGTAGACCTAAGGTTGGTAGCCTTTCACGATGAGTCTAGAAACTAATGTGATGATAAACCTTGAATCGGTAGACCTAATGTTGGTAGCTCTTTCATGTGTGAAATGATGAACCTTTGTATCGGTAGACCTAATGGTGGTGACCTTTCTTGAGGATCCAATGAGCTATCCATGTAATGTACCTTGATTCGGTAGACCTAATAGTGGTGGCCCTTTCTTGTGTAATGTACTTTGGGTCGGTAGACATAATGTTGGTGGCCCTCTCAAGTACAATAATGTTAATGTGAATGAACTACTCTATGGGAATGGAGGCTAAGCACCGAGAGAATACGGTAAGATGGAAACTCTCCCCATGTTAGGCCGGGTTCCAATGAACATCTTCATATCCCATAACTGTGTGCCCACGTAGGATATTAGCTAGTGGATCCACTTAAGCTAAAATGTTACCGTTTCTACCTTAGGTAGACCAACCCTTACGATGTGGGACAGTACATTGGATTCCATGTAAGCTCATATGGTCTGTGTCTGTTAAACGCTTATTCCCATTATGTGAGATTGGTTTCTTGAGAAATTCTATGACGTATGGGTGGTAGTATGAGATTTCATCCATGCATTGCACGAGTAGGCTTTGAAAGGGCTATGGTGAGTTCTCTAATGTCTTAATGACTAATGAATGAAAGTGCTTTAAATGAAACTAATGAAGAATGTTGACATATATGCTTAATGTGATGATGCATGCTTTACTTTGATGGTATTATGAGTTACTTCATTGTCATCACCTATGAAATGTTTATGTTCCTTATGTATGAGTATGGTCTAAAGAGGGAGAGGAAGAATGGTAAGTTCACTTTTGGTGGTCTTAATATGGTACTTAGTATGGATGGTGGTATGAAATGCTATTCATATAGTGCACAAAGTATAGCTTGGGGTTACCTAAGGTGAAAGCTTAATGTGATAAAATTACCTATATGTTTATTATGTTCTAATGTGATGAAATGGTTTGTGCGTTGATTATGCTTGTATCTTATGCCTTTTATGCAAAAGTTCATGAAGTTTTCTCAAGTTGGCATAATGCATGGTTTTCAAACCAAATGTCTGTTTTAAAGCATGATTTTTGCGTGACTATCATACTTAGTACATTATTTGTGCTAACCCATATTTCTTCATTTTCTACCAAAGTGTCGGGTTTGGAGATTTGATGTCCTATACTTGGAAGATAGGCTTCTAAGGTGCAAGGAGATGAAGATTTGGTGATTCCTCGTAGTTTCGAGGACGAACCCATTATTTCCCATTATGTGTTTTACTTTTTGTTTAGAGCTTTTATATGCGCTATGTCCCAAAGTTTTATTCAAAGTGTTGTAGATGGTTTGAGACAAAGTATAGAAAGACTTCTGCTTGATTTTATGAAAATGATTTTGATTGTAAAGAAAAGTTTTAAATTCTGCACTATTTTCCTATGCTCTTATGTTCATGAATGTTATAAGGCCTGTATGAGACTTTTTGGAGTGTTGTATGCCGTGTCACTTCTGGGGTGTAGGCTCGGATCATGACAAGCCATGAGGTTATGAATGCAGAATTTCAGAATGGGATCTAGCTCTTAGCTCAGATTGCGGCCAATCAGAACAATCAGCAAGTCCTAGTCCCTATTAACACAAATGGTGGATCAGCTGCAGCTAAGGTTCGAGTCTTTGTTCGGATGAATCCGCCTGAGTTTTTAGGGTCGAAGGTTGGTGACCCACATAACTTCATTGATAAGGTTAAGAAAATCCTTGGAGTAGTGCAAGTGACTTGAATTGAGAGTGTTGAGTTAGCATCTTATCATCCTATCAACTGAAGGATGTGGCTCATAGCTGGTTCACTTAGTGGAAAGATAACAAGTGTGATGATGTAGCTCTTGTCACTTGGGATTGTTTTACTGGAGTTTTCCTAGATAGGTTCTTCCCAAGGAAATTTAAAAGAAGCTAAGGCACAAGATTTTATGAACTTGAAGCAGGGTTCTATGTCGTTCCAAGAGTATGGGCTGAAGTTCACCCAGCTCTCCAGGTATGCTCCACAAAAGGTTGCCGATCCAAGGGCACAAATGAGTAAGTTCTTGTTTAGGGCATCCGATGTGGTGAAGACTACTTAACTCTCAACTACACTTTATCTAATACTAGGTGTAGATGATCATAATCTAGTATAAACCCAACAAATGAGTTGGGGTCGATCCCATAGGGAGCGGTATTATTTTGAATTCAAGTATGAAGTTATAAATGCGATTTCAATAGTTGTAGGAATAGAAATTATTAGAAACTCTTAATTAAATCAAAAGGTTAACATAACTGTCAAGTGGGGGATTTTTATATCAGTCAGCAATCACAACAATAACAATCAACAATAGTAATCAAATGAGTAAGAGGTACTTGGAGGAATGACCGACCAATTGCCAATTCTCGCTAAATGGGTGCTAGGTGATTACTAAAAGTTACTAAATCTTCATGGGTAGGATGGACCTTAGATGAGATAATTTTCTCTCAAACAACTACCTCGCTTCAATTGAGTTATTTCGAACCTCAACAAGCTAAATACAAAAACCAACCCACAACCTCACTACAATTACTCTCTAGAGCTAGATAGGTAGAACGGAACTTAGGATTCACTGTCTCGAGCTAAACCCACAATAGCCCAATTACTATGAATTCTAATTTATCACGCTGGTATTACACCTCTCTCTCAAGCATGCGTAAAACACTAAACCACATTGAGATAAACATTTAACACAACAATTTAACAACAACAATAAATCAAACCTACTTCGAATTAGCACTACAATCAATAATTTCTAACACCTACTCAGCTAAATTAAGCAATTAATCACATGGTCAAAGCCCCAAGGATGGGGTTTTATCTAGTTATCATAAAAAGTGAAAATTCAATACCTATTACATGCTCCATACCTGGGTGTTGATTTCCAAAATCTTAAAATGAATAAATCTTTCTTCAATTACAACACCCGACTCGTAATCTACTTGGAAATTGCTTCAAACCAACAAGTACAATGTTTTTGTTCTAAATCTCCGTTTTCACAATGTTTGGATCCCTTATCTCTCTTTAAAATATCAATTTATATTGTCCCAAAATTTGGCCTTTTTGGGCCAAATCGGCGAGGAAAGTCAGGCTTCGCCGACTAGTTGGTGACTCGCCAATTGCTCCTATCCATCGCCTTCTTGTTTCATATTTCATCCAATATGCACTGTAACGTTAGGCAGTCTATATCGAGATCATTGATCGATTTTGCGATACACGCTTTGTTCCTTTAGATCGCCAATTTACTTGCATCTTCACTACTCATTCTGTAACTTTCGCCAGTCTAACCTCTCTTCGTCGATCCATTCGGTGATTCGCCAATATGGAACACCGTTTGCCTAAATTTCTCTCATCTCAGAAGTGGTGTACTATAAAATTGGGTGGGCTAAAGAGCCACCGAGAGGTCTTGGCGATCACCAGGATCGCTTTCCTCCACTTCTTTTGCTTGTTAGTTACTTTTTGTCCGGTAGTGTCCTTGCCTTTCTCCTTAGCCTGTAATGCTGCAAATCAACACTTTAATATCAGTTTAAAGCATAAATTGGGCATTTGAGGACACTTATCCTATCAAAACTGAGCCCTAAATGAGTCAAAATCTCGGACTCATCAAAGACTGAATGCATGAATGTTATGCTTCTAGGGGATATGGATATCTCTATATTAATGTCTCATGCTAAGTGGGTGGAGGGAGATAAACTTAGGGAATTGACTAATGACTACAAAAAGGCTAGGACAGGGAATTATGAGAACTCATAGCAAAAGTCAGGCAGTAGAAATCGCTCACACTTTCACCAAAGTTCTATAGCCTCAACACCTTCATCAGCTAGTGCTCCATCCCCCAGGTTTCGACAAGATTAGAAAGGTAGGGCATCAGGCTCTAAGTCTCAGGAGAGTGTTTCAGGTAACAAGACTTACCCAACTTGTCCAAAGTGTGGTAAGAACCATTCGGGCAAGTGTCTTGCAGGCAAGAAAGGGTGATTTGGGTGTGGTCAGTCTGGCCATAGGTTGAATGATTTTCCTTATTCTAGGCAGGGGAAAGGAGGTAACAACAATAAGGCTCAATCTACAGCTCTAACAGCACTAGCAGGTCGCCTAACTCAGCAAGGTACTTAATGTGGTACAGGTGGCAGTCAACGCCAGAACATGTTGCTCTCCAGGCTCGCCAGGATCAAGAAGATTCTTCTATTATGGTCAATGGTACGTTAAGATTCTTTCATTTAGATGTTTATGCATTGTTAGATCCAAGGGCTACACTATCTTTTATAACTCTTTATATAATAGTAAACTTTGGTGTAAGTCCGGAAACTCTTTCAGAACCCTTCTCAGTCTCTACTCCAGTTGGTGACCCAGTTATAGCCAAACGGGTATACAGAAAGTGCCTTGTCACAGTCTCTCATAAAGTCACCTCAGCAGATCTTATAGAGTTAGAATGTGTAGATTTTGATATCATTCTAGGCATGGATTTGTTACATTTATGTTATGCCTCAGACGATTGTAGAACTAGGATCGTTTGGTCTCAGTTTCCAAACGAGCTAGTCTTAGAATGGAAGGGTAGTAGCTCACTGCCTATGGGTAGATTCATTTGTTACCTTAAGGCAAGAAAAATGATCTCTAAAGGGTATATCTATCATCTTTTCGGGTTAAGGATTCAAACTCTGAAACCCAACTCTTGAGTCATTCCCTGTAGTAAATGAGTTTCCAGAAGTGTTCATAGAAAATCTTTGCGGTGGTCCTCCCAAAAGGGAAATCGACTTCGACATAGATTTCTTTACAAATACCTAGCCTATTTCGATTCCTCCTTACAGAATGGCTCCAACCCAGTTTAAGGAGTTGAAAGAGTAGTTGAAAGACCTTCTAGATAAGGGCTTCATCATACATAGTATCTTTCCATGTTGTGCTTTAGTGTTATTCGTGCAAAAGAAAGACGATTCTCTCAGAATATGCATTAATTATCACTCGTTGAATAGAGTCACAATCAAGAATAAGTACCCCATCCCTAAGATTGATGACTTATTCGACCAACTTCAGGGTGCTAGTTTCTTTTCCAAGATAGACCTTAGATCCAGCTATTATCAACTCAGAGTTAGAGATAGTGACATTCCGAAGACAACCTTTAAGACTCGGTATGGTCACTTTGAATTTGTAGTTATGTCTTTTGGACTAACAAATGCTCTTACAGATTTCATTGACTTAATGAACAGGGTGTTCAAACAGTAATTGGACTTTATCACGACCCTGGGGTACCCCCTAGATGTAAAAAGGTGTATAAGACCCCGAAAGGCCTCATACAAGCCACTTAACATATCATAACATAGAGTAATAGAAAATGGTGCGAAAATTTAAAAAAATTCAATAAAATCAAAGTCTTTTATAAAACGAGTGGAAGTCTAACATATTTGGCTCAAACCATCTAAAACAACATGAATAAAGTCTTCGGTCACAACCCATACAATAGTCCAAGACATAAAGGAAAATCATAAATGAAAGTGGTGATCACATCCTCCAACACAATGAGCAGTCACCAAATCTTCACTTCCTTGATCAATAATGAAGCTAGCCACGAGTGTGAGAATCTATATTGTCGGACCCTACATTTGATAAGAATGTAGGCAAGAGTATGCGTTACTACAATCAAGTACTAAATATGATGGCTAGCATAAATAATATAACATAAGCATTAATGATCATAGGACATAAGGCATAAGCATAATCAAAGCATAATAAACATCATAATAAAAGAGAAATACTTCCTTAAGTAGCTTTACTTAACCTTTGCCAAGACTTGGGTCATCTGCTTCTAGTCAAGCTCACATAATAAAGGCATATCTAGGAACAGTCCAATCACATCATCCTCATAACATAATTACGTTTTTCATGATTACTTTTAAATACATGGGGATTCCCCTCAATGCCTAACTTATAAAGGATAATGGGTATTTGCCTCTTGCCTTACTTAATTTTAGATCGCGCGTACTCGCCTCTACAATCTCATCATATCACAGAGGTACTCGCCTCCACATCATTTCATAGGTATCATGGGTACTCGCCTCCACATAATTTCATAGGTATCATGGGTACTCTCCTCCATGTCCATTTATCATAGTATTAATGTGGGGACTCACCTCTCGTTCAACTCTAAGGAATATGGGAATCACCTCATATCTTTACATATGGAGGACAAAGGTAATTGCCTCTAGCCTTATCAATTTCATAAGCTTTTAGTCTAATTTCATTTTAGGTGAGAAATCTTTTCAACCTAGAATCATTCATGTGATTAAACCTTTCACATTCATACATTATAACGAATCAATTCATGATGAAAGTATCCTTTCCTCAACAATAACATCAATAACCAACAGTTCATATTATAAGCTTTACTCTCAAAGCCCTAATTCTCATGATCATTATCTAAGCTTTATCCTCAAGAAATTAATATCATATTCATCATATATGCTTCGATCTCAAGCAATTATAGTCATAATTCATCAATCCTAAAAGGAGATATCAAAACCCATAAAGTTCCCCTTCAAGGCATCAAACCTAATTATATAAATTCTAGGTCAAATCATGAAATAGGCATGGGTACATGTAATTTCATCCTAAAAATATTTAATCCTATCAATTAAATCATAAACAATCATAATCCACTCAATCGAATCAGCATTCAACATAGCCCACAACATTGGAAGAAACCCTAACTAGACTTAGGGAAATTTTTTTTCAAATTGTGGAATTCACGGGGACTCCACGGGAGGAAAAATCCCATGGATGAAAAGTCATCATACCTTAGTCATAATGCCTCCAAAAGCTTGAAATGTAGAAGACTTGATCTTGACCTAGCTTCAATCTCCTTCTCCTTCTTCCAACTTCTAAAGAGAAAATATTTGAGAGGAGTTTTGGGAATTCTTTTGGGATTTTGAGAGAAGGACTTGAATGAGAGGTTTCGGGGGTTAAAAAAAATACTTATATAGGTGTTTTAGACTGAGGCAAAACGACACCACTTTAATTTAATTAAAACCAAAAATGACCCATATGCCCCTAAAATAAACTACCAGTTACGAACCACGGATCCTTGACCGATGGACCATCGACTGACCTATGGTTCATCCTGGTCAATGGTGGTCCATGGTCAGAAACTTTTGGCCAAACGAAGGCTCCTTCAACAATGGACCGTGGACCCATCCACGGGGCGTGGGTCCTAGCCGTGGTTCTGCCTCAGGCAGTTCACATGGTGCCCTATCCACGAGACCTACCTACTGGGCATGGGTCCAACCACGGGGCATGGTTGGCCCTCATGGGTGACACCTAGAACTTCTCTAAAAGCTGCCATTTTACCTCTTTTGAATCCGAGGTGTTACATTATCTCTCCCTTGGGATCATTCGTCCTCGAATGAGATTCTAAGCACGTTTCTAGATGAAAAGACTCAAGACTAGTAGCCCACCATGCATGCAACTTATCTAAATGCACACAACCGAGGAGGAACTTCATCTTCAAACTAAACATATTCAATGCACCATAAGGAAGTAGGAACTACATCTAACAACCCAATATGTATGAAGTTTTCTAATTTCTTACATTTAAGGAAGAACTATCATCTCCAAACTTAAAATCATGCTCAACACAATCTCATGGAGACTAAATACAATCAACACTCAAAGCACATATTCAAGGAGGAAATCTCCACTCCAAGCTAAGACATGTTAAAAAATTCATCTCATGAAGTTTATAAGCAACTCATACTCAATACCAAGCATCATAAGGAAAATAATGCACAGAAGTCAATTTCTTTCAAAACTTAAGCTTTGTCATGAACATGCAAAATCTAAGGAAATCATGGAAACACATAAAACACACATGACTTCAAACATAAACAGACCAAGAGGAACTCATTACCTCAAGCTAGAAATAGAAGGAAAAAGATGAGGATTCTGGGACATAATATCGGCTTCTGCGTCCCAAGTAGCACCCTTAACTAGATGGTTTTTCCATAACACTTTCACGGAAGCAACTTCTTTATTCTTTAATCTCCTAACTTGCCGGTCTAAGATCTTAACCGAAACTTCTTCATAAGAAAGGATTTCATCAACTCCCAACCCTTCTAAGGGAATTATGGATGTCGGATCTTCAACACACGTTTTCAACATAGAGACATGCGAAATTGAATGCACCGATCCCAACTCATTAGGCAAATCAAGCTCATATGCAACCTTACCAACACGTTTCCAAATTTGGTATGGGCGTACAAATTGAGGACTAAGCTTCCCTTTCTTACCAAACCTCATGACACCCTTCATGGGTGAGATTTTCAAGTAAACCCAATCAAGCACATCAAAATCAAGCTCCTTTCTTCTAACATCGGCATAAGACTTTTGTCAACTTTGGGTGGTTCTCAACCTCTCTCTAATGAGTAGGACTTTCTCAATAGCCTTATGAACTAACTCGGATCCTATCAAGGAAACTTCACCAATTCAAACCATCCTATAGGAGATCTACACCTCCTACCATAAAGAGCCTCAAACGGAGCCATACCAATACTAGAATGGTAGTTATTATTATAGGCAAACTCTATCAAGGGCAAATGGTCATTCCAATTTCCATTGAAATCCATCATGCATGCCTTCAACATGTCTTCCAATGTTTAGATTTTTCGTTCCGCTTGCCCATTGGTTAGTGGGTGAAAAGATGTGCTAAGCTTAACCTTAGTGTTAAGACCCTTTTTGAAAGATTTCCAAAACTGAGAAGTGAATTGGGTACCATGATCAGAAGTAATGAACAAAGGCACTCCATGTAGCCTCACCATCTCTCTCAAATACAACTTGGCATAGTCTTCCACCAAATAAGAAACTTTGACGAGAAGGAAATGTGCCGACTTTGTTATCTGATCTACTATTACCCAAATAGAGTCATGTTGTCACCGGGTGCGAGGCAAACCAACTATAAAGTCCATTTATGTTTTCCCACTTCCAAGTAGGAATGCTAATATCTTGAGCTAAACCTCCCAATTTATGATGCTCAACCTTTACTTGTTGGCCATATGGACATTTGGCCACAAATCCTGCAATATCTTTCTTCATCCAATTCTACCAATAGATCTCCCACAAATCACGGTACATCTTAGTGGCTCCCGAGTGAATAGAATATCGAGAACTATGGGTTTCAATCACGATTTGTTCCCTCAAGTCATCTACATTTGGAACACATAACCAACCTTGAAATCTAAGGACACCATCTCCCCCTTAGGAGAAAGCTTCAATGGACTTCTTAAGTACCGTTTCTTTCAATTCTACCAAAGTCGGATCAAGACATTACTTTGCCTTAACATTAGCTACAAAAGACGATTCCGACCCTTTATGAATCATGAAACCACCCTTGGCAAAATCTACCAATCGTACACCCAAATGGGCAAATCTATGGACATTGGGCTAAGTTGTTTCTATCATCCTCAACATGTGCAACACTGCCCATCAATAGTCGACTAGAGCATCTGCTACTACCTTCACCTTTCGGAGTGATAAAAAACACACATATCATAGTCCTTCAGTAATTCCAACCACCTTCTTTGGCAAAGATTCAGATCTTTTTGGGTAAACACATATTGTAAACTCTTATGGTGGGTGAAAACATAAACATGGACCCCATACAAATAATGCCTCCAAATCTTTAAGGCAAATACCACCGCCGCTAATTCAAGGCCATGGGTAGGATAGTTCTTCTCATGAACTTTTAGTTGCCTTGAAGCATAGGCAATCACCTTATCGTTTTGCATAAGCGCACATCCCACCCCTACTCTAAAGGTGTCACAATATACCACAAAGCTATCCGTACCTTCCGATAAGGTCAAAACTGGAGCAGAAGTAAGTCTATTTTTTAAATCTTGAAAACTTTTATCACAAGCATCCGACCATATAAACTTGGCCTTTTTTTGAGTCAAAGAAGTCAATGGAGAAGCTATGAAGGAAAACCCCTCAACAAATCTTCTATAGTAACCGGCCAAACCCAAAAAACTTCTAATGTATGTCGGTGATATAGGTCTAGGTCAACTCTTGACCGCATCTATCTTAATCGGATCTACCTCAATACCCTTCCTTGAAACAATATGGCTGAGAAAAGCCACGAACCTTAACCAAAATTCACATTTTCTAAACTTTGCATAAAGTTGTTGGTCCTTGAGAATTTGCAATACGATTCTCAAATGATCAATGTTCTCATTCTCACTTCTTGAATAGATCAAAATATCATCAATGAACACAATTATAAACATGTCAAGGTATTGTCTAAACACCCTATTTATCAAATCCATAAATGTCGTTGGAGTATTAGTCAATCCAAATGACATTACAAAAAATTGATAATGACCATATCGGGTTCTAAGTCATTTTTGGAATATCTTCCTCTTTCACCCTCAACTAGTGATAACCTAACCAGAGATCAATTTTTGAGAATAACTTTCCCTTTGAAGGTGATCAAATAAGTCATCTATTCTCAAAAGTGGATACTTGTTCTTGATGGTCACCTTATTCGATTGTCCATAATTGATACACATATGAAGGGAACCATCCTTCTTCTTAACAAACAACACCGGAGCACCCCATGGAGAAATACTCGGTCGGATGAAATCCTTATCCAATAAGTCCCTTAATTGTTCCTTCAACTCCATAAGCTCTGTCGGAGCCATTCTATAAAAAGGAATATAAATATGTTAGATGTAAGGGAGAAGGTCAATTCCACAGTATATTTCCCTTTCGGGAGGATTACCAGGTAAATCATCGGGAAAATTTCTGAAAACTCATTTACAAAAGGGACCGACTCAAGATAGGAGTTTTGGACTCCACATCCCTCACCCTACCATAAACACACCCTTTTGAGATCATTTTCCTAGCTTTTAGGTAAGAAACAAATCGACCTCTAGGTATAGAATTTCACCTCTTCCCCTCTAGGATAGGCTTATTTGGGAATTGAACTTTTACTACCTGAGTTCTACAATGGATAGAGGCATAACATGAATGCAACCAATCCAGACCAAGAATAACATCAAAGTCTAACATATCAAGCTCTACCAAGTCAACAAGAGTAACTCTATGGGATAAGGAAATGAGACATCTTCTGTAGACCTTTTTTGCCACCCAGAATCACCAATAGGGGTAGAGATAGAAAAAGGTTCTAACAACACTTCAGGAAGCACATTAAACCTCATAGCTATTTAAGGGGTCACAAAGGTCAAAGTTCCCCTGGATCAAGTAAAGCATACACATCTATATGGAAACTTTTAACATACCGGTCACCATATCCGAGGAACTCTCTTGATCACCTCTAGTTTGGATAGCATAGAAATTGTTTCGCTTGGAGCACTTGCACCTGAACCACTAGGACTGGATGAAGGGTAGGGTTGAGCCTTACGACGACCATCCCCATTACTCTTAGGAACCGAAGGACAATTTCTTATTTTGTGATCCATTTTCCTACATACAAAGCAAGCACTAGAACCCGCTACACACTTCCCTTTATGATTTCTCCTACATTTAGCACAAGTTGGTATTGAAGGCCTATTACTATCTCCTTAAGGTTTTGGGTTAAATACCCTTTCATTATTTGTCCTTGAAGGAGCATTTGAAGAACCTTTCCTGGAGAACTTTTATCGGAACCTTGAACGACCTCGTCCTCCGGACCTAGAATGAGAAAAGTTGCCATCATCCACTCTTGCTCTCTTTTCCTCTCTACATCTTTCCTTGAGCTTTTCTTCCTCAATTTGTTGGGCATGCACCATAAGGCGAGAAATGTCCATGTCATGAAAATGCATAGCAATGCAGCACTCTTTGAATACCATGTCGGAAATGCCCGACATAAACTTGCTCATCTTGGCCCTACGATCCACCACAATAGAAAGAGCATACTTGGATAGTTGAGTGACCTCAAAGCGTATTCCCTTACACTTATATTTCCTTGCCTAAGGTTGATGAACTCAAGTACCTTGGCCTCTCTCATCTCAAGAGGGAATAATCGGTCAAGAAAATCACCCCTGAACATCTCCCATTCTATGGGACCCGCTTCTATCGGCCTTGCCTCTTTCCACTGATTGAACCAAATATGTGCAACCCCTTTGAGCTGGTAAGACAATTTTTCCTTCTCTATTAGAGTCACTCCCATAATAGCAAGTATCTTGTAGACCTCGTCGATAAACTCTTAGGGATATTTCTCAACTTTAGATCCATGAAATTCAAGAGGGTTCATCCTTGTAATGTCCCTCACTTTTGCCACCGTCGTACCCACATTTGGTTTCACAGGGGCTATCACCTCTCTATTGGCTTGTGTCGTCACGGATTGAGCCAACACTTGGAATGCCGACCTAAACTCCACATTTGATACATTCTCATTCAATGAGTCAATCGGAGCCTGAGGAGAAGCTTGGGGAGGAAATTGAGGAACCTCTTGATCAACATTGCCTCCCTCCGTCCTTCTAGTATTAGCCCTTCTAGTAGTCATATCCTGAAAACCATCGGCAAGGATTAGGAGAAGGACTAATAGAATTAAACTTCATGGCACGATGATAAGATTTTAAAAAAAATATACGCTATCAAAGACAATTCATCCAATACTAAGTGTCAGTGATAGTTCAATAGTAATATAACCCAACTACATGAGTTGGGGTTAAGTCCCAAGAGAGTGGTTCGTAATTGAGATTCAATAGGCAAGTAAGAATATGCTCAAGTCAATCACAGCTAAAAAGTTTACGAATAAAAGCATGGTTAAAATTATAGGTGACACAAGTGTCAAATATTAGAAGGGGTTGGTTTCAATTATCAACTAAAACAACAAATAACACGTAAACATGAATATAGAGACGGGTTCTTGGGATGTGAATGGATTATGGGCTAAGGTAGACAATCGGGTAGCTGCAATTAATAGTGAATAGTTGTAAATCAGTGATTAAGCTAGACATTAATGGGAGTAAACTCTCTCTCGAACAATTTACTTCGAATCAAATTGGTTTCTCTCGAAACAATAAGCAGCTATGAAGAACAACGTTCGCTTTAGTCCATTCACTCTCTTAAGCTGAATGTGTGGAAAAGGGTTCACTCTCTCGAGCTGAACCCATGATAGGATTTAGAAATTTTGGTTTTAAAACCTCTGTCCCTAGCAAGCCAAAACACGAAGTTAGGATTGTATTTGCAACTACAACCCATTAATTTCAACCACAATTACTGAACGAAATCACTTTTAAACAATATTTACACTATCAATTAATAATACCCAACAGCTAAATCAACCTATAATCACATAATTACACCCCAAAAATTGGGGTTTTAGCTAGACATCATAAAAAGGTAAAAATTGTTACCATGTCGTGTTTCCATCATTGGGTAGGATTGATATTGTCTTTACAAAGGTCTAAGATATAGAATCTTCAACACCCACTTCTAATTTCTCAAAAATGGAAATCTTCAAATCTTCAAAGCTAAGGAAATAGTGTCTCTAAATTCAGTTCTCAGCTCTATAATTGAAAACTGAATAAAAATGAAAACTACTCAATGTTAGATGCTAAACTAAGAATTTAAAAACGTATTTATAGTCGCCCAAAAATGTGCTGCGAAAGACCATTTGGCGCAATAAGTCGTCATCACCGATCCACTCGGCGATCCGCCCTTTGGTCAATTCCATCGCCTTTTTGCTTTGGCCTTCAGCATCTTTAGGTTTTGTACTTTGGGCGATATGACACTACATCGCGAAATCGTTCGGCGACTTGCCGATCGCTCCTTTCGACAGCCGACTTGATTTTCTCCTTTAGGGCTCGACACACTAGAACATTAGGCGAGATATCAGCTATTCAGCAATTCGCCCAATGGATTAGGCGATCCTCAGGCATTCTTTTCTTTGTCTTTTCAGCTGCGTTGTTCCTTTTTGCTCATTAGTGTCCATGCTTTGTTCCTCAATCCAAATACCTGAAATTCAAGGGTTTACATCAGTTATTGGCAAAAAATATGCATTTGGGGACACTAAATCTATTAAAATAAAGCCCTAAAGGAATCCAAATTGTGGACTCATCAGCATCCCCAACATAAACTTTTGCTTGTCCTCAAGTAAAACTCAAGTTCAACAGCTCAAAAAGGATGTCTTAAACAGTGCTACACAAGACTCAATCATGAATGCACACAAGAAAACTCAACTTACTTATGCAAAGATCAATTGTGCACTCAAAGACTGTAGATGTGACTCACCATTGTCAAAGAATCTCAAGCTCACAATACTTGCCTCAAATGCAAGTTCAAGCTCAACAAAGGTACTTAAATGCCCTCACACAAAGGATGATTCCATATTCACACACAATGGTTCATAATTTAAAGATCTGGAATAAAATGCAATGCTCACACTCACAAAGATGAACACAATGCATAATTTCACCCATAGGTTTGCCCGTAGTTTCCAATCAACACTTGCTTTAGCTGACTCAAGATCAAAAGGTCTTTTCAAGGCTTGGCTAAGTACAAAGGTATGGTCATTTAGAATCAATGGTTGTAATCCTCATGAAATATGATGTGAACAACACTTCCTTTCCTTTTCTTCTTCATGCTCATTCGTGCTCAAAAGTCATCCCATTATTCACTTTTCATGGATTGGTGGAAACCCCATTTTCTTTGTATTTTCACAACTTTATTCCACAACTTTTTCATTCTTTTCTTCTTTTTCTCACTTCTTTTTTCGTATGGAGGGGTTCCATTTTTTTCACAAAACCATGGGTCAAAGGGAACTTTATTGCACTTTTTGATTTACCTTTTTTTTTTCACCACACTTTAGCCTAAGTTGGCTATTCAAACAAACCGCAAATCATGAGGATTATGGGTAATGGATTAAGAAAGTTTATAATTTTATCAAGTTTCTTCCAAGAAAAAGGTTAAGGCTCAAAGGGAGTTCAAAAGGGGTTCACACACTCACAGGGTATGCCATAAAAGAGGTATAATATCAATTTGTTTCACACTTTTCAAAGTTGCCTAAGATCATATCAAGAGATTGCATCACTTAGTCAATCGGACCAATGGGGCAAATTCTAGATATCATCACACATGGTTCATAGTAAGCTCATCACACAAGGCATAGACACCAATGTCAAACAAGACTCCACAATTTCGCTAGTGTGCATTGTTCATCACAAGATACTCAATTCGATACTTGGCTAATCACAATCAGATGCAAATAGTTCACATATTGTCTATGCAACTTTATTTGGCCTCATCGTAGCCACACATTTATTTTTGTTCGATTATGAGAACTATTCAAGTCATCAATATTGATCAAAATAGATACTCAAATTTGCAAGAGAACAACCACATTTTACACAAACTAGAGGTGGCAAAATTTTTTGGAAGGGTCCAAAAATCTTTTATCTTTTAAAATAAGGAGCCACAAGCTCAATCATCCAAAAACACAATTTAAACACAATTATAATTCAAACCCCAATATATAAAATAAACCAAAGAGTCACAAAAGATCACACAAAAGGTGGGCCTCACCCCACCACAAATAAAATCATTTGTCCTCAAATGCAAACAAAAGCTAAAATATCCAAAAGTCAAAATAAAGTAAGACAGAGAGGGAGGTAAAGAAGGGATCTTGTCTACTTAGTCACTCCATCTGTCTGGGTATCAGTGCCCGGTGCATTAATCTGGACTTGGGCATTAGTACCGGAAGTCACCTACAGCAGTTGCACTAGGATCAGCCAAGGGTGTATCCGCCAAAGAAGCATGCACAACTACATCTACCATGACCTCCTTAGTCTCAGTAAGGCCCTCATATGAAGCTTCCTTAGCCACCTCAAGCAATTCCTCATCCGTCTCCGCCTTAGACTTGGGATCAACTGCCTCCTCAACTCTAACCTCTTCTCCAGTGGTAGCCGGAGGCATATCTAGTGCATTTGGGATCTCCACCATCCTAAAGATCATGGACATGTCGGTGGACTTCAGTTAATCCATCTCTCTCCTTAACACAGCTATAACAGCCTTTAGAGTCGTCATCTCCTTGGTGGCCCCTTTGCCACGCTCACACACCGTTATCCTCGCTGCAAGGGCATCAATGGAAACACTCAATGGTGTCAAAGCATCAGCCCGAGCAGTCTGAATCATGCCCAGAATAGAGGCTTCGAGTCTGGCAGACTGATGATCTACCTTATGGGCAAGCTGCCCAATCTGGAATAATGAAGCCTGAGTGATCGGGGCTTGGGAGATAGCAATAGAAGGTGTAGGAGGTAGTGTAACATCATAAGAACTTGGAGTTTCAGAAGGAGTAGTAGTAGGGGTACCTGAAGGCCTAGGGGTTGGAGCAGGCAAAGATGCCTCTGCAGAAAGTGAGTCTGTGTCTACAACCGGGGAAGAGTCCACCGGGGTTGCTTTCTTCTTTTTCTCTACCTCATCCTTTAAATATTCTCCCTCAATCCTCTGATTGTCAGTAGAGTATGTGGGAATCATTTCCACATCCTTCTTGGCATCTTTAGGGACCCGAGCTCGTCTGCATAGCTCGATGATCAACACTAGGAAAGAAAGTAAGGTCTGACGCTGATTTGCCCTCGTGACCATCTGTTGTGCTAAAATCATCTTAGATTTAGCCTCGTCCCATCAATGATGCAACCCAAACAAGCTGCCTTGGCTTGGCGTATAATCAACTCGTTATGGGATGGCATAATATTACTGTTGTTGAAGCCAAACTAGAACCTTGCAGCTATGTTTAGATCCTTCTTCTCGATAGGTGCTCCAACTTCAAGCCATTTGGGGGCACCGTATGATATGAGAGGAGCTAACCACTTTTTCATATTTTCTAAGGTGGTAGTCTGTATCATGTGTTGGCAGTCGTCATCAATATCATCAGGGCAGTTCAGGACAACATTGATAGCCTCACTGTCACACTTTACCTTCTTTCCCCTAACCACTACATAATCAACCAGTTTAAATGCAGCTGCTTGCTTCTTTTGCTAAGGTATCAAGGCTCCATAAGCAGCAAAGAACTCCCGAACCCAATTAGGAATGTAAGGATCACAGGGCTTGGTGAACATCTGGAATTTATGAGCCTTCAAATAGCTCATAATCTCTAGGTACCTGTCGATTACCCCATCAGTTGACAACCTCTTCTCCTCTATAATTGTCCTTAGCCCCTCAGCCTTTAATATATTCATCGACTTGGGAGGAGGACCCTGTACAGGAGGTACTAGGACTACAACCTACTATGGAACTGGAGGATAAGAAGTGGTGAGTGGAGGATTCATGAACCTAGACGGATCATTCATCCATTTTGACTGCAGCTCTACCCTCTGTGCTTCTACCCACTCATCATCATTTGAAACTACAATTTGAGGCTTCTGGTGCTCACCCTCACTCTTAGAAGTGGTAAGGTAAGTGCCATAGATGCCGTCACTGTCAGAGCTGGCCTGTGGTGACACAGGTGCTTTTCCTTTACCCTTGCCTTTCCCACCAGTTGTGGGAAGTTTGGTAGCTTTGCCCCTGGATGCAACTGCATCCTCATTAAGTTTAATTTCCTTAGCCTTCTTTCGGGATGGAATGTTTCTACATGCAACCTTTTGTCGAGCCATATTTGTAAAACATTGAGAAAATGTTAGAAACATTTCAACTAAAAAAACCACATAAGAACAGTTGCAGACACACTCACCGAATCAGTTGGCGAGCCGCTGAATCACTTTGAGGAGCTAGATAAGGCTCGCCAAAAGGATTGGCACTAATGTTTTGGCATATCGGCGATAGGACGACCTTTTGACGAATTGCCGACAGCTTCGGGCGAGCAAGGATTAGCTCGCTGAAAGTTATAGTGCATATCAAGCTACAGGGGTGCAAACAAAGGAAGATCAAGAAGACTTTTTGGAGAGTCTCCGAGTGCCTTTGGCGACCTCAAGCTTCTTGCCGAAAGTTACAGATTCAAACAACAAGTTTAGCATGAAATTAAAGGCGAGTTAGGGACTTTCGGCGAACCGTCGAGTGGTTTGATGAGCTCGACCCAGCTCGCCAATTAACCCAATATGCCTACTTTCAACCCAACTTCTCGAATTCAACCCCGCAATCCCCGAAAACAAAATCAAAGCAGGAATAACTCAAATTAAAACAAGACCCATAACACCCATTACCTTGGGATACTTAGACTTCTCCCAGTTTTGCCAAAGTTGGCCATTTGACGACTTTTGCCCTTAAGAATGACGTCACCCGCTCTATCATTGGGAAAATTACATCATTTGGCACAACTACGGGTTACTTAGACTTCACCCAACTAGACCCAACAACATGTAAGCACAACCCTACAAGATTTAACCAATTTTAAAGCACAAAATTTAGGGAATTTGACACTATACACTATATGGGCAAGATTATCAAATTAGAATAGGCATTCAAATATTCTAATCTTACCAGAGAGGCCCAGCACACGACAACAAGATAAGATTATTTGCATAAGAGTACAAAATTGTTAAAAATAAACTCAGGGTTCGAAAAACCAACCTTTAATGCTGATAATCAAGACTAAAATGCTAGGCAGCAAAGTAATCCTAATCCGATCACAAATAAATGACTAAAATACTACTAGAAATGCAAAAATATAGCAACTAAAGTGCGGGTGTGACTTTGTGAAGTTTGAAAGTGATGGAAAGTGAAGAGTTGAAATTTTAAACCTTTGGACTTTTAAGAAACCGTCAAGTTCTAGCCCATTCGGTGACATTAGTCGTGCTCGCTGAACCACTAGGCGACATGCCGAGTGGTCAATTACCTCACCGAGTTTTACAGGACCCTTAGTTGATGTAGGGGTCCAAACAGCGGTACAGATCGCAATCGCTGACCTCGTCGATGACTCGCCAATAATTTCCTTGGCTCATCAAGTTTTACAGACTCTAATGTAAAATTGTCTTAAGTTCAATGATAGTCTAGGTTGGGGTTGCTGACCTCTTCGGCGAAGCGCCGACTGGACCTTTAGCTCGCCACCTTGCACTTTTTAACTACTTTCCACACTTTGACTTGCACATTCAACACACCATTATTCTAAAATTAAAAAGAAAGAAAATAAAATTTGGGTTGCCTCCTAAGCAACTCCTTAGTTAACATCATGGCATGATGCAAGTCCACCATCAAACCTCATTCTTGGGGTTGGACATAGTGTCACTGGGCAAACCCTCCTTAGGCTGTGAGTAAAGACACGACAACACTTGGTTTATCTAGGAGTCTTGTAGCTGAATAATCATGGAATGCGAGGTTATCATCTGATTAAGCATTAGGACTTTTTTTTTCTCATTCAACACTCTATCTTGTTCTTCGATTTTGTGTAGAATAAGTGAGAGAGCCTCTTCATTTTTTTCACCCTCCTCACACTCATGATGGGGAAGGTACTTGTCCTTCTCTTTGGACCTTGCCTTTAACTCCATAACTCTCTTGGACAAGACGTCCAACTACGTCAACAATGCGGCCCATTCTTGGTCTTTCTCTGCTTCCTTTTTGTTTTTAATCATGCCATCAAGGAGTTGGGCTACTACTGCTTATGGTTGTTTTGTCAAACAACCTGCAAAAAGTTTATCAGTAGCGCTTTAATTTTTGGTACCAAGAACTCTATAAAAGCATTTCAATAGCAATTTATCTGGCATTCCATGAGTCGAGCACTGCTGTAGTAATGCCTTAAATCTCGACCACATCTCATGGATAGTCTCACCCCCCAATTGCTTGAACATTAGGAGGTTATCTCTAAGATTCAACGGTCTAAAAAGGGGATGGTCCATTTGGCAACCCTTGTCACCGTTCACACTCATACTTCTTGTTTCAAGACACAAACAAGAAAAACAAAACTAAAATTAAGTAAGTATCACTATAACTTACAAGAACAAAATCCAACTTAACTAAAAATTCTCAGATAACACCACTCCCCGGCAGTGGCGCCATTTTGATAAGATTTTTTAAAAAATATAAGCTATCAAAGACACTTCATCCAATACTAAGTGTCAGTGATCGTTCAATAGTAATATAACCCAACTAAGTGATTTAGGGTTGAGTCCCAATGGAGTGGTTCGTAATTGAGAATCAATAGGAAAGTAAGAATATATTCAAGTCGATCATAGCTAAAAACATTTACGAATAAAAGCATGGTTTAAATTATAGATGATACAAGTGTCAAATATCTGAGGGGGTTGGTTTCAATTATCAACTAAAATAGCAAATAACACGAAAAAATGAATAAAAAGACGGGTTCCTGGGATGTGAATGGATTATGGGCTAAGGTAGATAATTGGGTAATTGCAATTAATAGTGAATAGTTGTAAATCAGTGATTAAGTTAGACTTTAATGGGAGTAAACTTTCTCTCAAACAATTTACCCCGAATCAAATTGGTTTCTCTCGAACACCAATAAACAACAATAAAGAACAACCTTCACTTTAGTCCATTTACTCTCTCAAGCTGAATGTGTAGAAAAGGGTTTAGGGTTCACTCTCTCAAGCTAAACCCATGAAAACTCAATACCCACAGACCATCGATTCAGAAATTTTGGTTTTAAAACCGCTCACTCGAGCATGCCAAAAACACAAAGTTAGGATTGTATTTGCAACTACAACCCATTAATTTCAACCACAATTACTGAATGAAATCACTTTTAAACAACATTTACACTATCAATTAACAATACCCAACAATTAAATCAACCCATAATCACATAATCACACCCTAAGAATTGGAGTTTTAACTAGACATCATAAAAAGATAAAAATAATTACCAAGTTGTGTTTCCATTACTAGGTAGGATTGATATTGTCTTCACAAAGGTCTAAGATGAAGAATCTTCAATACCCATTACCAATTTCTCAGAAATGGAAATATTCAAATCGTCAAAGCTAAGGAAATATTATCTCTAAAATCAGTTCTCAGCTCTATACTTAAAAACTGAATAAAAATGGAAACTAATCAATGTTAGATGCTAAACTAAGAATTTAAAAAACGTATTTATAGTCGCCCAAAAATGTGATGCGAAGGACCATTTGGCACAGTAAGTTGGGATCACCGATCCACTCGGTGATCCGCCCTTTGGTCAATTCCATCGCCTTTTTGATTTGGCCTTCAGCATCTTCAAGTTTTGTACTTTGAGCAATATGGCACTACATCGCGGAATCATTTGGCGACTCACCGACCTCTCCTTTCGGCCGCCGACTTGATTTTCTCCTTCAGGGCTCAGCACACTGAACATTAGGCGAGATATCAGCCATTCGGTGATTCGGCAAATAAATTAGGTGATCCTCACACCTTCTTTTCTTCATTCTTTCAGCTGCCTTGTTCCTTTTTGCTCATTAATGTCCATGCTTTGTTCCTCAATCCAATTACCTGAAATTCAAGGGTATACATCAGTTATTGGCAATAATATGCATTTGGGGACACTGAATATATTAAAATAATGCCCTAAATGAGTCCAAATCGTGGACTCATCACATGACTTAGAGAAATGAATACGTGAAGTTTCCTAAACATCTAATATCCCCTCGTTTATAAATGTGGCTCGCTTCACACATATGAAAATGACTCTACTAGACGTGGCTTGATACATCCTAGAACCATTCTAAACCTTATGCTCTCATTACCAAGTTTGTCATGACCCAGGGGTACCCCTTAGATGCAACAAGGTGTCTAAGACCTCGAGAGGCCTCATCCAAACAACTTAGCATATCATAGCATAAAGTAATAGAAAATGGTGTGAAAATTTAAAACATTTCAACACAATCGAAGACTTTTATAAAACGAGCGGAAGTCTAACATATTTGTCTCAAAACATCTAAAACAACATGAATAAAGTCTTGGGTCACAACCCATACAATAGTCCAAGACATAAAGGAAAAACATAAAAGAAAGTGGTGATCACATCCTCGAACACAATGAGGACTCACCAAATCTTCACTTCCTTGATTAATAATAAAGCTAGCCACGAGTGTGAGAATCTATATCGCCGGACCCTACATTTGATAAGAATGTAGGCAAGAGTATGTGTTAGTACAATCAAGTACTAAATATGATGGCTAGCACAAACAACATAACATAAGCATTAGTAATCATAAGACATAAGGAATAAGCATAATAAACATCATAATAAAAGAGAAATACTTCCTTAAGTAGCCTTAAATAACCTTAGCCAAGACTTGGGTCATCCGCCTCTAGTCAAGGTCACATCATGGAAGGCATATCACGCAACAATCCAATCACATCATCCTCATACATAATTACATTATTCATGCTTACTTTTAAAGACATGGGGATTTGCCTCAATGCCTAACTTATAAAGGCTAATTTTTATTCGCCTCTTGCCTTACTTACTTTTAGATCATGGGTACTCGCCTCCACAATCTCATCATATGACACGGGTACTCACCTTTACATCATTTCATAGAGACCATAGGCACTAACCTCCATGTCGATTCATCATAGTAAGAATGTGGGGACTCACCTCTTGTTCAACTCTAAGAAGTATGGGAATCACCTTATATCCTTACATATGGAGGTCAAGGGTAATCGCCTCTAACCTCATCAATTTCATAAGCTTTTAGTCTAGATTCATTTTAGGTGAGAAATCCTTTCAACCTAGAATCATTCATGTGAGTAAAACTTTCATATTCATACATTCATAACTAAGCAATTCATGTGGGAAGTATCTCTTCCTCAACAATAACATCAATTACCAACAATCACATTATAAGTTTTACTCTCGGAGTGCTAATTCCCATGATCATCATCTACGATTTATCCTCAAGAAATTAACATCATATTCATTATATATGCTTTAATCTCAAGCAATTCTACTCATATTTTATCAATCCTAGAAGGAGATATCAAAACCCATAAAGTTTTCCTTCAAGACATCAAACTCAATTACATTAATTCTAAGTCAAATCATGAAATAGGCATGGTTACATGTAATTTCATCCTAAAAACATGTAATCCTATCAATTCAATCATAAACAATCATAATCCACTCAATCAGATCAACGTTTAACATAACCCATAACATTGGAGAAACCCTAACTAAAATTAGGGAAATTCTTCTTCAAATTAAGAATTCTAGGGGACTCCATGGGAGGAAGAATCCCATGGATGAAAAGCCATCATACCTTAGTCACAATGCCCTAAAAAGCTTGAAATTTAGAAGACTTGATCTTGACCTAGCTTCAATCTCCTTCTTCTTCTTCCAACTTCTAGAGAGAGAATATTTGAGAGGAGTTTTGGGAATTCTTTTGGGATTTTGAGAGAATGAATTGAATGAGAGGTTTTGGGGGTTAAAAGTACTTATATAGGTGTTTTAAACTTAAGAAAAATGACACCACTTCAATTTAATTAAAACTAGAAAAGACCCATAAGCCCCTAAAATCAACTGTCAGTCAGAAACCACAGATCCATGACCGATGGACCATCGACTGACCTATGGTCCGTTCTGGTCATTCGTGATCCATGGTCAGAAACTTTTGGCCAAATGATGGTTCCCTCAACCACGGACCACGGACCCATCCACGAGACGTGGGTATTGGTTGTGGTTCTGCCTCAGGCAGTTCCCATGTTGCCCTATCCACGAGGCCCACCAATTGAGCATGGGTCCAACCACGAGGCATGGCTGTTCCTCGTGGGTGACACCTGGAACTTCTCTAAAAGTTGCCATTTTATCTATTTTGAATCCAGGGTGTTATAGACTTGTTCGTCAGTGTTTTTATTGTTAATATACTCATTTATTCTCGGAGTGAGGAGGAGCATGAGACTCATCTAAGAGTTGTTCTGCAAACTCTCAAAAATCGCCAGTTATTCGCTTCGTTGAGCAAATGTGAATTTTTGTTACAATCCGTTGCTTTCCTTTTTCATGTGGTATCTAGTGAAGGGATCCGAGTAGATTCTCAAAAAATTGAGGCAAGGCAACACTGGCCCATACCTACCTCTCTAACAGATATCAAAAGTTTCTTGGGTTTATTACAGGAGGTTTGTTGAAGGGTTTTCATACATAGCTTCCCCATTGACCAAGTTGACTCAGAAGAAGGTCAAATTTTAGTGGTAAGATGAGTGTGAGAAAGCTTCTCAGAACTGAAGACTAGGTTGACTACAACTCTGGTTTTGACTCTACTAGATGGTTCAGACCGTTATGTAATTATTGTAATGCATCCAAGGTCAGCCTAGGTTGCGTGCTGATGTAGAGAGATAAGGTTATAACTTATGCTTCTAGATAGCTTAAGGTCCTTGAGAAGAACTACCCGACTCATGACCTAGAGTTTGTAGTCAAAGCATTTACCCTAAAGATTTGGAGACACTAATTATATGGTGTTCATGTCGATGTATTCACAGATCATAAGAGCCTTCAGTATGTCTTCACCTAGAACGAGTTGAATCTTTGTCAGAGAAGATGGCTTGAATTCCTCAAAGAATATGACATGAATGTGCTTTACCATCTTGGTAAGGCCAATGTAGTGGCTAATGCTCTTAGCAGCTGTCTATGGGTAGTGTAGCACATGTTGAGAAAGAAAGGAAAGAGCTAGCCAAAGATGTTCACTGGCTTGCTCGCTTAGGAGTTTGCCTTACGGACACATCAGATAGTGGAGTGATAGTTCATAATGGATGAGAATCTTCATTGGTAGCGGAGATTAAGGAAAAACCGGATAGTAATCCTATATTACTTCAGTTGAAAGGTAATGTTCATCAGCAAAAAGTTGAGGTTTTCTCTCAAATGGGAGATAGTGTGCTTCGTTACCAGGGTTTCTTATATGGGTGAGTTGAGGTAGCAAATCCTTAAAGAAGCTCATAACTCCAAGTGTTCCATTTATCCAGGTGCCACTAAGACGTTTCGTGATCTATGGGAAGTCTTTTGGTGGAATGTCATGAACAGAGACATAGCAAATTTCGTGGCTAATTGAATAAACTATCAATATGTTAAGGTAGAACATCAGAAACTAAGAGGTATGACTCATGAAATTAATATTCTTACATAGAAGTGGGAAGTGATAAATATGGACTTCATTACGGGTTTACCTCGTACTTAGAGACATCACGACTCTATTTGGGTGATAGTAGACATAGTAATTAAGTGTGCTCACTTCTTGGCTATCAGGATTACAGATTCAGCAGAGGACTACGCCAAACTCTACATCGATGAGATAGTTAGGTTGCATGGGGTTCCCTTGTCTATAATAGGAGATAGAGGTTCTTAGTTTACCTCTTATTTCTGGAAATCGTTCCAGAAAGGTCTAGGTATTCAGGTAAATCTCAGTACAATATTTCATCCACAGATAGATGGTCAGGCACAACGTACCATTGATACCTTAGAGGACATGTTGAGATCTTGTGTGATCGATTTAAAAGGTAGTTGGGATGAGCACCTACTCATAGAGTTCACCTATAATAATAACTTCCATTCCAGTATTCAGATGGCCCTTTATGAGGCACTATATAGGCATAGATATAGATCTCCGATTGGTTGGTTCTAAGTAGGTAAAGTAGCCTTAATTGGATCAGATTTGGTTCATGAGGCTATGGAGAAAGTTCAAATCATTAGAGATAGACTAAAGATAGCCTAGAGTCGTCAGAAGTCCTGTGCAGATGTGAGGAGAAGGGACTTAGAGCTAAAAATCGATAATTGGGTTTTCTTGAAGGTGTCACCTATGAAGAGGGTGATGAGATTTGGAAAGAAAGGGAAGCTTAGTCCTAGATATGTAGGTCCTTACAGAATCATAAAATAATTGGTAATGTGGCTTATGAGTTAGAATTGCCTGTAGAACTAACAGGGGTTCATCAAGTCTTTCACATTTCCTTGTTGAAGAAGTGTTTGGGGATATGACATCGATAGTACCATTAGAGAGTGTGGATGTGAAGGATAGTCTCACTTATGAAGAGGTGCCAGTCGAGATCCTTGATCGTCAGGTCCATAGGTTGAGAAATAAAGAAGTCACTTCAGTAAAGGTTTTGTGGAGGAGTCATTCATAGAGGGAGCTACTTGGGAAGCAAAAGCAGCAACGAAGACCAAGTATCCTCATCTCTTTCCTTCCAATTATGTTTCGGCTTGATGTAATAGTTCCTCTCCAGTCTCTTAGTTTATTCTTGCATAAATTCAGTCTCATTATCTTGTTCCTTCAGTTGTTCTTGCATTTTAGCATATTTGCATGTTCTTGGAACTCAGTTCAGTTAGATATCAGTTTCTAGTACTTAGTGGTATGGATTGTAGCTCATTCCCTCTATACTCGTCTTGTTTAGACTTCATTCGAGGATGAATGTTCCCAATGGGGAGATGTTGTAACACAGCGGACTCGAGAAAATAGAAAATGCAGCTTTCCAGAATCTTGTGTCAAAACCAACGGAAACCACCCACGGACCATAGGTAGAACTACGAACTGTAGGTGGGGTCCCGTGGTTCAGTCCCAGATATAGGGGAATTTTAGAATCTAAAGATAAGACCTACAGTGGTCCATAGTCCGTCGAGGACCCACAACCTATGGGGGGACCCTCGTTGGGTTCCAAATTTTAATGGTCTCTGATCCCACCTACGGTCAACCAGTATGGTCCGTGATTGGACTTACTGACCGTAGGTGAGGGTTAGTAGCCAATTAGAGGAAAATTGTTGTTGGTTCAACTTCAAACAATCATATCTTTTAGCAAAAAATAAATTAGGTGGCCCATGACCTATCAAATGAAAGATAATTGAATCCTCTTTCTAACGCCATCGAGTTTGCAAAAATCCATGCTCAGAGTAAAAATTTATGCACGTTTAAGTGAAACCCTTTCGGGCAATGCATGACCAACGACTCCTAACGACGGTTGGTAGGTC
The DNA here is from genome assembly GCA_037074985.1 of Solanum bulbocastanum. Taxonomy (NCBI): domain Eukaryota; kingdom Viridiplantae; phylum Streptophyta; class Magnoliopsida; order Solanales; family Solanaceae; genus Solanum; species Solanum bulbocastanum. Next base: position 19,373,653 of record CM073604.1, read on the forward strand.
AAACATCGGCCCGTCAGTTCTATAGTAGGTGGCACTCGTCAGATTTAAGTTAGGGTTGTTTTGGTCCTTTCCCCTATGGGTTGGGCACTTGAACTACATCGTTTGATGCCTCAACTACGCTGTTTTACTCAGTTTAAGCCTAATAACTTAGTCAGACATAACAAGGACCCTCATTCTCCAAAAATCATCCAAACTTAGAGCAACAAGGAGAAGAAAGAGATGCCAGTTTCCCAAGAACAATCATGAGGATTGCTTCAAGTTTCAGCCTCGAATATGAAAGATTTCTCCGTAGATTTCATCACCAGGTATGTGGGATTTCATTTGTGGGTCCCTTTCATCCACTAGGTCCCTAAAATTCAGTCAGTTCTTTGATTCTCCATATCTTACTTAGACCTAGGGTTTTTAAAACCTTGGATATTTACTGTGATTTAGCTCATGTAGTATCCTAAATCGAAATAGGTTGTTTCTTGAAAAGTTTGCTTAATTCCTTACATGAAACTCAGAACCCTAGTTGTATATATTCTCTTAGTTCACGAATTATACTTGCTAGTTCAATTAAACAGATAATCATGCTCCAGATTTCGAATGTCACATTATCAGTATATAAATGTTGCATTTTCAAATTGCATGTCAGTATTTTGAGCTATTTAGTAATTTAACATTTCAGTTACATTTGTGTCATACATATTCAGTTGGAAGTAGACTTAGCAATAAGTTGGGCTAGGGTTCAGCGTACCCTCATAGTCCATAACTATGTTCCTTTGTAGGAGTATAGTCCCCTCTGTTGGGCATCAAATCTAGTGACCATGCCAGTCATGCCTTTATACCCCTGGCAATGTATATTGGGTCCTCTCGATGGGGCATATACATCAGACTCCATGTTTAGCTCATGTGGTTTTATGTCGGTTAATAGTAGCTCCCACAGACAGACTCCTAGTGTATTTGATCAGATTTTCAGTATATACTTCAGTATTCAATTTAGTATGTCATGTTCATGATTAACACCTGGTCATTACATTCAATTTTGCTTTTCAGTGATGTTTCAATATTTGCATTCTTTCTCAGTTTATGTCATTATTTAGTTATGCTTTGTTCAGCTTTTATATATTTGTTTAGCTTAATATCTATATCCTGCATGCTCAGTACATTTGAAGTACTGACGCATACTTTGCACTACATTCTTTCATGATATAGGTTTAGGTGCTCATTATCCAAATCACTCTTAGATCGATTCTCGGTCCGCATTCAGCAGCTTCAGTGGTGAGTCCTCATATTTTGAGGACAATAAACATGCTTTCATTTTAGTCTTTACTTTCAGTTTTCAGTTTTGTTAGAGTTAGCTGGGGGCATGTCCCAGCAACTCAACGCAGTTAGACGCTTTTCAGACATAGTAGTAGAATCATCTTGAGTTGTTAAGTTTATCTTTCAGTTATTACTAAACTCTTACTATGTTTTATATATTCAGACTAGTTGGGGTTTTCCCCATTTTCAGTTATCCATTGTTTTAGCTTCTGCATAGTACATATTTTATATGCTTGATATATGCCAGACGCAGGGTTAGCTTGGGATCATTCGTGATCCTAGATCTTGTGTTACATCAAGGAGTAGCCTTGGGGCATGACAATTAGGATGGTGTTGCAAAGAGACATGATCTGCTCTTCTTCTCCTTTACCAACTTAACGAAGCTGGTTCTTAATTTCACATCATCTTCACCTTCTATAAAGTCAAGATGTAATTAGATCAACAATTTTTTGGGGCAATTTGATATTTGAAGTGGTCAAGATTCTGAATTTCATATATGACACTTGAGTTTTGTTCTCCATTATTAAAAGGAAAAGTCTTATGTCGCCACCATTTCTTGCATATTCAAAGAGAAAAAAAATATTTCAATTGATAATTTTTTAATATCAAATCAAATGAAAAATAAATTAATTAAGTTGCTAATAAAAGGGTCTACATAATGCCAAGTGTTGTTGCCAAAAAGAATTCACAAGAATATTTTAGATGAATCACAGAATGAAGAGATTTTTTTTAAATGTTTGGTGATTTAAGGAGTTTTTATTTGATAATAGACAATACAGTAGTAGTCTCCACAAGAAAGAACATTGTATTTTAGTCCAACACTCCAACAACCGTCCCTTTTGTTCACATCTTCCCCGTCCGCTCTCCTCTGTAATGGGATCCCTATCGCCCCTCGACGACCCTCTGCCCTACCCAATTGCTCGCCGTGATGAATCTGTTACAGATAACTATCATGGAGTTAATATTCCTGATCCTTATCGATGGTACAATTTTACAAGATTTAACTCAATTAGCATGCTCTAAATACTTTATATGCTCTTCTCTCTTTCATATCACAATATTCTTTTGCTAATTTCTTGACTTGGGTACGAATATAGCACAACATTCATATCTCCAACTAGTTTAGATTAACGCATAGTTGTTCTTGTCGTGACTTTCTTTGGTTAATTTTGATTTCGTTGGTTTTGAACATCTTCATTAGCCAGTTTTCTTTCCTAAACTTTTCACATGGATCTTGATATAGTGGAATGGAGGATTTAAATAACCTACCCAACTAACTTGGGACTGTGGCAGAGGCTGTTGTTACTGTTATTGTTTTGATTTTGGTAAATTTTGATTTGTTTTGTCCATTGAACCTTTTGATTAGGCTTGAGGATCCCGACTCAGAGGAGACCAAGGAGTTTGTGGAAAAACAGGTGAATCTAACGGACTCAGTTCTCAAGACTTGTGAGACAAGAGAAAAGCTAAGGGAAAATATCACGGAGTTGTATGATTTTCCTAAATATGAAGCTCCTTTTAGGGCAGGAGATAAGTACTTTTACTTCCACAATACAGGACTACAACCCCAAAAAGTCCTTTATGTGCAGGTCTGCAGACATTCAATTTTTATTCCCTGTAGCCCCTTTTGGTCGTTTCTATTCTATTGAAAATAGAGGAAATGATATAGATGATTGGTTTAGCCAACTCTAACTGATCTGGAATTGAGGCATAAGTTGATTTACTATGTCTTATTGTTTGGTGTTTTAGGATAGCTTGGATGGAGAACCCGAGGTCTTGCTTGATCCAAACACACTTAGTGAGGACGGGACAGTAGCACTGAGTATTTGTTCCATTAGCGAGGATGCTATGTTTTTGGCATATGGCATTAGTTTTAGCGGTAGTGATTGGGTGACTATTAAAATTATGCAGTTTGTTGATAAGAGTGTCGAGCCTGATGTATTGTCGTGGGTATGTTTTTGGAAATATGATAAATTTTGATTATGGTGGACATAGTTCAGTGCATGCAGTTCTTTATTTCAAATGTAACTGTTTCCTCACAGGTTAAGTTTTCTGATGCTAGCTGGACCCATGATAGCAAAGGTTTTTTCTACAGCCGTTATCCCGCACCCAAGTGAGTATTGAAAGCTATATTTTCATTAGAAATCTGTTTCATATTCAAGTATGATTTGACGATCGTGTTTTCTGTATGTGTCTGGTGGATGATCTATACCAATTGAGTGCAATTTTAGGTCACGTGATATAATCTATATAATCCTATCCGATGTAATGTTATCTGCTGGCTAATTCTCCACTAAGCTCAGTAGGTTTGTTGTAATACATATTGTGCTACTATCTGCTGGTATGCTATAATTGTAAAGGTATAAATATACAAACAGAACCTTAAATCTGTTTCATACTAAAGGTATAAATATGTCATAGTAAAGGAATGATATATATTTCTGAAAAATATGTCTGTTTTTTCTAGTTTAAGAGGCTTTCGTAATTTTTCTATGGTTCTAAATTTTGGAGTGTGTCTTGCTTCTTAGAGATGGAGAAAGTTTGGTTGCTGGGACAGAGACACATTCCAATTTATACCATGAAGTCTATTATCACCGCTTGGGTACTGATCAGTCCGATGATATCTTGTGCTGGAAAGATCCTGAAAATCCGAAGTGTACGCGTTCAGCTTCAGTTACAGAAGATGGAAAGGTTTAATGCAGACTCTCCTAATCTGTTGCATAATTATTGTGGTCTGAGAATTATGGTACCTCCAAATTCCAAAGTAATATCAATATTTTGTTTATTCCAAAACCCTGGTAAAATAGATGTGGGTCTTGGAAAGATAAAGATACATTAAAAACCGTCAATAGTCATCCATTCATAGTTTAGTCTAAAATGCCCTCAAACTATGTGAAATTGAACAAAAGTGTCATCCGTTAATAGTTTGGTCTTAAAATGCTCTTACCATTAATAGTTTGGTCCAAAAATGCCCCTACCACTAAAAGTTTGGTCCAAAAGGGCTCCTGTTGTTACTAATGGGTCAACAATGCCATTTTTAGTTTAGATTCCTATAATCGATAACCATTCTACTTTTTCCTCTTTTTTGTTCACTATGTTCACATCTTTTAACTAATAAAAATATTACTTTTGAAGAACCCTATTCTTGTTTTCTTTCTTTTAAAATCACTTTAATTGTTAAAAATGTAGAAAATAATTGTTTTTCTTCCTAATCTCATTTTATCAATTAAAATAGAATAATATCATGTAATATAGGTCGTATTTAGAAGATCATAGGTGACTCAATCATTAATTTCATTTAGATAATGATAAAACAAAATTCATAATAAAATAGGATTTTTCTTTTAAAGAATTTTTTGGATTGAAGTAGGATAAAAGTTTGCTAATAAAAAAATCATTAATAGGAAAAGAATGTGTTTAAAAAGGAAAAAGAGTTATTTATAAAAAAGCATGTTTGACCAATTAAGTAACAATAAGGGCATTTTTGGACTGAGCTATTGACGGCATAGACATTTTTAGACAAACTATTAATTGAGGGTATTTTTGTTCAATTTCACATAGTTGAAGGGCATTTTAACCCTTTTCTGCATTAAAAAATAAAAACTATCTGGAACAGGTATACATTGATAAGTATCACTTGCATGGATGTAATATGCTTCTTGAAAGTGTCTGGGATGATTAGTCATCTTGTTTCTTTGCCTAGAGTATAAGTTCCTACTTGCCATTTAATGAAATTTTACTCTATGCCACTAAGGTGTGGACTCTGGTAAAGCAAGATGGTACTTATAAGAAGAAAGACAGAGGGAACTTCCTGAGAAGGTTCTAAGAGGGAAGCTATATGATAGACTATTAGTAGTCAAAGTACTACTTTCTTAAAGACTTTTTGTCAGGATTATTGTGACACTAGGAGCACTTGGTTGAAAATGTTGATAATCTTCCTCCCATATTGATTGTAAATTGGAATTTAAGTGAGGCTTTGTAAATTGATAGAATTTAGTTCGGGGATGCCTAGAAGCTCTTCATAGGCAACTCCCATTTTTAGGTTTTACTTTTTGTCTTCCTTTCATTTATGAAGTTCTTGTTGTTTGCAGGTTTTACTTAGGTTTTAGCTTACCCAATCCCAAAAAAAAAAAAACGTTCATCCTGTATAGAGTCTAACTTTCCAAAAAAATATTGCTTACTGACTATGTTTATATTTCCTATATCCCCTTGCAGTATGTTCTCCTGTATACTTATGAGAACTGTGATCCAGTCAACCAAGTTTATTACTGTGATTTATCTGCACTTCCTGATGGGGTTGAAGGTTGTAAGGGGAGAAATGAATTGCTACCCTTTATCAAGCTTGTTGATAACTTTGTTGCCTCTTATGAGTATGTTGCAAATGATGGCACTGCTTTCACTTTTCGGACCAATAAGGATGCTCCCAAGTATAAACTAGTCAGAGTAGATCTGAAAGAGCCTGATTCTTGGTCTGATATCATCCAAGAAAATGAAAAGGATGTGCTTGAATCAGCTGTTGCTGTCAATAACAATCAACTTGTTGTGAGTTATCTGAGTGACGTGAAAAATGTTTTGCAATTGAGAGATCTGAAAGCAGGAGCACTGCTTCATCATTTACCCATTGATATTGGCTCAGTGTCTGGAATTTCTGCTCGCCGCAAAGACGACACTATTTTTATTGGATTTACAAACTTCCTAATCCCTGGAATTATATATGAGTGTAATCTCAAAGAAGAGGTTCCAAATTTGAAAGTATTTCGAGAAACTGTTGTCCCCGGCTTTGATCATACTGATTTTCAAGTTAATCAGGTGAATGAAGATTTTTTGTCACTATTATGCTTGTGTTTTTTCTATAATGCTTGAACTTGTGTTTTTATGATCTTTTCTTCTATCAACATTTGGTCCTGGCCATAGTGGAGACCTCTGATCTGTTTTATAAATGAAAATTTTGTTCATGTTTTTTCCCATTGAATCAACCCATATTTTGAAATTAGTTTAACCTGAAATGTCTAAACTAAAGTAGAAGATTTATACTTTCATGTACACTCATTTGGATCCTGCGTCTAAACCAAATTACAGGATTATTAGTTCTGAAATTTGATATTTTCATTTTGTTTAAAAGTTAATTGATTTTGAACCATACCTTCATGTGTCTCTTTTCCAAACTTCAATTCACTTGGCGTAATTAGCTACCTTTGATCTTCTTGGCAGAAAACATATACCTGAACTTTTTCCAAATCTGTGAAGGGTAAAATACTTATTATATAACTGGGTGAACATGTCATCCATTTGAGACAAGAAATTTTGCTGGGCATAGCAGTAGACTTATGGATTCCTCTACTTTTGGTTACAAGTACTTACTCTGCAGTGCACAGAGGCAAATGCCATTTAGTGAAAACAAGTTCACAGATTGCTTCTATTATCTATCCAAAAAAGAAAATAAAAGAAAACAGATTGCTTTTATTTTCATTTTGCTTCTCACTCAATGAACATCACAGTAAAATCCATGTAAACATTATAAAAGTAACAAGGATTTTTTTCTATTTTTTTCCTCTCCAGTGTCTTTCTAAAACTGCAATTGTCCGTTGTCTCCTTTTGTTTTGGGGCGGGGGTCTCCTTTTGCAGGTTTTTGTGCCCAGTAAGGACGGTGTCAAGATCCCTATGTTCATTGTGGCTGGAAAGGACATTTCCTTGGATGGATCACACCCATGTTTATTATATGGATATGGAGGATTTAATATTAGTATCACTCCGTACTTCTCTGTCGGTCGTGTAGTGATTGCGAAGCATTTAGGTGTTGTATTCTGCATTGCAAATATCCGTGGTGGTGGGGAATATGGAGAAGATTGGCACAAAGCTGGTTCCCTTTCCAAAAAGCAAAATTGCTTTGACGACTTCATTTCTGCTGCTGAGTATCTTGTGGAAGCTGGTTACACTCAGCCCAAAAAGTTGTGTATCGAAGGTGGAAGCAATGGTGGGCTTCTTGTTGGAGCCTGTATCAATCAGGTACTTAAACTGATTCTTCAATATAAGTATCTTACTTCAGCTGAATTCTTGGTCTTGATAAATCAGTGATTGACCATGGAAGCTTCATAAATTGCAGAGACCTGATCTCTTTGGCTGTGCTCTTGCACATGTTGGTGTTATGGATATGCTTAGGTTTCACAAGTTCACCATAGGTAGTGTATAGTAGACTGAGTTCTCACCTTTAGTGTTACATATTGCTTTTGCTCTTTACAAAATATATTCTCTTCCTCATTAGGTCACGCCTGGACCTCTGATTATGGCTGCTCAGAGAAGGAGGAAGAGTTTCAGTGGCTAATCAAGTAAGTTTTTTGAACTCTAATTCGAACATCCAGCATCATACTGTTAGTATGCTTTTCAATTCATGCATGTAAAGGAAAAGTGAAAAAAAGAATATGACAGCAGTTCCTAGGGTGAAAAGAACTAGCAGTATGGTGATAGATTGCTTTTGGATGAAGCCCCATTTGCAATATTTTGTGTACAAGAGAATGAGATGAAGAGAACTTGAGCAACTGTGCCAGTCTATCTTGTCAATCATACATTCGATGCTTCTCCTTCTTGCTTCCACCCCTTTTCTTTCTTCCCCTTTCTGTGTCTGTGTCTAATGTCACTCAATGTTCTGTTGACTGAGGCATTTGACCTAACATTTTCTTATCTTTTTCCATCTGCGACATAAAATTTACTTGGCTTGTCATTCTCACTCAAATCTCCTTGTTCAAATGTGTTCAGGTATTCACCACTGCATAATGTCAGAAGGCCATGGGAACAATCTCCCAATCAAGAATCTCAATATCCGCCCACTATGCTATTGACAGCAGATCATGACGATCGAGTGGTGCCACTGCACTCTTTGAAATTATTGGCGGTAGGTCTATCTAAATAACTTCTGACTCTTCACAGACAACTATGAGCCTTTGTATTGTCATTGCATCTGCATCCGGTTTTTTCCTTGATTTTGATTGGCACGCATATTACGAGTTGATAAAATCTTTTTTACTTTCTTGTCAGTTGGAATAGTTTTTCAGAGTGTAGCATTTTAAATTGTAAATCTTGGGACTGAGTTGTGGTTGGTCTAAACAAATGAAAAATGAAAGAAATAAAATAGTCTGTCTTTTGTTTCCTGCACATGATTTGGTTAATATATTGTGCTTCAAACTACAAATACACAACCATTTTCCTGTTGGGCTGTTCCACTTTGAAAACTTCAAAGCTATACAGTTCAAAGTTACGAGTACTACATCTATCACATGATCATAATAAAATATGTCCAGGCTGGTGCTACTGGTGATATTTATTTCAAACAGTGAGTAATTTCTTTTGGAAAAGGGTTTGAGTTACCTTCATTGTCTTTCTATGTAACACATACATTGATGGACCTGTGTGATCCTTTTTCCTTGAAAGTTGCATTATTGCTAATTTCTATGTGATTTACATTTTGTTTCTTGTTTTCTAGTGAACCATTTTGCTAATTGTGATGTCTTGTTTAGACCATGCAATATGTCCTATGCACAAGCTTGGAGAAGAGTCCCCAGACCAATCCCATCATTGGTAGGATCGAATGCAAGGCTGGTCATGGAGCTGGACGACCAACACAAAAAGTGGTAAGTTTCCTACTAGTCATCATTCTGGCCTGCTTCAATTGACAGCCACGCTATGCATGTAATATCTCTGTTGCAGATTGATGAAGCTGCAGACAGATATGCATTCATGGCTAAGGTTATGGGTGCATCTTGGGTTCAGTAAATGAAGTTGATGAAGGGTATTAGTAAAGCATATACAAAGAAGACTGTAAAGGGCGAGTTTACATCTTGTCTGGTAGTCATAATTTGTGCTGCCAATTCCAAATCACGTATCTATCACTAGGCTCTCATCATTGATGATCTCTTGGGATTCCTATGGTGTGAAGTGAAGCTGCACGAAAAGCTTAACAACATGAACAATTTTTTGGTTCCGACAATATTATTGGGAACTTTTTGAAGCTCGTATAAGATTGTGATGCATTGTATCTTAATCCCTTCAACCCCCAACTGTTCTATTTTTGCTCCCCTCCTGCATTCCTTTCCAGTATGATAATGGTAATTCATTATGACGGGTTTCTCACGTATTTTCGCTGATTCTGAGAAAACTCATGTAAAGCTTATGATATTTTTTTTTTTTAATTTTTAATTTCAAATGCAGAAAATATTCTTCTCAGCCTCAACTTGATTTCTTTTGACAGCCTCTGATACATACTGGATTATGATTTCACTCATTTTGTGTTGATTTTTTTTTTAAGATATTGAATGTTTACCAATATTAGTTGGAGGTCTATTTCATCTATCCTAGTGTTTCTCTTTAGCAAATGACACTAGAAATATCTATAATATGACTCAATTGTAGATATATACTCATAATCCCAAATCAAATACTTAATATCCCAATATAGTAAAAACCTTAGAAAAATATTAACATGGTTAGTGATCTCTTATTTCGGTGTTGTGGAATGAGGTAGATTGTTCCTTATTTGAAGAGCTACTCTTCTTAAGATTTAAACTCAAGATATTTGGTTAATAGGGAGAAGATCTCATTGATTCAACTGTATTTCTGATAAACTTACTTTCTTAGAAAATAGGGATAATTTGAGAGACTTCTTCTCGGATTTCGTTTCGTAACATCAATCTCTGTTATGCTTACCTCATACTTTTTTTTAGTAACAAACTTTTTAGGGAAAAGGGTCAAAAGTACCCCTCCACTTTGATTTATTAGTTGATTATGCCCTTACCGTTAAAACAAAGTTATTCTTACTCCTATCGTTTCTAATTTCATCATTTGTGCCCCTATGTTGACGAAAATTCCCCAATCGACTCAAATTAATTCAAATCTTAAATAACCACCCATTCCCCATTTTAAACCCATGCCCCGACCCCTCTAACATATAACCCATTCCCCTTTTACCCATTCTCTCAAATTTTCCATATAACTCATTCCCTTTTACCCATTAACTTCTCCTCGAATTGTTCTTCATTTCCCTTACACAATTCCCTTCCCTCCGATTGTTCTTCCACCGTCCTCTCTTTCTTTCGCCTCTAATAGTTCTTTTAATGTTACAAAATAGTTATTCATCTCAAAGAAAACGTGATTGTGGTTTGGTGGTCAAAACACTAATTTTGAGTACTACATCTAATTCCGGAAGAAGATTTTTCAGATGTCTTTGTCCGAATGTAAGTATATGAATTGATTTCGTCCTATTATTCATTTTTTTTTGTTCTTAAGTTTTCTTCATGTGGATATTAGAAATGGGAAGACCAAGCTTTTGCCAAGATAACTTACCTACATCATTTGAAATTGTCATTGAAAGATATCAAGATTGAAATGGAGAATTTGAAGATTGAAATAGAGAACTTGAAGATTGTTATGGAATATTTGAAGATTGAAGGAGGTCATTTGTCGGAAAAAATATCTAAATTGGAGGAAACTAATGATTTGAAAGTGGAAGAAGTTAGGACATTGAAGACAAGTATTACAACACAAAGTACAAATTTATGATTTCATGTTTTCATTTTGTTGGATTTGTAGTTGCATTAATTACAAATCTGTTGTTAGTGTTTACTTTCCAAATCTTGATTTTTAGTGAGATCAATTGTTAGTGTTTAGTGTCTTTTGTGATGTTTGATCTTTCTTCTTCTTTTTGGTGTTGTATTAAATGTCCTAAGCACTGATGTAATATGAAGTAATGTTTAGTCGTTGAAGTAATGTTGATATTTGTACTAATCACTCATGATTTTTCTGTTATATATTCATAAAACCTGAACAAAATTGCAAGATCAAATATTGAAAAGAAATTGATTTTGAACATTACATATATATTGATGAACACGTCATCTATATTGACAAAAAACTTATTCGAACATAGAGAAGTTAGTTAAGTAAATATCCCAAAAGAAGTTATGCAAATACAAAAAGCTTTTAAACACATAAACATGTCTGTTTATGACATTAGTATCTCAGAAAGATGCAACAAAATAACAAATATTTTGTCTTCATTACTGAACTTGTCACTATGTGCCTTGACATTACCCTTTTTTGTCTTTAGTTTTTCCACTCATAATTGCTCCAACATTCTTTCAATAACGAATGCATTGCCCTTCCATGTAAGCCATTTTGGTGCATACAAGTCACTTGATGCAGTTGGACCATCACTAAGAAGTTGATTTATCTTGATCCTATAGGTTTTGCTTGTTTCTGTCTTTGTTGGATTCTAGACTTCAACACCGAAAAATCTCTTGGCTTCCACGTCATATCATTCTTAACTTCAAGATCAAAATCTTCATTTGATGCACAATCTTAAGTGGGCTGTTGAGCTGTCAAGAAAAAGTCCTCAACATCTTCTTTATCAATTAGTGTTCTATGCCTTTCCTTTGTTTTCTTCTTTTCCTTGTTGGATCACATTTCCATCTGATAAAAGACCAAAATGATTATAGTATAATACTTCAGCATCACACTCTAAAATAAGTTACTAAATTATCCAACTTTCATACCTTTCCCTTTCTTAATTGCTTTAACATTTTTTCAGTTTCAGATTCATTCCCCTTCCATGTAGTCCCTTTTGGTGATTAGTCACCTGGTGCAGTCAAACCATCACCAACAAAGTTGATTTGCCTTGATTCAGTAGGTTGTGCTTGTTTCTGTCTTTGTTGGATTCTAGACTTCAACTTTGAAACACTTCTTGGCTTCTAATGTATGTCATCCTTGTCTTCAAGACCAAAATCTTCAAAATGTTCATTTGATGCACAATCTTGACTAAGCGGTGGAGCTTTCAAGGGAAAATCCTCTACTATTGCAACATTTGGAGATCTGGAAGAGCTAGGCTCAACATCTTCTTTATCAATTAGTGTCCTATGCCTCTCCTTTATTTGTTTTTTTCCCTCGTCACACTGCTTATCCATTTGACAAAAGGAAAAAAGTGATCATCTTTAGTATCACATTCTAAAATGATTACTAAACTATCTAGCCTTCTTACCTTTTGCTTTTTTCTCTCTAACTGTGCAGCCTTCTAAGTGTTTTCACCCATCATTTGGTTCATGTGATAACATTATAATGTTTGTAATACTCAAGCAATACTAAATTATCACATTCTAAAATAAGTGACTACTAAAAAAAGATTTACCTTTTACTTCTTACTCTCAATTTATGCAGTCTTAGAAGTGCCTTCTTTACTATATTGATTAAACTGATAAAATAACATAAATATCACAATTACAAGATAAACAGATAATATTTTTGACCCTCACAATTACAAGACTCTAACAAATAACTGATTACATAGCAAATGAAGTGTTTTACCTTATGACAACTTCTTGCATTGTGTTCAGGAATCCCACAGCTTGAACATGCCATATTATTCCTCTTCTTGGTGCAACCACTCAGTTTGTCTTTTAAGTGCTTCATCTTTATCTCTTTTCCTATTCATTTTAGGACTACCAACTAAATTTACCAATGGTGGTGGTTTCGTTGCTTGGTGCTTTTATTTTTCAAATTTTTTGACTAGACACTGGTTGTAGCTTACAATGGTAAATAAAAAAATATGCCTCCTTAGAGTACCACCAGTGGATCACTTTCAATGGATACAGATTCTTGTAAAGAAGTGTCATGATTGAATGGGGTGGAATATGTGCATTTCTTAGTTGCCAAATTGGCAATAAGCCTGTCATTTCCTTTACCTACCTCAAATCCATTATTTCCATAAAAAATTAATTCACAAACATTAGCAATCTTCAAGAATTCATGGTAAATTTTATAATCACAATTTCAGGTGACCGATTCATTTTCATTTTTGTCAAACTTGGTCATAACTTTAATTCTTATACCATCAAGCATCCTAATTATTGGTTTGTGTCTTGCTTCCAATATCCAAGAGTTGAATGACACAGTCAAATTATTTTCCACTTTATTATTCTTGTAAATAGTGTTAAAAAAAATACTCTACACCAAGTTTATATTGGAATATCCAATTAATAGTCTTTTGCTTCTTCAGAAAGTTGACCTAATGTCTTCAATGATCATCCGACTCCTCTTTGTAGGTTCTCATGAACACCAGCACAGTACCTTAAACATCATCTTAGATTTCTTATCCGTTTTTCTCCAATTAGTCTCTATGTGTCTCACACAATATCTATGCATAGCATTGGGTAAAACATTTTTAACAACTTCAATTAATTCATGTTTATTAGTCATAAATATATATATGACATATGAAAATACATAAGATAATGATATATGGATAAATAGTGACAACAACAAATAAATATACATAAGATAAAGATACAGTAGAATTGAATAAATCAGTGAGATTTTACGGTTTGCATATCAGAGATAAATGTGGTTCCTTCTCCATTGTTGATGTTCAGAGACTTCTAAAAGAATTTCAAGAATCACAACCAACATACCTTGCACTCTATGTCCACAATAGCCCAAGTAATAATATAGAAATGGCTCATTGAGTCCTGCCCAATAACACATAACTGTTGACATTTAGCTTAACCCTTAAAAAATGTACCATCCAGGCCAATGAAAAGTCTCAACCCACTCTTAAAACCATTTTTCATTGCTTCAAAACAAATGTACATTCTCAAAAATTTCCTTTTTCCATATGATAATGCATCTCTTGGAACCTTAAGGACAATATCACTTCCCACATTACTCGCTTTTAAAGCATTTGCATACCCAACAAGCTTTTTATAATCATCACAAAAGCTGCCTTCCATATTCTCCAAAATTATTCTTTTAGCTCTCTTACACTTTTCAAAATGAGCATTAATGATGAATGCAATTTTGAAATCAAATTTCATTTCCTTGACCTTATATTTGTGATTAGCCTGCATCTTCTCCTTAAAGTGGAAAGCAATTGTAGTTGCACCAACCTTGTAGTTACCACATGGATCATCACATTTATGCTCTCCTTTCAATGTTTTCACACTACCATCGGGAGAATGCTTTTCATCAGGCATACAAAGTTGCATTCTTCTTTGCAAACAACCCTTAATTTTTTTGAGTCACTTTTTTAATGGTTAAATTATATTCAGTTGCCAATGCATGTGAACTAAACTATCTATTAGATTCTGCTATATCCTAAAATGTCATTGAATGTGTAAATCCTTGTAATGACACAAGTTACAATTAAATACCCTCTTTCTTTCTTGTGTGAAAAAACCTCCAATTCTTCATAACTATACTTAGAACAACCAGTGGAAGTATTAGTGTCATTATCAGTACCATCAGTAGAAGTACAATCAGTAGCTACTTCATCAATCACTACCACCCTCTCTTTAATTTTGGTTATATTCCCAACATCAACATCTAACTCACTGTCCTCAACAATAAATAAGTTAATAACATCAAAATTTTCATTAACAAAGGACAAGAATGTCCTAATCCCCTCATCACCTTCTATTTCACAGCATTTTTCAGTAGAGACAGATATAATTAATTGCTGCACACCCACATATTCATTAGTAATATCTATAAAAGATAAGAGATCAGAATCATAATTCCTTCCTATTTGTGAACAAGCTTTCTATCATAAAGCAACTTAGGCTCTCTTATCCATTCTCCACCATAGTGAAATACCCGATCAATCAGAACCATTTTAGGTAACCTGAGGCACACAAAAAGCATTAACAACTTCCAAACCTAAACCACTTTATAAAAGCAATAATGAGACCGAAAGATTAACTAAATATTAACTAAAAAAAGGTAGAAGAAGAGTAAAAGACAAATAAAAAGGCATACAAACACAACAAACAAATTAAGAACTACAACATTTCAACAAACAAACTGGGGACCACATTCAATCAAGAATGAATAAAATATTGGGACCACAAATCAGCCCATACTCAATAACATCTCAAAAACCTAAACCACCTCCTCCAAAATCATACAATAGCCTAAAACCTACCCACAAACGCTAACTCATAAAAAAAACATACATATAACTCAAAAATTTGTATAAAATCTTAACACACAAACCCTAACTTGTAAATCAACAACTGGACTAACTAATTGTGAAGTTTTATCGATAGAAAATCAATGAATCAGAAATTCTAATAGAACCTTTACCCACAAATCCTAACTCTAGATCAGTAAATTAACAAATCGTAAAATTTATCGATAAAAAGGCAAATCAATAACTCAGAAATTTGAATAAAACCTTAATCCACAAACCCTAACTCATAATCAACAACTAAACTAACAGATCATAATATTTTTCAGTAAAAAGGCAAATTAATAACTCAGAAATTTGTATAAAACCTTAACCCACAAACCCTAACTTGTAAATCAACAACTAAACTTCATAGGAAGACAATCATTAGAGAAGGTTGGTTAAATTTGATACCCTAACAACGTCTAGTAGAAATTTTGATGGAGAAGCTAAAATGTCCCCGATTTCATTGTTCTTCAACTTAGGAAAGGTTCGTGAGTTTATCCTTTCAGAGAGAGAATGGGTAAAAGGGGAATGCATTATATGTTAGACGGGTCGGGGTCACACCCCAACCCTAGGTCAGGTGGACAAGTACCATATAAACATATTCTTTACAATTGACCTATGAGGAGAAAATGAACTACTGTGTTGATAGATTTACTAATGAGAAGCTACATATACAACACATGTCAACTAGCTGAACCGATACATGTGACAAGTAAAACTATGAATACATATGATAGCTTTACAATGCCTACAAAGCCTCTATTGAAATCCATGACTGTACAACTATTAAAATATGCATAGTAAAAACTCGGCAAAGCCCCAAATCAACCTGGAGCTCACCAATAACCGCTGAATATCATGTGCTTCTATTGAGGATATCTACTAGTTGAGTACCGGTACCTGCAACATGAAATGTAACATCCCAAATAAGGGACGTCAGTATGAATATACTCAATATGTAAGGCGTAATACTACCATATGTAAAATGAGAGCTCAAGTGAAACCAAATACAAATAGATAATAATTAGTGCCACGACCAGGGGTACCCACTAGATGTAACAAAGCGTATAAAACCCCGTGAGACCTCATACATGCCACTTAGCATATCATAACATAAAGTAAAAGAAAAGGTGCAGAAATTTAAAACATTTTAATACAATAAAGTCTTTTATAAAATGAGCGGAAGTATAACATGACATTGTCTCAACCCATCTAAACATAAGAAAATAGAAATCTTGGGACGTAGCCCATACAATAGTCTCAAACATAAGAGAAAGACACAAAATAGATAGGGTGATCCAATCCTTGAATACAATGTGGACTCACCAAAGCTTCACTTCACGATCCTCTAGTAACCTAGTCACAAGTTTGTGAATCGGGAGTGCGGGACCCTACATTTGATAAAAATGTAGGCAAGAGTATGCATTAGTACAATCGAGTACTAAATATGATGACTAGCATAAACAACATGAACATAAGGGTTACTCAACATAAGACATAAGGCATAAGCAAAATCATGACATAATAGATATCATAATGAACGAGGAATACTCCCTTAAATAACCTCACTTAAACTTAGCCAAGACATAGGTCATCCACCTTTAGTCAAGCTTACATCATGGAAGGCATATCTAGCAACAATCCACACAAGTCAATTTCATAACATAATCTCATTAATCATACTTACTTTTAAAGACAAGGGAATTCGCCTCAATTCCTAGTTAATAAATGATAATAGGTATTCGCTTCTTTCCATATTTACTTTTAGATTGCGGGTACTCGCCTCCAGAACCTCTTCGTATGATGCGGGTACTCACCTCCACATAATTTCATAAGGAGCATGGGTACTCACCTCCATGCCCATTCATCACAGTAAGAACGTAGGGACTCACCTCTTGTTCAATTCCAAGGAGTATGGGAATCGCTTGATATCCTTGCATATGGAGATCAAGGGTAATCGCCTCTAGCCTCATCATTCATTAAGCATTTTAGTCTAGATTTATTTTAGGTGAGCAATCCTTTCAACCTATAATCATTAATGTGAGTAAACCTTTCACATTCATTCAATCATGCTTATCAATTCATTATACAAAGTATCTCTTCCACATCATAACATTTACAATCAACAATGTATAGTCTAGGCTTTACTCTCAAAGAGCTACATCTCATGAACATCATCTATGCTTTACTCTCAAGAAATTAACACCATATTCATCATATATGCTTCAATATAGAGAAATTCTATATATAATTTATCAATCCTCTAAGGATATATCTAACCCATAAAGTTTTCCTCACATGGCATCAAACCCACAATACCAACTCAACCCTAAAATCATAGGATGGGCATGGCTAAATGTAATTTCATCCTAAATACATGCAATTCTATCAATTCAATCATAAGCAATCATAATCCACTTAATTGAATCAACATTCATCATAACCCACAACAATGGAAAAAACCCTAACTCAATTGGGGAAATTCTACTCCAAATTGTGGAATTCTAGGGGACTCCATGGGAGGAAGGATCCCATGGATGAAAAGCCACCATACCTTAGTCACAATGCCCACAAAAGTTTAAAGATTGGAGGACTTGACCTTGACTTAGCTTCAATCTCTTTCTTCTTCTTCCAACTTCTAGAGAGAGAATATTTGAGAGGAGTTTTGGGAATTCTTTTGGGATTTTGAGAGAATTACTTAATTAGGTGAATTTAGGGGTCTAAAATGCTTATATAGTTGGTCTAGGTTTAGTTAATACGATACCACTTACTTCTAATTAAAACCAGTAAAGATCCTTAAGTCCCTAAAATAATTTCCCTGACATGACCCACGAGAGCATGACCTACGGACCGTGGATGGATCAATGGTCCATCCTGGTTAATCGTGGATCATGGTCATAGAATTTTTGCCAATCCACGACTACACCATCCATAAACCGTGGACCCACTCTTGAGGCATAGTCCTGGCCATGGTTCACTGCTTAAAAATAGTGTCCAGGGTGCCCACCTATGGGGCTCACTCACGTGACGTGGGTCCAACCACGGGGCATGCTTTGCCCACGTGGGTGACACCTGAAAGTCCCGAAGTCAAAAACTTTCCTCTTTCGTGTACGAGGTGTTATGTTATCTCATCCTTGGGATCATTCGTCCTCAAATGAGATTCTAAACACGTTTCTAAATGAAAAGACTCAAGACTAGCAGCCCATAATGCATGCAACACATTAAAATACACACAATTAAGGAGGAACTCATATCCAAGCTCAACATACTCAATGCACCATAAGGAAGTAGGAACTATATCTAATAACCCAATATCTATGAAATCTTATCATTTCTAATGTTCAAGGAGGAACTATCATCTCCAACTCAAAACAATGGTCCACATAATCTCATGGTGCTCATATGCAATTCAATCTCAAAAAACACAAATTCAAGGAGGATTATCTCCACTCCAAGTCAGGGCATGTTCTACAATTCATCTCATGAAGTCTATAAGCAACTCATGCTCAATACTCAACAACATGTGAAAAATACATCATAAAAGCCATTTCTTTCAAAACTTAAGTTTTTTCATGAATGTGAAATTTTATGAAAATCATGGAAACACACAAAACACATATGACTTCGAACATAAGCAAACTAAGAGGAACTCATTGCTTCTAACTAGAATAGGAGGGAAATATGAGGATACCAGAGCATCATATCAGCTTCGGCTTTTGATTTAATGCCTCAAGAACACTTCATCAAATTCTAGGTGTTCAACAATCATAAATCAACATCAAACCCAGCTAAGTGAGTTGGGGTCGAATCCCATAGGGAGCGGTACGTGTTTAAGATTCAATAAGGAAGCATGAACATGGTAAAATCAGTCATAGGAATAAAAATTATCGAATAAAGACATCATTCAAATCAAGGGGTGATACGAATGTCATATGGGTGGGGGTTTGGTTTGAAATTATCAACTACAAACAACAGCAAACACTACGAAATAACAATAATTAGACAGGTTCTTGGGATGTGATTTGATTATAGGCTAATATAGACAAATGGGTAATTGAAACTATTAGTAATTAGCTATATATTAGTGAGTAAGCTAAGCTATAGTGGAGGTAAACTTTCTCTCGAACAATTTACCCCAAATCAGGTCGATTTCTCTCAAACATCAACAAGCATGCAAAATAAGAACAACCCACACCTTAGTCCATTTACCCTTTCAAGCTGAATGTGTGGATTGGGTTTAGGGTTCACTCTCTTGAGCTGAACCCAGGTCAACCCAATACCCATAATCCATCAACCAAAAACCTTAGTTCTAAAACCTCTTTCTCGAGCAAGCCAAGAACAGAAAGCTAGAATTGCATTGGCAACTACAATTCTTAAATTAAATCATAATTAATGATTAAAATCACTTCCAAATAGCATTAAACTAACAATTAGCAATACTTATAAGCTAAATCAGCCCATAATCACACCCCAAGAATTGGGGTTTTCGCTAGACATCATAAAAAGGTAAAAAACATTACTAAATTGACTATCCATTAACTAGGTAAGAGTGATTTCATCCTTACAATGCTCCAATTTGAAGATTCTCAAGGACCCACTTCCAATTTCTTAAAAGTGAATTTCTTCAATCCTTGAAAGCTTAGGGAAAAATAGAGAAAACTATCTCCAGAGCTAAAAGGTTAACAAAAGACTATTCTAAAGTGTAATTGATACTGAACTAAATGTTAAAAAATGTATTTATAGTCTCCAAAAATGTGCTACGAAGAGTCATTCGGTGAAGCAAGTCGAGCTCACCAAACTACTCGGTGAGCCGCCCTTTGGTCACTTCCATCGCCCTTCATTCTTTCAGCTCGTTTTGTTCCTTTTTGTAAACTAGGGTACTTGCTTTGTTCCTCAATCCATATACCTGAAAATCGTGGGTTTTTCATCCATTATTGGCACAAAATAAGCATTTGAGGACACTAACTATATATAAATAAAGCCCTAAATTATTCCAAATCTCGGACTCATCAACACCCCTAACTTAAACTTTTGCTTGTCCTCAAGTAAAACTTAAGTTCGGCAATTCAAAAAGGATGTTTCAAGCAGTGCTACAAGAGACTCAATCATGAATGCACACAATAAGACTCAACTTACTCATGCAAGGATCAATTGTGTACTCAAAGATTCAAGTGTAACTCACCATTATCAAAGATTCTCAAGTTCACCATACTTGCTTCAAATGCAAGTTCAAGCTCAACAGAGGTACTCAAATGCCCTCAGAACAAAGATGATTCCATATTCACACACATTTGTTCAACAATTTATAGTTCTGGAATCACATAAAGCTCTCACACTCATAAAGATGAACACATGCATGACATCACCCATAGGTTTGCCCTTATTTTCCAATCAACATTCGCTTCAGCTTACTCAAGATCAAAAAGGACTTTTCAAGACTTGTAACGAGGTTGAGTGTAAAGGTATGGTCATTTAGGCTTAGTGGCTACTATCCTCATGAAATGTGGTATGAATATCACTTTCCTTCATTTTCTTCAGCAGTTTTACTCATGGTCAAAATTCACCCCATTATTCAACTTCCAATGAATATTGGACACCCTATTTCTTTTGCAACTTTCAAAACTTTACTTCACAACTTTTTCATTCTTTTTCTTTTGTTTTCTTTTTTTCTTTCTCTTTTTTTTATATGGAGGGGTTCCATCTTTTTCAAATCCATGGATCAAGTGGGACTTCTTCACACTTCTGGATTTACCTTCTCTTTTCACCACACCCCCAACTTAGACTTTTTGCCTAAGATGACTATTCAAACAAACCACACTTCATGAGGATTATGGGTGATGTATAAAAAGGAGTCACATTTTCTCAAGTTTGTTCTAAGAAAAGGATAAGGCTCAAAGGGGTTCAATCAAAGTTGACACATCTCACAAGGTTGGTCACAAAAAAGGTATATTGTCAAATTGTTTCACTCTTCAAAATTGTTGCCTAATATCATTTCAAGAGCTTGCATCACTTAGTCAACTAGACCAATGGTGTAAATTCTAGGTGTCATCACACAAGGTTCATGGTAAGATCATCACACAAGGCATTGGCACCATTATCAAGCAAGACTCCATAATTTCTCTAGTATGCAATGTTCATCACAAGAGACTCATTCGATAATCAGCTAGTCATAGCGAGATGCAAAAAGTCTACATATTGTCTATGCCACTTCATTTGGTTTCATTGTAGCCGCGCATTTATTTTTGTTCGATTAAAAGCACTATTCAAGTCATCGGTATTGATCATGACCGGTACTCAAATTTGCACAAGAACAGCCACAATCACACACAAGAGGTGGCAATTTTTTTTAGAAGAGTCAAAAACCATTTCCATTCATAATGAGGAGCCACAAGCTCAAACATCCACAAGACAATATCAAAACACAATTTAAACACAAAAACCCAATAATATATACACAAGATAGTCACAAGAGGTAGGTATGGAAATACCTCATGCCACCACAAATAAAAAAGGCAGTTGTCCTCAAATGCAGCAAAACAATAAATAGTCAATAAAATGACAGATAGGGAGGTAAAGAAAGGTCCTATTTTCACAGCCGCTCTATCTATCGGGGCATTAGTGCTCGGTGCATCCTCAGCACTAGCACCACCAGATCATGCCATGGGTGTATCTGCCAATTAAATCTGCATGGCTGAATCTACCATGACCTCCTCAACCTCTGTAAGGTCCTCATAAGTGGTCTCCTCATCGACACCAAGTTGCTCTTCATCACTCTTAGACTCGGACGCAGCAGCAGCCACTTCCTCAACTCAAACCTCATCTCCGGTGGTAGTCGAAGGCACAATTGTCTCAACTGGCATGTCAGGGATCTCCATAGTCCCAAAAATCATGAACATATCTGTGGACTTCAGCTGGTCCATGTCCTTCCTCAACTCAGCGATTGTGGCCTTTAGAGTCGTCACCTCATCAGTGGCCCCCTGGCCTCGTTTACACGCTGCTATCCTTGCCGCAAAGGCATCAATAGACACAGTAAGGGGTGTCACAGTAGTAAGGGCCCTCTTTATCATCCCAGGAAATGTGGCCTGAAGCTTGGAGGCATGCTTATCAACAAAATGGACTAGATTCACCATTCGTAGTATTGCAGCCTGGTTGAGTAGAGGTCTGGAAGTAGCAGCAACATTATTAGGAGGCAGGAGAGCTTTAGAAGAACTAGGAGTCACAGAAGGGACAACACTAGATATACATGAAGGCCTAGGGGCCGGAGTAGGAAATACTACCTCTGCAAGTAATGTATCAGTATCAACAACCACGGAGGTAGCCACTAGGGCTGCCTTCTTCTTCTCAGCGTCATCTTTTAGGTACTCAGCCTCAATCCACCAGATGTCAGTACTAGAGGTGGGAATCACTTCCACATATTTCTTCTCATCACGAGGCACTCAGGCTCGTCTGTACAGCTCGGTGATCAACACCGGAAAGAGAAAAGAAGTCTAACGCTGCCTGGCCCTTATGGCCATTTCTTGGCTAATGATCATACCCAAGTTTAGCCTTGTCCTATCAATGATGCAACCAAGGTAAGATGCTTTCTCATAGCAGAGGGTAGACTCATTCTTTGATGGCATGATAGAATTGCTGATAAAGCCAAACCAGTACCTCACTGCAACATTGAGGTCTTTTTTTTCTATAGGTGCTCCAGCCTCGATCCACCTAGGAGTACTCTCAGATAATAGAGGGGCCAACCACTTTTTTATATTCTCCAGCATTTTTTTCCTGATCATGTATTGACAGCCATCCTCAATATCCTTTGTACACTCCAGAACTGCATTGATAACATCACTATCACACTTTACTTTCTTGCCCTTGACAACCACATTATCTACTGGCTTAAATTTAGTGCCTTTCTTCTTTCCTTGTAGAACTAGAGCTCCGTAGGTAGTGTAGAATTCTCGAACCCAGTTTGGAATTGAAGGGCCACGGAGTCTAGTGAATATCAAGAACTTATGGGACTTCAAGCAACTCTAGATCTCTAGGTATCTATCTATTACTTCATCAGTAGACAACCTCTTCTCATCGATGATGGTCCTTAATCCCTTAGCCTTTAGTCTATTCATAGACCTGGGGAGGAGGGCCTTATACAAGTGGCCTGGGAGAACATCCTCATATGGGACAGGAGGAGGAGTAGCAGTCTAGGGTACTCAGATCCTAAACGGATCATTCATCCTCTTGGAGTGTAGTTCGGCTCTCCTGGAAAATAGTAGTTGATCATCCTCAGGCTTAGAAGTGGTAACCTGAGGATCCTGGTACTCACCCTCACTCTCAAAAGCAGTGAGGTGAGTGGCGTATATTTCGTCACTGTTGGAGCTGACCTTCAGTGACACAGGAGCAGGCGCTTTTCCTTTGCCTTTACCCTTCCCACCTGTGGTGGTATGTTTTGTAGCCTTTGCCTTGGATACAACTTTATCCTCATTGATTGTGATACCCTTTGCCCTCTTGCGGGATAGCATGTCTGGGCCTTCTACTTCTAGTCTAGCCATATTTGTATAAATACACCAAAAAGAGTTAGAATTAATCCAAGAAAAGTGTAGAAAAAAGGTTGTAGCCACACCAAACTGATCGGCGACTCGCCGAATCACTTTGGCGAGCTAGATCGGGTCGCCGAAAGGATTGGCGCAAAAATTTCCCAAAAAAATGGCATGTCGGCGATGGAAAGGGCCTTTTGGTGAATCGTAGAAATCATTCGATGAGCAAAGACTAGCTTGCCGAAAGTTACAATTTGTTTTAGGGGTTAGGGGCGCATAAAGGGCGATCAAAGGAGACTTTCAATGAGTAGCTGAGTGAACTCGGTGAGCACATGCTTCTCACCGAAAGTTACAGAACCAAACTCAACATTTCCATAAAATTAAAGGTGATCAAGGGTGATTTTGGTGCACCGCCGAGTGGTTCGGTGAGCTTGACCCAACTCGCCAAACTACACAACGTGCCTATTTTCAACCCCAACTCCCAAAATCAAACCTCAAGTCTCTGAAGACAAAATCAAACAACAAACCCACTTAATTAGGCTCAAAACCATTAGACCCATGCCACTGGGGTACTCAGACTTCCCCCGATTTAGCAAAAATTAGCCATTTGACAACTTTAGCCCTTAAAAATGACATCAAACGCTCCATAATTGGGCAAAAACATCCTTTAGCATAATTTGGGTTACTCAAACTTTACCCAACAAGACTCAACAACAATTAAGCACATCCCCCAAGATTACGATCAAATTTAAAGCACAAAAATCAGGGAATCAACAATTAAGGCAATTTAGGCACGAAATCGAAACTAAAATAGGAAACTTAACACACAAACATGATTTCAAAGAGGCCTAGAACACATCAATAAGAACTACACAATTACATATGAGTTTAATGGCTATTTATGAGTTTGGGGTTCAGAAAACCAACCTTTTATGCCAAAATACAATTTGTAATGCTAGGCGGAAAAGAGTTCCAACTCTGAACACAGGATCAACGACTAAAAAGTGGTAAAGTGGAAGAATATAGGAAATATAGAGTGCGGGTGTGATTGTATGAAGTTAAAAAGTGAGGGAATAAGAAAAAGTTTGAAATTTTAAATAGTTGGCCTTTTAAAAATTGTCCAGTTTGCGCTCCTCCGGCGATATTAGTCAACCTTGTCGAACCACTTGGCGATACGCGGAGTGGTTCCTTATCTCACCAACTTTTACAGGACCTTTAGTTAACTTGAGGGTCCAAACAATGAACAAAGTAGGGCTCGTCAACCTGTTTGGCTAGTCGTCGACCTGTCCATGGGCCGACTTAGTTTTAAAGACTCCATCTTCAAAATTTCTTGAGTCCAAAGGCAGTCGAAGTCAGGCTCGACGAGCTTTTTGGTGAGTCGCCGACTGGACATTTTGATCGTCAACCTATAGTTGTCAAACACATTCCACTTTTTTACTTGCACAATCAACACCCGTTATTCAAAAATCAAACAAAAAGCAATAAAAACTTGGGTTACCTACCAAGAAGCGCCTTAGTTAACGTCGTGGCACGACGCAAATGCCTAATCATGTTTCATTCTTGGGGTTTTCCATACTATTACTAGGCAATCCCCCTTGTTGTTTTGGTACAGATGAGAAAACATATGACCCATTTGGTTCTCCAGTAGTTGAATAGAGATGTAATGAGAAGTAGTCATCTGATTCAACATCAAGACATTCTCTTTGATTTCTTTCAACACTCTATCATGTTCTTAGACTTTGTGGAGAATGAGTGAGAGTATCTCTTCTATCCATTCACCCTCAGAATCCTTGGGCTTTCTACGCTTATGAAGGGGAATGTACATGTCTTTCTTTTTGTACATTACTTCTAATTCCAGAATATTTTTGGCCAAAAGATCCAACTGAGTCAATAGTTGGGCCAAATTCTAGTTCTTCTCTATCTCCTTGTTGGTCTTAGTCATGTGATCAAGGAGTTGGGCTACTATTGCATAGGGTTGACGTATTAGACCACCCGGAGAATGTTTGTCAGCCACTCCTCTATTCTCAGGACCAAGACCTCTATACAAGTAGTCCAATAGAATCTTATTTGGGATTCCATGAGTTGCGTTGCGCATTGCAGAAATAGTGTCTTAAATCTCTGCCTCAACTTATGGATTGCCTCACCCTCCAATTGCTTGAAATTTAGGATGTTATCCCTAAGTATCATCATTTTCGAAGGATGGTGGTCAACTTGGTTATCGTTGCTACCATCTATGCTCATTTCCTCTGTTCCACGAGTAGCACACAAAAACCAAAACTAAAAGTAAGTAGATTCAACAATGACTAACAAGAACAAAATTCAAATTCACTAAAATAATCTCAAACAATACCACTCCAAGCAGTGGCGCCATTTTGATTTAATGCTTCAAGCACACCTCATCAAATTCTAGGTGTTCAATGATCATCAAACAGTGTAAAACCCAACTAAGTGAGTTAGGGTTGAATCCGACTAGGAGAGGTACATGTTTAAGATTCAATAGGGAAGCATGAACATGGTCAAATTAGTCATACAAATAGAAATTATCGAATAAAGACATTATTCAAATTAAGGGGTGACACGAATGTCAAATTGGTGGGAGGGGGGGTTTGATTTGAAATTATCAACTACAAACAACATCAAACAATACGAAATAAAATAATGAGACGGGTTCTTGGGATGTGATTCAATTATAGGCTAATATAGATAAATGGGTAATTGCAACTATTAATCATTAGCTATATATTAGTGAGTAAGCTAGGCTATAGTGGAGGTAAACTTTCTCTCGAAGAATTTATCCCGAATCATGCCAATTTCTCTCGAACATCAACAAGCATGCAAAATAAGAACAGTCCACACCTTAGTCCATGCACTCTCTTGAGCTAAATGTGTGGGATTGGGTTTAGGGTTCACTCTCTCGAGCTGAACCTAGGTCAACCCAATACCATCAAACCATCAACCAAAAACCTTAGTTCTAAAACCTCTCTCTCTCGAGCAAGCCAAGAACACAAAGCTGCAACTACATTTGCAACTACAATTCTTAAATTTAACCATAATTAATGATTAAACTCACTTATAAATAGCATTAAACTAACACTTAACAATACTCATAAGCTAAATCAGTCTATAATCACATAATCACACCCCAAGAATTGGGGTTTTAGCTAGACATCATTAAAAGGCAAAAACCATTACCAAATTGACTATCTATCAACTGTGTAAGAGTGATTTCGTCCCCATAATGTTCCAATTTGAAGATTCTCAAAGACCCCCTTCCAGTTTCTCAAAAGTGAATTTCTTCAATCCTTCAATGCTTAGGAAAACTAGAGAAAACTGTCTTTAGAGCTAAAAGCTTAACAAAAGATTGTTTTAAAGTGTAATTGATACTAAACTAAATGTTTAAAAATGTATTTATAGTCACCAAAAATGTGCCGCAAAGAGTCATTCGACGAAGTAAGTCGGGGTCGCTGAATCACTCGGCGAGCCACCCTTTGGTCACTTCCATCGCCCTTCTTCCTTGACATTCAACATCCTGAAGGTCTGTAACTTTGGGTGATTTAGCACTGCATCGCAGAACTAGCCAGCGATCTGTCGGCTGCTCCTTTTTGTCGTCGGCTTGGTTTCTTCCCTAAGGGCTTTCCATATTGTAACTTTAGGATAGCCAGTCTGCGACTCACCAAATGGACTTGGCGATCACCAGACTTGCCTTTCTTCATTCCTTCTACTTGTTTTGTTCCTTTATGTTTGCATAATCAAAGATACAACTTCTGATGTAAGTGTCAACGATCGTGCAATAGTATAATAACCCAACCAAGGGTTGGGATTGAGTCCCAAGGGAGTGGGAGTGAAAATTAGTGGTTAAGCGCTAATGTGCCAAAGATAATCATAGCTAAAGATTTTTACAAGTGAAAACATAGCAAATTAAAGGGATGACGCTAGCATCAAATATCTAATAGGAGTTTGTAAGCAGGAAACAAATATAACAGTGAAAATAAGGAAATTTAAGCAATGAGAGGCGGATTCTTGGGATGTGACTGGAATATGGGTTAATCTAAATTTTTGGGTACATGCTTTCGGTACAAAATTTATAGAATAATAGTGACTAGGCTAAGCTTTACGATGGAATAAATTTTTTCTCGAGCAACTTACCCCGTTTCAAATAGGTTCTTCTCGGACACCCACTTGCTGCATAAAGACCAGCCTACGCCTTACCCCACTTACTCTCTTGAGCTAAGTGTTAGGATATGGGACTAGGGTTCACTCTCTCGAGTGGAACCTCATGTCGACCTACTCCTTAGGCCATCAATCTAGTAGTCTTGGTTTCACGACTTCTCTCTCGAGCAAGCCAAAAACACATAAATAAACTTGTATTTGCAACTACAAATTTGTTAAATTCATCCACAACTACTAGACGAAATCACCATTAAACTACATTTAATCTATCAGCAAGAAAGACCTAACAACAATCTTAACTCATATTCGCTAAATCACACCCTAAGAATTGGGGTTTTTGGCCACACATCAAGAGATAGAAATTTATACCTTCAATGATGTTGAAATCAAATGGGTATGAAGATTTAAGTCTTGTTACAGGCCAAGAATGAAGAATCCAAGAGACCCAAGTCCAAATCCTTGCATATGAATCCCTCTTCTTCTTCAAGTTTCAAAACCCTCTCAAAACTCAGAAAAAAAGATAGACACCAAGTAAGTGGTTTTATTAGGATAACTAAGCTGGCACGCCGGAGTTGGATGTTGGTAAAACAGGGTGGTGCCTTACTGCACCGCAGACGGACACTCGATAGCATTCAAAAAGA
This sequence comes from Solanum bulbocastanum, assembly GCA_037074985.1. Lineage (NCBI taxonomy): Eukaryota > Viridiplantae > Streptophyta > Magnoliopsida > Solanales > Solanaceae > Solanum > Solanum bulbocastanum. The sequence goes on from CM073604.1 coordinate 19,402,266, forward strand.
AGCTATTCGACAGATTCAAGAGGCTACTACAGGTGAAGCCCGCTTGTTTCAGAGCATGCTATTGCGTGAAGCGGAAAGGGACAGTGGAAGACCACACCAAACAGGGATAACAAGGATTAGATATTTCGTAAACCAATAAAACATAAAAAATTATATTAATTGTTCCACACTAAAAATCTAATAATTTTGATGTTTGCGTAATCAACGACACAACTTTCGATGCAAGTGTCTATGATTGTACAATTGTATAATAACCCAACCAAAGGTTAGGGTCGAGTCCCAAGGGAGTGGGTGTTAAAATTAGTGGTTAAGCGCAAATGTGCCAAAGCTAATTGTAGCTAAAGATTTTTACGAGGTAAAACGTAGCAAATTAAAGGGATGACACAGGTGTCAAATATCGAATGGGAGATTGTAAGTAGGAAACAAATAAAACAGTGAAAATAAGGAAATTTAAGCAATGAGAGGTGGATTCTTGGGATGTGACCAGAATACGGGTTAATCCAAATTATTCGGTACATGATTTTGATAGAAAAATTATAGAGTAATAGTGAATACGCTAACTTTACGTGGGAATAAATTCTTTCTCGAGTAACTTACCCCATTTCAAATGTGTTCCTCTCGGACACCCACTTGCCGCATGAAGACCAGCCTACGCCTTACTCCACTCACTCTCTCGAGCTGAGTGTTAGGATATAGGACTAGGGTTCACTCTCTCGAGCTGAACCTCATGTTAACCCACTCCTTAGGCCATTAATCTAGTAGTTTTGGTTTCGCGATTTCTCTCTCGAGCAAGACGAAAACACATAAATAAACTTGTATTTGCAACTACAAATTTGTTAAATTCATCCACAACTACTAGAAAAAATCACCATTTAACTACATCTAATCTATCAGCAAGCAAGACCCAACAACAATCTTAACCCATATTTGCTAAATCACACCCCAAGAATTGGGGTTTTTTAGCCACCCATCAAGAATTTAGAAATTTATACCTTCAAGAGACCCACTTCCAAATTGAAAGAGATGAAGCCCTCTTCTTCTTCAAGTTTTTAAAACCCATTCAAACTCAGAGCACAAAAATTTCCAGATCTCTGTCTCAACTTTGATAATCTAAATAAATACTGAACTAGTATTTATAGTTTTCAAAAAATGTACTCCAAAGGATCTTTCGGCGACATTAGTGAAAATCACCGATGCATTCAGCGATCCGCCCTATGGTCTACTTCGTTTCCTTTCATCAATTGCTATCAGCGTCTTTGTATCCTAGATAATTGGCGATGTAGCACTACTTCACGGAGTCATTCGGCGATACACTGACTGCTCTTTTTTATCACCAATTTTCTCCTTTTCTTCAGGGCTCAGCACACTGGAACAAAAGGTGAATATGCGATCTGTTGGTGATTCGCTGAATGTGTTCGGTGATTCGCAAACCTTTGTTTCTTCATTCTTTCTGCTTATTTTTGCTCCTCTTTGCTAAGTAGTGTCCATGCTTTTCCTCAAACTTCAAATACATGAAACTTAAAGGTTTTCATCAGATATTGAGATAAAACATGCATTTGAGGACACAAATTTCATCAAAATATAGCCCTAAATGAGTCTAATTTGTGGACTCATCAACACCCCCAACTTAAACTTTTGCTTGTCTTCAAGCAAACTCAAGTTCAGTCGTTCAAAAAGGGTGTCTCGAACAGTGCTACACAAGACTCAATCATGAATGCATACAACAAGACTCAATTTACTTATGCACAGATCAAATATGCACTAAAAGATTCAAGTTGTGACTTACCAATATCAAAGAACCTCATGCTCACAATACTTGCTTCAAATGCAAGTTCAAGCTCAACCAAAGTTTTCGAATGCCCTCATAGAAAGAATGATTCCATAATCACACATGGTTCACAGTTTATAGCTTTGAAATCAAATACAACACTCACTCTCAAAAGGAAGAACACAACGCATGCTTTCACCTATAGGTTTGCCATATTTTTCGATCAACATTTGTTTCAGATCACTCAAGATCAAAAAGGTATTTTCAAGGCTTGTAATGGGGTTGAGTGCAAAGGTATTGCCATTTAGGCTCAGTGACTTTCATCTTCATGAAATGTGGTGCTCACAACACTTCCTTTCCCTTTCCTTCATCATTCTCTTTAGTGCTCATAAGTCATCCTATTATTCACTTTCCATGGATTGTTTGGGAACCCCCTTTCTTTTGTACTTTTATTTCACAACATTCTTTTTCATTCTTTTCCTTTTTCTTTCTTTTTTTTTTTTTTTTATATATGGAGGGGTTCCATTTTTCTTAAAATCATGAGTAAGAGGAGACTTTCCTTGCACTTCTTGACTTCCCCTATTCTTTTTACCACACCCCCAACTTAGGCTTTTGTCCTAAGTTGACTATTCAATTGACCACAATTCAAGAGGATTATAGTTAGTGGATAAAGAAAGGTTATGATTTCATCAAGTTTCTTCCAAAGAAGGCAAGGCTCAAGGGGTGTTCAAAAGAGAATCACACGCTCACAGGGTAGGTAATAAAAGAGGTATATGTCAAATTGGCTCACACTCTAAGAAGTTGCCTAAGATCATTGCAAGAGATAACATCACTAAGTTGACCAGACCAACGGGGCAAATTCTAAGATCTATCATGCGTGGTTCAAAGTAAGCTTAGAACACTAGTCACTGACACTATAGTCAACAAGACTCCACACTTTCGCTAATGTGCAATAAGTATCATAAGAGACTCAATTTGATAACATTGCTAGTCACAACCAGATGGAAATAGTTCACATATTGTCTATGCAACTTCATTTGGCCTCATCATAGCCATGCATTCATGTTCATTTGATTGTAAGCACTATTCAAGTCATCATTATTGATAGAAACCGAGACTTAAATTTTGCAAAAGAACAGCCAAATTCACACACAAGAGGTGGCAAATGGGAAAATTTATGGACTGGTTAAAATCATTTTGCAATAAAATAAATAAAAGGAGCCATAAGATCAATCGTCCATAAAAAGCAGTGTAAAAAAAATTTAAGCACAAAGCCCTAATATAAACACAAAACACAACTATCAACACAAAAGGTGTGGGCCTCACCCCACCACTCCTAGCTACTACCTCACCACCCCTTACGAGCAGTACCATGGGTCGTGGTCCACTTCACAGCTCGCGAGGATACCTTGGACAAATGAGCCTTGTGCTCCATAAACATGGCCACTACCTCACCTTTACAGGTAGTACCATAGGTTGTGGTCTACACCACGACTCGTGCAAGTGGCTTGTGGTCCGTGATGAGGTGAGTTAAATAAGGGTTAGTTGGGTCATTTCCCTTTTAGTCCAATTAAAGTGGGTTGTTTTGGGTATTTTTAGGGGAAGTATATAAGATGTTTTTAAGTCTAAATCCATTATTCTATGTCATTATACTCAAACACCCAATTGAAATAAAAAACTTTCTCTTCTTTCAACATTTCTCTCTAAACACAAAGAAGAAGAAAGGAGCCATAAAGCTAGGGTTTGTGGACTCCAAAGGTTCTTCCCAAAATTTCATGGAGTTTCTTAGTTAAGGTATGGATGCTTTTCATCTTTGTGTAGCTATCACCCAAAGTGCCCCTTCAAACTATGTTTTTAAGATTCCAAATCCCCTAAATCTAGGGTTTTCAATCTATAACATGGGTCTCCTTCTAAAACATTTTCAATTGATTATTTATGGTTTATTATGGTTGGATTGATGTAGTATTGATGTTTTATGATGAAAATCTCCCTTGGACTCATGATTTCTCCTTCTTTCTAAATTGTGAATTATGTATGGCTTGATTGATGATGCGAGCTTGATAATTGATTATGTTTACATTGATTAAGTTGGTGAACCATGATATCCCTCTATCTAATGTAATAATTCTAGAAGTTAGGGTTGATCTTGATTCATAGCCTTGAAGGGCAACTCGTTAGAGTTTATGCATGTTGATAAAGATTGTATATGAACATGTGATTCACTTAGATAGTGATGATCCTATGACTATTGTATAATTGTCGTATTGATGCAAGATCCTTCTTCCCCATACCATTACACTTGATTATCCTTATTGCCTTACACTTGATTATGCATGAAGTATGTATGTATGTATGTATGTTTATGATAAGCTTGTTGTGTTGATTGAAATTCCATTCTCATGAACACACTATGAATATGGTGTGAAAGGTTTACTTAGATGTTGATGATTCTAAGGTTGAAAGGACATCCTAACCTAATGATTCTATGAGCTCTTATGATGTATGTCGGTTTTAGTGACTAGTGTATTCTCTTATGACCATGAACTTAAGTAAAGACTAATATGAATTCTAAAGGGAATTATGCTTAGCACCGAGTGGATATGAATATGAGATGGGTTCCTTCATGCTAGTAGTTGGGTTCCCAATATGGTTATCTCATGAGATGGAAACCTCCACGTTAGTAGTTAGGGTTTTTAGTAGCAATCTCCTTATCCCATAACCATGTGCCCACATAGGTCTTTAGCTAGTGGATCCACCTAAAAGATAAAATGTATGTTCTACCTTAGGCAAGTAGGACACCTCTTTTAAGTTTGGGGGTAGAACACCGGATTCCATGTAACTTACATGGTTTATGTTGATTAATGCTATTTTCCCTATATGAAATGAATATGAACTATAATAAGAACATGGAATTTAATTATGACTTCTTAAGAGGTACAACTTAGTATGAGAGGGGGTATGGGACTTCACTTATGCATTGCACAAGTAGAATTTAAGAGGTGTTATGGTGAGGTTCTCTTATGTTATGAAGACTTATGGATTATGTATGTATGATATGTATGAATGTTAAGGTTGACTTTACTTGTTACAAGTTATTAATATGAATAACTCCTTACTTATGTATGTTGGTTATGGATGAGGTAAAAGTAAGATATGTATGTTGTTGGTGACTTAAATGAGATACTTAGCATTTGGTAGGGTTATGGGATCTTACCTTTGCATTGCACTAGTATTGGGTTGCTTATATGTTGGTTTCACTTATGTTTCTTCATAAATGTGCATAATGGCTTTTAAACTTGATAAATGGAAAGATTTCAACTAAATGTCCCTTTTATGCATGTTTTAAGGATTTTTTTTTGCATGGCTCCCATACTTAGTACATTATTTGTGCTAACCTATATTTTCTACATTTACTGTGAGTGTAGGTTTCGGTCATTGAGACACACTTCTTCTTTCAAGTAAAGCTTGGATTAACTATTCCCTAGGCTTGGTGAGTCCTCATGGTTCGAGGACAATACATTATTCATTTCTAGCTTATATTGTACTTTCTATGTTTGAGACTTTATTGATGTAAAGAGCATTTGACCCTATTTGTATTCTCTATTGTACTAGATGGTGATTGAGACAAGGTCTAGACTCTTATATTCGTTTATGAAAAAGAAGTTGATTTCGATTGTAAAAGTTTTAAATTTTCTGCATCATATCTATTACTTTATTTTTATGATTATGCTAAGGGCTTGTACGAGACCTCTTCGGGGTCAAGTACGCCGTGTTACATCTAGGGGGTACCCCTGGGTTGTGACAGCACGAGTAGGCTTTGAGAGTGGCCATGGTTTGTTCCTCAAAGGTCATAATGTCTGATGAAATGAATGTTCTTACAATGATGGTATTGAGAATGTTGACTTAAAGGCTAAATGATAGGATGAATAATTAACTTGTATTGTTATTATGAGTTGCTTTTATTGTCATGATTTATTCAATAAGAATGTTTCTTGTTTATGAGTATTAATTAAAGATGAGAATGAACAACGGTAAGTATGTTTATGGTGGCCTCAAAGTGGTACTTAGTATGAGTGGAATTATGGGATGTCATTCCTACATTGCAAAAGTATAACTTAGGGTTTCCTAAGAGATGGTTCTAATGTGTTATAATTATTTATATGATGATTATGCTTTTGACTCATGTTTTATACTAAAAAGTACACGATGATTCTCAAACTTGTTAAATGCATGGTTTTCAACTAAAATGTCCTTTTAAGCATGATTTTTGTATGGCAATCACACTCAGTACATATTTGTGCTAACCCATATTTCTTCTGCATTTTTCTACAAAGCGTACGTTTTGGTGTTTGAGGTGTTCTTCCTTGGATACAAGCTGGATCGACTATTCTCTTAGCTTGTGGTGAGTCCTCCAGATTCGAGGACGTATGAGTCTTTAGTAGTTTCTTTCATGTCATTTTATGTTTTGGGCTATGTTGAAGGGTTGTGACCCTATGTTGATTCAAAGTTGTATTATATGGCTAAATGAGCCAAAGTTAGACTTCCGCTTGCTTTTTAAACAAGACTTCGATTGTATGGATAAATATTTTAAATTCCACACCATTTTCTTATGTCATATGTCATGATATGCTATGAGGCTTGTATGAGGCTTTTCAGAGTCTGGTATGTTATGTCACATTGGGGTGTAAGATCGGGTCGTCACAAATATGGTATTAGAGCACAAGATTTTGGGATGGTTTTAGGATGATGCCTCATAAGCCACGTCTAGTAGAGTCTTGTTCATAGTGTGAAACGCGCCACATTTATGAATGAGAGTCTATAAGATGTTCAAAAGCAATACTTCTTTCATTACTCTTAAGTTGTGTCATAGAGTTTTACTCTATAAGGTCTCTATCCTACTCCTTATCAGATGGTCTTCTAGATATGACTACTCGAAGGGCTCATACTACAAGGATCGAGGGAGAAAAGGATAGTAATGATGCCAATTATGATTATGCGACTAGATAGGACTTGATATGATAGATTTAGATGATATCCTTTTGTATAAATGGGTTGCATTATGGTTATGCATGTTTGTTGGTAGAAATTCATGATGAGTTTTGAGGTATGTTGAAAGATTTGGTGAAAAGGGTGTTTTAGAAATGCCAAAATATGTTAAATGGGTAGACTCCTCTACGAAGGGTAGAAGTGTAATTCACCTTGGTTTAGAATCATCTTATCTGATGGATGTGAAAGTTGAGTGATAATTTGCTCCAACCTTAGAATTGAAAGAAATGAGGCTTAGAAGAGTCTGTATAGGCTTACTCCCAAGGGGGAGATAATGTGCTTAGATAGCAAGTTCGTTGGGTGTTTTGATGTTCATGATTTAGATTTTCTTTAAATTCTCACCTTGAGAGGTATAGTAAGTATTGGGAAGTTTAGTCCCAATTTTGTAGAGTCATATAGACCTTGAGTGGTGTGGTAAGGTTGCCTGTGAGTTAGAGTTGCTTAATAACAACCTCTCTAAGTTATAAGTACTGGTTGGGATCTTAGACCAGCAAATTAAGAAATAGAAGTGTAAGGAAGTTGTTCCATGAAAATATTGAGGAGTGGTATTTTAGTAAGGGTTTCAGTTGAGGGTACTACTTGGAAGGCCAAGGGCAAATGAGAAATCCTGATATCCTCATTCCCTTTCTTCTATTCCTATTCAAGCTTGAGACGAAGAGTTATTTGTGGCTTGTTTCATGTTTTGGAGTCATGTGTGACTTATATGTTTCCATGGTCTCCTTATGTTATGCATGCTCTGGATGAATTCATGTTTAGTGAGAAAATTAGCTTTCATGATTTATGTCCCTCATGTTGATATGCATTTAGTATGAGTTGCCTATATGCTTCATGAGATGAATTATTGAACATTCTTAAATATTCTTTTGAGAGTAATTGTATAAATTGCTTCATGATGTTATGATGATAATGCTTCGAGTTGGAGAAGGTAATTCCTCCAATGATATGAGAAATATTGAAGTTTTCATGCATAATAGGTTGTTAGATGTAGTTCCTACTTCCTTGTGTTGCATTGAGTATATTGAGATCGAGTAGATGTTTCCTCCTTTGATATGTTCATTATTTATTGTTTCATGCATGATGGGCTGCTAGTTTTGAGTCTTTAATTCCATAAAGGGTCTAGATCGTCATTCGAGTATGGATATTCCCAAGGGGGAGATAATGTAACACCCCTGTAACTAGTAGGTGAAAGTAAAGCCTTACGAGAGAGTTTGGAGTGTTATGTGTGGGTTAATAGAGTAAAATGGTTTCCCAAGCTTAGGTTGAGGGGTTTATGGGTTAAATGTCAAGGTACGATCCCCAAGGACCAACCAAGGGTCCTTTAGGAGGACCCTAAAGCCTAACCCCAAACCTACCCAAAACTGCCCAAATTGGTGACTACGGATGGGACCTACTAGGTGTAGGTTCATCCACAGCCCGTAGCACTTGGTCGTGGGTCAAGACATGACTTCCCCCATGATGATGAGCCCCATCCCTCAACCCATGATTGAACAATACAGTTTGTGGGTCCATCCACGCCCTGTAAGTGGGGGTTGTGGATGCGGGCCTATGTTGCTGCCAAGTCTCAGCCAAGGGAGGGACAATTTGGGTAATTCATTTTGAGGTTATTTAAGTATGCTTTGAGAGTGGCTATGGTGCGTTCCTCAAAGGTCATAATGTCTAATGAAATGAATGTTCTTATAATGATGTTATTGAGAATGTTGACATAAAACATAAATGAAAGGATGAATGCTTGACTTGTATTGTTATTATGAGTTGCTTTCCTTGTCATGACTTATTCAATATGAATGTTTCTTGTTTATGAGTATCAACTAAAGATGAGAATGAACAATGGTAAGTATGTTTATGGTGGCCTCAAAATGGTACTTAGTATGAGTGGTATTATGGGATTTCATTCCTACAATGCACAAGTATAACTTAGGGTTACCTAAGAGATGGTTCTAATGTGTTATAATTATTTATATGATGATTATGCTTGTGACTCATGTTTTATACTAAAAAGTGCTTGATGATTCTCAAACTTGTTAAATGCATGGTTTTGAACTAAAATGTACTTTTTAGCATTATTTTTGCATGGCTATCATACTCGGTACATATTTGTGCTAACCCATATTTCTTCTACATTTTTCTACAAAGTGTAGGTTCCGGTGTTAAGGTGTTCTTCCTTGGATACAAGCTTGGATCGATTATTCTCTTAGCTTGTGGTGAGTCCTCTAGATTCGAGGACGTATGAGTCTTTAGTAGTTTCTTTCATGTCATTTTATGTTTTGGACTATGTTTAAGGGTTGTGACCCTATTTTGATTAGAAGTTGTATTAGATGGCTAAATGAGCCAAAGATAGACTTCCGCTTGCTTTTAAATAAAAGACTTTGATTGTATGGATAAAAGTTATAAATTTTTCACCATTTTCTTATGTCATATATTATGATATGCTATGAGGCTAGTATAAGGCTTTTCGGAGTCTTGTACTCCGTGTCACTTTCAAGGCGTAGGCTCGGGTCGTGACACTCTTTTCTATAATAAATTCACCCACATGAGTAGAGACTGAAAGAGGATCTAACAAAATGTCTGAAATAATATCATGGCCACATATGGTGTTAGAATCAACAAGACAACATCAAGATCAAGCAAAGCATAAAGATCAAGATGAACGACTATCAACCTACTAGTAACCTCATCAGGCAAACCTTCTTTCTCATACCGAGTCTGAAGTGCATATAATTGGTTTTGATTTGGAGCTTTAGAACCGAACCATTAGGTGAACCTTACCTACCTTCTCTTTCCTTAGCCGTAAGTGATGGAAACTCCCTTATTTTATTACCACTCTACCACAACTAAAGCAACCATCAATGTTGATTAAGCCTTTACCCTTATGCTTCCTTAAACATCTGGCACAAGTAGGCGATGAAAATCCACTAGCATTCCTCCATGAGGCTTAGGGTTACACACCCTATCCTTGTTGAACTTAGGAGGAGCATTGGAGGAACCATGAACGGAAAACCTTTTTTGGAACTTAGAACGACCATGTCTATCGAACCTTGAATGTGAGAAGTTACCATCACTAATCCTTGCCTTCTTTGTCTCCCTAGATTTTTCTCTATGTTTCTCCTCTTCTATTTTTTGATCATGAACCATAAGAAGAGAAATTCCCATGTCATTTATAAGAAATGAGGTATGACATATTTTAACCACCATCTTAGACACGTTCTAAATAAACTTACTCATCCTTTCCCTAAGGTCGGCAACCATAGTAGGAGCATATTGAGACAATCGTGTGAACTACAAACCATATTCCTTTACAGTCATATATTCTTGATGAAAGTAGATGAATTCAAGTACCTTTTCATACCTCATCTCAAGGGGAAAGAACCTATCAAGGAGAGCAACCTTAAACTTTTCCAAAAAAAAAGGACCCGTATAAGCCACCCTCTCTTCCTTCCATTGGTTGAACCAAACTTGAGTAACACTCTTGAGTTGATAAGAGGCCAATTCTACCTTTTCCATCAGTTTTACTCCCATTATCATCAACATCTTATACACTTCATCAATGAACTCTTGAGGATTTTTCTCAACCTTGGAACCATGAAACTCTAGAGGATTCATTCTAGTGAAGTCTCTCACATTTGTTACTGTCGTACCCACATTTGTGTTCATAGGGACCACATCCTCCCTCTTAGGATAAGACTTCATGGCTTTAGCTAATACTTGTAAATCACCCTTAAACTCCGCATTAGTCATATACTTGACCAAAGGGTCGACCGAAACGTAAAGAGCTTCTTAAGGAGCTTTTCGTTCCATAATCTTTTCCGCATCCCTTCTAACATATTCCCATCGAGTGGCCATATCCTGAAATGTATCGGATATGGATTAGAAGAGAGACACTATATAGTTAAACTTTATCGCACGACTTAAGATTAATGAAAGAAGTGAAGTTTGCTAAACATCTTATAGCCTCTCATTCATAAGTGTGGGGAACTTCACACTCACGAACAAGACTCTACTCGACTTGACTTATGAGACATCCTAGCACCTTTATAAACCTTGTGCTCTTAATACCAAGTTTATGACATGGCATATAGGAGCCCGAGAGGCCCTACACAAACAACTTAGCATACATCATACGAGATAATAGAATTAAAGAGTCTAAATGATAGTTTATATCATATAATGTTTGACAAGAAAATGAAGTTGAAAATCTAACATAGTATCAAAGCCATCTAGTACATCAAGAGTGATTGGGATGTAACCATTGCATCATATACAATACGAAAAATTAAAGAAAAATAACCAATAAAGGAATTGTTCCTTGGAACATAAGGACTCACCGATCTTCAAATCTACTATTGTGATCACTAGCTACAGAGATGTCGAGTAGAAGCGTCGGATCCTACATTAATAAAACAGTGTGCGAAAGAGTGTATAGTACAAAGAATGTACCAATTATGATAGAATTGTATAAGAGTTATAAAATCATGCTAAAACCACTTTACGTGACATGTAATGACCAATGTAACACCCCGTAATTTAGTGAGTTGAACTAGTGAGTTCTAGAGCCTTTGGTAAGAGTTTTGGAGTGTCATATGAGGGTTAAAACTCATAAAAATGTTTCCCGTACTTAGAATAGGGGTTTTAGGGGTTAAACATCTGGGTACGACCCCTAAGGACCACCCTAGGGGTCCTTGAAGGGGACCCCAAAAACAGTCCCAAAAATCTGGAAAAAAGTGTGACCTACGGATGGCAATCTACGGCCAGTAGATCAGGCCACGCCCCGTAGATCATGGGCTTAGGTCAAGGCCTGCACCAGGCCTGCAAAGCTGAGCCTCAGGTGCAAACCACGGAGGTGATTGACGTCCAGTAGCTCCACCTATGGTCCGTAAGTGGAGGGGCGTAGGTGCTGCCAGTTTTAAGTAATTTAGTTTTAAGTTGGGGGTTTGGGATTTGATTAGTTAATTAATTAGGGGTTAAGGGAGGTTGGTTAATTACTTAATTAGCCACCTATATAAGTATAATACACCCCTAAACTAATCACTCTTTAACTCATTCATCTAAAGACCCAAATCATTCTCAAAATATTCCCTCTCTAGAAGGAAAGAAGAAGAAGAAGAAGAGGGGCTGAAACTAAGTCGAATTCACCATTTATTCAAGCTTTGTTTAGTTTCTTCCACCCATGGAGCCCCCATAGTTTCCCCACTTGTGAAACCAAAAACCCAATTCTAGCTAGGGTTGTGCTTGCATTGTGGGTAGGGTTTGGATGTGATTCCAATCTAGTGGATAACATCCAATTATGATTGAATTAGCTTTGTTTAATGATATTATGATGATTTCATGTGATTTATATGGTAAAAACTAATCTAAATTGATGAATGTGATGTTTGTAGGTTTATGCAGTTAGAGGTGAATTTAAAGGTTTATGAGTAATCTTCCTAAATCAATTTGATCAAGATTAGGAATACCTAGATATGAATTGAACTAGACTCTATACAACATGATTGATCTTGACTTGTAAAGATGAAATTTAACCTTTAAGGAAAATTATGACTAAGATCACCTAGTATCAAAGAATGTGATTGAATGTCTTGTAATCTAGGTTCATAATATGCTTCCATGATGTAGAGTCATTGAGAATGAGAAGTAATAGTTATGAATGATGATTGTTAGGGCTTAAACAAGAAGCTAATATGATTAACTTTAGATCCGAAGGCTTTGAGAGTAAAATCTACATATGAATCCAAGGCTAATAAATAGAATTGTGTTGAGAGACTTTTACCTACCTAGATCACCTTATGAATCATAGATGGTAGGAAGTGATAGAATCACTTTGGTCATGGTGATATCCTTGTCTAACGATGAATTCTAGACATGATGTTAAGTATGAATATAAACTTAACATGAAAGACTTCTTACATTGTAATGGTTCTAGGGTTGAAGGACTTCTCCTAACTAATTGAACCTAAGGCTAGAGAGCCTTTATACCTAGGTCATGGATGGTGGTAGTTGCTCACACATGGCCTAAAAGAGGTATTAGTATGGATTGATTGTCAAGGATATCTTTCCATAAACCTGAGTCAAAGTAGAGGCTTAATGATTATCTTGTGGGATTTATGCCTAGCACTGAGTGGATATTGAAATGAGATGAAGGTTCCTACCTAGTTGTGTTTGGGCTTTCATGGAGGTTCCCACCTAGTTTTGTTTGGGCTTCCCACATGGGATCTCTCACCTAGAAGAGTATTGATTTCCCCAAGTGTGTCTGATGAGATGGAAGCCTCACCTAGTGGAGTTTGAGCTTCTAGTAGCAATCTCCGTATCCCATAGCTACATTCCCAGTAGGAAAGTTTGCTAGTGGATCCGACTAAGCTAACAAATCGGTCCTACCTTAGGAAAGTGGACCAACCCTTGGTGGTGTGGGTAACACCATTGGAGATTATGTGATAACTCATATGCTCTCATGTCGGTTAAGGCTATATCCCAATTAAACAAGATTGGTAATGAACTAAGATTATGCTCAATGTAGCATCTCCTAGAGTTCGAACCTCATGGGCTATGATTATGCATAAAGTAACATCTCCTAGAGTCCAATGTAAGTAATGGTCTAAGATTATTCTTGAAGGAGCATCTCCTAAGGATCAAACTAAATGAACTAAGAGTATTGTTTAAATAGTATCTCCTAGAGTTCAAATATGATGAACTAAGATATACCTAGGGTAGTATATCCTAGGGTTCAACCTTAATGAACTAAGATGTACTTAATATAGTATATCCTAGGGTTCTAAGTAATTAGGGACTAAGAAAAGTTAGTGAAGGACCTCATAATTTTTAAGAGTATAAATGGACTTAGATATGCTTGAGTAGTGCCTCCTAGAGTCCATAATAATAATGAACCTAGACATGCTAAAATAAGAATCTCATAGGGTCCAAATTATAATGAACTAGATTATGCTTTAAGTAGCATCTCCAAGAGTTCAAGTCTAATGAACTTAGATTATTCTTTGAGTAGCATTTCCTGGAGTTCCAACATGGTGAACTAAAATGTATCTAGTATAGTATCTCTTAGGGTTTAAAAACAAGAAGGAACTAAGATAGACTTAGTAAAGTGTCTCCTAGAGTCCCAATGCTTTAAAAAGATGGATAGTCCTTAAGTTAAGGAACATGAGTATGATGACCTAAAGAAGTACTTAGTATGAGTAGTAGTATGGATGCTACTCATGCCTTGCACAAGTATGACTAAAGGTTACCTTATGAATGTTGTCTTACATAAGTGATGCTTGATGGATTGTTGCTATAGATGCCTTCCAAGATAGGACTGACTAGAAGTGATACTTCCTTTGTCTACATGAAATAAGCCAATAGTGATACCAAAGGAGGGTGAATATGACTAGGATGACTTCAAGGTAATGCTTTGTGTGAAGGGTAGTATGGAATGCCTTTTATGCATTGCACAATTGTTCTTTGAGGTTACTTAGGAGTATGGTACCCTTATGGTAGAAAGGTTTAAGACTTAACTATGCCTATAGACCATGATTAGGATGACCAAAAAGGGATGCTGGGCTTGGGTGGTATTATGGGATGCTATTCTTGCTTTGCACATGTATGGTTTTGAGGTTACTTCAGAATGGTTTTATTATGGTATTTATGACCAAGAGTCAATTGTGCTTATATTATTATGACTTATCTCCTATTCTCATTAACTGTGTCCTATGTTGACTTATGTGCATGTGATGCTTATATTGGAGATTTTGCTATGACTATGATGATTATGTTATTATCTCTTGTGCTTATGTCTTATATTGACTAACCATTTTGAGATGATCTTGTGATGTTGTGCGAGCTTCCATACTTGGTACATTTTGTACTAACACATATTTCCTACATTATAATCAACTGTAGGGTTGAGGAGATTGAGTTGCTTTGAAGGCTAGATTTCCGAGGATCTAGAAAAGTTTAAGATTTTGGTGAGTCCTCATAGCTTCGAGGACAAAACCCACCTTACCTTTATGTCATTTATTTTCATGTTAAGACTATTGTATGGGCCGTGTCCCAAGAGTTTATTCTAAAAAGTTGTATTTGATGGTTTGAGACAAACTATAGAAAGTCTTCCACTTGCTTTTATTAAAAATGACTTCGATTGTAAAAGTTTTAAATTTTCCGTATTCTATATCTTATGTTCAGGATATGCTAAGGGATTGTATGTGACTCCTTCGGGGTCAAATACGCCATGTTATATCTAGGCGGTACCCCTGGGTCGTGACAACCAAGTCAACCCATAAGATAAGAGGGTTAATAAAACATAAATTATAAACATGGTCAATGCAAGCTAGACATATTTAAAACACTTTTTGAGATACTTCTAGAAGTAAGCTTAGTTCATTATTGTGGGAGATTTACCTTTAATGGACATACAAACTATGTGAGCTATAACATGAAATCCGGTGTCTACCCTACACCAAAAGGGGGTGCCCTACTTGCCAAGGTAAGGACCATGAACTTCTAGCTTACGTTGATGCACTAGCTAATGTCTATCTAACAAAATCATACTATGGGGACAAATAAGAATACGATAAGGATATTGCTGCTAGAAACCCAACCTCAAGCCACATGAGAGATTCCATCTCAACATTCTCTTGGTGCTAAGCGTAATACCTTAGAATAGTGATTATTCCAAATTATCTTACCATTAAGAGTCATGGATAATCGCTGCTTACCTTATCATCCATGGAAGGAACATTAAGTAGCCAATTCAAGCTAGATTTCATTAGAATAGCTCCTAAATCTGGATTCAAAGTTTAGTTGAGAAAACCTTTCAACTCTAACAATCCTTTACATTGAGAAATCCTTTTACAAAAACAACAAAAACATGGATGTTTTACTTCCAAATCAACTTAAATAATTTTTCATCAATTCCATAAAGAACATGCATATCTTCATAAATTAATATTTCATAGCTCAAAACTTCTTAATAGATTCACAATCTAAAAATCATGGATTTCACATGGATTCATGGGAATTCAACTTAGAAACATGCAATTATTTAAATTCATGCACAAAAGGACATAAAACAATCAATTAGAACATAATTGAAAAGAACCCATGAAATCGAGTAAAAACCCTAACTTCCATTGCATTTTCTAATTTACAAAATTGGAGAATTTAGGAACCCTATGGAGGAAAGGGCTCCATAGGTGAATACTATCACACCTTGATGCCAAAATCTTGCAAACTGTGGTGAATTTGGAGACTTGATCTGGAAACCCTAGCCTCCTTCTTCTTCTTTTTCTTCTTAGAGAGAAAATTATTTGAGAGGATGAACTTGATCAAGTTTTGAGATTTTAGAAGAATAAATTGAATTGGGTGATTTTGGGGGTAAAAATCATTATATAGGATATAGGGTAGAGGATAAAAAAACGTAATATTAGGTGAAAACAATTGGGCAAAGACCAACATGACCCTGAATTAAAGCTGATGAAATGTTACTCACTAGGGGCTTAATGTGTAGTCTGGAGTATCACAACCTGTCTATTGAGTTGGATTATGCCTTGCCCGGTAGTGCTTAACTAATGCATTCAAAACTCTTTACTCTAGGCTCAAAATTAGGGAAACTTTGTAGTGTTCGAAAGAGGACTCAAATACCTATAATTTGATAAGTCATGGGCTACCTAATTCAATTTTCGCTAAAATATATGATTTTTTGACTTGACCCTAAATTCAATGTTTGATATGTCTGTTTCATGGATGACTGAACGGTCAGTGTGAAGCTTTACAGACTATCTACACATCTGTGGTCCTCCAAAGTGACCTAGGATGAAACCTTAATGACAGGGTGACTTGTACGGACCCCTTGACGAGCGGTCCAAGTCACCACAGACTATGTGGGGCACCATCCAGAGGACACCTTCCTAGGGCAGTACTAGATGGCTTTCACAAGCCCTTTTACCGATCGTGGACTCCTACATGGCCCCTCTAGGGCACCGCAAAAGGTCCATGGTCCATTTTGGGTTCATGGACTTGCCTGTTTGCCCTTTATTAGACCTTTTTAAATCTGAGGTGCTACAGTCAAAGGCAAACTCAAATGAGCTCGCCGAATGAGATTCTAACACATGAAGCCTAGAGCAATAAAAGGTGAGTTGAAGATGTATTAGAAATTCATTGAAGGAGCTCAGGGAGCCTGACTTCACGTCGGTTCAAGTGCCAACAATCGCGTGTAGTGATATAACCCAACCAAGGGTTTGGATTGTTCCTACATGGAGTGGTTCTAAGAATTAACAGAAAAATAAAATTTATTTATAATCAATCCTATCTATAAACATTATCTAATACAAACATACTAAATCTAAGGAGTGATGCAAGCATCAATTATCAATGGGGGGTTTGTATTAGCTAATCAACAAAAATGACAAAAAGATAAGGAAATAAGATAGGGAGACGGGATTGTTGGGATGTGATAGAAATATGGGATAAAAGACACTATCGGGTAAATTCTATTGATAGTACATCGCTGAATATTTGTAACTAGGCTAGACTTTTGTAGGGGTATATTCTCTCTCGAGCAACTTACCGTGAATCAGCTCGATTTCTCTCGAACACCAAGTTGTCGCATTTAAGAACAACCTCCACCTTAGCCCATTCACTCTCTCAAGCTAAAAGTGTGGGAGAGGGCCTAGGATTCACTCTCTCGAACTGAACCCACGATGGCCCAATAACTACTAGCTATCAATTTAGTAGTCTTAGTTTTAAAACCTATCTCTCGAGCAAGCCAAAAACACTAAGATGAAATCGTATTTTCCACTACAATCTCATTAAGTTCAAACATAACTACTAAACAAAATCACATTTAAATAGCAGATAAACAAACAATAAGCAACACCCAATAGTAAATTGAACCCATATTCACAAAATCACACTCCAAGAATTGGGTTCTTGGGTTTTTAGCTAGACATAGAAAAAAGGTAAAAAATGATACCAAATCGAAGTAACATCAAATGGGTATGATTTATATTCACTTTAAACGAGTCTAGGATGAAGAATTTCAAACACCCACTTCCAATTTCTTGGAATTAGAAGTCTTCAAGCCTTCAAGCTCAATGTCTCCAAAAACTCTAAGAATTAAAACTGAAAATATTCTAAGTCTCTCAAATAAAATTTCTTTCTAAAGTCTGATACTAAGCTAACAATTTAAACAAGTATTTATAGTGTTCAAAACTTTGTACTGCAAAGGACCATTCGACGTAGTTAGTTGGGATCGCCGACACACTCGGCAATTTGCCCTTTGTTCTAGTTCATCGCCTTTCTGCTTTTGCCTTCAGCATTCTCGCATTTTAAGGCATTGGGCGATGGAGTGTTTCTTTACGGAAATGCTCGGCGACATGACGACTATTCCTTTTCATCGTATACTTGACCTTCTCTTTTAGGTCTCAGCACACTGGAACATTCAGTGGGATTTTTCAGCGACTTGCCTAATAGTTTAGGTGATTCTCAAGAAGTCTTTTCTCCGTTCTTTCATTCGCGTTGTTCCTTTTTTCTTGATAGAGTCCAAGCTTGGTCTCTCACTCCAAATACCTTAAACGTAAGGGTTTACATAAGTTATTGAGACAAAATATGCATTTGAGGACACTAATTCTATTAAAATATGGCCCTAAATGAGTCCTAATTGTGGACTCATCAACACTCCAACTTAAACTTTTGCTTGTCCTCAAGTAAAACTCAAGTTGAGCTGTTCAAAAGGATGTCTAAAACAGTGCTACACAAGACTCAATCATGAATGTACATAAAAAGGCTCAACTTACTCATACAAGCATCAATTATATATTCAAAGACTAAAGTTGTGTCACACCTTTATCAAAGATTCTCAAGCTCACTATACTTGCTTCAAATACAAGTTTTAGCTCAACAAAGGTATCAAATGCCCTCACACAAAGAACGATTCCATATTCACACACAATGGTTTAATCATTTAAAGTATCAGAATCAAATGTAATGCTCACTCTCACAAAGAAGAACACAATACATGCTTTCACCCATAGGTTTGCCCGTATTTTCCAATCAACAATTGCTTCAACTCACTCAAGATCAAAAAGATCTTTCCAAGGCTTGTAATGGGGCGGAGTGCAAAGGTATGGTCATTTAAGCTTAGTGACTTTCATCCTCATGAAATGTGGTTCTCACAACACTTCTTTTCCTCTTCTTTCATCATTTTCTTTAGTGCTCATAAGTCATTTCATTATTCACTCTTCATGGATTGTTCGGAAATCCCATTTCTTTTGTACTTTATTCCATATTTTTTTCATGTATTTTCTTTTTCTTTCTTTTCTATTTTTTTTTTTTATATATGGAGGGATTCCATTTTTATCAAAACCATGGGTTAAAGGAGACTTTTCTTGCAGTTCTTGACTTGCCTTCTCTTTTCACCACACCCCCAACTTTTGGCCTAAGTTGGCTATTCAATCAATTCACAAATCAAGAGGATTATAGATAGGGGATTAAGGGAGGTCATGCTTTCATCAAGTTTATTCCAAATAAAGGTAAGTCTCAAGGGGTATTCAAAAGAGGTTCACACACTCACACGGTAGGCCACAAAAGAGGTATATGTCAAATTAGTTCACACTATTTAAAGTTGCCTAATATCATTTCAAGAGTTCGCATCACTTTAGTCAACTAGACCAATGGGGAAATTCAAGATGCTATCATGCATGGTTCACAATAAGCTCATCACACAAGGCATTGACACTAAGGTCAAAGAAGACTCCACACCTTCGCTAGTGTGCAACGATCATCACAAGAGACTCGATTCGATAATTGGCTAGTCACAATGAGATTCAAAGAGTTCACATATTGTCTATGCAACTTCATTTGGCCTCATCATAGCCGCACATTAATTTTTGTTCAATTATGAGCACTATTCAAGTCACCGGTATTGATCAAAACCGATACTCAAATTTGCATAAGAACATCCATTTTCAACACAAACAAGAGGTGGCAAAATTTTTCGAAAGTGTCAAAAATCATTTACAATTAAAAACATGGATCCACAAGTGCAAACATCCATAAGATGCAGTGTATAAAACAAAATTTCAGCTCATAACCCAATATATAAACAAAACCAGAGAGTCATAAAATCACAAAAAGTGGGCCTCATCCCACCACAAATAAAACATTTGTCCTCAAATGCAAGCAAAAATATTCAAAAGTGACATAAAGTAAGACAGAGAGGGAGGTAATGAGGGGGTCCTGTCTACATAGTTGCTCCATCTGTCAGGGCATTAGTACTCGGTGCATCACTCTGGTCCAAGGTCTAAGTACCCGTAGTCGACTCAGAAGAAACAACAATACTAGACCCACTAGGAGTTGCCAAGGGTATATCCGCCAAAAAGGCCTGCACAGCTGTATAGAATCCCCGGGCCCATGAGTTGTCTCCCTGTCAAAAATGGGTCTCTCACCCTTGCCTTTATTTCCAGGTGGAGGTTCTTGTCTTCCCTTCTTGGGAGGATTTGACCCCCTTACAATTATTGTGATATCCTGTGCTCTTTTCTGGGGTGGCATGACAGTATTGGTCTTTACCATATCACGGGATACTCAGACTTCTCCATGCTAGACTCAACAACATGCAAGCACAACCCCATAAGATCTAACTGATTTTAAGGCACAAAAATACGGGATTTTAACAATATAATCACTACAGGCAAGATTTTCATAGGCATAAACAAAAACAATAAAGATTAGAGAGGCCCAACACACATCACTAAAATAAGATCATTGCAAATGAGTACAAAATTACTAAAAATAAATTCAGGGTTCGAAAAACTAACCTTAGATGCCAATTAAAATACTTTTGAAATGCTAGTCGACGATGTAATCCACTCCGAACACAAATCAACAACTAAAATACTTTAAAATTGCAAAAATATAGAAACTAAGGTGCGGGTGTGAGTTTGTGACGATTGAAAGTGAGGAAAAGTGAAGAGTTTGAACATTTAAACCATTGGCCTTTTAAGAAACCGTCCACTTCTCGCCTATTCAGTGACATTAGTCGTGATGGTTGGCCCACTCGGCGACACGCCAAGTGGTCACTTACCTCGCCGAGTTTTACAGGATCCTCAGTTGATGTGGGTTCCAAATGGCAAATTAGATCAGGATTATCGACCTGGTCGGTGATCCACCAATAATTTCCTGGGCTCGCTGACTTTTACAGACTCTAATGTAAAATTGTTTTGAGTCCAACAGTGGTTTTGGTTGGTATCGCAGACCTTTTCTGGGATACGTTGACTAGACCTTTTGCTTGCCAATTTGTACTTTTCAACAATTTTCGCACTTTGACCTATACAAACAACACACCATTATTTCTTAAAGCAAAATAAAGCGATAATAGGTCTTGGGTTACCTCCCAAGCAGTGCCTTAGTTAACGTCGTGACACGATGCAAGTCCCCACTTAAGTTCCATTAGTAGGGACTTGCATCGTGTCACGGCTCTTCCGGCTCTAGGTAAAGACATTCCAGAAACATCTTATCTGGAATTCCATGAGTCTAGCACAGCTACAAGAGAACCTTAAACCTTTGCCACAAATCATAAACTAAATCACCCTCCAATTTATTGAAACTTAGGATGTTATCCCTTAGCATCATCATTTTTAGAGGAGGGTGGTCTTTTGGGTCACCGTTGCTAGCAGATATGCTCAATTTTTCTATTCAAAACAGCAACACATAAACCAAATCTAAAAATTAAGTAAGTTCAACTATAATTAACAAGAAAAGAATTCAACTTAACTAAAAATTCTCAACTAACACCACTCCCCGACAGTGGCGCCATTTTAACTTCATGTATCAGCTACTTTGGTTCAACTGCCAACGATCGCGTGTAGTGATATAACCCAACCAAGGGTTGGGATTGTTCCCACAGGGAGTGGTTTCTAGAATTAAACTATAAACATTATCAAATACAAACATAATAAATCTAATGGGTGACGCAAGCATCAATTGTCAATGAGGGGCTTTGTATTAGCTAATCAACAAAAATAACAAACATATAAGGAAACGAGATAGGGAGATGGGATTCTTGGGATGTGATAGGAATATGGGATAAAAGAAACTATCGGGTAAATGCTATTGATAGTACATCACTGAATATTTGTAACTAAGGTAGACTTTATTGATGGTAAATTCTCTCTCAAGCAACTTACCCCGAATCAACTCAGTTTCTCTCGAATACCGAGGTGTCGCATTTAAGCATAACCTCTGCCTTAGCCCATTCACTCTCTCAAGCTGAAAGTGTGGGAGAGGGCCTAGGATTTACTCTCTCGAGCTGAACCCCCGACGACCTAATAACCATCGGCTATCGATTTAGTAGTTTTAGTTTTAAAACCTCTCTCTCGAGCAAGCAAAATAAACTAAGATGAAATCCTATTTGCAACTACAATCTCATTAAGTTCAAACACAACTACTAAATGAAATCATATTTAAACATTGAATATACCAACAATAAGCAACACCCAATAGTAAATTTAACCTATATTCACAAAATCACACCCCAAGAATTGGGGTTTTAGCTAGACATAGAATAAAGGAAGAAAATGATACCAAATCAAAGTAATATCAACTGGGTATGATTTATATTCACTTTAAATGTGTCTAGGATGAAGAATTTCCAACACCCACTTCAAATTTCTTGGAATTGGAAGTCTTCAAGCCTTCAAGCTCAATGTTTCCAGAAACTCTAAGAATTAAAACTAAAAATATTCTTAGTCTCCTAAATAAAATTTCTCTCTAAGTTCTGATACTAAGCCAACAATTTAAACAAATATTTATAGTGTTCAAAAATTTGTGCTGCGAAGGACCATTCGGTGCAGTTAGCCGGGATCGCCAACACACTCGGTGATCCACCCTTCAGTCTGGTTCATCGCCTTTCTCCTTTTGCCTTCAACCCGACTGCTCCTTTACATCGTAGACTTGACCTTTTCCTTCAGGACTCAGCACACTACACTGGAACGTTCGGTGGGATTTAGGACCTTTGGGCGACACACCTAATAGTTTAGGCGATCCTCAGGAAGTCTGTTCTTCTTTCTTTCAGCTGCTTTGTTCCTTTTTGCTTGATAGTGTACAAGTTTTGTCTCTCAATCCAAATACCTGAAACTTAAGGATTTACATTAGTTATTGAGATAAAATATGCATTTGAGGACACTAATTCTATTAAAATATAGCCCTAAATGAGTCCAAATTGTGGACTCATCAGAGCCTGACTAATGTTGTCGAATGATATGCACATTGATTTTTTTGCGCCAAATTTTTGGAAATTATAAATAGCCATATAGATAGAGAAAAAGGTTTTGAAAATAGATATTTTTGGAGAGTTTTGAATATTTTGAGTTTTGAGAGAAACGCTCCACCTTTGTGAAGAACACTTTCTAGCTTTTGGGGCTTTTCAACATTGTTCTTGAATGCGACAATTCAAAGTTGAATCCAAAGTGGGTTTTCTTGTAATTTCTTAATTTCATTCTATGCATGTCTTTTTTCATGGAAGGTATACTTTATTTTCTTTGTGTGATGGGTAGCTAAAACTCCAAGATCTAGCGGTCAAATTATGGGGTTGTGTGTTGATTTAATGTTGTGGGTATTGTGTTAATAAATGAATTTTGGATAATTAGCATGGGGTTAATTTATGGGTTAAGATTGCACACTTAGTTCCTACTTTTGATATCTGGTAGATGCTCGAAAAAGATTGATTGGATGGGGTAATTAGTACAATACTAGTAATTTAAGTTTACTGTTTGTAACTTGCTGGAAAATAAAGGTTATGTGTCAGATCTTTTGCCCTATTTCTACATTAAAGAGAGAATAGAGTAAGATATTGGGTTGTTTAGATTGACATATATATATGACTAAAAGGAGATTCAATGCATAGATGCTTTGAGATCGAAAGATGATTAGCGCTATTGAAGATGACCTTGCCTATTCATGACTACTTATCGCTATAGAGCAACAAAATTACGCCTAAGTGACATTGATTTCCAATCCCCGCACCCCTTTATTGCTTATGAGCTCTTGAATTCTCAAATTTTTTTGTTTAATTGTGACAATTGATTAACAAAGCTTTTTATGTAATTGGAGGAATCATCCACTCACTTGTTTTACTATTGCAAATGAATGACTTTACAATCCATATTTCTTTATAGGAATTCACATTCTTTGTGGGATTCAACCTCGACTCTTAGTTAGGTATTTTTATTGACTACGACCATTGCCACTTTTAATTGGATTTAAGGATTACATTTGAGCATTGTAAATTTCCAAGGTGAAAGACCTTTGAGGAAAAACAAAGTCTTAAAGGTCTAACAAATGTTGGTACTTCGGGATTCACTAATTGTGATAGGTAGACTCGAATGAGCTCGTTAACTGAGGTTCAAACACTTGAAGCCTGCACCATGAGAAAGTTGAGCTGAGTAGATGATGATCTTCTCACATGGTAAGGTTTTTTAGGATTCAAAGGCTTTCTTACCTAAAGTGAACCTATCACTACACAGGGGGTACCCCTAGATGTAACAAGGCATACTCAACCCCGAAGGGATCTCATTCAAGCCCCTTAGCATATCATAACATAAGATAATAGAAATGTGTGGAAATTTAAAACACTTTTCTAATACAATTGAAGTCTCATAAAATGAAACGAAAGTCTTTAACATTGTCTCAAACCATATAAAACAACTTTGAATAACTCTTGGGACACAACCCATAAAATAGTTCTAAACATAAAATAAAGACATAAAGGAAAGGTGGGAAAATCCTCGATGTTATAAGGACTCACTAAATCTTCAACTCCTTGCTTCTACTAAGAGCCTAGCCATAGGGATGGAACTCAAGATCGCTGGACCCTACATTTGATTAGAATGTAGGCAAGAGTATGCGTTAGTACAATATGTACTAAATATGATAGCTAACATAACATCATAAGAGCATAATAACATAGGCATAGGCATAATCTCCAACATAGACATAATATAAGCATTAGTCAACATAAGGCACAATCCATAAACATAAGAGATACACCATATTCATAAGCATAGTAAATCCTTAGATCTTCATAACATAAGAGAACTATTTCTCAAGTAACCTCAAAGCATACTTGTGCAATGCATGGATAAGACCCCATAATCTCATCCATACTAAGTATCACTTTTAGGACATCATAATCATACTTACCCATCTTTTTATCTCATCCTTAGCTTGATTCGCATAGACAAGGGAACCTTCACCTTTAGTCAAACATATCAAGGAAGGCAACTATAGCATAAATCCAAGCTAAACATACAACATATAAGAAAACACTTCATAAGTAACTTCAAGTCATACTTGTGCAATGCATGGGTAAGACCGCATAATCTCACTCATGCTAAGTTCCACTTTAGGTCATCATGCATATTGATCATCTCTTTGATCTCATATTTAGCTCATTTTTCACAAACAAGGGGAATCACCTCAAGTCATACGTGTCATGGAAAGCCTTTCAAGATACAATCCACACATATTAAGGAATCATAGGTATTCACCTCCATATTCATTTTAAAGAATCATATGTATTCGCCTCCATGTCAAACATAATATGATATATGTATTCGCCTTCACATCATGTAATAAGGATCAAAGGTATTCACCTCCATGACCAACATAAAGGCTAATGGGTAATCACATCTTGCCTTGCTTTAGAAGTTATATATTGAGGGTAGTCACCACACACTTCTCATATCATGACATGGGTAATCACCTCTTGTTTATTTATTTAGTGATAAGGGAATTCTCCTCACATCCCTCTCATACAAAGGTCTTTGGGGGAATCACCTCAAGCCTCATCACATTTCATAGTCCTTGGACGTAGATTCATTTTAGGTGAGCTAGCTTTTCAACCTAGAATCATTCTATGTGAGAGAACATTTCATATCATATCATATTCATGCATAAGTATGCATATGAGAATAACCTTTCATAACACAACAACTATATGAAAATCATAAAAACTCCACTCTCAAAGTGTTCTTAAAGCATATACATAGATTTCATAAAACATGCATAATATCATATCTTGCCCTTCCAAGGGTCAAGGCTCATATCAAATCAACACATCTTGAATTACTACATTAGACATGGATACTATCATAAATCATGTGATTCCATCACTTTTTACATTCAATCATTCATAAGGTAGATTAGGTGGGTAAAGTCCTTCCACAACAATTCTATCTAAAGACTACCATTATCCTATAAGTTTCACTCTTAATGCCTTAACATACATGATTCATCATATTGGCCTTACTCTCAAAGCCCTATAAATCAACATTCATCACTACAAGATTTACTCTCAAGAAATACTCCTCAAAAGCATCTCTTGGACCTATGTCTGAAGGCATTCTACACATATGTTTCATTCTTAAACAATTATAATCATATATCTTCATATAGGCTTAAATCCAACATTAACTCATCATGATTCAACATATATACTTAAACTCATTAAATTTATATCTATATGCCCTAATCTCAAGCAATCTACTCTACATATCATCAATCTTAGAATATTATCTCTAAACACTCAATTTCTCCTTTCAAGGCATATAACCCACTTACTTCACATGGGTTAGACATGTAAACATGTAATTTAATATTTAAAACATTATATACTACTAATTTAATCATAAACAATCAATATCCACTCAATTGGATCAACATACATCATAACCCAGAAACATTGAAGAAACCCTAACTTGAATTAGGGAATTCTTCATCATATTGGGGGAATTCTAGGGGGCTCCATGGATGGAAGAATCCATGGATGAGTAAGCTATCATACCTTGGATAAAAATCCCTCACAAAGCTTGGAAGATTGGAGGAATTTGACCTTGCTTGAACCCTCTTCCTCTTCCTCCTCTTCTTCCTCTTCTTCCTCTTCTTCCTCCTCTTCCTCTTCCTCTTCCTCTTCATATTCCTCTTCCTCTTCCTCCTCCTCCTCCTCCTCCTCCTCCTCCTCCTCCTCCTCCTCCTCCTCCTCCTCCTCTTCTTCTTCTTCTTCTTCTTCTTCTTCTTCTTCTTCTTCTTCTTCTTCTTCTTCTTCTTCTTCTTCTTCTTCTTCTTCTTCTTCTTCTTCTTCTTCTTCTTCTTCTTCTTCTTCTTCTTCTTCTTCTTCTTCTTCTTCTTCTTCTTCTTCTTCTTCTTCTTCTTCTTCTTCTTCTTCTTCTTCTTCTTCTTCTAGTTCTAGAGAGAGAAATATTTGAGAGGAGAGCTTTTGAGAATTTTATTTGGGTATTGGGAAATAAAGACTAAATTGGGGTGGTTAAAGGGTTAAAATAGCTTATATATGTGTACTAAGACAAAACAAAATGACCTCACTTGATAACCACTTAAATTGGAATTACATAAAGTAACCTTCACTAGGTAGTCATGTATCAGGCACAACAGCAGGCTCCACGAGCCATGGTCCTACCCGTGGTCCTTGGACAAAGGCTATGCCATGAGGTCTTGGCCTCCAAAACTCTAAGGCATTTTCACGATCCTTCCCACGAGTCGTGGTCTTCACCACTATCCGTGACGTGTCTCGTGAAAGTGAGCCATTCTTGGGTAGCAAGGTAGCTACTGACTTAACCACCATGAGCCATGGTGGTGGTCGTGAAGTTGGGCAGTGCTAGGAAACCTTTGGGAAGCCTTGGCCCTTGGCTTGGACCTTGCCCCTTACCTAGGCTCTTGTTCCCTTCACACTTAGACCTAGTTGGCCTACTAACCTATGGGGTGTTACAGAACCAATGCTAAGAAGATATGCTAATGATAAGGCAAGATTTTATTACACATCCTCTCTAATTGAATGATAAGAGACGATTACACATGTCACATGATGTAAGGACAAGAGGTGATTACCCATGTTATTTCATGAGCTAAGATGAATCGGATTAAGAACTATTCTATGGAAGTTAAGCATATAACTGAGTGGACAAGTGGTGATTATCCATGTCCCATAACTATGTGCCAACATAGGATTATCTAGATAGACATTAGCTAGTGAATCCACAGTAGCTAGAAGTGCATGGTCCTTACCGTGGCATGTAGGTCACCTCTTCTTGGTTTGTGGTAGACATGGGATTCTATGTTTCTAGCTCACATGGTCTTATATGTCAGTTACGGCTACTTCCCACAAGCGAGTAAAGTTATAATAAACCAATGTTACTTCAAGAAGTATCATAAGTATGTTTTAAGATGATATTCACTTGCATTGATCATATTTTATAACTTATGCTTTCTAACTCTCAAGTTCATGTTTAAACTTGATCATTCCATGCCTATGAAAATATCCTATTTTAGCATGACTTAAATGTTTATACGCATGGCTATCATATTTGGTTCATTATTTTGTACTAAAACATACTCTTGCCTACATTTCCCCTAATTTAGGGTTCGACAAATAGGGTTTTCAATTTCGTGGCTAGAGTTTGACTTGAGAGATTTTTGAGCTTTGGTGAGTCCTCATGCTTTGATGACGGATGTTCATTGCTTTCAGTCTTCTTTCTTATTTTCAGTTTTGGACATGATGTATGTGCTAGGCCCAATTTCATTCTATTGTATAAGATGGCTATTGAGACAAAGTGTTTAGACTTTTGCTTTACTTTTATCAAAACTTTTAAGACATGAAATATATTTCTTTAGCTGGTTGTTTCTATGTCTTATCTTATGATTGCTAAGTGGCTTTTATGGGGCCTCTCGGGGTCCTATACGCCATGTTACATCTAGGGTGTACCCCTAGGCCATGAAAGACTTGGTAATTAGAGAACAAGGTTTAGATTGGTCCTAGGATGTCTCATAAGTCAATTTGAGTAGACTCGCGTTTAGGAGTGTGAAGCGCACCACATTTATGAATGAGAGGATTCAAGATGATTCGAAAACTCCATTTCTTCATTACTCTAAATTCGTACGATAGAGTTTATGTCATGACCCGAGCCTATACCCCGAAAGTGACACGGCGTACAAGACTCTAAAAAGTCTCATACAAGCCTCATAGCCTTTATAACATTCGATATAAGTAAAATGGTATGTAATTAAAACTTTTCTTTAAATCCATACAACATAAAAACCATTAAACACATCATAAGTCTATTGTCTCACATGGCTTTCTAAAACAACATCTTAAAACAAAAGTAGGGTCACAACCCTTTATAATAGAAAGTCTAAATTGTCTATTACATGAAAGAAAGAAATATCAATAGAGCATGAGTCCTCGAACATATGAGGACATACCAATAGCCTTGGAAGAACTCAATCCAAGCTCTTGAACTAGACGGATAGCAACTAACTTGCCGGAACCTACACTTGCAGTAAATAAAAGAATATGGGTTAGCACAATTAAGTACTAAGTATGATAACCATGCTAAAACATGATTAGAATGGACATTTTATTTGAACTTCATGCATGCATGCTAATTTGAGAAAACTTCACGAACATAAGTATAAGAGTCATAATATACACACATAACCAACATACAAGTCATTAATTCACATTAGAACATAATCAACCATATAAGACATTTCATTACATTATGCTTTCACCTCAAGCAACCCCAAGTAACTCATTTCCACCATCCACACCAAGTACCACATCAAGGCCACCAAAAGAGAACTTACCATTCATCCTTTCCACCTTTACGCAGTACTCATACATAAGAGACGTAAACATTTCAAAAGGCATAACAAGAAAGTAACTCACAATACAAACCAAGTAAAGCATGCATCATCACATTAATCATATAATTCAACATTCTTCATTAGCTTTATTAAGAGGACGTTCATTCATTAGCAATTAAGACATTAGATGAACACACCATAACCCCTCTCAAAGCCCACTTGTGCAATGCATGGATGGCATCCCATACTACCATTGCATTCTCGAGAAGCGATAGTTCATTAACATTCTTTGTGGGGTTAAGCCTTAAACGATATAGACCACGTGAGCAATTCATGGAATCCCGGTGTCACCCACACCGGATAAGTTGCCTAAGGTAGGACCATTACATTTTAGCTTTAGTAAATCCACTAGCTAGACCTATGTGGGCACATAGTTATGGGATAGAGAGATTGCTACTAGATACCCCGCCTCAACACACGGATGAGCATCCATCTCAAGAGATTGTTACTAGATACCTTGCCTCAACTCCCGGATGAGCATCCATCTTAATTCATATCCACTCGATGCTTAGCATTATTCCCCACGGAGTACTTAGCATTCATTATTATGGGATAAGAGATTGTTGCTAGATACACCGCCTATACTCATGGATGAGTATCTATCTCAAACCCGACATTCATTCATTCCATAGCTCATAGATTCAAAGAAGAGAATAGCCTTTCAACTAATAATCCCATATTGTAAGAAAGTACTTTCACAAAATGTCATTATAATTCAATATAGTACAATTGAGAATAGCCTTTCAATCAATACTTCATCACTAACATAATCATAGAAACTTAATTCACTAATCATTCATGAGTGTGTATATGTGAGAATAACCTTTCACATATATCATCATCATTCATAAGTGTTAAATTGAGGAATAGCTTTCAATACTAACACAATTCCATTCTAAACATGATCATAATATATTCATTGAAGTCACACACATATAGTTTACACCGTGATTCTTCATAGATCCTTCATGAAATTGCCCTCCAAAGCTATACATCATTCACAAACCAAACATGTAAGATACTACAATAGATAATGGAATTAACATGATTCAAATGCTACTTCAATATAAACATAAACAACTCAACATATTTTCATGATCAACCAATTCCCAATCACAATTCACAACTTAAGAATTTCTGGGAAACAGTGGTTCATAGGGTAAAATCATCTTAATTCACCATTAAAAAATAAATTAAACCATGATTCATCACAGTGCCTTTTAAAAACGTTTGGAATTGAACCCATGCATAAATTGAAAACCCTAGGTTTTTGGGGGATTTTGGAGACTTGAAATCATCTTTGAAATTGGCTCCTTTAATTAAACTAAGTCAAAGATGAAGACTACCATGCCTTGCTTGTGAATCCCCAAGAAATTTGAGGAAGAAACACCTCAAATCCACAAACCCTAGCTCCCACTTCTTCTTCTTCTTCTTTGGGAACTTCTAGAGAGAAAATTTTTAAAAGGAGGAACTCTTTTGATTTGATTTGGATTTTGGAGAAATAAAGAGTAAATGAATTGTTTTAAGACTTAAAACTATATATACTTTTGATATAAAACAATTAAAATCGACCCCACACATTAATTACTTAATATGAAATTACTTAAAACTCCTCGACTTGGGTAGCCCCGTCAGGGACCACGCCTATCTAAATGGGTCATCTTGGGCACCACAGCTCGTGGTGGTGCCCATGGTCCCTTGTCTAGTGTGTCCCTCCCACTTTCCAAGCCCTCAAGGGCCTAAGGCAAGCTACGAGACCTCCCACGATCCGTGGTCAAGACCACGAGTTGTGGTGTGATTATGGTCATGGTGGCAGTGTCAAGACTTCCATGCCTTGCCCTCTCAAAAGTCTAAGTGGTTTTCACGACCATCTATACGGACCATCAAGGGCACCACAACTCATGGTGGTGCTCGTGGTCTTTGAGGCTGTAGCCTCCTCAACTTAACTCAACTCCTACTAAGCTAAGGCAACCCCACGAGCTGTGAAGTGGCTCGTGAAGGGGAGTCTTGGCTTGGCACCAATCTTGGGCACACTGCCTTGCCAACCACGGGTGGCACCACGAATCGTGGTGGCCACCACAGGTTGTGAAGACCCTCATGGTAATTGTAGGTAGTGGCTAGGCCTAGTTGTTAGGCAGCCTTGGCCCCTCACCATGGCCTACACCCAAAATCCTTAGCCATTGCCCTTAACCATTGACGTTAATCCTCACGTTTAGGCATTAGTTCAACCTATCATTTTCTAAGTCGTTACATTATCCTCCCCCCCCCCCCCCCTTAGGAACATTCGCACTCGAATGACACTTTAAACATTTTAAGGGATAACGACTCAATACTAGCAACCCATTATGCATGACACATCAATACAATGCACAACATCATAGGAGGAAACATCAACTCCATATCAATAAGCTCAATGCAACAAAAGGAAGTAGGAACTACATCTACAAATTCATAATGCACGAAAACATCAACATTTATCATTTCATTGGAGGAATTTCCTTCTCCAACTCACATCATGCTCATTACAACATCATAAGGCAAATTATGAAACTTTTCTCAACAACACATTTAAGCATGCTCATCAATTCAACTCATGAAACATTTAGGGAACTCATTATAAATGCATATCAATCATGAGGAACATAATGAATCCAATACTTATTTTCTCATTAAACATAAATTTCATCAAAACATGCATAACATAAGGACATCATGGAAACACATGACTCACACATGAATCCAACACATGAAATAAGCTACAAGGAACTCTTGGTCTCAATCTTGAATAGGAATAGAAAAAGATATAAGGATATCAAAATTCTCAACCATCTTACAATTCAACATACCATCTCCCCCTTAAGATTAAATACAACTAAGGCAAACATGAAAATAACATATGGACATTAACAAGACATTCCCAACTATAAGGAACTATAACATATCGGTGCTTTCATCTGGAAGAGCTCCTTTGCCCTCTTTGGCTTGAAGTGCATAGAAACCACCATAATTTGGAGGAATAGGAATTGTACCGTCACTAGAATCTTGCTTGGAATCTCTTCCTTTTGCCAAGAGTGTTGGGCAATTTCTCATCTTATGACCCTTCTTTCTACACCCAAAGCAACCATCCGTGCTGACAAGGCACTTACCCAAATGTTGCTTCCCATACTTGGCACATATAGATCTTTCAAAAGAAGAACCACCTCCACTTCGTCCTTGAGAATCAGGGTTAGACACCCTATCCTTGTTGATCATTAGGGAATCTTGGTTGTAGAACCTCTTTTTGGTCCTTAGTTGACCTTATTCATCAGGCCTAGCTCTTTTTGCTTCCTTATTCATCTTCATAAGTTTCGTATCCTCGATTTGTTGAGCATATACGATAAGCCTTGAAATATCCATGTCATGATGGATCATTGTCGTATGACATTCTTCCTCAACCTAACCGGACACTCCCATCACAAACTTATTCATTCTAGCCATCGAATTCGACACTAAGGTTGGAGCATATTTGGATAGTTGGGTGAACTTAAGAGAATACTCCATCACACTCATACCCCATTGATGAAGGTTCATGCTAGAAAAATTCCCCAATCTTGAAGCTATAGTACTTTTATTAGTATTCACTCGAGGTCCAACATCCCTATTAGTCGTCATGGCTTGGGCTAAGGTTAGAAAAGCCGACATAATTTCTTCATTAGTCATGGCCGGGGGATCTACCAAAATTTGATTGCCTTGAGGGACTTGGTTACTTGAAGACCTTGGGTAAGAACTCTCACATTCACATTCTCCTCTTCAATCCTTTTTGGGTTTGCACTTGTATTGATATCCTATAAACACAAGAGAAGGGTTAGGAAAAGGAGACTTATAGATCTAACTCTAAGGCAAGACTTAAAGAATAATGAAAGAAGTGTAGCTTCCTAACATCTTATTGCCTCTCACTCATTATTGTTTCGTTACTCACACTGATGAACAAAATTCTACTAGACATGGCTTGTGAGACATCAATCCTAAAAACCATTCCCAAAACCTTATACTCTGATTCCATGTTTGTCATACAAGCCACATAGCATTCATAACATTCGATATAAGGAAAATGCAACGAAATTAAAACTTTTCTTTAAATCCATACAATATAAAAACCATTTAAAATAGCGGAAGTCTATTGTCTAACATGGCCATCTAAAACAACATCTTGAAATAAAAGTAGGGTCACGACCCTTTACAATAGAAAGTCTAAAATGCCTATTACATGAAAGAAAGAAATATCAATAGAGCATGTGTCCTCGAACATATGAGGACATACCAATAGCCTTGGAAGAACTCAATCCAAGCTCTTGAGCTAGACGGATAGAAACTCACTTGCTGAAACCTCCATTTGTAGTAAATAGAAGAATATGGGTTAGTACAATTATGTACTAAGTATGATAGCCATGCAGAAACATTCTTAAGGTGGAAATTTTAATTGAAAGTCATACATTCATGCCAATTTGAGAAAACTTCATGAACAAAAGTATAATAGGCATAATATACATACATAACCAACATACAAGTCATTTCTTCACATTAGAACATAATCAACCATATAAGACATTTCATTAGATTAAGGTTTCACCTCAAGCAACCCCAAGCTATACTATGTGCAATGTATGAATAGCATCCCGTACCACCATCCATACTAAGTACCACATCAAGGCAACCAAATGTGAACTTACCATTTATCCTTTCCACTAGCTAGACCTATGTGGGCACATAGTTATGGGATAAGGAGATTGCTACTAGATACCCCGCCTCAACTCACGGATGAGCATCCATCTCAAGATATTGTTACTAGATACCCCGCCTCAACTCTTGGATGAGCATCCATCTCAAGTCATATTCAATCATTGCTTAGCATTATTCCCCACAGAGTACTTAACATTCATTATTATGGGATAATAGATTGTTACTAGATACACCGCCTCAACTCATGGATGAGTCTCCATCTCAAACCCAACATTCATTCATTAGATAGCCCATAGATTCATAGAAGAGAATAGCCTTTCAACTAAGAATCCCATATTGTGAGAAAGTCCTTTCACAACATTTCATTATCATACAATAGAGTACAATTGAGAATAGCCTTTCAATCAATACTTCATCATTAACATAATCAGAGAAACTTTATTCATTAATTATTCATGAGTGTGTGTAAGTGAAAATGACCTTTCACATATATCATCATAATTCATAAGTGTTAAATTGAGGAATAGCTTTCAATACTAACACAATTCCATTCTAAACATGATCATAATACATTCATTGAAATCACACATATATACTTCATATCATGATTCTTCATAGATCCTTCATGAAATTTCCCTCCAAGACCATCCCAAACATCTAAGATACTACAATAGATGATGGAATTAACATAATTCAAATACTTATTCAATATAAAGATAAACAATTCAACATACTTTCATGATCAACCAATTACCAATCACAATTCACAACTTAAGAATTTGGGGAAAACATGGGATCATAGGGTAAAATCATCTTAATTCACTATTAAAACATCAATCAAACCATGATTCATCACTGAAATTCCTTTTAAAAAAGTTTGGAATTTAACCCATGCATAGATTGAAAATCCTAGGTTTTGGGGGGATTTTGGAGACTTGAAATCATCTTTGAAATTGTGCTCCTTGAAAGAAACTAAGTCAAGGATGAAGAGTGTTATAGCTTGCTTGTGAATTTCAAGAAATTTTAGGAAGAAATACCATGAATCCACAAATTGTAGCTCCCACTTCTTCTTCTTCTTCTTTGGGAACTTCTACAGAGAGAATTTTTGAAAGGAGGAACTCTTTTGATTTGATTTGGGTTTTGGAGAAATAAGGAGTAAATGAATTGTTTTAAGACTTAAAACTATATATACTAGTGATATGAAAAAAATTTAAATCAATCCCACACATTAATTAATTAATATGAAATTACTCAAAATTCCTTGACTTGGACAGCCCCGTTAGGGACCACGGTCATCTAAACGGGTCACCTAGGGCACCACCGCTCGTGGTGGTGAAGGTGGTCCCTTGACCAATGTGCCCCTCTGTCACAACCCGATTTCTCGAGCCATGATGGCACCTACTATAAACCCACCAGTCGGTAAGCCAACTCGTAACCCGGAACAACAAGTAATGGGTTTGAGGGTAGAAACTAAACAATAGTAGGCAAAATTTAATAAAACAATAAAATAGGCAGACGCAAACCAAAACATATATACAAATAAAGATCCCTCCCAGAACCTGAAAGTCACTAGTACAGAGCTACTAACAAAAAGAGTACAAGTCCCAAAAGTGGACCATAGAGACTCGAATGTCTCGAAAGGCAAAAGACAAGTCTATATATACAGATGGAGACTGAAATAGAACAAAACGTTGTGTGCTCACCCCCGTCTCCGAATCAGACTACTCCAAACTGGATCAACGCTGGCCACTGGTACTCTACCTGCATCACAAAATAGATGCAGAGCGTAGCATGAGTACCAAAACAGCAGGTACCCAGTAGGCATCATAGGCTCACTGAACTTGAAAAGTAAAGGCAATATGAAAAGAAGGAATAACACTAACAGAGGTCAAAAACAAAAATCCAAGTAAAAATGGAATGTACACGAGTGTAGAAAGAACTAACTAAAGTAATTTATACGCTAATTACACCTAATTAGACCCCCATAAGCCTAGAAGGTACACTCATGCGTAAATTTAATTAAAAACCCTAACGGACCCCCATAAGCCCGACGAGTACACAAAATAACTATAACTAAAAAGAATTGCATATGAGAACCTTAGAACGGAGAACATCGAACCAGAACCTCAAACCGAATAGCATAATCTGACAGTACAGAGGCCGGACCTTGAACCAGATGCTCACCAGAAGTACCCAAGTAACTTATCACAAGTATCAATTAACTGAGGCTGGACCTTTAACCAAATGCTCTATAAAAGTATCTAGGCGATAGAGGCCGGACCTTAAACCGGATGCTCTATATAAGTATCTAGGCGATAGAGGTCTGACCTTAAATCGGATGCTCTATATAAGTATCTGGGCAATAGAGGTCGGACCTTAAACCGGATGCTCTGTATAAGTATCCGGGCGATAGAGGCCGGACCTTAAATCAGATGCTCTATATAAGTATCTGGGAGATAGAGGCTGGACCTTAAACCAGATGTTCTATAAATGTCCATGGAATTCTGTCCATACTTAGCCAATCAATGTAAGTCCTTAGAACCGAATCAAAAACTAAATTCAAATTGCGAAGTAGAACTAGTGTCGTTGGCGTAACTCGTGAAGCTGTAACGTCGGAGAAATAAGGACAACTATCGTTGGAGTAAGCGTATTACCTAGCTAAGGCCCAAACTATTAGACTCTAGTCTGCTACACTAATTTACAAGGATCTAAGTCGGCCGAGCAACGTCGAGGCAAAACTAAGGCCTATTGGTTTTGAATCATGTATTTCTAAGGCAAGCACTAGTCAAATCTAAACTAAGACCCAACATGCTACAAATAAACAATAATCAAGCATACAAGCACTCCACATAGCAAAGAGGGTAAATTAGTAACACCAAGCATGCTCACAGTTACTCGACAAATACCGAAAGAAGCTGAAACATGATTTCTAAACACCTATGCACTACTCAATAACTACCAACCCAAATCCCACCTAATCAACATGCATTCGCACTCTCAAGCTCAATCTATGAGAGGAAAATCGTAGCCTACCTATAGGCCGAACATGCACGCTCCAAAATCACTCTTCCACAACTTTTCATATTCGAACGGCCTTAAAATACTGACACACTATAAAAAATAGATTCCCAATGATATTACGGTCGTTTAGACACTAAAATTGCAAGAAATAGAGACAGACATATATCAGGGTCAAAACAGGGAAAGTGGGACCCGCACTGGAAATTCCAAAATTACCCAAAAATAAGTCCTAAACACCTCCTCAAACTTGTGTTCCAAATTAGAACACAATTCGGGGCTCAAAACAGTCCAACACAACCATGCAAAGAAAAACTCAAAGTTACACTAAAAATGAAACAACAAAAACAACAACTATTTACAAGAAAATACCTGAAACAAGGGTCTAGATGCTGAAACCAATCACACCACGATGATCCTCATGAAAAACCCCACAATCTAGGCTATTGAATCACCAGATTCAGACCTAAAATGACCAAGAAATCATCTTATAGAATTTCCCAAAAATTAAGCTATGGCAGTAGCAGCTAAAACACAAATTTTTACCTCAAACAAAGCTTTAAATACAAAATCTAACCACGCCAATGCATTCTCCTTGAAAAGTCACTCAAGTTAACCTCTTGTATCACCCAAATCGGACTCTATAGCTCAAGGTATCACATTTTTAAAATGGGAATAAAGCTAAGTTGGGGTTTTATAAGGGTGACACTGGTCGCTAAAAAGCCCACAAATATGGTCGTTTAAAGCCCAAAATCTGGTCGCTAAAGAGCTGCACCAGATTTCAGCTTTGACTAAATACTTCAAAAGGGTGCTCGAAATTTGTTCGGAACTCGATAAAAATAAAACAGATATGCTACCCTACTATATTCGACATTCCATACTCAACGGCGCAGTCAAAATTTCCATCAAAGGTCATTTTGATAAAAAGTGGGTCCCACTTCCAAAGGCCATTTTTAGCCAAAAACCAACGAAGGGCTCGGAATGAGTTTGGAGGAGTCGTGAGTCGAAAAAAAGGTTGTTCTAGACTAAGCTCGATATTTCGGGGCTAATCGTACTGACAAAATTTTCATCCGAGTCTTTCTTCCAAGAATGTTGACCAAAGACAACCTTAGGCCAAACTTCGAAGGCAAAAACGCCTAATGATCCAAACTAGTATCAAAGGCCTCGATACTTATGCAAACTATGCTACTAGCCTAATTTGGGCATTCCACAGCTTATGGAACCATCAGAATTCTATTCTGAGTTCGTCTTTTTGAACTTTTGATTGAAAATGATCGTTTAAGGTTCATAAGCTCCAAAACACTAAAACTCACACCAAAACCGAAAGAACGACCAGGTGACCGAACTGTCAGTCCCAGCAAGTCATAAATGACTTGGGGTTGTTACAAGAATGCTCTAAATGACAAACAACATGCAAGATACAGAAATGACCGGGAGGGTCATTACAATATCCATTATTAAAAAGGACTTTCGTCCGCAAAAGAAAGGATAAGGATATACCTAAGGGATCAAATAAGTTGCGGAACTGCTTCCGCATCTCCTTCTTGGTCTCCCAGGTAGCCTCCTCGACTGGACAATGCCTCCAATGGACCTTAACAGCAGTAATGGCTCTCGACCGCAACTGCCTGATATCTCTAGCAATAATGGCAATCGACTCCTCTATAAAGGTCAGACGATCATCCAACTTAACTGAATCATATTGGAGCACATGAGACTCATCTGGAACATACCATAGCAGCATCAAAACATGGAAAATTGGGTGGATAGCCGATAGAGCTGGAGATAAGCTAACTCATAAGCAACCTTACCAACTGCTCTCAATATCCAAAAAAGGCATATATACTTGGGGCTAAGCTTGCCCGCCTCCCGAATCTCATAACGTCCTTCATAGCCGATACTCGTAGAAATACCCGGTGGCGAACTGCAAACCTCAATGGCGGACGCCTGCGATCCGCGTAACTCTGATTTCTACTCTGAGCCATTCTGGGCCTATCCTAAATCACCCTTACTTGATCCAAGGCCTCCTGAAGAAAATCTGTACCACACGGCCTAGGTTCTGTAGACTCAAACCAACCAACTGGAGAGCAACAACGCCTACCATATAAAACCTTGAACGGGACCATCTGAATACTAGAGTGGTAGTTGTTATTGTATGCAAACTCCGCCAAAGGCAAGAGCTGGTCTCACTGACCTCTAAAATCCATAACACAGGCCCACAACATATCCTCAAGGACCTGAATACTACGCTCCGATTGGGCATCCGTCTGTGGATGAAAAGCTATGCTAAAGTGGACACGAGTGCCTAACTCCTCATGAAAAGCCCTCCAAAAGCTAGAAGTGAAGTGTGAATCCCGATCTGAAATGATGGAAATAGGCACACCATGAAGATGAATCACCTCTCTAATGTAGATACGAGCCAACCTCTTGGCACTGAAAGAAGTATGAACAAGGAGGAAGTGTGTTGACTTGGTCAACGATCCATGATGACCCAAATGCTGTCAACACCTCTAGAAGTCCAAGGCAACCCCACAATGAAGTCTATAGTGATACACTCCCACTTCCATTTCGAAATGGGTAATCTCTGGAACTCACCATTATGCCTTAAATGCTCGGCCTTCACCTGCTGGCAACACAAGCAACGAGATATGTAGTCGGCAATATCTCTCCTCATACCGCTTCACCAATAATGCTGCCTCAAATCATGATACATCTTAGCCGTGCCCGGATGGAGTGAGTATCTGGAATCATGGGCCTCGCTCAAGATCAACTGAATCAAACCCCCAGCTCTCGGAACACACAACCGACCATCGAATCTCAAAACCCCATTCGAATCTAAGGTAGCCTATCTAGCATCACCTACTAACACCCTATCTTTGAGTGACACCAATGACTTATCCTTGAATTGACAGCCACATATCCTATCTAGCAAAGACGACTAACTCCCACATAGGCTAACACCCGCCCAGGATCTGAAATATCAAGTCGGATAATTTGGTTAGCCAATGATTGGATGTCCAATGCCAACGGTCGTTTCAAAATAGAAAGGAAGGCTAGACTACCCATACTCCCCATCTTCCGGCTCAAGGCATCTGCTACTATATTTGCCTTGACCGAATGGTAGAGAATAGAGAGGTCATAGTCGTTCAGGATCTCAATCCAACGACGTTGCCTCGAATTAAGGTCCCTCTAGCTCATAAGGTATTGGAGGCTCCGGTGATCATTGTAGATCTCACAACGAACCCCATATAGATAGTTTCGCCAAATATTAAGCGCAAAAACTACCGTCACCAACTCCATGTCATAGGAGGGATAGTTGTACTCATGACGCATAAGCTATAACCCAGCCTCGCTGCATCAATACACAATCTAAACCAACATCGGATGTGTCACAATATACCATGAAGCCCTCGCCCTCAACTGGAAGAGTCAATATAGGAGTGGTAGTAAGCAACTCCTTGAGCTTTCGAAAGCTCATCTCACACTCCTTTGACCACATGAAGGGTACATCCTGGCAATTCAATTGAGTCAAAGGGGCTGCATTAGTAGAAAAGCCCTCAACAAAGCGTCTGTAGTAACTCGCTAACCCAATGAAGTTACGAACCTCAGTAACAGAAGTGGTCCTATCCCAATCACAAATAGCCTCAATTTTCGTCGGATCAACCCTAATACCCTCCTTGGACACCACGTGCCCCAAGAATGCTATAGGCTCAAGCCAAATCTCATACTTTGAGAACATGGCATAAAGTCGCTGATCTCTCAAAGTCTGGAGCACTATCCTTAAATGCTTCTCATGCTCACTCTGGCTCCGTGAGTATACCAGTATGTCATCAATGAAGACGATCACAAATGACTCAAGGTATGGCTTGAACACACGTTTCATTAAGTCCATGAAGGCGGCAGGGGCATTAGTTAATCCAAAAGACATCACAAGGAACTCATAGTGGTCGTAACAAGTCCTAAATGCAGTCTTAGGGATGTCTACTACCCTAATCCTTAGCTGATGGTACTCGAACCTCAAATAAATCTTAGAAAACATGGCGGCACCCTGAAGATGGTCAAACAAGTCATTAATACGAGGCATAGGTTAACGGTTCTTCACTGTCACCTTGTTCAGCTGCCTATAGTCAATGCACATCCTCATAGTCCCATCCTTCTTCTTCATAATAAGATTAGTAGCACCCCATGGCAATACACTCGAACGGATGAACCCCTTACCTAAGAGGTCCTCTAACTGAACACTGAGCTCCCTGAGCTTTGTAGCAGCCATCCTGTAAAGTGGAATAGAAAAGGGATAGTTGTCAGGCTCAAAATCTATGGAAAAATCAATTTCACGCTCTAGGGGTAGGCTAGGTAGGTCTGTAGGGAACACATCTGCCAACTTTGTAACCACAGGAACTGAGTCAACTGAAGGGCCCTTCCTACTCAAACCTCTCATATAGGCCAAATAAGCTAAACACCCTGAAGCAACCAACCGTCTAGCCCGCATAAAAGAGATAATCCCCGTTGGTGTGTGACTATAAGCACCCTGCCACAACACTAGAGGAATGCTAGGCATAGCTAAAGTAACGGCCTTGGCGTAGAAATCCAAGACCGCATGGTCGGGGGATAACCAGTCCATGCCCAGAATCACATCAAAATCAACCATATCTAGCAGAATAAGATTAACTCTAGTAGCATAACCCTAGATAGTCACTAAGCAAGATCGCAATACCGAATCCACTACTAAGGACTCACCCATTAGGATTGAAACATAAACCGGCTCTGCCAAAGACTCAGAGCTCATACCCAATCGGGGAGTAAAATAAATAGATACATACGAGAATGTGGATCTATGATCAAATAATACTGTAGCTGGCTGATGGCATAATAAAACCATACCTGTGATGACATTGTCAGATGCCTCAGTCGCTGCCCTCGCTGGGGATGCATAGAAATGGGCCTGAGCATCTCTGCCTCATGCGTCTGATATACCACCTGACTTGCCTCTCCAAGTTCCACCTCTGGTACCCTATCAGCTATCCCGACAGCCCTGGTCCTGACCACCACCTCTAGCTGGAGAAGGCACTGCTTAAATCGATCTAGCTGCAAGGGGAGATAGTACAATCGCCCCTCGCCGTCACCAAGGGCACCCTCTGGACCAATGGTCAAGAGCACCATTATCATAACACCCTAAAGTTAAACGACCTATAGTAACTCGATCGTGGTAGGAAGGGAGGGAATCTAATTCCCTCAAACTCTAGCCCATACTAGGACCACTTTGTTGATGTTGGCCTCTCTCTGAAGCAGGTAATACTGCTTGAACAGGTTGACTAGACTGACTCTACGGGAACCTTTGGCTGGGCCTATCATAGGAATTCTTCCCCCTAGTCTGGGATCGGCTGTAGCTACCCTGGTAGCGTGCCATCTTATCGTTGCCCCCTTGGGCCTCACGATGAATATGCTTCATGGATCGAGCATGGTCGACCATATCAAGAAATGAACGGCCAGTCAAAACCAAATGCTCTGTCTTAACCCTCAGACGATACCGCAACCCACGTACAAAACAATGAACTCTCTCCTTCTCCATGGGCAGGATCATGGTAGCATGTCGAGACAACTCACGAAACCTCGTATTGTACTTCGAAATGGTCATAGGGCCTTGCTCCAATCTAGATAACTGATCACGAAGTCTAACCCTAATGCTTCATGGCATGAACCAGGCCAAGAAAGCCTCTAAGAACTCACTCCAAGATATAGGAGGTGATCCAACTGGCTTGGACTCTTGATACGAGTGCAACAACTTCCTGGCTTGACCACAAAACTGATGAGCGGTGATGTCGGCTCCTCTCGACTCTAAGAGTCCTAATGACTGTAGCTGCTCCTGGCAAGTGAGCTAGACTCGTGGGCGTCCTCCCCAATCGCCACTGAGAATATCAGCGGTGCCAACCTCTGGAATACCCCGAGCATCTTCTGCTCGCATAGTGGCGTCTCCCTGTCCTTTAATTCTAGCTGGGCAGCCACCTGAACTGCTGGCGGCTGAACCTCTGGTGCCGTTGAGGTAGGGTGACCTTGCAGAGCTAGAACGGGAGCTGGAGCTAGTGTCTGATGCATCTCCCTAATAGCTGCTAATATCTGAGTCAGCAGGGCATAAAGATCAGGAGTTGCAGCTAGTGTGGGTGGTGGCTAGGTTGGTCCTGGCTCCACTGGCTATGGAGATACATATGCTGCTTGGGGCTCCTCCTCCTTATCTCAGGCCGGTGTTGTGGCCCTGACTCAATCTCGGGGTTGGCATCTACCCCAAGCTGGGGCTCTATCTGTAGGCTCGGGTGCACCACCCCTGCCCGCGCCACCTCGCGTGCGAGCCATCCTACGATAGAGTGAAATAAGTGAGATTTCAAGGAATCAATAAGACACACATTGCACAAAAGTAAAACAAAAGAGGAAATCTTCCTAAAGACATCCTGTAGCCTCCCGAAGATAAGTTATGGACATCTCCATACCGATCCGCAAAACTCTACTAGACGAAAGCTCTATACAAGTGAGACTGGTGAGCCTTGGCTCTGATACCAGCTTGTCACAACCCGATTTCTCGAGACATGATGGCACCTAATATAAATCCACCAGTAGGTAAGCCAACCCACAACCCTAAACAATAAGTAATGGGTATGAGGGCAAAAACAAAACAAGAGTAGGCAAAATTTAATATAATAATAAAACAGACAGACGCAAATCAAAACATATATACAAATAAAGATCTCTCCCAGAACCTGGAAGTCACTAGTACAGAGCTACTAACAAAAAAAGTAGAAGTCCCAAAAGTGGACCACAGAGACTCGACTGTCTAGAAAGGTAAAAGACAAGTCTACATATACAGATGTAGACTGAAATAGTACAAAATGTCATGTGCTCACCCCCATCTCCGAATCAGACTACTCCAAACTGGATCAACGCTGGCTAGTGGTGATCGGACCTGCATCACGAAATAGATGCAGAGCGTAGCATGAGTACCAAAACAGTAGGTACCCAATAGGCATCATAGGCTGACTGAACTTGAAAAGTAAAGGCAATATGAAAAGGAGGAATAACAGTAACAGAGGTCATGAATGGAAATCTAAGTAATAATGGATTGTACATGAGTGTAGAAAGAACTAACTAAAGTAATCTATATGCTAAATACACCTAACTGGACCCCCATAGGCCTAGAAGGTACACTCTTGTGCAAGTTTAATTAAAAACCTGAATGGACCCCCATAAGCCCGACGAGTACACAAAATCACTATAACTAAAAAGAATTATATATGAGAACCCTAGAATAGAGAACATTGAACCAGAACCTCAACCCCAATAACAGAATCTGATAGTACGGAGGCTGGACCTGGATCTGGATGCTCGCCAGAAGTACCCAAGTAACTAATCACAAGTATCAAGTAACTGAGGCTCGACCTCTAACTAGATGCTCTATATAAGTATCTAGGCGATAGAGGCCGAACTTTAAACTGAATGCTCTATATAAGTATCTGGGCGATAGAGGTCGGACTGTTAACCGAATGCTCTATATAAGTATTTGGGTGATAGAGGCCGGACCTTAAAC
Source organism: Solanum bulbocastanum (assembly GCA_037074985.1). NCBI lineage: Eukaryota > Viridiplantae > Streptophyta > Magnoliopsida > Solanales > Solanaceae > Solanum > Solanum bulbocastanum. The sequence continues at coordinate 19,447,076 of CM073604.1, forward strand.
CATATGCTCTATAAATGTATGTGGAACACCGTCCACACTTAGCTAATCAATGTAAGTCCTTAGAACCAAATCAAAAACCAAATTCAAACCGCGAAGCAGAACTAGTGTCGCCAACGCCACTTGTGAAGCCGTAATATCGGGGAAATAAGGACAACTATTGTCAGAGTAAGCATATCACTTAGCTAAGGCCTAAACTATCAGACTCCAGTCCGCTACACCAGTTTATAGGGATCTAAGCCGGCCGAGCGACGTCGGGGCAAAACTAAGGCCTATCGGTTCCGAATCATGTATTTCTAAGGCAAGCACTAATCAAACCTAAACTAAGGCCCAATATGATACAGATAAACAATAATCAAGCATACAAGCACTCCACATAGCAAGGAGGGTCAATTACTAACACCAAGCATGCTCAGAGTTACCCGATAAATCCTGAAAGAGGCCAAAACATGATTTCTAAACACCTATGCACTATTTAATAACTACCAGCCCAAATCCCAACTAATCAACATGCATTCACACTCTTGAGTTCAATCTAAGAGAGGGAAGCCGTAGCCTATTTGTTGGCCGACCATGCGCACTCCAAAATCACTCCTCCGGAGCTTTTCCTTTTCGAACAATCTCAAAATGCTGCCACCTATAAAAAAAATATATTGACAATGATTTTATGGTCGTTTAGACACTAAAATTGCAAGAAATAGAGATGGACCAATTTTGGGGTCAAAACGGGGTAAGTGGGACCCGCGTTGGAAATTCCCGAATTAACCCCAAAAATAGGTCCTAAATTACCTCCTCTAACTTGTGTTCCAAATTGGAACACAACTCGAGGCACGAAATAGTCCAAAATGAACATGCAACAAATAACTCAAAGCTACACTAAAAATGGAACAACAAAAACAACAGCTATTTACGAGAAATACCAGAAATGAGGGTCCAGAATCTGAAACCAATGACCATATTCGAACCTAAAATGACCAAGAAATCATCTTGTAATATTTCCTAAAAATTGAGCTATGGCAACAACTAAAACATAACTTTTTACCTCCAACAAAGCTTTAAATACTAAATCTAACCATGCCAACATGTTCTCCTCGAAATGTCACTCAAGTTAGCCTCTTGAATCGGCAAAATTAGACCTCTATAGCTCAAGGTATCACACTTTTAAAATGAGAAACAAAGCTAAGTTGGGGTTTTATAAAGGCGACACTTGTCACTAAAAAGTCCACAAATATGGTCATTAAAAGCCCAAAATCTGGTCGCTAAAGAGCTACACCAGATTTCAGCTTTGGCTAAATATTTCAAAGTTTCTGACGGGGTGCTTGAAATTCGTTCGGAACCCAATAAAAATAAAACAGATATACTACCCCACTAAATTCGACATTCCTGACTCAACGGCACAGTCAAAATTTCCATCAATGGTCATCTCGATAAAAAGTGGGTCCTACTTCCAAAGGCCAATTTTTAGCCAAAAACCAACGAGGGGCTCGAAATGAGTCTGGAGGCTTTGTGAGTCAAACTAAAGGTCGTTCTAGATATAACTCAACATTCTGGGGCTAACCGTACTAAAAAAAATTTCATCCTAGTGCGTTTTCCAAGAATGTTGACCAAAGTCAACCTTAGGCCAAACTTCAAAAGCTAAAATGCCTAATGATCCAAACTAGAGTCGAAGGCCTCGATACTCGTGCCAACTATGCTACTAGCCTAATTTGGCCATTTCAGAGCTTATGAAACCATCATAATTCTATTATGAAGTCGTCTTCTTGAATTTTTGATCAAAAATGATCCTTCAAGGTTCATAAGCTCTAAAACTCTAAAACTAGTACCAAAACCAAATGAATGACTAGGTGACTGAACTATCAGTCCCAACAAGTCATAAATGACTTGGGGTTGCTACAGGAACCTCTAAACAACACACAGCAGGGAAGATACAAAAATGACTAGGAGGGTCATTACACCTTCAAACTTGCCAAGCCCTCAAGAGCCTAAGGCAAGTCCATAAGCCCTCCCACGATCCGTGGTCAAGACCATGAGTCATGGTGATGGACGTGGTCATGGAGGCAGTGTCAAGTCTTCCATGCCTAGCCCTCTCAAAAGTCTATGTGGTCTTCATGACCATCTATAGGGACCGTCAAGAGCACTAGGACTTGTGGTGGTGGCCGTGGTCTTCGAGGCAGTAGCCTCCTCAACTTAACTCAACTCCTACCAAGATAAGAAAACCCCACAAGCCGTGAAGTGGTTCGTGAAGGGGAGCCTTGGCTTGGCACCAATCTTGGGCACACTGCCTTGCCAACCACGGGTGGCACCACGATTCATGGTGGCCACCACAGGTCTTGAAGACCCTCGTGCAGATGGTAGGTAGTTGCTAGGCCTATTTTATAGGCAGCCTTGGCCTCTCACCATGCCTACACCTAAAACTCTTAGCCCTTGCCTTTAACCTTTGACGCTAACCCTCATGTTTAGGCTCTAGTACAACCTATCATTTTCTGATTCATTATAGTTTAACTCTATATGGTCTCTCTACTAATTCTTATCTGATTCTCTACCGGATATGGCTACTCGAAATGCTTATACTAGAAAGAATGTGATGAAGAATGCGGAACAAGAAGCTCCTCCCCAAGCTCCTCAACTTCAAGTAGGCCCTTTGGGTGAGCAAGTGACTAATGCGGAATTAGGGTTTCTTTTCAGGTATTGGATCAAGCCATGAGGGACAAAGCCAATAGGGAGGTATAAGTTCCCATAAATCTAAATATGGGTACAGTGGCATTTAGAGTGAGGGACTTCACTAGAATGAATCCTCCGGAGTTTCATGGTTCTAATGTAGATGAAGATCCTCAAGAGCTTATTAATGAGGTTGACAAGATATGGATAATAATAGGAGTGACACCAATGGAAAAGATGGAGTTGGCCGCTTATCAACTTAAAGATGTTGTACAAATTTGGTTCAATTAATGGAAAAATGGGAGATCAGAAGATACAGGTTCTTTTTATTGGGAAAAGATCAAAGTTTGCTTTCCTTAATAGGTTATTTCCCCTTGAGATGAAGGAGGAAAATGTAGTTGAGTTCATCAGCCTTTGTCAAGGAAGTATGAGTGTGAAGAAGTTTTCTTTGAAGTTCACACAATTGTCAGAAATATGGTCCTACAATGGTTGCTGATCCTAGGGTAAAGGTGAGTAAGTTTGTTTTTGGTGTGTGCAAAATGGTGGTTAAAGAGTGTCGTACCACCATGCTTGTTAATGACATGGACATTTCTCATCTTATGGTTTAAGTTCAACACATCGAATAGGAGAAACTTAAGGCAAATAAGGAAGAACCCAATGATGGTAACTTCTCAGGTCTGATGGACATGGTCATCCTAGATTTCAACAAATGTTTTCTGGTCAAGTTTCCTCTAATGCTCCTACTAGGGTCAACAAAGAGAGGGTGCCAAGCCCTAAGCCTCAAGGAGGAAATGGTAGTGCGTCCTTATTGCCTACTTGTGCTTAGTGTGGAAGAAAGCATGTGTGTAAATGCCAAGAAGGTTCCAATGCTTGTTTTGGTTGTGGTAAGATGGACCATAAGATAAGAGATTTTTCTTCAGTTGCTAAAAATGAGGGAGATAATTGCTGAAAGGATCAACCTAATCCCTCATCCGGTCCAAGTGGTTTGGGTCCAAACCCTCTTGTGGTTACTGATATGTTGAAAGTATTTCAACTTGATGTTTATGCTTTGCTTGATCTCGGTGCTACCTTGTCTTTTGTAACGCCATATGTGACAATGAGGTCTGATTTTCTTCCTAATGTATTGTTAGATCTTTTTTATGTCTCTACTCAAGTTGTTGATTCTATTGTGGCTAACAGGGTCTATAGAAAGTTTCCCCTTGTCCCCATAGAGTTACTCTTGTTGATTTGGTAGAGCTTGATATGCTAGATTTCGATGTTATCCTTGGTTTGGATTGGTTGCAGTCATGTTATGCTTCGGTTGATTGTAGAAACCGTGTTGGCAAGTTTCAATTCTCGAACATGCCTATCCTAGAGTTGAAGGGAGGAAAATTCTAAGCCTAAGGGTCAGATTATCTCTTGTCTTAAAGCTATGAGGATGATTGCTAAGGGTTGCATATACCATCTAGTAAGCGAAAGGGATGTTGATCCTGAAACCCCTACTCTTAAGCCGATCCTCATTGTTAATGAGCTTTCAAAGTGTTTTCACAAATTAATTACCCTGTATTCCTCTTGAAAGGGAAATAGACTTCGGTATTGACCTTCTCACAGTTATGTAGCCTATGCCTATTACTCCTTATCGAATGGCTCCGGTAGAACTTAAGGAATTGAAGGAACAATTGAAAGATTTGTTGGATAAGGGTTTTATCCAACCGAGTATCTCTTCAAGGGATGCTCAAGTTTTGTTTGAAGGATGGTTCACTTTGTATGTGTATTGACTACTAGCAATTTAACAAGGTGACCATTAAGAATAAGTATTCTCTACCAAGGATATATGACTTTTTTAACCAAATCCATGGAGCAAATTACTTTTCCATGATAGACCTCTGGTCAGGTTATCACCAATCGAGGGTGAAAGAAGATGACATTCTGAAGATGGCTTTTCTAACTAAGTATGGTCATTATGTGTTTTTTGTAATGTCATTTTGTTTGACTAATGCTTCGGCGACTTTTATGGATTTGATGAATAGGGTGTTTATATAATACCTTGACATGTTTGTGATTGTGTTCATTGATGATATATTGATCTATTCGAGTAGTGAGGATGAGCATTATTGATCATTTGAGGATTGTGTTGAAAATTCTGAAGGACCAACAACGCTTTGCAAAGTTTAGCAAATGTGAGTTTTTGCTAAGATCTGTAGCTTTTCTTGGTCAAATTGTTTCAAGCAAGGGTATTGAATTAGATCCTAAGAAAACGAATGCGGTCAAGAGATGTCCTAGACCTCTATCCCCATAGTATATTAGAAGTTTCTTGGGTTTAGCTAGTTACAATAGAAGATTTGTTCAGGGGTTCTCTTTGATTGCCTCTCCATTGACAACACTGACTAAAATTGAGGCTAAGTTCATATGGTCCGAAGCATATGAGAAGGGCTTTCCAGAATTGGAGGATAGATTGATTTCCGCTCCAGTGTTGACCTTACCACAAGGGACTGATGGTTTTGTTATTTATTGTGATGCCTCAAGAATTAGGATATGTTGTGCACTTTGATATTTACGTAATCAAGACACAATTTCCAATGTAAATGTCTACGATCGTTCAATACTAAAGTAACCCAACCAAGGGTTAACGTCCAGTCCCAAGGGAGTGGGCTTGAGAATTAATAGAAAAATAAAATTTAGTTCTAATTAGTCATAACTAAAAACATTTTCAAGTACAAACATGTTAAATCTAAGGGGTGATGCAAGCATGAATTATCAATGGGGGTTTGTCACAAGTAAACAAAAACAACAAAAATGCAAAGAGTACTAATCAAAGAGATGGGGTTCTTGGGATGTGATAGGAATACGGGATAAACTAAACTATTGGGTACATGCTTTTGATAATAAGTCCGTTGAATATTTGTGAGTAGGCTAGACTATAGTAGGGGTAAATTCTCTCTCGAGAATTTTACCCCGAATCAACTGGGTTTCTCTCGAACACCTAGTTGCCGCATGAAGAACAACCTCCACCTTAGCCTACTCACTCTCTCAAGCTAAGTGTGTGGGAGAAGAACTAGGGTTCACTCTCTCGAGCTGAACCTCATGTTGACCCATCCATCGGTCATCAATTTAGTAGTCTTAGTTTTACGACCTCTCTCTCTCGCAAGCCAAAAACACAAAGGTGAAATTGTATTTGCAACTAAAATTTCATTAAGTTCCACCACAACTACCCAACGAAATCACATCTAAACAACAAATAAATCATCAACAAGTAAGACCCAATAAATAATCTAACTCATATTCACAAAATCACACCCCAAAAATTAGGGTTTTAGCTAGACATGTAAGAGAGATAGATATTTCTACCAATATGAGTTTGCATTCAAATGGTTATGAAGATTTAACTCTCAAAACTTGCCAAGATTGAAAAATCCACAAGACCCAAGTCCAAATTCTTGGATTTGAAACCCTTTAAATCTTCAAGTTCTTCAAAACCCTCTCTAAACTTAGAACTCAAAATTCTATCTTAAAAATTCTATATTAAAAATCAGATATTAAGCTGAAACTCTCAACAAGTATATACAGTTTTCAAAAATCTATGCTGCAGCAGATCATTCGGCGTCGTTAGTCAAGATAACAGATCAACTCGGTGATCTGCCCTTTGGTAGGTTTCATCGCCATCTTGTCCTATCCATCAGCATCATCATGTTTTGGATCATTGGGCGACATAGTACTACTTTGCGCAAGTACTCTGCGACACGCCGACCGCTTCTTTTCACCACCGATTTGATCCTTTCCTTCAGGGCTCAGCACATTGGAACAAAATACAAGGATAAGACCTTTTGAAGACTCACCGAACGGGTTCGGCGATTCTCAGATCTTCATTTCTTCGTTCTTTCAGCTACCTTTGTTCCTTTCTGCTAAGTAGTGTCCATGCTTTCCCTCAAACTCCAAATACCTGAAACTTAAGGTTTCATCAAATATTAAGACAAATTATGCAGTTGAGGACACTAATTCAATCAATCTATAGCCCTAAATGAGTCTGATTTGTGGACTCATCAATACCCCCATCTTAAACTTTTGCTTTTCCTCAAGCAAAATCAAGTTATGTTGTTCAAAAAGGGTGTATTGAATAGTGCTACACGTGACTCAATTATGAATGCACACAAAAAGACTCAATTTACTTATGCAAAGATCAATGTGCACTTAAAGATTCAAGTTGTGTTTCACCAATATCAAAGAATCTCATGTTCACAATACTTGCTTCAAATGCAAATTCAGGTTCAACCAAAGTGTTCAAATGCCCTCATAGAATGAATGATTCTATACTCACACAATTGTTTGCAATTTAATGATTTGGAATCAATTTCTACACTCACGCTCACAAAGATGAACACGATACATACTTTCACGTATATGTTTGCCGATATTTTTTGATCAACATTTGTTTCAGCTCACTCAAGATCAAAGACGTTTTTCAAGGCTTGTAATGGGATGACTGCAAACGTATGGTCATTTAGGCTCAGTGACTTTCATCCTCATGAAATGTGGTGCTCACAACACTTGCTTTTCTTTTCCTTCATCATTCTTTGTAGTGCTCATAAGTTATCCTATTATTCACTTTCCATGGATTGTTTGGAAATCCATTTCCTTTGTACTTTATTCCACAACTTTCTTATTCATCTTATTTTTACTTTTTTTTTTTATGGGGGGGGGGGGGGGGGGGGAGGGGTTCCATTTTGCTCAAAACCATGGGTAAGAGGAACTTTCTTGCACTTCTTGAACATATCAAAATGCACATAACTAAGGAGGAAACATCATCTCCATGCCAAACATATTTCATGAACTATAAGGAAATAGAAACTACATCTAACAACCCAATATGCATGAAATTTCAAATTTCTTACTTCAAGGAGGTACTATCATCTCTAAACTTAAAACATGCTCAACACCATCTCATGGATCTTATATGCAATTCAATCTCCAAAAGCATATCTAAAACATGTTCATTACCTCATATCAAGAAGTCTTAAGGTAACTCATATTTAATGCACAATAACATGAGGAAAACAATTCACATAAGCCATTTTCTTTCAAAACTTAAGTTTCTTCATGAACATACAATTAAAGGATATCATGGAAACATATAAAAACACATGACATCACAAAAAAAAGCAAACCAAGAGGAATTCATTACCTGAAGTTAGAGTTGGAGGAGAAAGATTAGGATATCTGGAACATCATATCGGCCTCGACCTCTAAAGTAGCACCCTCAACTAGATGGTTTCTCGATAACACTTTCACGGAAAAAACTTCTTTGTTCCTTAATCTCTTAAATAAAACTTAGCATAATATTCTGCCAATTAGGAATCCTTGATAGGAATGAAATGGGCCGACTTTGTCATTCAGTCTACTATAACCCAAATAGAATCATATTGGTATCGAGTTCGTGGAAACCTTACTATGAAGTCCATATTCAAATTGTCCCACTTCCAAGTAGGAATGCTAATGTCTTGGGATAAACCTCCCAATTTCTGATGCTCAACCTTCACTTGTTACCAATTTGGACATTTGGCCACAAATCCCACAGTATCCTTCTTCATCCCATTCCACCAATAGAGCTTTCGTAATTCATGATAAATCTTGGTGGCTCCCGGGTGAATAGAATACCAAGAACTATAGGCTTTAGTCAAGATTTGTTCCCTGAAGTCATCAACATTTGGAACAGATATCCGACCTTGATATCTAAGGACACATCTCCCCTTTAGTATAAAGCCTCAACGGACATTCTATGTACCGCTTCTTTCAATTCTAAAAAATTTGAATCAAGACATTGGTTTTCTTTAAAATCGGCTACAAAAGATGATTCTGACCCTTTATGAACTATGACCCCACCCTTGGTAGAGTCTACCAAACGAACACCCAATCGGGCCAATCTATGGACATCTTGAGCCAACTCTTTTCTATCATCATCTACCTGTGAAACACTACCCATCGATAGTTGACTAAGAGTATCCGCTACTACATTCGCCTTACATGGGTGATATAAGACACTCATATCATAGTCCTTTAACAATTCAATCCACCTTCTTTGGCAAATATACAAGTATTTTTGGGTAAAAACATATTGTAAACCTTTATGACCAGTGAAAACATCAACATGGACCGCATACAAATAATGCCTTCATATCTTTAAGGAAAATACCACCACTGCTAATTCAAGGTCATGGGTAGGATAGTTCTTCTCATGAAGTTTTAGTTGACTTAAAGCATAGGCAATCACCTTACCATTTTACATAAGCACACATCCCAACCCCACTCTAGAGGCATCATAATATACCACAAAGCCATTTGTATCTTCTGGTAAGGTCAAAACTAGAGCGGAAGTAAGTCTATCCTTCAACTCTTTGAAACTTTTCTCACAAGTGTCCGACCATATAAACTTGGACTTCTTTTGAGTCAAAGCCGTCAATGGATAAGCAATGGAGGGAAACCCCTCAACAAGTCTTCTATAGTAACCGGCAAACCCTAAGAAACTTCTAATATTTGTCAGGGATAGAGGTCTAGTCCAAGTCTTAACCGAATCTGTCTTAATCGGATCCACCTCAATACTCTTGGCCTAAGAAGGATACATACCTTAACAAAAATTCACACTTGCTAAACTTTGCAAAGAGTTGTTGGTCCTTGAGAATTTACAATACAATTCTCAAATGATCAATGTGCTTATTCTCACTTCTTGAATACATTAAAATATCATATATGAACACAACTATGAAGATGTCAAGGAATTGTGCAAACACCCTATTCATCAAATCCATAAGCACTGCCAGAGCATAAATTAACGCAAACGGCATTACCAAAAACTCATAATGATCATATCGGGTTCTAAAAGCCATTTTCAAAATATCTCCCTCCTTCACCCTCAATGGTGATAACCTAATCAGAGATCAATTTTAGAGATATAACTTGCCCCTTGAATTTGATCAAATAAGTCATCTATTCTCGAAATAGGATACTTGTTCTTGATGGTCACTTTGTTCAATTGACGATAATCGATACATATAAGAAGTGAACCATACTTCTTCCTAACAAACAACACCAGAGCACCCCATGGAAAGATGCTAGGTTGGATGAAACCCTTGTCCATCAACTCCTTTAACTGATCTTTCAAATCTTTATGTTCTATTAGAGAGATAGGTTGGGCATCGGGGAGAAGGTCAATCCCGAAGTCTATTTCCCTTTCGGGAGGAATACCGGGTAAATCTTTGGGGAAAACTTCCAGATACTCTTTTACAACTGGGACCGACCCAAGAATAGGATTTTCAGACTCCACATCTCTCACCCTCACTATATGGTAGACACAACCTTTTGAGATCATTTTCCTAGCTTTTAGGTAAGAAACAAATTGACCTTTAGGCATAGAATTTCCCTCCTTCCACTCTAGGATAGGCTCATTTGGGAATTGAAATTTTACTAACCGAGTTATACAATTGATAGAGGTATAACAGGAATGAGCCAATCCATCCCAAGTATGACATTGAAATATATCATGTCAAGCTCTAACAAATATGCTAAAGTAACTCTATGCGATAAGGAAATGAGACATCTCCTATATACTCTCTTAGCCACCACAGAATCACCAACATGAGTAGAGATTAAAAAGGTTCTAATAACACATCGGGAAGCATATCAAATCTCATATATACATAATGATTCACAAAGGACAAAATAGCACCTCGATCAAGAAAAGAATACACATCTATTTGGAAAACTTAAACATACCAGTCACCACATCTGGGGAACTCTCTTGATCACTTTTAGTTTAGAGAGCATAAAATTTGTTTTGCTTAGGGGCACTTGCACCCGAACCACTTGGATCAGATGAAGAGTAGGTTTGACCCCTACGATGACAATCTCCATCATTCTTAGCAACCAAAGGATAATTCCTTATTTTCTGCTCTGTTTTCCCATATCCAAAGCATGCAGTGGAACTCACTAAGAGTCTCCCTTCATGATCTCTTCCACATTTAGCACAAGTAGGCATTGAAGGCCTATTAATATCATCTTGAGGTTTTGGGTTAGACACCCTTTCATTTTTAGGCCTTGGAGGAGCATTTGAAGAACCTTGCCCAGAGAACTTTTGTCGGAACCTTGAACGACCCCGTCCATCGGACCTAGAATGTGAATAGTTACCATTATCCACTCTTGCTGCCTTTGCCTCTATAGATCTTTCCTTGAGCTTTTCTTCCTTAATTTGTTGGGCATGCACCATAAGGAGGGAAATTTCCATGTAACGAACAAGTGCAGATGGCATTCTTTGACTATCATGTTGGACACACTTGACCAAAACTTTCTTATCTTGGCCCTACGATCCGCCATAATGGAAGGAGCATATTTGGATAATTGAGTGAACCTCAAAGCATACTCCCTTACACTAATATTTCCTTGCCTAAGATAAGTGAAATCAAGTACCTTGGCCTCTCTCATCTCATGAGGGAAAATCTATGAAGAAAAGCACTTTTGAACCTTTCCCATTCAATGGGGCCCTCTTTCACTGGCCTTGCCTCTTTCCATTGATTGAAACAAATTTATGCAACCCCTTTGAGTTGGTAAGTGACCAATTTTGCTTTCTCTATTGAAGTCCCTCCCATAATAGAAAGTATCTTGTAGACCTCGTTGATAAACTCTTGAAGGTCTTTCTCAACTTTGGAGCATAAAATTTGGTAGGGTTCATCCTTGTAAAGTCCTTCACTCTTGCCGCCGTCGTACCTAAATTTGGGTTCACAGGGGCTACCACCTATATATTGGCTTGAGATGTCACGGCCTGAGCCAACACTTGGAAAACCAACCTAAACTCTACATTTGTTACATTCTCATTCAGTGAATGAATCGGACCTTGAGGAGGAGCTTGGGGAGGAACTTGAGGAGGAACCTCTTGATCAACATTACCTCCCTCCATCCTTCTAGAATTTGCCCTTCTATTATTCATATCTTGAAAACCATCGGGCATGGATTTGGAGAAATACTTATAGAGTTAAAATCCATGGCATGACTTCGAGAAATGAAGAAGTGAAATTCCCTAAATATATAATAGCCTCTCATTCTAAATGTGGTGCGCTTCACACTTATGAACAAGACTCAACTAGACGCGACTTGAGACATCCTAGAACTATTCTAAACCTTGTGCTCTGATTACCAAGTTTGTCATGACCCAGGGGTACCCCCTAGATGTAAAAAGGCGTATAAGACCCCGGGAGGCCTCATGCAAGTCACTTAGCATATCCTAACATAAAGTAATAGAAAATGAGTGGAAATTTAAAACATTTTCAAACACAATCAAAGTATTTTAAAAAATGAGCAGAATTCTAACATCATTGTCTCAAACTGTAATACTCCAAAGTTGAGTAGGCCAATAGGGGATAATAGTGAGGGCAACAAGAGCCAAGACAAAGGGGCAAGAGCCAAGGCAAAGGGGAATGTCCCAAGCTAAGGGCCAAGGCTGCCCCAAAATTACCAAGCACTGCCCCACTTTATGACCACCACCACGGATCGTGGCGGCTAAGGCAGTAGCTACCTTGATCTTCCCCAAGAATGGCTCACCTTCACAAGCCAATTCACGGCCAATGGTGAAGACCAAGGCTCTTGGGAAGGCTCGGAAGATGCCTTAGTATTGTTGAGGCCAATGCCTCATGGCCTAGCCACTGCCCAAGGACCACTACTTGTGGTAAGGACCATGGATCTGGAGCCTACCGTGGCTGCCTAGTGAAGGCTATTTTGGGTAATTCAAATTTAAGTGGTTGTTAAGTGAGGTTGTTTTGTATGGTCTTAGTACACCTATATAAGCTATTTTAATCCCTAAAACTCACAATTCAACTAATTATTTCCAAAAAACCCCAAAAGAATCCCAAGTTCATCTTCTCAAATATTGTTTCTCTAGAAAGTGAAGAAGAAGATAGAGTTTGAAGCTAGGTGAATATAAAGGCACCCAATCTTCCAATCTTGGAAGGCTTTGTAATCAAGGTATGATAGCTTATTCATCCATGGAATTTCCATCCATGGAGCCCCCTATAATTCCCCCACTTTGATGAAGAATTCCCTAATTCATGTTAGGGTTTCTTCGATGTAGTGGGTTATGATGCATACTGATCCAATTGAGTGGATATTGGTCTTTTATGATTACAGTAGTAGTGAATCATATTATTATGATGAAATTACATATTTTATATGCCTAAACCTAGTCTAATTGATGAAATTGCAATAATGTGGGTTTATGCCTTGAAGAGGGAACTTGAGGATTTAGAGATAATCTTCTAGGGTTGATGATATGTGTAGTAATTTCTTGAGAGTGAAAGCATATAAATATGAATTGAATTAGATTAAAGAATATATGATGGATCATGATTAGTAATGCTTGATACTTTACCTTTATGATGATATATGACTAGAGTTGCTTAAAAATGAAGCATGTGATTAGAATGTCTTGTGATCTAGGTTTTTGTGGAGATTGTAAGAAGTAAAGCTTTGATAGAAAGGTTTGTAGTCATTACTAGGGCTTTGAGAGTAAATCTAATTTGTTGAATTATGAATGTTTAGGCCTTGAGAGTAAAGCTTGCATAAAGATGGAAGACTATAGATATAATTGTTGTGGAACGACTTTACCAACCTAACCTAGCTTATGAGTGTTTGGTTGTATGATGTGATAGAATCACTTAAGTTATGATGATATGCATGTATAATTTTAGAATTATAAAAGTGATGATTAAGGGGAAGACTTGAACCTCAAGGAGGAAAAATATGATATTTAAGTATGTTTTATGAAATCTATGTATATGCTTAGAAATACTTTGAGAGTGAAGTGCCTATGATTATGATATGTTGTTGTGTCGTTGAAAGGATATTATCACACACACTTATGCATGAAGGTAAATTGAGATAAAGGTTCTCTCACATAGAATGATTCTAGGTTGAAAGGCTTTCTCACCTAAAATTATTCAAAGCACGTTTAGTTATGTTAGCTTGAAGTTGTGTCGTGATATCCCTTCATGAATAGCTTGAATTGGTAAGACAAGACCATTTCATGGTAGCTTGAGTAGGAGATCTCATGGTAGCCTTGGATTGAGAAATCATACCGTTCATAAGGTTAGCTTGCACTAGTGTCATAGTATGCTTGCACGGTAGCATGACATGGTTAGGCCAAACTATTTCATTAGTAGCTAGGATGGAGCAATAGTACCCTTCTTGAATAGCTTGGACTTGCATGATGGTATGCTTTCCATGGTAACTTGGCTTAGCATAATGTTGTTATCTTAGCTAGATGATTAGCTTGGTCTAGCCTAGTATGGTGCTATTCCTTGGTATCCTAGAAATGATGAATAGAAATCAGTTATGTATGACGGCTGACAGTGGTACTTAGTATGCGTGGGATTATGGGCTCTTATCCATGCATTGCACAAGTATGACTTGAATCTACTTATGAAGTGTTTCTCTTATATGTTGTATGCTTAGATTTGATTGTTGCTATAGTTTCCTTCCTTAATATGGTTGACTAAAGGTGAAGATTCCCTTGTTTATGAGAAGTAAGCTAAGGATGAGATCCAAAGATGGTAAGTATGACTATGATGGCCTAAAAGTTATATTTAGTACGGGCGAGATTATGGGGTCTTATCCATACGTTGCAAAAGTATGACTTGAGGTTACTTAATAAATAGTTCTCTTAGGCTTTGAAGATCTAAGTATTGGCTATGCTTATGCATATGATGTATCTCTTATGTTTATGGATTATGCCTTATGTTGACTAATTCTTATATTATGTCTATGTTGGAGATTATTCTTATGACTATGTTGTTATGCTCTTATGATGTTATGCTAGCTATCATATTTACTACATTGTGTACTAACGCATACTCTTGCCTACATTCTTATCAAATGTAGGTCTGGAAATATTGAGTTTCATTCCCATGGCTAGGTTCATAATAGAAGAAAGGAGTTGAAGATTTGGTTAGTCGTCATAGCATCGAGGATTTTTCCACCTTTCCTTTATGTCTTTCATTTTCATGTTGGAACTATTGTATGGGCTGTGTCCCAAAATTTATTCCAGTTGTTTTAGATGGTTTGAGACAAGTGTAATAGACTTCCACTTTTCTTTTATAAATGACTTTGATTGTACAGGAAATGTTTTAAATTTCTGCACATTTCTATTAACTTATGTTATGATATGCTAAGGGGCTTGTATGAGACCCCTTCGGGGTTCAGTACGCCTTGTTACATCTTGGGTGTACCCCTGGGTCATTACACAAACCATCTAACATAAGAGATAAAATCTTGTGACGAAGCCCATACAGTAGTCCAGCATGAAAAGAAAGATATAAATGAGATAAAGGAGTAATCCGATTCTCTAATACAAACAGGACTCATCAAAGCTTCTTGATCAACTAAGAACCTAGCCACAAGTGTGTGAATCAATAACACCTTACCCTACATTTGATAAGAATGTAGGCAAGAGTATGCGTTTGTACAAAAATGTACTAAATATTATGGCTAGCATAAACAACATAACTTAGGCATTAGTCAATATAAAGACATAAGGCATAAGCATAATCAAAACATAATAAGTGTCATAATGAAAGAGGAATACTTCCTTAAGTAGCCTCACTTAACCTTAGTTTAGACATAGGTCATCCGCTTATAGTCAAGCTTACATCGTGGAAGGCATATCTAGCAATACTCCCAAGCAAATCATCTTCATAACATAATCATATCGTTCATTCTTACTTTTAAAGACATGGAGATTCACCTCTATGCCTAGCTTATAAAGGATAATGGGTATTCGCCTCTTGCCTTACTTTCTTCAAGATCATGGGTACTCTCCTCCACAATCACATCATATGAAATGGGTACTCACCTCCACATCATTTCATAAGAATCATGGGTACTCGCCTCCATGTCCATTCATCGTAGTAAGAACGTGGGGACTCAACTCTTGTTAAATTCTATGGAGTATGCGAATCACTTCATATCCTTACATTTGGGGGGTAAAGGGTAATCGCCTCTCGCCTTATCAATTATATAAGCTTTAAGTCTATATTAATTTTAGATGAGAAATCATTTCAACCTAGAATCATTCATGTGAGTAAACCTTTCACATCCATACATTCATAATTAAGCAATTCTTATGGGAGGTATCCCTTCCTCAACAATAACATCAATTACCAACAGTTCATATCATAAGCTTTACTCTCAAAGCCCTAATTTTCATGACATCATATAAGCTTTATTCTCAAGAAATTAACATCATATTTCATCACATTTTCTTGTTTTGAGTTGTAGGTTTAGGGTTTAGGATTTTTGTTATAGGGTTTAGAGTTTATGGTTTATGGTTTAGTACTTTGGTTTTACTACTTAGGGGGTAGGGTTTAGAGTTTAGGGTTTAGGGTTTAAGATTTTGAGTTGTAGGTATTGGGTTTAGGGTTTATGTTTTAGGGTTTAGGGTTTAGCATTTTGTATTATGTGTTTAATGTTTAGAGTTTAGTATTTACGATTTAGGGCTAAGGTTTAGGGTGTAGAGTTTTTATTAAGGGTTTAGGGTTTAGGGTTATGGGTCTAGAGTTTAGGGTTTAGGGTTAAGGATTAAGTGTTTAGGGTTTAGGGCCTAGGGTTGAGTGTTTAAAGTTTAGGGTTTAGAGTTTAGTCTTTAGTTTTTAGGTTTAAGGTTTACAGTTTAGGGTTTAGGGTTTAGGTTGTAGACTTGAGGGTTTAGTATTTAGGGTTTACGGTTTTGAGTTTAG
Organism: Solanum bulbocastanum; assembly: GCA_037074985.1. Classification (NCBI taxonomy): domain Eukaryota; kingdom Viridiplantae; phylum Streptophyta; class Magnoliopsida; order Solanales; family Solanaceae; genus Solanum; species Solanum bulbocastanum. The sequence continues at coordinate 19,463,476 of CM073604.1, forward strand.
GATTTAGTGTTTTGGGTTTAGGGTTTAGTATTTTGGGTTTAGGTTTTAGGGTTAAGGGTTTAGGGTTTTGGGTTTCCAGTTTGAGTTATAGGTTTAAGGTAAATGATATCGCGTTTAGCGTTAAGACTTTAGGGTTTAGGTTTTACAGTTTAGGGTTTTGAGTTGTAGGTTTAGGGTTTAGGGGTTAGGATTTAGGTTTTAGGGTTTAGAGTTTATGGTTTAGGGTTTACGATTTAGGGTTTACTATGTAGGGTTAATGTTTTAAAGTTTTGGGTTTAGGGTTTAGGATATGTAGTTCTAGGTTTTGGGTTTAGGGTTTAGGGTTTATGTTTTAGGTTTAGGGTTTAGGGTTTATGTTCTAGGTTTAGGGTTTAGAGTTTTGGGTTTTGTATGTAGTGTTTAGAGTTTAGGACTCGGGTTTTAAGGTTTAGGGTATTGAGTTCTTATTTAGGGTTTAGGGTTATGGATTTTGGGTTTAGGTTTAGGGTTTGGGGTTTAAGATTTAGGGTTTAGGGTTTAGAGTTTGGATTTAGCGTTTAGCGTTAGAGTTTAGAGATTAGGGTTTAGGGTTTAGAGTTTAGGGTTTAGGGTTTGGATGTTTAGGGCTTAAGGTTTAGGCTTAGGGTTTAGTGTTTAGGGTTAAGGGTTCAGGGGCTAGGGTTTAGGATCTAGAGTTTAGGGTTTAGGGTTTAGGGTTTAGAGTTAGGGTTTAGGGTTTGGTTTATGATTTAGGGTTTAGGGTTATGATTTAGGGTTTAGGGTTTAGCATTTAGGATTGAGTACTTAGGGTTTATGGTTTAGAGTTTGGATTTAGCGTTTAGGATTTAAGACAAGGGTTAGGCTTTAAGGTTTAATATTTAGAGTTTAGGATTCAGTGTTTAGGGTGAGGGATTAGGTTTTAGGGTTTAGGGTTTAGTGTTTATAGTTTAGGGATTAGAATATGGATTTAGGGTTTAGTGTTTAGGTTTAGAGTTAGGGTTTAGGGTTTAGGGTTAAGAGTTAATGATTTAGAGTTTAGGCTTTTAGGGTTTAGAGTTTAGGGTTAGGATTTAGGGTTTAGAGTTTAGAGTTAGGGATTAGGTTTTAGGGTTTAGGGTTTAGTTTTAATGGTTTAGGGTTTAGAATATGGATTTAGGGTTTAGTGTTTATGTTTAGAGTTAGGGTTTAGGGTTTAGGTTTTAGGGTTAAGAGTTTAGGATTCAGAGTTTAGGGTTTTAGGGTTTAGGTGTATGGTTTAGGGCTTAGGTTTTAAGGTTTCGGGTTTAAGGTTTATGGCTTAATGTTTAAGGTTTAAGGTTTAGGATTTAGGTTTTAGGGTTTAAGGTTTAGGGTTTTGGTTTTAGGGTTAAGGGTTTAGGATTTAGGATTTAAGGTTAAGGGTTTAGGATTTAGAGTTTAGAGTTTCGTATATAGGGTTTAGAGTTTAATCTTTTGGGGTGTAGAGTTTTAATTTGGTGTTTAAGTTTTAGGGATTAGAAATTAGGGTTAGGGTTTAGGTCTAGGGTCTAGGGTTTAGGGTTTAGAGTTAGCATTTTGGGTTTAGGGTTAGGGTTTAGAGTCTAGAGTTTAGGGTTTAGGGTTTAGTGTTTAGGATATAGAATTTTGTATTTTGGGTTTAGGGTATAAGTTTTAGGGTTTAGGGTTTAAGGTTTAGGGTTTATGATTAAGGGTTTAAGAGTTATGATTTGTGGTTTAGGGTTTAGAGTTTAGGATTTTGGACTTAGGGTGTAGGGTTTAGAGTTTGGATTTAGGGTTTAGGGTTTAAGACGAAGGTTAGGCTTTAGGGTTTAATATATAGAGTTGAGGATTTAGGGTTTGGAGTTTAGGGTTTAGGATTTAGGGTTAGGGAGTAGGTTTTAGGGTTTAGGGTTTTGTATTTATGGTTTAGGGTTTAGAATATAGATTTAGGGTTTAGTGTTTAGGTTTAGTGTTAGGGTTTAGGGTTTAGGGTTTTAGGGTTTATGTGTAGTGTAAGGCTTAGGTTTTAGGGTTTAAGGTTTAAGGTTTAGGGTTTGGATTTTAGGATTTAAGGTTTAGGGTTTGGGGTTTACGATTTTGAGTTTAGGGTTTAGGGTTTAGGATTTAGGGTTAAGGGTTTAGGCTTTAAGGTTTAGTGTTTCGTATTTAGGGTTTAGATTCTAAGGTTTAGGGTGTAAAGTTTTAATTTAGGGTTTAGGGATTAGAGATTAGGGTTATGATTTAGGGTTTAGGGTCTAGGGTTTAGAGTTAGGATATAGGGTTTAGGGTTTAGGGTCTGTAGTTTAGGGTTAGGGTTTAGGGTTTAGTGTTTAGGGCATAGGGTTTTGGATTTTGGGTTTAGGTTATAAGTTTTAGGGTTTAGGGTTTAAGGTTTAGGGTTTATGATTTAGGGTTTAGGGGTTATGATTTAGGGTTTAAGGTTTAGAGTTTAGGATTTAGGACTTGGGGTTTAGGGTTTAGAGTTTGGATTTAGGGTTTAGGGTTTAAGATGAGGGTTCGACTTTAAGGTTTAACGTTTAGAGTTTAGGATTTAGGGTTTAGAGTTTATGGTTTAGGATTTAGGGTTAGGGATTAGGTTTTAGGGTTTAGGGTTTAGTGTATACAGTTTAGGGTTTAAAATATGGATTTGGGGTTTAGTATTTTGGTTTAGAGTTAGGGTTTAGGGTTTTGGGTTTTGGGTTAAGAGTTTAGGATTCAAAGTTTAGGGTTTTAGGTTTAGGTGTATGGTGTAGGGCTTAGGTTTTAGGGTTTAGGGTTTAAGGTTTAATGTTTAAGGTTTAAGGTTTAGGGTTTAGGTTTTAGGATTTAAGGTTTAGCACTTTGGGTTTAGGGTTTAGTGTTTAGGGTGTAGAGTTTTAATTTAGGGTTTAGGGTTTAGGGATTAGAAATTAGGGTTATGGTTTAGGGTTTAATATCTAGGGTTTAAGGTTTAGGGTTTAGAGTTAGGATTCAGGGTTTAGGGTTTAGGTTCTAGAGTTTAGGGTTTAGGGTTTAAGGTTTAGGGTTTAGTGTTTAGGGTATAGGGTTTTGAATTTTGGGTTTTGAGTTAAAGTTTTAGGGTTTAGGGTTTAGCATTTAAGGGTTATGATTTAGGGTTTAGGGTTTATGTTTTAAGGTTTATACTTTTGATTTAGGGTTTAGGGTTTTGGGTTCCACATTACGGCTAGGGTTTAGGGTTTAGGGATAAGCATTTAGGGTTTAGGGTTTAGGGTTTAAAGTCTTGGGTTTAGGGTTTGGGGTTTAGGGTTTATATTGTAAGATTTAGGGTTTAATGTTTAAGGTGGAGGGTTGTAGGTTTAATGTTTAGCGTTTATGGTTTATAGTTTATAGTTTAGGATTTTGGATTTAGGGTTTTGGTTTAGGTTTAGGGTTTAGGGTTTAGCATTTAGAGTTTATTATTTAAGGTTTAGATAAAGGGTTCAGGTTTAGGTTTCAAGATTTAGGGTTATGTTTTAATGTTTAGGGCTTAAGGTTTGGGGTTTAAAGTTTTGGGTTTAGTATTTAGCGTTTATGTTTAGGGTTTAGGATTTAGACTTTAATATTTAGAATTTAGGGTTAGGAATTTGAGTTTGGGTTTAGGGTTTAGGGTTTATGATTTATGGTTTAGGGTTTAGAGTTTAGGGTTTAGGGTTTAGGATTTTGAGTTATAGGTTTTGGGTTTAGGGTTTAAGGTTTATGATTTCAGGTTTTGGGTTTAGGGTTTAGGGTTTAGTTTAGTGTTCAAGGTTTAGACTTTAGGATTTAGGGTTTTGGGTTTATGGTATAGGGTTTAGTGTTTTGATTTATGGTTTAGGGTTTAGGATTAGGGTTTGGGTTTAGGTTTTAGGGTTTAGGGTCTAGAGTTTAGGGTTTAGGATTTAGGGTTTGTTGTTTAGATTTTAGGGTTTAGGGGTTAGAGTTTAGGGTTTATGATTTAAGGTTTAAGGTTTAGGATTTAGGATAGAGTGTTAGGGATTAAGTTTAGGGTTTAGGGTTTTGTGTTTAGGGTTTAGGGTTTAGAATATGGATTTAGGTTTTAATGTTTAGGTTTAGAATTAGGGTTAAGGGTTAAGAGTTTATGATTTAAAATTTAGGGTTTTAGGTTTTGGGATTTATGATTAACGGCTTAGTGTTTAGGGTTTTAGGTTTTGGGTTCGTGTTGTAAGTTTATTGGTTAGGGTATGTGGTTTAGCGTTTAGGGTTAAGGATTTAGGTTTTAGACTCTAGGGTTTTGAGTTGTAGGTTTACGATTTAGGGGTTAGGATTTAGGGTTTAGGGTGTAGAGTGTATGGTTTAGGATTTTGGATTTACGGTTTAGTGTTTAGGGTTTTGGGTTTAGATTTTAGGGTTTAGGGTTTAGGATTTTGAGTTGTAGGTTTTGTGTTTAGGGTTTGAGGTTTATGATTTCAGGATTAGGGTTTAGGGTTTTGGGTTTAGTGTTTAGTGTTCAAGCTTTAGATTTTATGATTTAGGGTTTACGGATTATAGTTGTAATTTAGGGTTTAGGATTCATGATTGGGGTTATGGTTTAGGTTTTAGGATTTAAGGTTTAGGGTTTAGGGTCTTGAGTTTAGGGGTTAGTGGTTAGGGTTAGGGTTTAGGGTTTAGGTTTTAGAGTTTTGAGTTTAGGGGTTAGAGTTTTGGGTTTATGATTAAGTTTTAGGATTAAAGGTTTAGGATTTAGGGTTAGGGATTAGGGTTTAAGGTTTAGGGTTTAGGATTTAGGGTTTACGGTTAGGAATTAGAATATGGATTTAGGGTTTAGTATTTAGATTTAGAGTTAGGGTTTTGGGTTAAGAATTTATGATTGAGTGTTTATGGTTTAGGTTTATAGTTTAGGGCTTAGGTTTTAGGGTTTAGGGTTTAATTTTCAAGGTTTAATGTTTAAATTTTAAGATATAGGGTTTAGGTTTTAGTGTTTAAGATTTAGGGTTTAGTGTTTAGGGTTTAGTGTTTAGTATTTAGGATTTAGGGATTATGGCTTAGGTTGCAGAATTTTAATTTAGAGTTTAGGATTTACAAATTAGGGTTAGGCTTTAGAGTTTACGGTCTAGGGTTTAGGGTTTATAGTGTAGGTTTAGGATTTAGGGTTTAGGGCCTAGAATTTAGTGTTTAGTGTTTAGTGTTTAGTGTTTAGGGTTTAGTGTTTAGGGTATAGGGATTTGGGTTTAGGTTTTAAGTTTTAACGTTTAGGGTTTTGGGTTTAAGGTTTATGATTTAGGGTTTAGGGTTTAAGATTTAGTGTTTAGTGTTTAATGTTTAAAGTTTAGGATTTAGGGTTCGAGCATACGATTTAGGGTTTAGAATTTTGATTTAGGGTTTAGGGTTTTGGGTTTACCATTAGGGTTAGGGCTTAGGGTTTAGGGTTTAGCATTTAGGGTTTAGGGTTTAGGGTCTAGAGTCTTGGGTTTAGGGTTTTTTTGTTTAGGGTTTAGGGTTTAAGTTTTAGGGTTTAGCATTTAATGTTTAGGGTTTAGGGTTGTGGGCTTAAGGTTTAGGGTTTATTGTTTATTTTTTATAGTTTAGGATTTAGGGTTTAACATTTAGATTTTATGATTTAAGGTTTAGAGTTTAGGGTTTAGGCTTAGGTTTTAGGATTTAGGGTTAGGGTTTAAGGTTTAGGGTTTTAGGATTTAGGATTTAGGATTTAGGGTTCGAGTTTAGGGCTTATGATTTATGGTTTAGGGTTAGGGATTTGAGTTTAGAGATTAGGATTTGGTGTTTAGGGATTAGGTATTAGGGTTTATAGTTTTGGTGAAGGCTTAGGGTTTAGGGTTTAGGGTTTAGGGTTTTAGGTTAGGAGTTTAGCATTTAGGGTTTATATTTTAGGGTTTAGAGTTTAGGATTTAGGGTAGGTTTTAGAGTTTATGTTTAAGCATTAAGGTTTTAGGTTTTGGGGTTTTCGTTTTAGGGTTTAGAGTTTAGGATTTAAGGTTTAGGATTTAGGGTTAGGGTTTAGGGTTTGGAGTTATAGGTTTAATGTTTAGAGTTTAGGGTATAGGGTTTAGGATTAAGGGTTTAGGGTTTAGGGTTGAGAGTTTACAATTTAGGGTTTAGGATTTAAGGTTTAGGACTTAGGGTTAGGGTTTGCGGTAAGGGGATAGGGTTTAGAGTTTAGGGTTTAGGTTTTAGAGTTTGGATTTAGGGTTTAGGGTTTAGGTTTAAGGTTAGGGTTTAGGGTGTAGGTTTTAGGGTTTTAGGTTTACTGTTTAGGATTTAGTGTTTAGGGTTAATGGGTTTAGGGTATGGATTAGGGTTTAGGCTTTAGGTTTTTACGTCTAGGGTTTAGGATTTATGATTTATGGTTTAGTGCTTTGTGTTTAGGGTTTCGGGTTTAGGGTTTGGAGTTGTAGGTTTAAGGTTTAAAGGTTTGGGTATAGGGTTTAGGATTAAGGTTTTAGGGTTTAGGGTTGAGAGTTTACAATTTAGGGTTTAGGGTTTAGTGTTTAGTGTTTAGGTTTAAGGTTTAGAGTTTAGGGTTTAGGGTGTAGATTTGAGGTTTTAGTGTTTAGGGTTTACGATTTTGAGTTTCGGATTTAGTGTTTTGGGTTTAGGGTTTAGAGTTAGGATTTAATGTTTAGGGTTTAGATTTTATGGTTAAGAGTTTAGCTTTTAGATTTTATGGTTTAAGTTTTAGGGTTTAGGGTTTAGAGTTTAGTATTTAGGGTTTGGCATTTAGGGTTTGGGTTTAGGGTTTAGTGGAAAGGTTTAGGGTTTAGGATTTATGGTTTAGAGTTTGGATTTAGGGTTTAGAGTTTAGGGTTAAGGTTAGGGTTTAGAGTTTAGGGTTTAGTGTTTATGGCTTAGAGTTTAGGATTTAGGTTTAGGGTTTAGGGGTTTAGGGTTTAGTTTTAGGATTCAGGTTTAGGTTTAGGTTTAGGGTTTTTGGTGTACTGTTTAGGGTTTTGGGTTTAGGGTTTAGGATTTAGGGATTAGTGTTTAGTGTTTATGGTGTAGGGTTTACGATTTTGAGTTGTAGGTTTAAGGTTTAGGGTTTAGGTTATGTGTTTTAATATTAATGGTTTTGGGTCTAGGGTTTAGAGTTTAGGGTTTAGGGTTTAGGGTTTAGAATTTAGAGTTTACAGTTTAGAGTTTAAGGTTTAAGGTTTAGAGTTTAGGATTTAGGGTTTAGGGTTTAGACTTTAGGGTTTAGTGTTTAGGGTTTAGGGTTTATGATTTAGGGTTTTGGGTTTGGGCTTAGAGTTTGGATTTGGGGTTTAGGATTTAGGACGAGGGTTAGTGTTTAGGGTTTAACATTAAGAGTTTAGGATTTAGGGTTTAGGGTTTAGAGTTTAGGAATTAGGGTTATGGATTAGGTTTTAGGGTTTAGGGTTTTGGATTTAGAATATGGATTTAGGGTTTAGGATTTAGGTTTAGAGTTAGGGTTTAAGGTTTAAGGTAGTGTTTAGAATATGGATTTTGGGTTTACTGTTAAGGTTTAGAGTTAGGGATTAGTGCTTAGGGTTTAGGGTTAAGGCTAGGGTTTAAGGTTTAAGGTTTAAGGTTTAAGGTTTAGGGTTAGGTTTTAGGGTTTAAGGTTTAAAGTTTTGGGTTTTGGGTTTTGGGTTTAGGATTTAGGGTATAGGGTTTAGGGTTTGGGTCTATAGTTTAGAGTTTAGTGTGTATGTTGAAGGGTTTAGGCTTTAGGTTTTAGGTTTATGGGCTTTGGGTTTAGGGTTTAGGGGTGAGGGTTAGGGTTTAGAGTTTATGTTTTAGGGTTTAGGTTTATATTTTAGAGTTTAGGGTTTATGATTAAGGATTTAGGGTTTAAGGTTTTGTGTTTCGGGTTCGAGTTGTAGGTTTATGATTTAGGGTATATGGATTAGCATTTAGGATTAAGGGTTTAGGTTTTAGACTATAAGGTTTTGAGGTGTAGGTTTAGGGTTTAGGGGTAAGGATTTTGGGTTTAGGGTGTAGAGTTTATGGTTTAGGTTTTTGAATTTTGGGTTTAGTGTTTAGGATTTAGGGTTTAGTGTTTAGGGTTTAGGGTTTAGGATTTTGAGTTGTAGGTTTTGGTTTTAGTGTTTAGGTTTAGAGTTAGGGTTTAGGGTTAAGAGTTTATGATTTAAAATTTAGGGTTTTAGGATTTGGGATCTATGATTAATGGCTTAGTGTTTAGGGTTTTAGGTTTTGGGTTCGTGTTGTAGGTTTATTGTTTAGGGTTTATGGTTTAGCGTTTAGGGTTAAGGATTTAGGTTTTAGACTCTAGGGTTTCGAGTTGTAGGTTTACGGTTTAGGGGTTAGGATTTAGGGTTTAGGGTGTAGAGTGCATGGTTTAGGGTTTTGGATTTAGGGTTTAGTGTTTAGGGTTTTGGGTTTTGATTTTAGGGTTTAAGGTTTAGGATTTTGAGTTATAGGTTTTGTGTTTAGGGTTTAAGGTTTATGATTTCAGGATTAGGGTTTAGGGTTTTGGGTTTAGTATTTAGTGTTCAAGCTTTAGAGTTTATGATTTAGGGTTTACGGTTTAGAGTTTTGATTTAGGGTTTAGGATTTATGGTTAGGGTTACAGTTTAGGTTTTAGGATTTAAGGTTTAGGGTTTAGGGTTTAGAGTTTAGGGGCTATTGTTTAGGGTTAGGGTTTAGGGTTTAGGTTTTAGAGTTTTGAGTTTAGGGGTTAGAGTTTAGGGTTTATGATTAAGTTTTAGGATTAAGGGTTTAGGATATAGGGTTAGGGATTAGGGTTTAAGGTTTAGGGTTTACGGTTTAGAATAAGGATTTAGGGTTTAGTGTTTAGATTTAGAGTAAGGGTTTAGGGTTAAGAATTTATGATTTAGAATTTAGGGTTTAGGTTTATAATTTAGGGCTTAGGTTTTAGGGTTTAGGGTTTAATTTTCAAGGTTTAATGTTTAAATTTTAAGGTATAGGGTTTAGGTTTTAGTGTTTAAGATTTAGGGTTTACTGTTTAGGGTTTAGCGTTTAGTATTTAGGGTTTAGGATTTATGGCTTAGGGTGCAGAATTTTAATTTAGAGTTTAGAGTTTACAAATTAGGGTTAGGGTTTAGGGTTTATGGTATAGGTTTAGGATTTAGGGTTTAGGGTTTAGGGCCTAAAATTTATGGTTTAGTGTTTAGTGTTTAGTGTTTAGTGTTTAGGGTTTAGTGTTTAGGGTATAGGGATTTGCGTTTAGGTTTTAAGTTTTAAGGTTTAGGGTTTAGGGTTTACTATTTATGATTTAGGGTTTAGGTTTTAGGATTTAGTGTTTTGTGTTTAATGTTCAAAGTTTAGGATTTAGGGTTTGGGTATAAGGTTTAGGGTTTAGAATTTTGATTTAGGGTTTAGAGTTTTGGGTTTACCATTAGGGCTAGGGTTTAGGGTGTAAGGTTTAGCATTTAGGGTTTAGGGTTTAGGGTCTAGAGTCTTGGGTTTAGGGTTTAGGGTTTTTTTTTAGGGTTTAGGGTTTAAGTTTTAGGGTTTAGCATTTAATGTTTAGGGTTTAGGGTTTAGGGTTGTGGGTTTAAGTTTTAGGGTTTATTGTTTATTGTTTATAGTTTAGGATTTAGGGTTTAGGATTTTCATTTTAACATTTAGATTTTATGATTTAAGGTTTAGAGTTTAGGGTTTAGGCTTAGGCTTTAGGATTTAGGGTTAGGGTTTAAGGTTTAGGGTTTTAGTATTTAGGGTTTAGGGTTTAGGGTTCAGGTATAGGGTTTAGGGTTTAGGATTTAGGATTTATGGTTTAGAATTTAGGGATAGGATTTAGGGTTCGGGTTTAGGGCTTATGGTTTATTGTTTAGGGTTAGGGATTTGAGTTTAGAGTACAGGATTTGGTGTTTAGGGATTAGGGATTAGGGTTTATAGTTTTGGTGAAGGCTTAGGGTTTAGGGTTTTAGGTTAGGAGTTTAGCATTTAGGGTTTATATTTTAGGGTTTAGAGTTTAGGATTTAGGGTTTAGGTTTTAGAGCTTATGGTTAAGCATTAAGGTTTTAGATTTTGGGGTTTTCGTTTTGGGGTTTAGAGTTTAGAATTTAAGGTTTAGGATTTAGGGTTAGGGTTTAGGGTTAGGGTTTAGGGTTTAGAGTTTAGAGTTGTAGGTTTAAGGTTTAGAGTTTAGGATATAGGGTTAGGGTTTAGGGTTGAGAGTTTATAATTTAGGGTTTAGGATTTAAGGTGTAGGACTTAGAGTTAAGGTTTAGGGTAAGGGTTTAGGGTTTAGGTTTTAGAGTTTGGATTTAGGGTTTAGGGTTTAGGTTTAAGGTTAGGGTTTAGGGTGTAGGTTTTAGGGTTTCAAGTTTTACAGTTTAGGATTTGGTGTTTAGGGTTAATAGGTTTTGGTTATAGATTAGGGTTTAGGGTTTAGGGTTTTAAGTCTAGGGCTTAGTATTTAGGATTTAGGGTTTTGAGTTTAGGGTTTAGAGTTGTAGATTTAAGGTTTAAAGTTTAGGGTATAGTGTTTAGGATTAAGGGTTTAGGGTTTAGGGTTGAGATTTTATAGTTTAGGGTTTAGTGTTTAGTGTTTAGTGTTTAGTGTTTAGTGTTTAGGTTTAAGGTTTACAGTTTAGGGTTTAGGGTTTAGGGTGTAGACTTGAGGGTTTAGTGTTTAGGGTTTACGATTTTGAGTTTAGGAGTTAGTGTTTTGGGTTTAGGGTTTAGAGTTTGGATTTATTGTTTAGGGTTTAGATTTTATGGTTAAGAGTTTAGCTTTTAGGTTTTAGGGTTTAAGTTTTAGGGTTTATGGTTTAGAGTTTAGTATTTAGGGTTTGGCATTTAGGGTTTGGGTTTAGGGTTTAGTGGAAAGGTTTAGGGTTTAGGATTTATGGTTTAGAGTTTGGATTTAGGGTTTAGGGTTTAGGGTTAGGGTTAGGGTTTAGAGTTTAGGGTTTAGGGTTTATGGTTTAGAGTTTAGGATTTAGGTTTAGGGTTTAGGGGTTTAGGCTTTAGTTTTAGGGTTCAGGTTTAGGTTTAAGGTTTAGGGTTTATGGTGTACTATTTAGGGTTTTGGGTTTAGGGTTTAGGATTTAGGGATTAGAGTTTAGTGTTTATGGTGTAGGGTTTAGTGTTTTGAGTTGTAGGTTTAAGGTTTAGGGTTTAGGTTATGGGGTTTAATATTAATGGTTTTGGGTCTAGGGTTTAGAGTTTAGAGTTTAGGGTTTAGGGTTTAGAATTTAGAGTTTACAGTTTAGAGTTTAGAGTTTAAGGTGTAGAGTTTAGGGTTTAGGGTTTAGGGTTTAGACTTTAGGGTTTAGTGTTTAGGGTTTAGGGTTTAGGATTTAGGGTTTTGGGTTTGGGCTTAGAGTTTGGATTTGGGGTTTAGGATTTAGGACGAGGGTTAGTGTTTAGGGTTTAACATTAAGAGTTTAGGATTTAGGGTTTAGGGTTTAGAGTTTAGGAATTAGGGTTATGGATTAGGTTTTAGGGTTTAGGGTTTTGGATTTAGAATATGGATTTAGGGTTTAGGATTTAGGTTTAGAGTTAGGGTTTAAGGTTTAAGGTAGTGTTTAGAATATGGATTTTGGGTTTACTGTTAAGGTTTAGAGTTAGGGATTAGTGCTTAGGGTTTAGGGTTTAAGGTTTAAGGTTTAAGGTTTAAGGTTTAAGGTTTAGGGTTTAGGTTTTAGCGTTTAAGGTTTAGATTATTGGTTTTTGGGTTTAGGATTTAGGGTATAGGGTTTAAGGTTTGGGTCTATAGTTTAGAGTTTAGTGTGTATGTTGAAGGGTTTATGCTTTAGGTTTTAGGTTTATGGGCTTTGGGTTTAGGGTTTAGGGCTGAGGGTTAGGGGTTAGGGTTTAGGGTTTATGTTTTAGGGTTTAGGTTTATATTTTAGAGTTTAGGGTTTATGATTAAGGATTTAGGGTTTAAGGTTTTGTGTTTTGGGTTCGAGTTGTAGGTTTACGATTTAGGGTATATGGATTAGCATTTAGGATTAAGGGTTTAGGTTTTAGACTATAGGGTTTTGAGGTGTAGGTTTAGGGTTTAGGGGTAAGGATTTAGGGTTTAGGGTGTAGAGTTTATGGTTTAGGGTTTTGAATGTTGGCTTTAGTGTTTAGGGTTTAGGGTTTCGACTTCAGGGTTTAGGGTTTAGGATTTTAAGTTGTAGGTTTTGGGTTTAGGGTTCAAGGTTTATGATTTTGGGTTTAGGGTTTAAGGTTTAGTGTTTAGTGTTCAAGGTTTAGAGTTTAGGATTTAGGGTTTAGTGTTAAGGTTTAAAGTTTAATGTTTTGATTTAGGGTTTAGGGTTTAGGATTAGGGTTAGGGTTTAGGTTTTAGGATTAGGGTTAGGGTTTAAGTTTTAGGATTTAGGGTTTAGGGTATTAGGTCTAGAATTTAGGGTTTAGGATTTAGGTTTAGGGTTTAAGTTTTAGGGTTTAGGTTTTAGAGGTTAAGGTTTAGGGGTTAGAGTTTAGGGTTTATGATTTAAGGTTTAGGGTTTACTATTTAGTGTTTAGGTTTTAGATTTTAGGGTTTAAGGTTTAAGGTTTCGAGTTTGGATTTAGGGTTTAGCTTTTATGGTTTAGGATTAGGGTTAGGGTTTAGGGTTTAGGGTTTAAAATTTAGAGATTGTGATTTGGGGTGTAGGCTTCAGTGCTTTGGATCTAGGGTTTGGCTTTATAGTTTAGGATTTAGCTTTTAGAGTTTCTAGTTTAGGGTTAAGAGTTTTGATTTAGTATGTAGGATTTAAGGTTTGGGGTGTAGGGTTACTGTTTAGTTTTTAGGGTTATGGTTTTGTGTTTAGGATTTAGGGTTTTAGGGTTTAGATTTAGGTTTTAGGCTTTAGGGTTTAGGGTTTATGGTTAGGATTTAGATTTTAGGGTTTAGGGTTTATAGTTTAGGGTTTTGGGTTTAGGGTTTAGGATTTAGAGTTTATCATGTTTGGTTTAGGGTTTAAGGTCTAGGTTTTAGGGTTTAGGGTTTGGAGTCATAGGTTTAGGGTTTAGGGTTTAGGGTTTAGGCTTTAGTGTTTAAGGTTTAAGGTTTAGAGTTTAGTGTTTAGGGTTTAGGATTTAAGGTTTAAGATTTGGATTTAGTATTTAGGGTTAGGGTTTGGGGATTAGGGTTTAACATTTAGACTTTAGGATTTGTGCTTTAGAGTTTTGGGTTTAACATTTAGAGTTCAGGATTTGGGCTTTAGAGTTTAGGGTTAGGGTTTAGGTTATAAAATTTAAAATTTATGATTTAGGATTTAGGGTTATGGATTTAGGATTTATAGTTTAGGGTTTATGGTTAAGTGTTAATGGTTTAGGTGTTATGATTTATGGATTAGGATTTTGAGTTTAGGGTTTAGGGTTAGGGCTTAGGGCTTAGGGCTTAGGGTTTAAGGTTTAGGATTTAAGGTTTAGTGTTTAGGATTTAGTGTTTAGTGTTTAGTGTTTAGGGTTTAGTGTTTAGGGTTTAGGTTTTAGGGTTTAGGGTTTAAGGTTAAGGGTTTTAGGTTTTGGGTTTGAGTTGAGGGTTTAGGGTTTAGGATTTAAGGTTTAAGGTTTAGGGCTTAGGGTTTAGGGATTAAGGATTAGTGTTTGGATTTAGATTTAGGGTTAGGGTTAGGGTTTAGGATTAAGTGTTTTGTGCTTAGGGTTTAGAGTTTAGGATTTAGGGTTTAAAGCTTAGGGTTTAGGGTTTGGGGCTTAGAGTTTAGGGTTTACGGTTTATGGTTTAGGGTTTAGTGTTTTGACGTTAGGGTTTAGAGTGTAGGGTTTACGGTTTAAGGTTTAGGATTTAGGGTTTAGAGTTAAGGATTTAGGGTTTAGGGTTTAGAGTTAAGGATTTAGGGTTTAGGATTAGATTTAGGGTTTAGGTTTTAGGGTTTAGGGTCTAAAGTTTAGGATTAATGGTTTAGGGTTAGGGTTTAATGTTCAAAATTTAGGGTTTAGGGTTTAGGATTTAGGTCTAGGGTTTAGGGTTTAGGTTTTAGAATTTAGGTTCTAGAGTTTAGGGTTTAGGATTTTAGGTTTAGGGTTTAGGGTTTTAGGGTTTAGGGTTGAGGGTTGATATTTTAAATTTTAGTGTTTAGAGTATAGGATTTAGGGTTTAGGATTAAGGGTTAGGTTTTAGCATTTAGGGTAAGGGTTTAGGGATTTAGGATTTAGTGTTTAGGGTTTAGGGTTTTAGGGTTTAGGATTTAGTGTTTAGGGTTTAAAGTTTAGGGTTGTAGGTTTAGGGTTTAGGATTTTGGGTTTAGGGTTTAAGGATTTAGGGTTTAGTGGTTACGGTTAAGGGTTTATGTTTTAAGATTTTGGGTTTAGAGTATAGGTTTTAGGGTTTATGATTTAGGGCTAGGGTTTAGGGTTTAGGGTTTAGTTTTTAGGGTTTAGTTTTAGGGTTATGGTTTAGAGTTTATGGTTTAGGGTATTGAGTTTAGGATTTATTGTTTAAGGGTTTAGGGTTTTGGGTTTAGGTTTTTGGATTTTGGGTTTAGGATTTAGAGTTTAGCCTTTAGGGTTTAGTGTTTAGTATTTAAGGTTTACCATTTAGGATTTCATATTTAGTGTTTAGGGTTTAGGGTTTAGGGTATAGGGATTAGAGCTTAGGTTTAGGGTTTAGTGTTTGGGTTTTAGGGTTTAACATTTAGGATTTAGGGTTTAGGGTTTAGGGTTTAGGATTAGGGTTTAACATTTAGAGTTTAGGATTTAAGGTTAGGGATTAGGTTTTAGGGTTTAGGGTTTAGAAAATGGATTTAGGGTTTACTGTTTAGGTTATGAATTGGATTTAGTACTTAGGGTTTAGGATTTAGTACTTAGGGTTTAGGTTTAGGGTTTAGGGTTTAAGGCTTAGGGTTTAAGGTTTAGGCTTTAGGGTTTAGGGTTTAGGGTTTAGGGTTTAGGTTTTAGGTTTTTGTGTTACGGGTTTTTGGTTTTGGGTTCGAGTTGTAGGTTTTGGGTTTAGTGTTAGGTTTTATGATTTTGGGTTTAATGTTTAGGGTGTAGAGTTTAGAGTTTAGTGTTTATGGTCAAGGTTTTTGGGGTAAGGTTTTAGGGTATTGGGTTTTGGGTTTAGGGTTAGTTTTTAGGGTTTAGGATTTTGGATTTATAGTTTATAGTTTAGGGTTTATGGTTATGGCTCTATGGTTTAGGTTTTAGGCTTTAGGGTTTAGGGTTTTGGGTTTTGGGTTTGAGTTGTAGGCTTAGGGTTTAGGGTTTAGGTTTTTGTGTTTAGGGTTTTGAGTTGTAGGTTTAGGGTTTAGGATTTCTGGTATAGGGTTTAGAGTTTATGGTTTTTGGTTTAGTACTTAGGTTTTACTACTTAGGGTGTAGGTTTTAGAGTGTAAGGTTTAGGGTTTAGGATTTCGAGTTGTAGGTATTGGGTTTAGGGTTTATGTTTTAGGGTTTAGCATTTAGTATTATGTGTTTAATGTTTAGAGTTTAGTATTTACGGTTTAGGGCTAAGGTTTTGGGCGTTGAATTTTTATTTAGGGTTTAGGTTTAGGGTTTAGGGTTTTGGGTCTAGAGTTTAGGATTTAGTGTTTAGGGTTTAGTGTTTAGGATCTAGAGTTTAGGGTTTTGCATTTAGGGTTTAGAGTTTAGGGTTCAGGGGTTAGGGTTTGTTATTTAGGGTTTAGGGTTTAGTGCTTTAGGATTTAGGGTTTAGTTGTTAGTGTTAAGGTTTTAAGGTTTAGGGTAAAAGGTTTCTAGTTTAGGGTTTGGAGTTGTAAGTTTAAGGTTTAGGGTTTAGGTTATAGAGTTTAAGATTAATGGTTTAGGGTTTAGGGTTAGAGTTTAGGGTTTAGGGTTTAATGTTTAGGGTTTAGGGTTTAGACTTTAGGGTTTAGTATTTAGGGTTTGAGATTTAGGATTTAGGGTTTAGGAATTAGGGTTAGGGTTTATGGTTTATTATTTATGGTTTTAGGTTTAGGGTTAGGAATTAAGGTTTACACTTTAGTATTCGGGGTTTAGGGATAAGGGATTTGGGTTTAGAGTTAACGATATTGTTTTTAGAATTTAGGATAAGGCTTAGGGTTTAGGGTTTAGTGTATAGGGTTAGAAGATAAGCATTTAGGGTTTAGAGTTTAGGATTTAGGGTTTAGGGTTTAGAGTTTATGGTTAAGCTCTTAGGTTATAGGTTTTAGGATTTAGCATTTACTGTTTAGAATTTAGTGTTGAGGATTTAGTGTTAGGGTTTAGGGTTTAAGGTTTAGGGTAAGTGTTTAGGGTTTAGGGTTTATAGTTTGGATTTAGGGTTTAGGGTTTAGGGTTAGGTTTAAAGTTTAAGGTTTAGAGTATAGGATTTAGGGTTTAGGGTTTAGGATTTAGGGTCTAGTGTTTAGAGTATAGGGTTTTGGGTTTAGGATTTAGGATTTAGAGTTTAGTATTAAAGATTTAGGATTTAGGATTTCGGGTTTATGGTTTTAAGTTATATGTTTAATGCCTAGGGTTTAGGGTTTAGAGTTTAGAGATTAAGGTTTATTTAGGGTTTAGGGTTCAAGTTTAGGGTTTACAGTATATGGTTTAGAGTTTAGACTTTAGGGTTTAGTATTTAAGATTTATGGTTTAGAGTTAGCATTTAGGGTTTAGGGTTTAAGACTAGGGTTAAGGTTTAGTGTTTAGGGTTAGGGTTTAACATTTAAAGTTTTTAGTTTAGGGTTTAGGGTTTAGGGTCTAGGGTTAATGTTTAGGGATTAAGGTTTTTGGTTAAGGGTTTAGGGTATAGGGTTTAGGCTTTATGGTTTAGAGTTTAGAGTTTAGTGTTTATGGTCAAGAGTTTAGGGTTTAGGTTTTATAGTTTTGGGTTTTGGGTTTAGGGTTTAGGGTTTAGGGTTTAGGATTTAGGGTTTACTATGTAGGGTTTAGGGTTTAGAATTTATGGTTTAGGATTTGGAGTTGTAGATTTTGGGTTTAGTGTTCAGGGTTTATGTTGGAAGGTTTATGAGATATTAGTATTTAGGGTTTAAGGTTTAGGGTATTGAGTTTTGATTTAGGGTTTAGGGTTTAGGGTTTAGGATTAGGATTAGGGTTTAGGATTAAGGGTTTAGGGTTTAGGGTTTGGCATTTGTGTTTAGTATTTAGGATTTAGGGTTTAGGGTCTAGTGTTTAGGCTTTAGTGTTTAGTGTTTAGTGTTTAGGGTTTATGGTTTAGTGTTTAGGGTTTACTAGTTAAGGCTTTGGATTTTTTGTTTAGGGTTTAGGGTTTAGGTTTTAGGGTTTAGGGTTTAGACTTTAGGGTTTATGTTTTTGGGTTTAGGATTTTGGGTTAGGGTTTAGGGTTTAGGGTAAGGGTTTAGGGTTTAGGGTTTAGAATTTGGATTTAGCGTTTATGGTTTTGGTTTTGGGTTATGGTTTAGAATTTAGAGTTTAGGGTTTAGAGTTTAAGGTTTGGGGTTTAGATGTTTAGGGTGTAGGGTTTGGGGTTTAGGATCTAGAGTTTAGGGTTTAGGGTTTAGACTTATGGTTTAGGGTTTAGGATTTAGGATTTACCATTTAGGGTTTAGGGTTATAGGGTTTAGGGTTTATGTTTTATGGTCTAATATTTAGGGTGTAGGGTTAAGGGTTTAGGGTTCAAAGTTTAGGTTTTTTGGTTTAGGGTTCGAGTTGTAGGTTTAGTGTTTAGGGTTTAGGTTTTTGAGTTTAGGGTTTTAGATTTTTAGGTTTAGGGTTTAGGGTTTAGGATTTAGGGTATAGGGTTTAGAATTTATGGTTTATGGTTTAGGATTTAGGGTTTACTATTTAGGGTATAAAGTTTAGAGTTTAGGGTTTAGGATTTTAAGTTGTAGATTTTGGGTTTAAGGTTTATGTTTTGAGGGTTTAGGGTTTAGCATTTAGTATTATGTGTTTAAAGTTTAGAGTTTAGTATTTATGGTTTAGTGCTAAGGTTTAAGATTTAGAGTTTTTATATAGGGTTTATGTTGTAGGTTTAGTGTTTAGCATTTATGGTTTAGGTTTTTGGGTGTAGAGTTTAGGTTTTAGTGTTAGGGTTTAGGGTTAGGATTTCATTTTTTGGGTTTAGGATTTTGGGTCTAGAGTTTAGGGTTTAGCATTTGGGGTTTAGGGTTTACGGTTTTATGTATAGTATTTTTTATTCAAGGTTTATGATTTAGGGTTTAGGGTAATAGGTTTAGGGTTTTAGGTTCAGGGTTTATGGTTTAGGGTTTAGGGTTTAAAGTTTTAGGATAAGGGTTTAGGATTTTGGGTTTAAGATTTGGAATTTGGATTTGGGTTTAGGGCTTGGCTTAGGGTTAAGGTTAAGAATTTAGGGTTTAGGGTTTACAGTTTAGGGTATAAGGTTTAGCATTTAGGGTTTTAGGGTTTAGGTTTTAAGTTTAGGTTTTTGGGTTTAGGGTTTAGGTTTTAGAGTTTAGGGTTCAGTGATTAGGGTTTACTGTTTAGGGTTCTGGGTTTAGTGCTTTAGGATTTAGGGTTTAGTGGTTAGTGTTAAGGTTTTAAGGTTTAGGGTAAAGGGTTTCGGGTTTAGGGTTTGGAGTTGTAGGTTTAAGGTTTAGGGTTTAGGTTATAGAGTTTAAGATTAATGGTTTAGGGTTTAGGGTTAGAGTTTAGGGTTTAGGGTTTAAGGTTTAGGGTTTAGGGTTTAGACTTTAGGGTTTAGTGTTTAGGTTTTGGGTTTAGGGTTTAATATTTAGGATTTAGGGTTTAGGAATTAGGGTTAGGGTTTATAGTTTATTGTTTACAATTTTAGGTTTAGGGTTAGGAATTAGGGTTTACACTTTAGTATTCGGGATTTAGGGATTAGGGATTTGGGTTTAGAGTTAAGGATATTGTGTTTAAAATTTAGGATAAGGCTTAGGGTTTAGGGTTTAGTGCATAGGGTTAGAAGATTAGCATTTAGGGTTTAGAGTTTAGGCTTTAGGCTTTAGGGTTTAGAGTTTATGGTTAAGCTCTTAGGTTATAGGTTTTAGGGTTTATGTTTTAAGGTATAGCATTTAGTGTTCAGGATTTAGTTTTTAGGATTTAGTGTAAGGGTTTAGGGTTTAGGGTAAGTGTTTAGGGTTTAGGGTCTAGGGTTTAGGGTTTCTAGTTTGGATTTAGGGTTTAAGGTTTAGGTTTAGGGTTAAGTTTATAGTTTAGGGTTTAGAGTTTAGGGTTTAGAGTATAGGATTTAGGGTTTAGGGTTTTAGATTTTGGGTCTAGTGTTTTGAGTATAGGGTTTTGGGTTTAGGATTTAGGGTTTAGTGTTTAGTCTTTAAGAGTTAGGGTTTAGGATTTTGGGTTTAGGGTTTTGAGTTATAGGTTTAATGTTTAGGGTTTAGGATATAGGGTTTAGGGTTTAGAGTTTAAAGTTTAGGGTTTAGGGTTCAAAGTTTAGGGTTTACAATATAATGTTTAGAGTTTAGACTTTAGGGTTTAGTATTTAGGGTTTATGGTTTAGAGTTAGCATTTAGGGTTTGGGGTTTTGGACTAGGGTTAAGATTTACTGCTTAGGTTTAGGGTTTAACATTTAAAGTTTTTTGTTTAGGGTTTAGTGTTTTGGGTCTAGGGTTAGTGTTTAGGGATTAAGGTTTTTGGTTAAAGGTTTAGGGTTTATGCTTTATGGTTTAGAGTTTAGAGTTTAGTGTTTATGGTCAAGAGTTTAGGGTTTAGGTTTTATAGTTTTGGGTTTTGGGTTTAGGGTTTAGGGTTTAGGATTTAGGGTTTAGGATTTAGGGTTTACTATATAGGGTTTAGGGTTTAGCATTTAGGATATAGAGTTTTAGGTTTTGAGTTTGGGGTTTAGGGTTTATGTTTTACGTTTTGGGGTTTAGTGTTTGGTGTTTAGATATTATAATTTAGGGTTTAAGGTTTAGGGTATTGAGTTTTGATTTAGGGTTTAGGGTTTAGCATTTAGGATTAGGATTAGGGTTTAGGATTAAGGGTTTAAGGTTTAGGGTTTAGGGTTTGGCATTTGGGTTTAGTATTTAGGGATTAGGGTGTTTAGGCTTTAGGCTTTAGTGTTTAGTGTTGAGGATTTATGGTTTAGTGTTTAGGATTTACTGTTTAAGGTTTTGGATTTTGGGTTTAGGATTTAGGGTTTAAGGTTTAGGGTTTAGGGTTTAGGGTTTATAATTTTGGGTTTAGGATTTAGGGTAAGGGTTTAGGGTTTAGGATTTAGAGTTTGGATTTAACATTTATGGCTTTGGTTTTGGGTTAGGGTTTAGAATTTAGGATTTAGGGTTTATAGTTTAAGGTTTGGTGTTTAGATGTTTAGGGTTTAGGGTTTAGGGCTTAGGGTTTAGGATCTAGAGTTTAGGGTTTAGGGTTTAGAGTTATGGTTTAGGGTTTAGGATTTAAGATTTATCATTTAGGGTTTAGGGTTATAGGGTTTAGGGTTTATATTTTATGGTTTAGGGTTAAGGGTTTAGGGTTTATAGTTTAAGGTTTAGGGTTTAGGTTTTAGAGTTTGGATTTAGGGTTTAGAGTTTAAGGCGATGGTTAGGCTTTAAGGTTTAATGTTTAGAGTTTAGGATTAAGGGTTTAGGGTTTAGAATCTAGGGTTAGGGATTAGGTTTTAGGATTTAGGGTTTAGTGTTTAGGTTTAGGGTTTAGAATATGGATTTAGGGTTTAGTGTTTAGGGTTAGAGTGAGTGTGTAGGGTTTAGGGTTTAGGGTTAAGAGTTTAGGTTTTGGCATTTAGGGTTTGGGTTTAGGGTTTAGGGTTTAGGATTTATAGTTTAGAGTTTGGATTTTGGG
This sequence comes from Solanum bulbocastanum, assembly GCA_037074985.1. Classification (NCBI taxonomy): domain Eukaryota; kingdom Viridiplantae; phylum Streptophyta; class Magnoliopsida; order Solanales; family Solanaceae; genus Solanum; species Solanum bulbocastanum. The sequence continues at coordinate 19,483,981 of CM073604.1, forward strand.
TTTAGGTTTTAGGCTTAGGGTTAGGGTTTAGATTTTAGTGTTTAGGGTTTATGGTTTAGAGTTTAGGATTTAAGTTTAGGGTTTAGGGGTTTAGGGTTTAGTTTTAGGGTTTAAGGGTTTAGGGTTTAGTTTTAGGGTTTAGGGTTTAGGGTTTATGGTGTACTATTTAGGGTTTAGGATTTAGGGATTAGTGTTTAGTGTTTATGGTGTAGGGTTTACGATTTTTAGTTGTAAGTTTAAGGTTTACGGTTTAGGTTATACAGTTTAATATTAATGATTTTGGGTCTAGGGTTTAGAGTTTAGGTTTTGGGTTTAGGATTTAGGGTTTATAGTTTAGAGTTTAGGGTTTAAAGTTTACAGTTTATGGTTTAGGGTTTAGACTTTAGGGTTTAGTGTTTAGGATTTAGGGTTTTGGGTTTAGGGCTTAGAGTTTCAGTTTGGGGTTTGGGGTTTGGGGTTTGGGGTTTAGGGTTTAGGACTAGGGTTAGGGTTTATGGTTTAACATTTAGAGTTTAGGATTTAGGGTTTAGGGTTTAGTGTTTAGGAATTAGGGTTATGGATTAGGTTTTAGGGTTTAGGGTTTTTGATTTAGAATATGGATTTAGGGTTTAAGATTTTGATTTAGAGTTAGGGTTTAGGGATTAGTTTTTAGGGTTTTGGGTTTAGTGTTTAGGGTTTAGGGTTTAGAATATGGATTTGGGGTTTAGTGTTTAGGGATAGAGTGAGTGTTTAGGGTTTAGGGTTTAGGGTTTAGGGTTAAGTGCTTAGGATTTAGAGTGTAGGTTTTGGCATTTAGGGTTTGGGTTTTGGGTTTAGGGTAAAGGTTTAGGTTTTTGGATTTACAGTTTTTAGTTTGGATTTTGGTTTAGGGTTTAGGTTTAGTGTTAGGGTTTTGGGTTTATAGTTTAGAGTTTAGGATTTAGGTTTAGGGTTTAGGAGTTTAGGGGTTTAGGGTTTAGTTTTAGGGTTTAGGATTTAGGTTTAGGGTTTAGGGTTTATGGTGTACTAGTTAGGGTTTAGGGTTTAGGATTTAGGGTTTAGAGTTTAGTGTTTATGGTGTCGGGTTTACGATTTTGAGTTATAGGTTTAAGGTTTAGGGTCTTGGTTATAGGTTTTGATATTAATGGTTTTGCAGCTAGGATTTAAAGTTTAGGGTTTAGGGTTTACGGTTTAGAGTTTAGGGTTGAAGGTTTAGAGTTTAGGTTTAGGGTTTAGACTTTAGGATTTAGTTTTTAGGGTTTAGGGTTTAGGATTTAGTGTTTTGGGTGTAGGGTTTAGAGTTTTGATTTGGGGTTTAGGGTTTAGGACTAAGCTTAGGGTTTAGGGTTTAACATTTAGAGTTTAGGATTTAGGGTTTAGTGTTTAGGATTTAGGAATTAGGGTGATGGATTCGGTTTAGGGTTTAGGGTTTTGGATTTAGAATATGGGTTTAGGGTTTGAGATTTAGGGTTAGAGTTAGGGTTTAGGGTTTAGGGTTACAATATTAGGATTTAGGTTTAGAGTTTGGGTTTAGGGTTTAGTGTTTACAAGATTAGGATTTAGGTTTAGGGTATAGGGCTTGAAGTTTAGGGATTAGGGTTTAGGGTTAAAGGTTTAAGTTTTAAGGTTTAGGGTTTAAGGTTTATGGTTTAGGCTTTAGCATTTAGGGTTTAGGGTTTAGGGTTTAGAGTTTTGAGTTCAGTATTTTTGGTCAAGGGTTTAAGGTTTAGGGTTTAGGTTTTATAGTTTTGGGTTTGGGTTTAGGGTTTAGGGTTTAGCATTTATAGTTTATGGTTTAGGGTTTAGTGTCTATAGTTTAGAGTTTAGAGTTTAGGGTTTAAGGTTAAGGTTTTAGAATTTATGTTTTTGGGTTTAGGATTTTGGGTTTTGTGTTTGAGTTGTAAGTTTGTGGTATAAGGTATAAGGTTTAGCATTTAGGGTTTAGGGTTTTGGTTTTAGGGTTTACAATTTTGAGTTCTAGGTTTAGGGTTTAGGGGTTAGGATTTAGGGTCTAGTGTTTAGAGTTTATGGTTTTGGGTTTACTATCTAGGGTTTAGGGCTTAGATTCTATTGTTTAGGGTTTAGGATTTTGAGTAGTGTGTTTTGCATTTAGGGTTTATGTTTTAGGGTTTAGGGTGTAGGGTTTAGGGTTTAGGTTTTAGGGTTTAGCATTAAGGTTTAGGGTTTAGGATTTAGGGTTTAAGGTCTAGAGTTTAGTATTTAGGGTTTAGGGTTTTGGGTTTTCAATTTATGTTTTAGGGTTTAGGGTTTAGTGTTGATGGTATAGGGTTTTGGGTTTAGGGTTTATGTGTTATGGTTTAGGGTTTAGTGTTTAGGATTTATGATTTAGGATTTAAGGTTTAGGGTAAGGGTTTAGGGTCTAGAGTTTGGATTTAGTGTTTATGGTTTTGATGTAGTGTTTAGGGTTTAGGTTTAGGTTTTGGGTTTAGGGTTTAGATTTTAGAATTTAGGATATAGGGTTTAGGAGTTTAGGGTTTAGGGTTTAGGGTTTAAGGTGTAGGGGTTAGGGTCTACTATTTAGATTTGAGGGTTAAGGGTTTAGGGTTTAGTGTTTAGTTTTTAGGATTTAGGGTTTAGGGTTTTGAGGTGTAGGTTTAAGGTTTAGGGTTTAGGGTTTAGGGTTAAGAGATTAGAATATAGGGTTTAGGGTTTTAGAGTTTAGGTTTAGGGTTTATAGTTTAGGGTTTAGGATTTAGGGTTTAAGGCTTACAGTTTAAGGTTTATGTTTTAAGTTTTAAGGTTAAGAGTTTTGGGTTTAGGGTTCCAGGTTTAGGTTTTAGTTTAAGTGTTTAGGGTTTAGTGTTTTGTGTTTAGGTTTAGAATATGGATTTAGGGTTTAGTGTTTAGGTTTAGAGTTAGGGTTTAGGGTTTTGGGTTAAGAGTTTAGGATTTAGGGTTTAGGGTTTTAGGGTTTAGGTTTAGGGTTTAGGGCTTAGGGTTTAGGGTTTAACATTTAGAGTTTAGGATTAAAGGTTTAGGGTTTAGGATTTTGGGTTAGGGATTAGGTTTTAGGGTTGAGGGTTTAGGGTAGTGTTTAGAATATGGATTTTGTGTTTAGTGTTAAGGTTTAGACTTAGGCTTTAGGGTTTAGGGTTAAGGCTAGGGTTTAAGGATTAAGGTTTAAGGTTTAGGTTATAGTTTTTAAGGTTTAAGGTTTAGAGTTTTGGGTTTTAGGTTTAGGATTTTGGGTATAGGGTTTAGGGTTTGGGTCTATAGTTTAGAGTTTAGTGTATATGTTCAAGGGTTTAGGCTTTAGGTTTTAGGTTTATGGGCTTTGGGTTTAGGGTTTAGGGGTGAGGGTTAGGGTTTAGGGTTTATGTTTTAAGGTTTAGGTTTATAGTTTAGAGTTTAGGGTTTAAGGTTTTATGTTTTGGGTTCGAGTTGTAGGTTTACGATTTAGGGTATATGATTTCGCATTTAGGATTAAGGGTTTAGGTTTTAGACTTTAGGGTTTTGAGTTGTAGGTTTAGGGTTTAGGGGTCTGGATTTAGGGTTTATGGTTTAGGGTTTTGGATTTAGTGTTTAGTGTTTAGGGTTAAGGATTTAGAGTTTAGGGTTTAGGGTTTAGGATTTTTAGTTGTAGGTTTTGGGTTTAGAGTTTAAAGGTTATGATTTTTGGTTTAGGGTTTAGGGTTTAGTGTTCTAGGTTTAGAGTTTAGGATTTAGGGTTTACTATTTAAGGTTTAGAGTTTTGAGTTTTGATTTAGGGTTTAAGGTTTAGGATTAGGGTTAGGGTTTAGGGTTTAAGGTTTAGGGTTTTGGGTCTAGAGTTTAGGGTTTAGGGTTTAGGGTTTTGGGTTTTAGGTTTAGGGTTTAGGGTTTAGGGGTTAGAGTTTAGGGTTTATGATTTAAGGTTTAGGGTTTAGGGTTTACTGTTTAGTGTTTAGGTTTTAGAGTTTATGGTTTAAGGTTTATGGTTTTGAGTTTGGTTTTAGGGCTTAGTTTTTAGGGTTTAGGGTTTAGGGTTTAAAATTTAGAGATTGAGAGTTAAGGTGTAGGTTTCAGTGTTTTGGATCTAGGGTTTGGCTTTAAGGTCTGGGATTTAGGGTTTAGAGTTTTGAGTTTGGGGTTAAGAGTTTGGATTTAGGGTTTAGGGTTTGGGGTTTAGGGTTACTATTTAGTGTTTAAGGTTATGGTGTAGTATGCAGGATTTAGACTTTTAGGGTTTAGGTTTAGGTTTAGGGTTTAGGCTTTAGAGTTTAGGGTTTAGGATTTAGGGTTTAGGGTTAGGGTTTAGGTTTTAGTGTTTAGGCTTTAGCGTTGAAGGTGTAGGGTCTAGTGTTTAGAGTTTAAGGTTTAGGGTTTAGGATTTAGAATTTAGTGTTTTTGGTTTAGGATTTAAAGTCTAGGTTTTAGGTTTTAGGGTTTAGGATTTAGGGTTTGGAGTTATAGGTTTAAGGTTTAGGGTTTAGGGTTTATGTTATATTACTTAAGGTTTAAGGTTTAGAGTTTAGTATTTAGGGTTTAGGGTTTAGGGTTTAGAGTTTAATGCTTGGATTTAGAATTTAGGGTTAGCCTTTAGGGATTAGGGTTTAACATTCAGAGTTCAGGATTCGGGTTTTAGAGTTTAGGATTTAGGGTTTAATATTTATAATTTAGGATTTAGGATTTAGGGTTACGAATTTAGGATTTAGAGTTTAGGGTTTGTGGTTAAGTGTTTATGGTTTAGGTGTTAGGATGTATGGATTAAGATTTTGAGTTTAGGGTTTAGAGTTAGGGCTTAGGGTTTAAGTTTTAGGATTTAGGGTTTAGTGTTTAGGGTTTAGGGTTTAGTGTTTAGTGTTTAGGGTTTAGGGTTTATGGTTTAAGTTTTAGGGTTTAGGGTTTAGGGTTTAAGGTTAAGGGATTTGGGTTTTGGGTTCGTGTTGTAGGTTTAGGATCTATGGTTTAAGTTTAAGGTTTAGTGCTTAGGGTTTAGAGTTTAGGGATAAGGTTTTGGATTTAGGGTATAGGGTTTAGGTTTAGGGTTAGGGTTTAGGATTAAGTGTTTTAGATTAAGTGTTTAGTGCTTAGGGTTTAGAGTTTAGGATTTAGGGTTTGGAGCTTAGGATTTAGGGTTTGGGGCTTAGATTTTAGGGTTTAGGGTGTATGGTTTAGGGTTTAGGGTTTAGACGTTACAGTTTAGTGTGTAGGGTTTAGGGTTTATAGTTTAGGATTTAGGGTTTTGGGTTTGGGGTTTAGAGTTTGGGTTTAGGACTAGGATTAGGGTTTAGGAATTAACGTTTATAGTTTAGGATTTAGGGTTTAGGGTTTTGGATTTAGTTTTAGGTATAAAGTTTTAGGGTTTAGGGTTTGGGGTTCAAAATATGGATTTAGGGTTTAGGATTTAGGTTTAGAATTAGGGTTAGGGTTTAGGGTTAATAGATTAGGATGCGGGGTTTTAGGTTTTAGGGTTTAGGTTTAGGGTTTAGGGCTTAGAGTTTAGGGTTTAGGATTTTAGGCTTTAGGGTTTAAGGTTTAGAGTTTAGAGTTTATTGTTAATTGTTTAGGGTTTAGGTTTTAGGGTTTAGGGTTTAGGTTAGGCTTTGTGTTAGAGTTATAGGTATAGGGTATAGGGTTTAGCATTTAGGGTTTAGGGTTTAGGTTATAGAGTTTAGGGTTTTGAGTTGTGTGTTTAGGGTTTTGGGGTTAGGATTTAGGTTTAGGGTTAAGAGTTTATGGTTTTGGTTTTAAGTTTAACGATTTAGGGTTTAGTATTTTGAGTTATAGGTTTCGGGTTTAGGGTTTAGTATTTATGTTTTATGGTTTAGGGCTTGGAGTTTAGGGTTTACTGTTTAGGGTATAGAGTTTAGGTTTTGGGTTTAGAATTTTCATTTACGATTTAGTATTAGGGTTAGGGTTTAGGGTTTAGGGTTTAGGGTCTAGAGTTTAGGATTTAGGATTTAGGGTTAGGGTTTAGTGTTCAAAATTTAGGTTTTAGGGTTCAGGAGTTAGAGTCTAGGGTTTATGGTTTAGGTTTTAGCATTTAGGGTCTGGAGTTTAGGGTTTAGGGTTTAGAATTTAGGGTTTATATTTTAAAGTTTAGGGTTTAGAGTATAGTATTTAAGGTTTAGAATTTAGGGTTAGGGTTAGGGTTTAGGGTTTTGGGTTTAGAGTTTAGGATTTAATGTTTAAGGTTTAGAATTTTGGGTTTTTGTCTTAGGGTTTTAGGGTTTAGGATTTAGTGTTTAGGGTTTAGAGTTAAGGATTTAAGGTTTTAGGTTTAGGATTTTGGGCTTAGGGTTTAGGGTTTTAGGATTTAGGGTTTAGGGTTTATGGTTTATGTTTTAAGATTTAGGGTTTGGAATATAGGATTTAGGTTTTATGGTTTAGGGTTTAGAGTTTAGAGTTTAGTATTAATGGTCAAGCGCTTAGGGTTTACGTTTTATGCTTTTGAGTTATGGGTTTTGGGTTTATGGTTTAGGGTTAGGTTTTAGAGTTTACGATTTTGGGATTATAGTTTACACTTTCGGGTTTATGGTTAAGGGTTTATGGTTTAGGTTTTAGGGTTTTGGGTTCGAGTTGTAGGTTTAGGGTTTAGGGTTTAGGTATTTGAGTTTTGGGTTTTGAGTTGTTGGTTTAGGGTTTAGGGTTTAGGATTTAGGATATAGGGCTTAGAGTTTAGGGTTTAGGGTTTAGGATTTTGTGTTGTAGGATTTTTATTTAAAGTTTATATTTTACGATTTAGGGTTTAGGGTTTAGGTTTTAGCGTTTACTATTATGTGTTTAAAGTTTAGAGTTTAGTATTTGCGGTTTAGGGCTAAGGTTTAGCATTTAGAGTTTTTATTTAGGGTTTAGGTTGTAGGTTTAGGGTTTAGGGTTTTGTCTCTAGAGTTTAGGATTTAGTGTTTAGGGTGTAGGGTTTAGGGTCTAAAGTTTAGGGTTTAGCATTTAGGGCTTAAGGTTTTAAGTATAGTGCTTTGGATTTAGGGTTTTTGGTTTAGGGTTAAGGGTTTAGGGTTTTCTATTTAGGGTTTATGATTTAGGATTTAGGGTTTTGGGTTTGGGGTTTTAAGTTTCAGGTTTAGGGTTTTGGGTTTAAGGTTTTGAATTTGGATTTAGGGTTTAGTGTTTACCTTTAGGGTTATAGTTAAGAGTTTAGGGTTTAGGGTATAAGGTTTAGCCTTTAGGGTTTTAGGGTTTAAGTTAAGGGTTTAGGGTTTAGGGTTTAGGTTTAGGTTTTTGGGTTTTGGGTTTAGGTTTTAGGGTTTATGGTTTAGGGTTAGGTTTTACTATTTAGGGTTTAGGGTTTTAGGATTTAGGGTCTAGCATTTAGGGTTCAGTGTTTAGTGTTATGTTTTTAGGGTTAAGGGTTAAGGGTTAAGAGTTTAAGGTTTGAAGTTGTAGTTTTAAGGTTTAGGGTTGAGGGTATAGGGTTTAAGATTAAGGGTTTAGGTTTTATGGTTTAGAGTTTATGGTTTAGGATTTAGGGTTTAGGGTTTATGGTTTAGGATTTAGGGTTTAGGGTTTAGGGTTTAAGATTTAGGATTTAAGGTTTAGGAATTAGGGTTAGGATTTACGGTTTATTGTTTAGGGTTTTAGGGTTTTAGGGTTTAGAGTTTAGTTTTTATGGTTAAGGTTTTAGGGTTTAGGTTTTAAGGTTTTAGGGTATTGGTTTAGGGTTTAGGATTTTGGATTTAGAGTTTAGAGTTTAGGGTTTTGGGTTTATAGTTTAGAGTTTAGGGTTTATATTTAAGGGTTTATGGTTTAGGTTTTAGGGTTTAGGACTTAGGGATTTGGGTTTTGGGTTCTAGTTGTACGTTTAGTGTTTAGGGTTTAGGTTTTTGAGTTTGGGGTATTGAATTTGTAGGTTTAGGGTTTAGGGTTTAGCATTTATGGTATAGGGTTTAGAGTTTATGGTTTATGGCTTAGGATTTAGGGTTTGCTATTTAGGGTATAGAGTTTAGAGTTTAGGGTTTAGGATTTTGAGTTGTAGATTTTAGATTTAGGGTTTAGGGTTTAGCATTTAGTATTATGTGTTTAAAGTTTAGAGTTTAGTATTTACGGTGTAGGGCTAAGGTTTACGCTTTAGAGTTTTTATTTAGGGTTTAGGTTGTAGGATTAGGGCTTAGGGTTTATTGTTTAGGTTTTTTAGTGTAGAATTTAGGGTTTAGGGTTAGGGTTTAGTGTTTTGGGTTTAGGGTTTAGAATTTAGGGTTTAGCATTTAGGGTTAGGGTTTAGGGTTTTAGGTATAGTGTTTTAGATTTAAGTTTTATGATTTAGGCTTCAGGGTGTTTAGGGTTTAGGGTTTAGGGTTTAAAGTTTAAGGTTTAAGGTTTAAGGTTTTGAATTTGGATTTAGGGTTTAAGGCTTACATTTAGGGTTAGGGTTAAGAGTTTATGGTTTAGGGTTTTGAATTTTTGATATAAGGTTTAATGTTTAGGGTTTAAGGGTTTAGGTTAATGGTTTAGGGTTTAGGGTTTAAGTTTAGGTTTTAGGTTTAGGGTTTAGGCTTTAGAGTTTAGGGTTTAGGGGTTAGGGTTTACTGTTTAGGGTTTAGGGTTTGGTGCTTTAGGATTTTGGGTTTAGTGGTTAGTTTAAGGTTTTAGGGTTTAGGGTAAAGGGTTTTAGGTTTAGGGTTTGGAGTTGTAGGTTTCTGGTCTAGGGTTTGGAGTTGTAGGTTTAAGGTTTAGGGTTTAGGTTATAGAGTTTAAGATCAATGGTGTAGAGTTTAGGGTTTAGAGTTTAGGGTTTAGGGTTTAGGGTTTAAAATTTAGGATTTAGGGTTTAGGAATTAGGGCTAGGGATTAAGGTTATTATTTAGGGTTTTAGGTTTAGGGTTAGGAATTAGGGTTTAGAAATTAATATTTGGGGTTTAGGGATTAGGTATTAGGGTTAAGAGTTAAGGATATTGTGTTTAGAATTTAGGATAAGGCTTAGGGTTTAGGGTTTAGGGTATAGGGTTAAAAGATTAGCATTTAGGGCTTAGAGTTTAGTGTTTACGGTTTAGGGTTTAGAGTTTATGGTGAAGCTCTTAGGCTATAGGTTTTAGGGTTTAGCGTTTAGTGTTCAGGATTTAATTTTTTGGATTTAGGGTTAGGGTTTAGGGTTTAGGATCTAGGGTCTAGGGTTTATAGTTTGGATTTAGGGTTTAGGGTTAGGGTTAAGTTTAGAGTTTAAGGTTTAGGGTTTAGGGTTTAACATTTAGGATTTAGGGTTTAGGGTTTAAGGTTCACATTTTTGGGTTTAGTGTTTAGGTTTAGGGTTTAGGATTTAGGGTTTAGTGTTTAGAATATAGGGTTTAGGGTTTAGGGTTTATGATTTAAGGTTTAGTTTTAGTCTATAAGATTTAGCGTTTAGGATTTAGGATTTAGGATTTTGAATTGTAGGTTTAATATTTAGGGTTTAGGGTATAGGGTTTAGGGTTTAGAGTTTAGAGTTTAGGGTTTAGGATTTAGGGTTTATAGTTTAGGGTTTATAGTATATGGTTTAGAGTTTAGACTTTAGGGTTTAGTATTTAGGGTTTATGGTGTAGAGTTAGCATTTAGGGTTTAGGGTATATGACTACGGTCAAGGTTTAGTGTTTAGGTTTTGGGTTTAACATTTAAAGTATTTGGTGTAGGGTTTAGGGTTTAGGGTCTAGGGTTAGTGTTTAGGGATTAAGGTTTTTGGTTAAAGGTTTTGGGTTAAGGCTTTATGGTTTAGAGTTTAGAGTTTAGTGTTTATGGTCAAGAGTTTTGGGTTTAGGTTTTATAATTTTGGGTTTTGGGTTTAGGGCTTTATGTTTAGGGTTTAGGGTTTAGGGTTTAGGATTTAGGGTTTACTAGGTAGGGTTTATGATTTAGCATTTAGGGTTTAGGGTTTAGGATTTAGAGTTGTAGGTTTTGGGTTTAGGGTTTAGTGTTTAGCTTTTAGATATTAGGATTTCGGGTTTAAGGTATAGGGTATTGAGTTTTGATTTAGGGTTTAGGGTTTAGGGTTTGGGCTTAGGGTTTAGAATTACGGTTTTGGATTAAAGGTTTAGGGTTTGGGTTTTGGATTTAGCATTTAGGGTTTAGGGTTTAGGGTCTAGTGTTTAGGCTTTAGGGTTTAATGTTTATTTTTTAGGGTTTATAGTTTAGTGTTTAGGGTTTACTATTTAGGGTTTTGGATTTTGGGTTTAGGGTTTAGGGTTTAAGGTTTAGGGTTTAGGGTTTAGGGTTTAGGGTTTAGGGTTTAGGAGTTATGTTTTGGGGTTTAGGATTTAGGGTTAGGGTTTATGATTTAGGGTAAGGGTTTAGGGTTTAGGGTTTAGAGTTTGGATTGAGCGCTTAGGGTTTTGGTTTAGGGTTAGGATTTAGAATTTAGGGTTTAGGGTTTAGAGTTTAAGGTTTAGGGTTTAGATGTTTAGGGTTTAGGGTTTAAGGTTTAGGAGTTAGGGTTTAGAATCTAGAGTTTAGCGTTTAGGGTTTACAGTTTTGGTTTAGGGTTTAGGGTTTAGAGTTTTGGTTTAGGGTTTAGAAATTCGGATTTCCAATTTAAGGTTTAAGGTTATAGGGTTTAGGGTTTATGTTTTATGGTTTAGTATTTATTGTTTAAGGTTTAATGTTTAGGGTTTAGGGTTTAGGGCTTAGGTTTTAGAGTTTGGATTTAGGGTTTAGAGTTTATGACGAGGGTTAGGCTTTAAGGCTTAACGTTTAGAGTTTAGGATTTAGGGTTTAGGGTTTAGGGTTTAGTATTTAGGGTTAGGGTTTAGGTTTTAGGGTTTTAGGTTTAATGTTAAGGGTTTAGGGTTTAGAATATTAATTTAGGTTTTACTGTTTAGGGTTAGAGTGAGGGTTTAGGGTTTAGGGTTTAGGGTTAAGAGTTTAGGATTTACAGTGTAGGGTTTTAGGTTTAATGTTTAATGTTTAAGGTTTAGGGTTTTGGATTTTTGATTTAGGGTTTTGGGTTTAGGGTTTAAGGTTTAGGGTTAAGGTTGAGGGTTTAGAGTTTTAATTTAAGGTTTAGGGTTTAGGGTTTAGAAATTAGGGTTAGGGTATAGGGTTTAGGATTCAAGGTTTAGGGTTTAGGGTTTAGGGTGTTGACTTTATGATTTAGGATTTAGTGTTTAGGGTTTAGGTTTTAGTGTTTATGGTATAGGGTTTTGGGTGTAGGGTTTAAGTTTTAAGGTTTAGGGTTTTGGATTTAGGGTGTAGTGTTTAGGGTTTATGATTTGGGGTTAGGGTTGATGATTTAGGGTTTAGTGTTTAGTTTTTAGTGTTTAGTGTTTAAGGTTTAATGTTTAGGATTTAGGGTTTAGGGTTTAGAGTTTTGATTTTGGGTTTAGGATTTTGGGTTTAGCATTAGGGTTAAGGTTGAGGGTGTAGGGTTTAGCATTATGGGTTTAGGGTTTAGGGTCTAGAGTCTTGGGTTTAGGGTTGAGGGTTTAGGGTTAAAGGTTTAAGTTTTAGGGTTTAGGGTTTAGGTTTAATGTTTAGGGTTTAGGGTTTAGGGTTGTTGGCTTAATGTTTTGGGTTTATAGATTATAGATTATATTTTAGGATTTAGGGTTTAGGGTTTTGGTTTAGGTTTAGGGTTTAGGGTTTAGCATTTAGAGTTTATGATTTAAGGTTTAGGGTTTAGGGTTTATGTTTAGGTTTTAGGATTTAGGGTTAGGGTTTAAGGTTTATGGCTTAAGGTATAAGGTTTAAGGTTTAGGGTTGAAGAATTAGGGTTCAGGTTTAGGGTTTAAGGTTTAAGATTTGGGATTTAAGGTTAGGTACTAGGGTTAGGGTTTAGGGTTTAGGGTTTCTGGTTTATGGATTAGTGGTGAAGGTTTATGGTTTATGGTTTAGGGTTAAGAGTTGTAGTATTTGGTATTAGGGTGTAGGGCTTAAGATTTATGATTTTAGGTTTAGGATTTAAGGTATAAGGTTTAGGGTTTAGTGTTCAAGGTTTATAGTTTAGAATTTAGTGTTTAGGTTTAAGGTTTTGATTTATGATTTAGGTTTAGGATTAGGGCTAGGATGTAGGTTTTAGGATTTAAGGTTTAGGGTTTAGGGTTTAAGGTTTTGATTTACGATTTAGGTTTAGGATTAGGGTTTGGGTGTAGGTTTTAGGGTTTAAGGCTTAGGGTTTTGGGTTTAGGGTTTAGGGTTTAGGGTCTAGAGTTTAAGGTTTAGGATTTAGGATTAGTGTTTAGGGTTTAGGTTTTAGAGTTTAGGGTTTAAGGTTTAGAGTGTATTGTTTATGATTTAAGGTTTAGGGTATAGGGTTCCTTATTTAGGGTTAAGGATTAGGTTTTAGGGTTTAGGGTTTAGGGTTTATTGTTTAGAGTATGGATTTTGGGTTTAGTGTTTAGGTCTAGATTTAGGGTTTAGGGTTTAGGGTTAAGCATTTAGGATTTAGAGCTAAGGGTTTTAGTTTTTAAGTTTTATGATTAAGGGTTTTGGGTTTAGGGTTTTAGGTTTTGGGTTTGAGTTGTAGGTTTAGGGTTTAGGGTATGTGGTTTAGCATTTAGGATTTTGAGTTGTAGGCTTAGGGTTTAGGGTATAGAGTGTATGGTTTAGGGTTTAGTATTGGGTTTAGGGTTTAGTATTGGGTTTAGGGTTTAGAGTTTAGGATTTAGGGTTTAGGGTTTAGGATTTTGAGTTGTATGTTTTGGGTTTAGTGTTTATGGTTTATTATTTTGAGTTTAGGGTTGAAGGTTTAGGGTTTAGTGTTTAGTGTTCAAGGTTTAGAGTTTAGAATTCAAGGTTTAGGGCTTAGAGTTTTGTTTTAGGGTTTAGGATTTAGGATTTAGGATTAGGGTTAGGGTTTAGGTTTTAGGGTTTAAGGTTTAGGGTCTAGAGTTTAGGGTTTAGGGTTTAGGTTTTAGATTTTAGGGTTTAAGGGCTAGAGTTTAGGGTTTATGATTTAAGGTTTAGGGTTTAGGGTTTAGGATTTAGGGTTAGGGATTATGTTTTAGGGTTTAGGGTTTAGAATATGGATTTAGGGTTTAGTGTTTATGTTTAGAGTTAGGGTTTAGGGTGTAGCGTTTAGCCTTAAGAGTTTAGGATTTAGAGTTTAGGCTTTTAGTGTTTAGGTTTATGTTTTAGGGTTTAGTGTTTAAGGTGTATGTTTTAATGTTTATGGTTTAAGGTTTAGGGTTTAGGTTTTAGGGTTTAAGGTTTAGGGTTTTGGGTTTACAGTTTAATGTTTAGGGTTTAGGGTTTAGTGTTTCTGGTTTAGAGTTTATTATCTAGGGTATAGGTTTTAAGGTTTAGGGTGTAGAATTTTAATTTTGGATTTAGAGTTTAGAAATTAGTGTTAGGGTTTAGGGTTTAGGGTTTAGGGTCTAGGTTAAGGGTTAAGGGTTTAGGGTTAGGATTTAGGGTTTAGGGTTTAGGGTTTAGGGTTTAGTGTTTAGGGTATAGGATTTTGGGTTTAGGGTTTAAGTTTTAGTGTTTAGGGTTAAGGGTTTAGGTTTTAGGGTTTAGTTTTTAGGGTTTATGATTTAGGGTTTAGGGTTTATGATTTAGGGTTTAGGGTTTAGGGTTTATGATTTAGGGTTTAATGTTTAATGTTCAGTATTTAGTGTTTAGAGTATATGGTTTAGGGTGGTTTAGAGTTTTGATTTAGTGGTTAAGGTTTTGGGTTTAACATTAGGGATAGTTTTAGGGTTTAGGGTTTAGCATTTAGGGTTTAGTGTTTAGGGTCTAGTGTCTTGGGTTTAGGGTTTGGTGTTTACGGTTTAATGTTTAGGGATTAGGGATTAGGGTTTAGGGTCGTAGGTTTCAGATTTAGGGTTTATAGTTTATAGTTTATAGTTTAGGATTTAGGATTTAAGGTTTTGGTTTAGGTTTAGGGTTTAGGTTTTAACATTTAGAGTTTATGATTTTTTTTTTATTTGAACGACCCTTGGGGGGGGGGGGGGGGGGGTCAGGGGATTAGCAACACCCCCAGGCCTTTGCATATATAGAAATCAACAAAAATAATAGGAGGGGGACATAAACCTAACCTCCGATCCTAGGTGGTTCCATAGTCTACTGACGAGCAATGGCTAGTCAACTCATTCCCATACTAAAAACAGAGAGGAAAACCTAGCGCTAAGCACCTAAGGAAAGGATTCCTCTCCATACAAAGAAACTAGGAAAGCATAAATAAGGGAGACTCTCCCCTTACCATGAAGAATAAATAAAAGGGCCTAGTCTAAAACTATACCCATTTAGGGCTAAGTATAGTTGACAAGGGTAAAGGCAAAACATAAGGAGATCAAGTCAATGGGGCTTTTTAATCCTTTTCAATTTCTTCCTTCTGAAACTTTGAACTCCCATTTTCTCAAAATATTGCTACCTCTTGCTATATTAGGCTATTGAGTGTAAGTGTAGTAGTGTTGGATAATATCTTGCCTATGACTTTGTTTGGAAAAGAAGTCTACCGTATTGTTAGCCTCTCAGTAAGTATGAACACATTGGAAGAATTCACATTGTTTGACAAGCATTCGAAGCTCCTGTACAAACCTTTGCATTCTCCAAGGGGGGATGGAGGTTTGTAATAACCACCTAGTTAAGAGTTCTAAATCCACTTCAAGAATAATGTTATTGTACCCATGTTGAATGCACCAATGTAAACCATAACTGGCAGCTTGTACTTTTTCCTGATTATTGGTCCCTTCACCAAGAGGTATAGCAAATGCATATATCATATCTCCATGTTCATTTCTCAGAATGCCACCCCCTCCAATCTTCCCCGAATTGTGCAAGGCACTACCATCAATATTCAGCTTATATCTATTGGTAGGGGGGGTTTCCAAATTACAGAAGTGATTCTAACTTCATGCTTATAGTTTTCAATCAGGTCGACCACTTCTGACCACTTTACAGGCCACTGGATGTAAGGAAAATTGGAATTACGTAGATATAGGATGTCCTTAAGGATCATGTACTTGACTCTGCTGCGTTGGATTTCCTATCCCCATACTTAGCTGAGCATCTATTCTTCCATAGATTCCAACAGACCACTATAGGAATTGTCTGGATAAGGATCTTATGAGCTTCATTCTTTCTTTGTATCTCCCACCAATTTAATAATTTGTTACTTAAAGAGGTCTAGTGGGAAGTAGCCCCCATAGTACTTGAAAAGTATTTCCAGATATGAGCTGCAAAGGTTCCTTCATTGAAGATGTGATCAACATCATCCCACGCTTGTTTGATTCAGCAGAAACACTTCACAGGCTCCACCCCAAAGTTTGCTAGATTTTCATTGGTTGGTAGTTTATATCTTAAGGCCCTCCAAATGAGAAAAGACATCTTGAGAAGTATCTTCTTATGCCAAATCTTGTTGCTGATTACTTTCGTATTCTTCCTGTGCCTGCAGATTTCCTACGCTGAGGCACATGAAAAAATTCCAGCATCTGTAGGCTTCCAAATTGTTGTGCCTTTCACTCTTTGTTGGTATTGAAATCTGATGCTCAAAATATGAGGAATTAGCAGTGAAGGAACCTACTGTCTCAGTTTTCTTTCATTCTATTTTCCATTGATAAGAAAGTGAGCAATGGTGGCATTATTAAGGCTAGAAATATTCATGGTATAATTAGCTAGTGCACCCCTTCCTAGCCAATCATCCCACCAAAATTAGCAACTTCCAAAATTAATCTTCCATGTAATATGATCTTCAAGTATGTTTTTGTTCTTCATCATTTATCTCCACACTAGAGATTGACATGTATCTACTTTCTTTGCAACAAGATTGGCTCTCTGGCAAAATTTGGATTTGAGGAACTGACCCCGAAGTGAATATTTAACCCTGAAATTCCACCATTGTTTGTATTGAAGACCAGTGCATATATTTGTAAGCCTTCTGATCCCCACACCTCCTTCTGCATAAGGCAGGCTTATGGTTTCAAGAGATGCCCAATGATACTTTCTCTTGTCCTGATCTCTCCCCCAAAAAAAACAACAATGATAGACTATATGTACTTGATAGTAGAGCTGGGTGAAACTGCAGCCATAGTATGTATGGGTATAGACTGTAAGGCATGTTTTATCAGGGTGATTTTTTTTTCCAAAGCTGAGAAATCTTGCCTTCCATCCACAGATCTTTTTGTATACTTTCTCAACTAGCTGTGAGTAATAGATGATCCTTTGTCTCCCAATATAAAGCGGACAACCTAGGTAGGTAATACGACTGTCCTTTTTAGCGAAACCAATAACTTCCTGAATGTTGTCTATAATGTTCTGAGACGTGTTACTTGGAATCGTAAAGTGGCTCTTCTCTTTGTTAATAAGTTGATCTGATGTATGTTCATATTCATGAAAGTGTTCATGCTGAGTTTCATAGAGTGTCTATCAGTAGAAGTAAAAATAATCACATCAATAGCAAAACTTAAGTGGTTGATCTGAGAACCTCTGTGCTCCATGCTAAAACCTCTATACATAGGATTTTGATGAATAAGGTTAAGCATTCTTGAAAGAACCTCTGCACCTAAAATAAATAGGGCCAGAGATATGGCTAGAGATAAAGGATCACCTTGTTTAAGGCCTCCAGTTGAGTGAAAGAAGCCATGTCTGTGACCATTGATTATAATTGAATACCAATTGTTGCTCATGATTCTCCAGATCATGTCAATGAAGAGTTCCCCAAAACCAAATCTTCTCAAACACCAGAGAAGTGAATGACCAAGATACTCAGTCATATGCCTTGGTCAAGTCCAGTTTGATCACAACATTGTCTCCTAGTTTGGGTTTCTTGATGCCGTGTGTGATTTCTTGTGCAAGAATGATATTCTCTATAATGTTTCTTTCTCTTACAAATCCTGATTGATTATCTGAGATGATAAATGGAAAAAAATCTTCCAGTCTCAAGCTTAAGAGCTTGGAGATAATCTTATTTGAGAAGTTGTTGAGACTAATAGGCCTAAGGTCCTTGAACCTGTGTGGCTATTCAGCTTTAGGAAATAAAACCAGGCATGCATGTGACATAAATTTAGGCATACTGTATCCACAAAAGAAAGATTGCACAGCTGTTAGAAGATTTTCTTTAATAATGTTCCAGCAAGCTTAGTAGAACTTGCCCCCTATACCATTTGGACATGGTGCTGAATTTTAGTTCATACCAAACACCATCTGTCTTAGTTCCTCCATTGTAAGCATTTCCTGCAGTTTTTTATTTTGTTCAGGAAAAACCAAGGAAGGTAAGTGTTGAATCATTCTTTCATATATTCTGCAATTCTGGCCAGTAAACATCTCCTCAAAGTAATCACAAGCTGCATTAGCAATCTGGTCATCCCCTTGTATCCATATTATGATTTAAGGTTTAGGGTTTGGGGTTTAGGTTTAGGTTTTAGGGTTTAAGGTTTAGGGTTTAAGGTTTAGAGTTTAGGATTTAGGGTTTAAGATTTAGGATTTAGGGTAAGGAATTAGGGTTAAGGTTTAGGGTTTATGGTTTATGGTTTAGGGTTATGGATTCGAGTTTAGAGTTTAGGACTTAGGGTTTAGGGATTAGGGATTAGAGTTTAGAATTTAGGTTAAGGCTTAGGGTTTAGGGATTAGGGATTAGGGTTTAGAGTTTAGGTTAAGGCTTAGGGTTTAGGGTTTAGGTTTAGGAATTTAGTCTTTATGGTTCAGAATTTAGGGTTTAAAGTCTAGGGTTTAGGGTTTAGGATTTAAAGTTTATGGTTAAGTATTACGGTTTTAGGTTTTGGGGTTTATGGTTTAGGTTTTAGGGTTTAAGTTTAGGATTTAGGGTTTAGGATTTAGAATTAGGGTTTAGGGTTTAGGGTTTAGGGTTTAGAGTTTAGGATTTAGAGTTTAGGATTTAGGGTTAGGGTTTATGGTTTAAGATTTAAGGTTTTCGGTTTAGGTTGTAGAGTTTGGATTTAGGGTTTAGGAGTTAGGTTTAAGGTTAGGGTTAAGAGTTTTGGGTTTAGGGTTTACAGTTTAGGATTTAGCTTTTAGGGTTTAGGGGTTTAGGGCTTGGCTTAAGGTTTAGCGTTTAGGGTTTAGGGTCTACTGTTTAGGATTTAGGGTTTAGTGCTTAGTTTTTAGGATTTAGGGTTTAGGGTTTAGGGTTAGGAGTTGTAGGTTTAAGTTTCAGGGTTAAGGGTATAGGGTTTAGGATTAAGGGTTTAGGGTTTAAAGTTTAGAGTTTATGATTTAGGGTTTTGGGTTTAGGGTTTAGAGATTAGGGTTTAGACTTGAGGGTTTAGTGTTTAGGGTTTAGGTTTTGGAGTTTAGGATTTAGAGTTTTGGGTTTAGGGTTTAGAGTTAGTATTTAGGGTTTAGGGTTTAGATTTTATGGTTAAGAGTTTAGGTTTAAGGTTTTTGGGTTTATATTTTAGGGTTTAGAGTTTAGTATTTAGGGTTTAGCATTTAGGGTTAGGGTTTAGGGTTTAAGGTAAAGGTTTAGGGTTTTGGATATAGGGTTTAGAGTTTGGATTTAGGGTTTAGGGTTTAGGGTTTAGAGTTTAGTATTTAGGGTTTAGCATTTAGGGTTTAGCATTTAGGGTTTAGGGTTTATGGTTTAAAGTTTAGCATTTAGGTTTAGGGTTTAGGGGTTTAGGTTTAAGTTTTAGGGTTTAGGGTTTAGGCTTAGGATTTAGGCCTTATGGTCTACTATTTAGGTTTTGGATTTAGGGTTTAGAATATGGGATTAGTGTTTAACGTTTAGTTTTTAGGGCATAGGGTTTACGGTTTGGAGCTCTAGGTTTAAGGTTTAGGGTTTAGGGTATAGGGTTTAGTATTAATGGTTAGGTTATAGATATTAGAGTTTAGAGTTTAGGGCTTTTGGTTTAGGGTTTAGGATTTATGGTTTATAGTTTAGAGTTTAGGGTTTAAGGTTTAGAGTTTACGATTTAGGTTTTAGGGTTTAGACTTTGGGGTTTAGTGTTTACGGTTTAGGATTTAGGGGTCGTTTGGTACAAACATTGATAACGCAGGGATTAGTAACGCAGGGATTAGTAACGCAGGGATTAGTAATGCAAGGATTAGTAGTGCTGGGATTATTTTTTGTCAAGTGTTTGGTTCATTCTTTCCACTTAATCTTGTGTTTGATTTAAAACTCTACAAAAATTTTATTTCCTATTATACCCTTGTGTTATTATGAGATTGTTTATTTCATGTAATTGAGTCAAGGTAGATAACCGAACCATAACACTACGATAATTTTTTTTAGAAAATAACAGCAAAGAAAAAGAGTGTTATATAAATTGAAACAATTTTTTTTCTTCTTTGTGTATAATTAATAACAAGAATTTAATACTACGCAACAGTTGAATAAAATTCATAGTAAAAAAAATGCTAAATCTTTATTTATTTATTTTTACAAATTTTAACCTGTACAATTATTGTATATGGAAACGGGATGTTGACAAAAGAGTTTAAACTTATCAAAAATGAAGATCTAAAAATATACTTATACAATTTTATACCAAAGTTCCTTACCCGAATAATAATTAATCAAAGTTGTTGTGGGACAATATTGTTTTTTTTAGGATTTTCTAGTTAAGTTATATATATATATTATATAAAATAAAATAAAATTTGAGGTATGATGCACCACTTTTTTTGTTGGTCAAGTATATCTTAAACTTTAACATAGATTTAAGACTACTTATATTGTTCAATAGCTAAAGCTTATTAAAAAAAAATAGTTCAAGTGGTTAATAGATGAACTACATTGAATAAAAAAAAGGAGAAAAAAATATTAATGAAATCATTAAATTACACTAAATGAATTTGGAGAATTGAAAAGAACATTTATAATTATTTCAATATAAATAAAAAGAAAATTAAATTACAAAAGAAATTTAGGAAAATGAATAAAGGGATAATTTTGTCATTTAGGGGTCTTATCCAAGGTTTAACAAACCTTGGATTAGTTATCCCTCCATTTACTAGGGATTAAATAAGACCATATAAAATGTATTAGCAATCCATGGATTAAACAAAATAATGTAACCAAACAATGTATTAGATGGATTAAATTTTAATCCAGGGACTATTCTATTTAATACCGCCTACCAAACGAGTCCTTAGGGTTTTGGGTTTAGGGCTTAGAATTTGGATTTGGGGTTTAGGGTTTAGGACTATTGTTTAGGATTTAGGGTTTAAAATTTAGAGTTTAGGATTTAGGGTTTAGGGTTTAGGAATTAGGGTTATGGATTAGGTTTTAAGGTTTAGGTTTAGGATTTAGAATATGGATTTAAGGTGTAGGGTTTAGGTTTATAGTTAGGGCTTAGCGTTAAGAGATTAGGATTTAGGTTTTAGGGTTTTAGGATTTATGTTTAGGGTATAGGTCTTGAATTTTAGGGTTTAGGGTTTAGGGTTAAAGGTTTAAGGTTTAAGGTTTTGGGCTTAGGGTTTAGATTTTAGAGTTTACGATTTCGATTTCTAGGTTTAGAGTTTAAAGGTTAGGGTTTAGGGTTTAGATTTTATGGTTTAGGGTTTAGGATTTTGAGTTATATGTTTTGGGTTTAGGGTTTATGTTTTAGGGTTGATGGTTTAAGGTATAGAGTTTTGATTTAGGATTTAGGGTTTAGTATTAGGGCTTAGGGTTTAGCATTTAGGGTTTAGGATTTAGAGTTTAGGGTGTAGGATTTAGGGTCTAGAGTTTAGGGTTTAGCGTTTAGGGTTTAGGGTTTAGTATTTAGGGTTTAGGGTTTTGGGTTTTTGGTTTATGTTTTAGGGTTTAGGGTTTAGGGTTTAGGTTTAATGATTTAGGGTTTTGGGTTTAGGGTTTAGGGTTTAGTGTTTAGGATTTAGGGTTTAGGATTTAATGTTTAGGATAGGGGTTTACAGTTTAGAGTTTGGATTTAGTGTTTAGGGTTTAGGTTTAGCGATACGGTTTGGAGTTAAGGATTTAGAGTTTTAAGTTTTGGATTTAGGGCTTAGGGTTTAGGTTTAGGGTTTAATGTTTAGTGGTTAGGGTCTACTATTTAGGTTTTAGGGTTAAACATTTAGGGATTAAGATTTAGGGTTTGGTGTTTAGGGTTTAGGGTTTAGTTTTTAGGATTTAGGGTTTAGGATTTAGGATTTAGGATTTAGTGTTTAGGGTTTAGTGTTTAGGGTTAAGAGTTTACAATATAGGCTTTAGGGTTTTAGAGTTTAGGTTTAGGGTTTATGGCTTAGGATTTAGGGTTTAGGATTTAAGGCTTAAGGTTTAAGGTTTAGGTTTTTGTGTTTAAGGTTAAAAGTTTTGGGTTTAGGGTTCTGGGTTTAGGTTTTAGTTATAGGGTTTAGGGTTTTGGGTTTTGGTTTAGAATATGGATTTAGGGTTTAGTGTTTAGGTTTAGAGTTAGGGTTTGGGGTTTAGGGATTTGGGTTAAGAGTTTAGGATTTAGGGCTTAGGATTTTAGGGTTTAGGGTTTAGGACTTAGGGTTTAGGGTTTAATATTTAGAGTTTAGGATTTAGGATTTAGGGTTTAGGATTTTATGTTAGGGATTCAGGTTTAGTCTTTAGGGTTTACGGTAGGGTTTAGAATAAGGATTTTGGGTTTAGTGTTTAGGTTTAGAGTTAGGGCTTAGTGTTTAGGGTTTAGGGTTAAAAGATTTGAATTTAGGGTTTTGGGTTTTATGGTTTAACGCTTAGTGTTTAAGGTTTAAGGTTTAAGGTTTAAATTTTAGGGTTTAAGGTTTATAGTTTTGGGTTTTAGGTTTAGGGTTTAGGGTTTGTAGTTTAGATTTTAGTGTTTATGTTCAAGGGTTTAGGCTTTAGGTTTTTCGTTTATGGGTTTTAGGTTTAGGGTTTAGGAATGAGGGTTAGGGTTTAGGGTTTAGGTTTTAGGGTTTAGGGTTTAGGGTTTATAGTTTAGAGTTTAGGGTTTATGGTTAAGGGTTTAGGGATTAGGGTTTTTAGTTTTGGGTTTGAGTTATAGGTTTAGGGTTTAAGGTATATGGTTCAGTGTTTAGGGTTAAGGGTTTAAGTTTTAGACTGTAGGGTTTTGAGTTGCAGGTTTAGAGTTTAGGGGTTAGGATTTAGGATTTAGTGTGTAGAGTTTTTGATTTAGGGTTTTGGATTTAGGGTTTTGGATTTAGGATTTAGGGTTTAGAGTTTAGGGTTTAGGGTTTAGGATTTTGAGTGTTAGGTTTTGGGTTTAGGGTTTAGGTTTATGATTTAGAATTTAGGATTTAGGGTTTTGGGTTTAAGGTTTTGGATTTAGAGTTTTGATTTAGGGTTTAGGGTTTAGGATTAGGGTTAGGGCTTAGGGTTTAGGGTTTAGGTTTTAGAGTTTAAGGTTTAGGGGTTACAGTTTAGGGTTTATGATTTAATTTTTGGCATTTAGGGTTTACTATTTAGTGCTTAGGTTTTAGTGTTTAGATTTTAGGGTTTAGGGTTTAAGGTTTTGGGTATAGAGTTTAGGGTTTAGGTTTAGGGTTAAGGGTTAGGATTTAGTGCTTAGGGTTTAGGGTTTAGCATTTAGGGTTTAGGGTTTTAGGTTTAGGGTTTATGGTTTAGGGTTTAGGGCTTTAGGTTTAGGGTTTAGGGTTTAGGTTTTAGGGTTTAATGTTTAGGGATTAGGGTTTAGGGTTTTGAATTTGGATTTTGGTTTTAGGGTTTAGGGTATAGGTTTATGGTTAGGCTTAAGAGTTAAGGGTGTAAGGTTTAGCCTTTATGGTTTTAGGGTTCAGGTTAATGGTTTATGGTTTAGGGTTTAGGTTTAGGATTTTGGGTTTAGGATTTAGGTTTTAGGGTTTAGGGTTAAGGGGTTAGGGTTTAGTGTTTAGTGTTAAGGTTTTAGGGTTTAGGGTTAATGGTTTTGGGTTTAGGGTTTGAAGTTTTAGGTTTAAGGTTTAGGGTTTAAGGTATAGGGTTTAAGAGTAAGGGTTTAGGGTTTAAAAGTTTAGGGTTTAGGGTTTAGGGTTTAAACTTTAGGGTTTTGTGGTTGGGGTTTAGGATTTTGGGTTTAGGGTTTAAGATTTAGGATTTGGGATTTAGGAATTAGGGATAGGGTTTATGGTTTTTTATTTAGGGTTTTATGTTTAAGGTTAGGGATTAGGGTTTAGACTTTAGTATTTGCGGTTTAGGGATTGGGGCTTATGATTGAGTGTTTAGTATATTGGGTTTAGTGTTTAGGTTAAGGCTAAAGGTTTAGGGTTTAGGGTTTAGGGTTTAGGGTTAGGAGATTAGCATTTAGGGTTTAGAGTTTAGGGTTTAGGGTTTAGAGTTTATGGTTAAGCATTTAGGTTTTAGGTTTGAGGGTTTATGTTTTTGGGTTTAGGGTTTAGAGTTTTGGATTTAGTGTTTAGGATTAAGGGTTAGGGTTTAGGGTTTAGGGTTCAGGGTTTAGAGTTTGGATTTAGGGTTTAGAGTTTGGATTTAGGGTTAGGCATAGAGTTTAGGGATCAGGGTTTAGTGTTTAGAGTTTAGGATTTAGCATTTAGGGTTTGGGGGTTTAGGGTTTTGGTTTAAGGTTTAAGGTTTAGGCTTAGGGTTTAGGATTTACGATTTGGATTTAGGGTTAAGGGTTTAGAGTGATTTAGGGTTTAGTGTTTATTGTTTAAGGTACAGGGTTTAGGATTTAGGGTTAAGGGTTTGGAGTTGTAGGTTTAAGGTTTAGGGTTTAGGATATAGGGTTTACGATTTAGAGTTTAGAGTTTAGGGTTTAGGGTTTGTTTAGGGTTTAGGGTTTACGGTATAGGGTTTAGAGTTTAGAGTTTAGGGGTAAGTGTTCAGGGTTAATGGTTTAGAGTTTAGGATTTACGGTTTTGGGTTTAGGGTTTAGAGTTAGCATTTAGGGTTTAGGGTTTAGGACTAGGGTTAAGGTTTAGTGTTTAGGTTTAAGGTTTAACGTTTAAAGTCTTTGTTTTAGAGTTTAGGGTTTAAGGTTAGTATTTATGATTTAAGGTTCATGGTTAAGGGTTTAGGGTTTAGGCTTTATGGTTTAGAGTTTATAGTTTAGTGTTTATGGTCAAGAGTTTAGGGTTTAGGTTTTATAGTTTTGGGTTTAGGTTTTATCGTTTTGGATTTAAGGTTTAGGGTTTAGGGTTAAGGGTTTAAGGCTTAGGTTATAGGGCTTACGATTTAGGGTTTTGGGTTCTCGATTTGAGTTACAGGTTTAGGGTATATGCTATTGGGTTTAGCATTAAGGGTTTAGGGTTTAGGTTTTAGAGTTTAGGGTTTTGAGTTGTAGGTTTAGGGTTTAGGGGTTAGGATTTAGGGTTTAGGGTTTAGAGTTTATGGTTTAGGGTTTAAGATTTAGGGTTTACTATGTAGGGTTTAGGGTTTAGAGTTTGGAGTTGTAGGTTTTGGGTTTAGGGCTTAGGGTTTAGGGTTTAGTGTTTAGTTTTTAGAGTTTAGGATTTAGGGTTTAAGGTTTAGTGTATTGAATTTTGATTTAGGGTTTAGGATTAGGGTTAGGGTTTAGGGTCTAGAGTTAAGGCATTAGGGTTTAGTGTTTTGTGTTTAGGGTTTAGGGTTTAGAGTTTATGTTTTAAAGTTTAGGATTTAGGGTTACAATTTAGGGTTTAGGAGTTTAGGGTTTAGAATTTGGATTTAGTGTGTAGGGTTTTGGTTTAGGGTTAGGGTTTAGTGCTTATGGATTAGGGTTTAGATTTTATGGTTTATGGTTTAGATGTCTAGGGTTTAGGGTTTAGGATTTAGGGTTTACGGGTTAGGGTTAAGGATATAGAGTTTAGGGTTTAGAATTTGGAGTTATGGTTTACCCTAACCCTAAATCCTAAACCCAAAACCCTAAACCAAATCCCTAAAATCTAAACCCTAAACCTTTGACCATAAACACTAAACTCTAAACTCTAAACCCTAAACCCTAAACCCAAAACCTACAAGTCAAACCCAAAACCCAAAACTTGAAACCCTAAACCCTAAAACCTAAGACCTAAACCATAAAACCCTAAACTCTAAATCCTAAACTCTTAACCCTAAACCTTAAACCCTAATCTCTAACTCTAAACCTAAAGACTAAATCCTAAATCCATATTCTAAACCATAAACCCTAAACCCTAAAACCAAATCCCTAACCCAAAATCCTAAGCTCTAAACATTAAACCATAAAGCCTAACCCTAAACTTAAACTGTAAACCCTAAATCCAAACTCTAAACCCTAAACCCTAAGTCCTAAGTCCAAAATCCTAAACTCTAAACCCCAAAACCTAAAATACGAAACACTAAATCCTAAACCCCAAACCCTAAACCCTAAACCCTAAACATTAAACCCTACTCCCTAAACCCTTAACACTAAACCATAAACCATAAACCATAAACCCTAAACCCTATACTCTAAGCCCTAAACCCTAAACAATAAATCCTACATCCTAAACCCTAAAGGCTAACTCAAAACCCTAAACCCTAAACTCTAGATCCTAAACCATAATCCCTGAACCATAAACCCTAAACCCTAAGCCTAAATCCTAAACCCTATACATATAAACCCTAAACCCTAAACATTAAACCCTAAACCCTAAACTCTAAACCCTAACCCTAAACTAAAATGCTAAACCCTACACCCTAAATACTAGACCCTAGACCCTAAATCCTAAACCCTAAACCTAAACCCTACACCTTAAACCCCTAAACCCTAAACTCTAAATCCTAAACCCTAAATGCTAAACCCTAACCTCTAGACCCTAAACCCTAAACCCTAAGTAATAAATCTTAACCCTAAACCCTAAACTCTAAACTTAAAACCCTAAATCCTTAATCTTAAACCCTATACCATAAACCCTAAACCTTAAACCTATAACTCCAAACCCAAAACGCAAAACCCTTAACCCTAAACCCTAAAACCTTAACACTAAACACTAAACCCTAAATGCTAAACCCTAAATCCTAACACCCTAAACCCTAAACCCTACGCAGTATACCCTAACACTTGAAGCCTAAAACCTAAAACCTAAAACCTAAACCAAAAAACCTAAACCTAAACCCTAAACCATAAACCATTAACCTAAACCTTAAAACCCTAAACGCTAAACCTTATACCCTAACTCTAAACCCTAAACCCTAAACTATTAACCCTAACCCTAACCCTACATCCTAAACCCTAAATCCAAATTCAAAACCTTAAACCCTAAATCCAAAACCCTAAACCCTAAACTTTAAACCCAAAACCCTAAAGCCTATACCATAAACCCTAAACCTAAAACCGTAAACCCTAAACCCTAAACCATAAACCCTAAATCTAAACACTATACCTAAAACCCTAAACCTTAAATTCTAGACCCAAAACCCTAAACCCTAAACCAACAACCTAAACCCTAAATAAAAATTTTAAACACTAAAACTTAGCCCTAAACCACAGATACTAAACTATAAAATTTAAACACATAATACTAAATGCTCAACCCTAAACCCTAAACCCTTAATCTTAAACCCTATACCATAAACCCTAAACCTTAAACCTACAACTCCAAACCCAAAACGCAAAACCCTTAACCCTAAATGCTAAACCTTAAACCCTAACACCCTAAACCCTACACAGTATACCCTAACACTTGAAGCCTAAACCCTAAAACCTAAAACCTAAACCAAAAAAACTAAACCATAAACCATTAACCTAAACCCTAAAACCCTAAATGCTAAACCTTATACCCTAAACTCTAAACCCTAAATGCTATACTCTTAACCCTAACCCTAACCCTAAACCCTAAACCCTAAATCCAAATTCAAAACCTTAAACCCTAAATCCTAAACCCTAAACCCTAAACTTTAAACCCTAAAGCCTATACCATAAACCCTAAACCTAAAACCGTAAACCCTAAATCATAAACCATAAACCCTAAAAATAAACACTATACCTAAAACCCTAAACCTTAAATTCTAGACCCAAAACCCTAAACCCTACACCCTAAACAGTAAACCAACAACCTAAAACCTAAATAAAAACTTTAAACCCTAAACCTTAGCCCTAAACCGCAAATACTAAACTCTAAACTTTAAACACATAATACTAAATGCTCAACCCTAAACCCTAAATCCTAAACCCTAAAACATAAACCCTAAATCAAGAACCTACATCTCGAAATCCTAAATCCTAAAACCTAAACTATAAACCCTAAATCAAAAACCTACATCTCGAAATCCTAAATCCTAAAACCTAAACTATAAACCCTATACCCTAAATAATAAACCCTAAATCCTAAACCATAAATCATAAACTCTGAACCCTAAAGCCTAAACCCTAAACCTACAACTCAAAACCCTAAACTTAAAAACCTAAACCCTAAACCTACAATTAGAACCCAAAACACTAAACCATAAAACCTAAACCATAATCCCTTAACCATAAACCCTAAACTCTAAAGTATAAACCCAAAACCCTAAACTCTAAACCCTAACCCTAAACGCTAAACCCAAAACCCAAAACCCAAAACCCAAAAATATAACACCTAAACCCTAAACCCTTGACCATAAACACTAAAATCTAAACTCTAAACCCTAAACTCTAAACCCACAACTCAAACCCAAAACCCTAAACCTGAAATCCTAAACCCTAAAACCTAAGCCCTAAATAATAAACTTAAACCGTAAAACCCTAAACTCTAAATCCTAAACTCTTAACCCTAAACCCTAAACCCTAACTCTAAACCTAAACACTAAACCCTAAATCCATATTCTAAACCCTAAAACCTAAAACCTAATCCCTAACCCTAAACACTAAACCATAAACCATAAACCATAAACCCTGTACTCTAAACCCTAAACCCTAACCCTAAACTATAAATCCTACATCCTAAACCCTAAAGGCTAACTCAAAACCCTAAACCCTAAACTCTAGATCCTGCACCCTAACCCCTAAACCCTAAACCCTAAACCCTAAACCCTAAGCCTAAATCCTAAACCCTATACATATAAATCCTAAACCCTAAACCCTAAGCTCTAAACTCTAACCCTAAACCAAAACGCTAAACCCTACACCCTAAACACTAGATCCTAGACCCTAAACCTTAAACCCTAAACCCTAAACCAAAACCCTACACCCTAAACCCCTAAACCCTAAACTCTAAATCCTAAACCCTAAATGCTAAACCCTAACCTCTAGACCTTAAACCCTAAACCCTAATTAATAAATCTTAACCCTAAACTCTAAACTTTAAAGCCCTAAACCCTTAATCTTAAACCCTACGCCATAAACCCTAAACCTTAAACCTACAACTCCAAACCTAAAACACAAAACCCTTAACCCTAAACCCTAAAACCTTAACACTAAACACTAAGCCCTAAATGCTAAACCCTAAACCCTAACACTCTAAACCCTAAACCCTACACAGTATACCCTAACACTTAAAGCCTAAACCCCAAAACCTAAAACCTAAACCAAAAAACCTAAACCTAACCCTAAACCATAAACCATTAACCTAAACCCTAAAACCCTAAACGCTAAACCTTATACCCTAAACTCTAAACCCTAAACCCTAAACTCTTAACCCTAACCCTAACCCTCAACCCTAAACCCTAGATCCAAATTCAAAACCTTAAACCCTAAATCCTAAACACTAAACCCTAAACTTTAAACCCAAAACCCTAAATCCTATACCATAAACCCTAAACCTAAAACCATAAACCACAAACCCTAAACCAAAACACTATACCTAAAACCCTAAACCTTAAATTCTAGACCCAAAACCCTAAACCCTACATCCTAAACCCTAAACCAACAACCTAAACCCTAAATAAAAATTTAAACCCTAAACCTTTGCCCTAAACCGCAAATACTAAACTCTAAACTTTAAACACATAAAACTAAATTCTAAACCTAAACCCTAAACCCTAAACCCTAAAACATAAACCCTAAATCGAAAACCTACATCTCAAAATCCTAAACCCTAAACCTTAAACTATAAACCATATACCCTAAATAGTAAACCCTAAATCCTAAACCATAAATCATTAACTTTGAACCCTAAACCCTAAACCTACAACTCAAAACCCTAAACTCAAAAACCTAAACCCTAAACCTACAATTCGAACCCAGAACACTAAACCCTAAAACCTAAACCATAAACCCTAAACTCTAAACTATAAACCCAAAACCCTAAACTCTAAAGCCTAACCCTAAACGCTAAACCCAAAACCATAAACCCTAAACCCAAAACCCTTGACCATAAGCACTAAACTCTAAACTCTAAACCCTAAACCCTAAATCCTAAACCCTAAACCCACAAATCAAACCCAAAACCCTAAACCCTAAAACCTAAGCCCAAAATAATAAACCTAAATCGTAAAACCCTAAACTCTAAATTCTAAACTCTTAACCCTAAACCCTAAATCCTAACTCTAAACCTAAACACTAAACCCTAAATACATATTCTCAACCCTAAACCCTAAACTCTAAAACCTAAAACCTAATCCCTAACCCTAAATCCTAAATTCTAAACCCTAATTCCTAAACTCTAAATGTTAAACCCTAAATCCAAACTCTAAACCCAAAACCCTAAGTCCTAAATCCAAAACTCTAAATCCTAAACGCAAACTACAAAACCCTAAAGTCTAAACACAAAACCCTAAACCCTAAACCCCAAACTCTAAACCCTAAACCACAAACCCTAAACATTAAACCTTAAAACCTTAACCCTAAACCCTTAAACCTAAATCGTAAACCCTGAACACTAAGCCATAAACCATAAACCCTAAACCCTATAATCTAAACCCTAAACTATAAATCCTATATCCTAAACCCTATAGGCTAACTCTAAACCCTAAACTCTACATCCTAAACCCTAACCCCTAAACCATAAACCCTAAACCCTAAACCCTACACATGTAAACCCTAAACCCTAAACTCTAAACCCTAACCCTAAACCTAAACCATACACCCTAAACACTAGACTCTAGATCCTAAACCCTAAACCTAAACCTAAACCTTAAACCTTAAACCTAAACCCTAAACCCCTAAAACCTAAACCCTAAACCCTAAACTCTAAACCAAAAACCCTAAATGATAAACCCTAAACACTAAATCTTAACCTAAAACCCTAAACTCTAGACCCAAAACCCTAAACCTACAACCTAAACACTAAATAAAAACTATAAACCCTTAACATTATCCCTAAACCGCAAATACTAAACTCTAAACTTTAAACACATAATACTAAATGCTAAACCCTAAATCCTAAACCATAAACCCTAACATATAAACCCTAAGCCCAAAACCTACATCTTGAAATACTAAACCCTAAACCCTACACTATAAACCCAACACCCTAAATAGTAAACCCTAAATCCTAAACCATAAACCATAAACTCCAAACCCATTACCCTAAATCCTAAACCCTAAACCCTAAACCCTAAAGCTACAACTCAAAACCCTAAACTCAAAAACCTAAACCCTAAACCTACAATTCATACCCAAAACACTAAATCCTCAAATCTACACCATCAACCCTTAGCCATAAACCCTAAACTTTAAATCCTAACCCTAAACCCTAAACCCAAAACCCAAAGCCATAAAACCTAAACCCTAAACCCTTGACCATAAACGCAAAACCCTAAACTCTAAACCCTAAACCCTAAACCCTACATCATAAACCATAACCTTAAACCCTAAACCTACAACTCAAACCCAAAACCTAAAACCTTAAATCCTAAACCCTAAAACTTAAGCCCTAAACTATAAAACTAAACCCTAAAACCCTAAAGTCTAAATCCCAAACTCTTAACCCTAAACCCTAAACCCTAAACCCTACATCTAAACCTAAACACTAAACCCTAAATCCATATTTTAAACCCTAAACCCATAAACCTAAGCCCTAACCCAAAATCCTAAACCCTAAACCCTAAACTTTAAACCCTAAATCCTAAACTATAAATGATAAACCCTAAAGCCTAACCCTCATCTTAAACCCTAAACCCTAAATGCAAACTCTAAACCCTAAACCCTAAGTCCTAAATCATAAGCTCTAAACCATAAACCCATAATATGAAATCTCAAAGTCTAAACACTAAACCCTAAACCCTAAACTCCAAACTCTAAACCCTAACCCTAAACCCTGAACCCTACACCCTTAACCCTAAACCCTAAACACTAAACAATAAACCATAAACCCTAAACCTTGTATTTAAAACCCTAAATGCTAAACCCTAAACTTTAAATCCTAACCCTAAACCCTACACCCTAAACACTAGACCCTAGATTCTAAACCCTAAACTATACCCTAAACCCTAACACTAAACACTAGATCCAAAAACCTAACCCCCTAAATCATAAACCCTAAACCCTAAACTCCAAACCCTAACCTTAAACCAAAACCCTAAACCCTAAACCCTACACCCTAAACACTAGACCCTAGATCCTAATCCCTAACCTTAAACCCTAAACCCTAAACCCTAATCTTAAAGCCTAAACCCCAAACCCCTAAACCCTAAACCCTAAACCCTAAATCTTAAACTCTAAACCCTAAACCTTAAACCCTAAATACTAAACCCAAAACTCTAGACCCTAAACCCTAAACACTAAACACTAAATCCTAACCCAAAACCCTAAACTCTAAACCCAAAACCCTAAACGCTAAACCTACAACCTAAACCCTAAAAAAAACTATAAACCCAAAACCTTAGCCCTAAACCGCAAATTCTAAATTATAAACTTTAAACCCATAACCCTAAACGCTAAACCCTAAACCCTAACCCATAAACTCTAAAACATAAACCCTAAACCCAAAACCTATATCTCAAAATCCAAAACCCTAAACCCTAAACTATAAACCCTATACCCTAAATAGTAAACCCTAAATCCAAAACCATAAAGCATAAACTATAAACCCTATACCCTAAATCCTATACCCTAAACTCTAAACCTATAATTCAAAACCCTAAACTCAAAAACCTAAACCCTAAACCTATAATTCAAACCCAAAACACTAAACCCTAAACCTACAATTCAAACCCAAAACCCTAAACTCTAAACCCTACCCTAAACCCTAAATTCAAAACCCTAAACCCAAAGCCCAAAACACAAAACCCTAAAACCTAAACCCTAAACCCTTGACCATAAACACTAAACTCTAAACTATAAACCCTAAACACTAATCCCTAAATAATAAACCATAACCCTAAACCCTAAACCTACAACTCGAACCCAACACCTAAAACCATAAAGCCTAAACCCTAAATCCTAAGCCCTAAACAATAAACCTAAACCCTAAAATCCTAAACTCTAAATCCTAAGCTCTTAGCCCTAAATCCTAAACCCTAAAACATAACTCTAAACCTAAGCACTAAACCCTAAATCCATATTTTAAACCCTAAACCCTAAAACCTAATCTCTAACCCTAAATCCTAAACCTTAAACCCTAAACCCAAAATCCTAATCTCTAAATGTTAAACCCTAAAGCCTAACCCTCGTCTTAAAACCTAAACCCTAAATCCAAACTCTAAACCCTAAACCCTAAACCCTAACCCCTAAACACTAAACCATAAACCATAAATCCTAAACCATATATTCTATATCCTAAACCCTAAACCCTAAACTATAAATCCTACATCCTAAACCCTAAACCCTAACTCTAAACCCAAAACCCTAAACTCTAGATACTAAACCCTAGCCCCTACACCATAAACCCTAAACCCTAAACCCTATACATCTAAACCTTAAACCCTAAACCCTAACCCTAAACCAAAACACTAAATGCTAAATCCAAACTTTAAACCCTAAACCCTAAACACTAGCGCCTTACCCTAAACCTTAACCCCAAATCCTAAACCCTAAACTGTAAATCCTAAATCCTAAACCCTAAACTCTAGACCCAAAACTAAACCCTTAAATGTAAATCCTAAATCCTAAATCCTAATCCCCAAACCCTAAAATCTAGTTCATTAACCCTAACCCCTAAACCCTAAACCCTAAACATCAAAACCATAAACCATAAACTCTAAACCCTAAACCCTAAATACTAAACCCTAACCCTAACCAAAACCTTAAACGCAAAACTAAAACTCTAAACCCTAAACCCATACTGTAAACCGTCACCCTAAATCCTACACTTTAAAAAATAAACTCTAAACCCTAAACACTAAACACTAAACCCTAATGCCTAAACTCTAGACCCTAAACCCAAAACCATAAATCCTAAATCCTAAACCCTAAACCCTAACCCTAAACCCTAAACCCAAAACCCAAAACCTACAACTCCAAATCCTAAACCATAAACTCTAAACACTAAACACTACATAGTAAACCCTAAATCTTAAACCCTAAACCATAAACTCTAAACCCTAAACCCTAAATCCTAACCCTAAACCCTAAACCTACCACTCAAAACCCTAAACTCTAAGACCTAAACCCTAAACCCTTAATGTTAAACCCAATAGCATATACCCAAAACCTATAACTTGAACCGAGAACCCAAAACCCTAAACCCTAAGCACTAAAACCTAAGCCTTAAACCCTTAACCCTAAACCCTAAACTCTAAACTATAAACCCTAAACCCTAAACCTTAAACCCTAAAACCTAAACCCTAAACTCTTGACCATAAACACTAAACTCAAAACTCTAAACCATAAAGCCAAAACTCTAAACCCTTAACCATGAACCTTAAACCCAAAATACTAACCCTAAACCCTAAACCCTAAAACAAAAACACTAAACGTTAAACCCTAAACTTAAACAATAAACCTTAACCCTACTCCTAAACCCCAAAGCTTAAATGCAAACTCTAAACCCTAAACCTAAAACCCTAAATCCTAAACTCTTAACCATTAACCCTAAACACTTACCCCTAAAGTCTAAACTCTAAACCCTATATCGAAAATCTAAACCCTAAACAAACCCTAAACCCTAACCTCTAAACTCTAAATCATAAACCATATATCCTAAACCCTCAACCTTAAACCTACAACTCAAAACCCTTAACCCTAAATCCTAAACCCTAAACCTTAAAAAATAAACACTAAACCCTAAATCATAAACTCTAAATCCTTAACCCTAAATACTAAACCCTAAACCCTAAACTTAAACCCTAAACTCTAAATCCTAAACTCTAAACTCTAAACCCTGATCCCTAAACTCTAAACCTAAACCCTAAAACTTAAATCAAAACTCTAAACCATAAATCCTAAACACTAACCCTCAATCCTAAACACTAAATCCTAAACTCTAAACACTAAACCCTAAAACATAAACCCAAAAACCTAAAACCTAAATGCCTAACAATAAACTCTAAACCTTAAATGCTAATCTCCTAACCCTAAACCCAAACCCTTAACCTTTAGCCTTAACCTAAACTCTAAACTCTCAAACCTAATCCCTAATCCCTAAACCGCAAATCCTAATGTCTAAACCCTAATCCCTAACCTTAAACATAAAACCCTAAATAACAAACCATAAACCCTATCCCTAATTCCTAAATCCTAAATCCTAAATCTTAAACCCTAAACCCTAAACCCTAAACACAAAACCCTAAAGTCTAAACCCTAAATCTACAACTTGAACCCAAAACCTAAAACCCTAAACCCTAAACCCTTAATCATAAACCCTAAACCCTAAAACCCTTAACTCAAAATTCTTAACTCTTAACCCTAAACCCTAACTATAAATCTAAACACTAAACCCTAAATTTGTATTGTAAACCCTAACCCCAAAATCCTAAACCCTAACTATAAATCTAAACACTAACCCTAAATGTATATTCTAAACCCTAAACCATAAACCCTAAAACCTAATCCCTAACCCTAAATCCTAAACACTAAACCCTAAATCTTAAATCATAAAACTTACAATCTAACCCCTAAACCCTAAACTCTAAACCCTAAACCCCAAACCCTAAACCCTAACCCTAAACCCTAAACCCTAAACTCTAGACCGTAAACCCTAAACCCTAAACCTTAAACCCTAAAACCTAAACCCTAACCCTAATCCTAAACCCTAAACCCTAAATCAAAAATATAAACACTAAATCTTAAACCCTAAATCCTAAACTCTAAACATTGAACACTAAACCTTAAACCCTACACCCTATACCTAAAATCATAAACCTTAAACCCTAAACCCAAAACCTCTAACTCAAAACCCTAAACTCTAAACCCAAAACCCTAAACCATAAATGCTAAACCCTAAACCCTAACCCTAATTCCTAACACTAAATCCTAAACCTTAAACCCTAAATCCTAAATCATAAACCCTAAACCCTAAACCTAAACCCTAAACCCTAAATCCTAAACACTAAACCTTAAACCTTAAGCCCTAAACCCTAAACCCTAATCCTAAACCCTAAATCCTAAACCCTAAATGAACATTCTAAATCTTAAATCTTAAACCCTAAACCCTAAATCATAAACTCTAAACCCTAAATGCTAAACCCTAAATCCTAAACCCTAAACCCTAAACTCTAAACCTTAAATCTAAACTATAAATTCTAAACCACAAACCCTAAATCCTAAACCCCATACCCTAAACCCTAAACCCAAAACCGATAATTCAAAACCCTAAACTCTAAACCCTACACCATAAACCCTAAACCCAAAACACTAAACCCAAAACCTTAAACCCTAAATCTACACCGTACACCCTAAACCCTAACCCCTAAACTCTAAATCTACAACTCAAAGCCCTAAACCCTTAACCCTAACACTAAACCCTAAAAATTAAACACAAAACCTAATACCCAAACCCTAAACCCTTAATCATAAACCTTAAACTCTAAACCCTAAATCTTAAAACCTAAACACTACACCTTAAGCCATAAACTCAAAATCATAAACTCTAAATCCTAAATTCTAAAAGTTAAATCCCAAACCCTAATCCCTAGACCCTAAATCATAAACTCTAAATGCTACACCCAAAACCCTAAACACTAAAGCCAAAACCATAAATTCAAAACCATAAACTTTAAGCCCTTAACCCTAAACCCTAAATCATAAACCATAAACCCTAAACACTAAACCTTAAACTTATAACTCCAAACCCTACACCCTAAACCCTAATCACTAAACACTATACCCTAAACCCTAAACACTAAACTCTAACCCCAAAGCCCTAAACTTTAAACCCTAAACCTTAAACAATAAACCTTAAACCCTAAACCCTAACCTAAAACCTTAAAACCTAAACCTAAACCCTGATCCCTAAACCTTAAATGTTAAACTCTAAACGTTAAACCTTAAACCCAAAACACTAAACCCTAACCTTAAACCCTAAACCCTAAACATTAAACCCTAAACCCTAAACCCCAAAACCTAAACCCTAAACCCTATACTTTAAATGCTAAACTCTAAACACTAAACCCTAGACCCTAAACCTTAACTCTAAACCCTAAACCCTAAACCTTAAAGCTTAAACCCAAAACCCAAAACCTTAACCCTAAACCCTAAACCCTAAACCTTAAGCCCTAAACCCTAAACCCTAATCTTAAACCGTAAATCCTAAACCCTAAATTAAAATTGTAAATCCTACACCATAAACCCTAAACCCTAAATCAAAAACTCTAAACCCTAAATGTTAAATCCTAAATCCTAAACCCTAAACCCCAAACCTTAAACTCTAAACCTTAAAATCTAAACTATAAATTCTAAACCATAAACCCTAAACCCTAAATCATAAACTCAAAACCGTAAATGCTAAACTCTAAATCCTAAACCCTAAACCCTAAACCCCAAACCTTAAACTCTAAACCTTAAAATCTAAACCATAAACCCTAAACCCTAAACCCCATACCCTAAACCCTAAACCCAAAACCCTACAGCATAAACCCTAAACCCTAAACACTAAACCCAAAACCCTAAACCCTAAATCTAAACCGCAAACCCTAAACCCCAAACCCAAAACCCTTAACCATAACCCTAAACCCTAAACACTAAACCCAAACCCTAAACCCTTAATCATAAACCTAAAACTCTAAACCATAAATCCTAAAACCTAAACCCTACACCTTAAACCCTAAACTCTAAATAATATACTCTAACTCCTAAACTCTAAAAGTTAAATCCTAATCCCTAGACCCTAAATCCTAAACTCTAAATGTTACACCCTAAACCTTAAACACTAAAGCCAAAACCATAAATTCAAAACCATAAACTTTAACCCCTTAACCCTAAACCTTGAACCATAAACCACAAACCCTAAACCCTAAACCTTAAGCTTATAACTCCAAGCCCTAAACCCCAAACCCTAATCACTAAACTCTAAACCCTAAATCCTAAGCCCTAAACTCTAAACCTTAAACCTTAAACTTTAAACCCAAAACCCTAAACAATAAACCTTAAACCCTAAATCCTAAACCATAAACTCTAAATCGTTAACGCTAAACCCTAAATAAAAATTCTAAATCCTAAACCTTAAACCCAAAACCTAAAACCCTAGCCCTAATCCTTAACCCTAAATAAAAACTCTAAACCCTAAACCCTATATCCTGAATACTAAACCCTCAACTCTAATTTATAAACCATAAACCTTAAACCCTAAACACTAATCCATACACCATAAACCCTAAACCATAAGCCCTAAACACTAAACCCTAAATCCTAAGCCTTAGACCCTAAACCCTAAACCCAAAATCTATAACTCAAAACCCTAAACCCTAAACACTAAACCCAAAACCCTAAACTCTAAAACCTAATACCTAAACCCTAAACCCTTAATGATAAACCCTAAACTTTAAACACTAAATATTAAACCCTAAACCCTATACCTTCAACCCCAAACCCAAATCCTAAACCTTAAACCCTAAACGCTAAACCTTAAATCATAAATCTAAACTTTAAACCTTTAACCCCAAAGTCTACACCCTGTATCCTAGACTCTTAACCTTAAATCGTAAACACTAAACCTTACACCCAAAACCATAAACCTAAACCCTTAACCCTAAACCCTAAATCCTAAACACAAAATCCTAAACCCTAAACCCTAAAACCTAAACCTCAAAGATTAAACCCTAAACCCTAACCATAAATCCTAAAACCTAAACCTAAACCCTAAACCCTAAACCTTAAATCATAAACTCTAAACCCTAAACCCTAAACCCTAAACCTAAAACCTTAAAGCTTAAACCCTGAACCCTAATCCTAAACCCTAACCCTTACCCAAAACCTAAACCCTAAACCCTAAGCCCTAAAACCTAAACCCTATATGACACAATCTTTTGTTCCATGAGTTACTAGTAAGGTCTGCTTACACTTTACCCTTCTCATTCACCGGGTATGTTGTTGGCCTCCTCTTCTTTCAAAGAATCTGGAGGAACTGAATTCATGTGTATTGTAGACAAATCTTTTGTCATTATTCAATTCAAGAAGTGAAATTGTTGGTGTGCCCAAATGCACATATCCAATCAAATACATGTATTGATAGTATATGTGCAATTGATCTTTGCTTATTAAAAAAAAAAAACACCATAAACCCTACACTTCAAACGCTAAACCATTAACAATAAACCCTAAACCCTAAACCTTAGACCTACAACTCCAAACCCTAAACCCTAAACCCTAAACCATAAAATATAAACCCTAAACCTTAAATCCTAACCCCTAAACCCTAAACATACAATTCAAAAACCTAAACCCTAAACACTAAAACCAAAACACTAAATCCTAAACCCAAACCATAAACCCTAAACCCTAGACACTATACCAAAAACACTAAAATCTAAACTATAAACTCTAAATCCTGAACCCTACACCCTACACCCTACACCCAAAGCCCTAAACCCTAAACCTAAACTCTAAACCCAACACCATAAACCCTATACCATAAACACTAAACCTAAAACCTTAAACCCTAAATCTAAACTATAAACCCTAAACCTAAAACTCAAAACCCTAAACCCTAATCCCAAAACCCTAAACACCAAACCCAAAACCCTCAACCCAAAAACCTAATACCAAAACCCTAAACCCTTAATCATAGACCCTAAACTCTAAACCCTAAACCCTAAAACCTAAACCCTACACCCAAAACCCTATACTCTAAATAATAAACTCTAAATACTAAATTCTAAATGCTAAATCGTAAACCCTAAAGCCTAGACCCTAAATCCTAAACTCTAAATGTTAAACCCCAAACCCTAAACACTAAAACAAAAATCCTAAATCCAAAATCATAAAATCTAACCCCTTAACCCTAAACCCTAAACCATAAACCACAAACCCTAAACCCTAATCACTAAATTCTAAACCCTAAACCCTAAACCCTAAACCATTGACCATAAACCCTAAACACTAAAATCTAAAGACTAAACCCTAAACCCTAAACCATAAACCATAAACCCTAAACACTAAACCCTAAACCCTAAACCCTAAACCCTAAACTCTAAACCCTAAACTCTAGACCCCAAACCTTAAAGCCTAAACACTAAACCCAAATTCCCAAACCTTAAACCCTAACCCTAAACCCTAAGCCCTGAACTATACACCCTAAACCCTAAATCCTAAACCATAAACCATAAACCCTAAACCCTAAACCCTATACCCTAACCCTAATCCTAAACCCTAAACCCTAAATCTCAAATCAAAACTCTAAACCCTAAACCCTAAATCCTAAACACTAAACCTTACACACTAAACACTAAACCCTAAATGCTAAACCCTTAAAAATAAACACTAAACCCAAAACCTACAACTGAAAATCCTATACCCTAACCCTAATCCTAAACCCTAAACCCTAAATCTCAAATCAAAACTCTAAACCCTAAAGCCTAAATCCTAAACACTAAACCTTACACATTAAACACTAAACCCTAAATGCTAAACCCTTAAAAATAAACACTAAACCCAAAACCTACAACTGAAAATCCTAAACCCTAAACCCTAAATTCTAAATCCTAAACCCTAAACCCTAAATACTAAAACCTAAATCCTAACCCTAAACCATAAACTCTAAACCCTAAATCCTAAATTCTAACCCCTAAACCCTAAACCTACAACTCAAAACCCTAAACGCTAAACTAAACCCTAAACACTAAGCCCTATACTCTAAACCCTAAATCTACAACTCGAACCCGTAGCCAAGTGGGCCACCAAGATGACATTGGCAACCTCAAAAATGTAAATGAACTAAATGTTAATGACCCACATCTAGTGGGTAGAATTGGTGCCATCCGCTTGCCTCCGACTGAAGGGAGCAATATGTTCCACATTACAAGCACCATATTGAAGCTCTTACAATTGAAGGGGTTGTTTGGTGGATTGGCTCATGAGGATCCCCATAAGCATATAAGAAACTTTGTTGATGTTTGCGGGCCATTCTCCTTCAAGAACATATCCCAAGAGTTGGTCCGGTTGAGGTTTTTCCCATTTTCCTTAATCAGAGAAGCATGTAAGTGGTTGGCTGAATTGCTAAGAGACTCCATCACTTCATGGGAAGAGCTTGTCACCGCATTTCAAGTGTGATATTTCCCTCCTTTGAAGATGATGACACTTCGAGGCAGCATCCAAACCTTCAAACATTTGGAGGGTGAGCCAATTCATGAGACTTGGCTAAGATTTAAGAAGTTGGTGCTACAATGACCAACTCATGGTTTGCCCGATAACGTTTTGCTGTAATATTTTTACTGAAGCCTTGATTCGGTGAACAAGGGAGTAGCTAACCAACTTTCTCTGGGAGGTTTGACGCAACAACCTTACATTATAGTAGCCCAGCTCTTAGATGGAATGACCACAATTAATCGGGCGTGGTACACCCGTGAAGATCAGGTCTCCCCTCTATCTTTTAAATTGACAAAGGAGTAGATTGAGAAAGTTCAAGAGAGGGACCAAAACATGGCAAAGATCATGACCCAACTTGACATTTTTTCCAAAAATGTCATGGGAGCTGGTGCTAGAAGTGTCAATGTTATGGGTGTTGGGTGTGTAAACCCCGATGAGGCCAAGTTTGAAGCATTGTA
Source organism: Solanum bulbocastanum (assembly GCA_037074985.1). NCBI lineage: Eukaryota > Viridiplantae > Streptophyta > Magnoliopsida > Solanales > Solanaceae > Solanum > Solanum bulbocastanum. Next base: position 19,524,605 of record CM073604.1, read on the forward strand.
CAACAAAGAGGTTAACTTTCTAGCCAACCAATGAGGTGGTTATTGTGCAAACTACCCAAGAAAGGGTGGTAACCAACGTTAGAACAGGGATGAAGGTTGGAGAGACCGTGATAGAGAGTGGAGGGATAATCCCACTCGGAAGGAAAGAGATGGAGAGAAGAATAGGTATGTTCCTCACCATGAGCATCAATAGCCCAAAGATTCTGAGGGTAGCCGTTCTGAGGATATTCTCTCTTATTTTCTCAACAAGGTTGAAGGGTCTGATAAAATTTTAAAAGAAATAAAGGAAGATGTATCGACCCTTAGCCAGACAGTTACTTCTCACTCCGTCTCTATCAAGCAGTTGGAGACCCAAATGGATCAAATTTCATCTCATTTAAACCCAAGACAATAAAGGAGGTAGCCTAGTGACACTATGGCCAACCCCAAGAATGAAGTTTGAGTGAGGAATTGAATCGTCCCACGACATTAACTAAGGCGCTGAATGGGAGGCAACCTAAGTCTTTTATTTCTTTCTTTTTAATTTTGGAATAATCGTGTGTTTATTGTGTAGGTGAAAACGTGGAATGTGTTTGAAAAGTGCAGGTTGGCGAGCAAAATTTCCAATCGATGACTCGCCAAAGGCTTCGGCAAGCCTAACTTGGTCCGTCGTTAGACTCAAAAAATCAGAAGATGGAGTTTAGAAAACTCAGTGGGCTCATGGACTAGTCGGCAGATCGCCAAACAAGTCAGCGATCCCAACCTTGTCCGCCATTTTGACCCCTACATTTACTGGAGGTCCTGTAAAACTGGGCGAGGTAAGTAACCACTCGACGTGACACCAAGTGGTTCAGTGAGCAAAATTAATGTTGCCAAAAGGGAGAGAACTAGATGGTTTTTAAAGGCCAAATGTTTAAAATTTCAAACTCTTTCACATTCCCTCAGTTTTTAACTTCCCAAAATCATACCTGCAGTATATTTTATACATTTTCGTGTTGTTATCGCTTCCTTGTCTTCAAACGTGTGCTTGTAATTTGAAATCTTTGCCGCCTAGCATTTCAAGCTACTTATTCGGCATTTAAGGTTGGTTTTCCAAACCACGAACTCATATTTAGTGGTTTTACTCAATTGCATTGTTATAAATTGTTTTGAAGTGTGATAGTCCACTATGAAATCATGATTGTGTGCTTGTGTGCCTATTTTAAATTTGAAATCATGCCTAAAATGCCTAATTGTTGATTTCCCAATTTTCGTGCCTTAAAATTAATCAATTTCCTGTTGGGTTGTGCTTAATTGTTGTGGGATCGAGTTGGGTGAAGTATGAGTAACCCATATTGTACTAAATGATGTGTTTTTCCTAATGATGGAGTGTTTGACATCATTCTTAAGGGCTAAAGTCATCAAATGGCCAATTTTGGCCAAATCGAGAGAAGTTTTAGTACCCCGGGGGCATAGGTCTTATGGGTCTAGGTTTAATCGAGTATGTATATGCTTTGATTTTAATTTTGGGGGCTACGGGGTTGATTTTGGAAGTTGGGGTAGAAATTAGGCATGTTGGGCAGTTTACTGAGATGGGTCGAGCTCGCCGCACAACTCGGCGGTTCGTCGAAACCCCTTGCTCGCCTTTTTGTGGTCTTTGATGTTTTTGGTTCTGTAACTTTCAGTGAGAAGCTTAAGTTCGCCAAGTGCACTTGGCGACTCGCTGAAAGTCTTCTCTGATAGCCCTTTCTGCACCCCTAACCGCTAAAATACACTGTAACTTTTAGCGGGCTAGTCTTTGCTCGTCGAATGTTGTTGGTGCCTCACTGAAAGGCCCCTCTCATTGTTGACATGCTATTTTTATGAAAAATTTTGAAGCCAATCCTTTCGGTGAGCCCGATCTAGCTCGCCAAAGTGATTCGGCAAGTCTTTCTGCAACATATTTTCTGTGATTTTTCTTGAAATGTTTCTAACTTTCTACAATACTTTTGCAGATATGGCTGACCAAAAGGCAGGTATAGACATGCAGCCTAGCAAGAGAGCTAAGGGAATCAAACTTAATGAGGATGCAGTTGCATCCAGAGCAAAGGCTACTAAACTTCCCACCACAGGTGGGAACGGAAAAGAGAAGGGCAAGGCACCTGCTCCTCCATCATGGAGGTCAGCTTCGATAGTAACGGAGTCTATGCCACTCACCTCACCACTTCTGAAAGTGAGGGTAGAAGCACCAAGACCATCAAGCTACCATTTTTAAGCCTTAAGATGAGCTCTTATTAAACAAAGAGTTGAGCTGAGATCCAAGAGGCTAAACGATCCATCTAGGATCAGGAATCCCCATGTCACTACTCCTCCTCTGTCCCAAATCAGGTCATGGTTCTAGCACCACCTGCACAAGGTCCTTCTCCCTGGTCTATCAACAGAATGAAGACTGAGGGATTGAGGACTATCATCAAGAACAAGAGGTTGTCTACTGATGGGGTGATTGATAGATACCCTGAGATTTGGCGCACCATAAAGGCATGCAAGTTCTAGATCTTCACTAGACCCCAGGGATCCTATATTCCTAGCAGGGTCCAGGAGTTCTACACTACATATGGAGCCTTAGTTCCATAGGGGAAGCAAAAATTTGTTGCATTCAAGCCGATGGATTATGTGATCGTCCGAGGCAAGAAAGTGAAATTGATAACACTGATATAAATATTGTGTTGGAATGCACCGATAACATTGCAGATGACTATCAGTACATGATAAAGACAAAGTTACTTGAGAATCTGAAAACGTGGTTGGGCCTTATGATATCTGATAGTGCTCCTCGATGGATGGAGGCTGAAATGCCCATAGAGAAGAAGGACCTCAACGTAGCAGCGAGGTATTGGTTTGGCTTTATCAGCAGCACTATCATGCCATCCCAGAATGAATCTATTCTCTATCATACAAAGGCAACAATTCTTGGGTCCATTCTTTCAAGAAAGCGCATCAACTTGGGTATGATCATTGCACAAGAGATGGCCATGAGGGCCAAGTAGTGCCAAACCTCTCTACCTTTTCTGGTGTTGATTACCGAGTAGAGCAGACAAGCTCGGGTACCTCCAGATAAGAAGAATGATGTGGAAGTGATTTTTTCATCTTCTATCGATATCCAGAGGATTGAGGCAAAGTACTTGGAGGATGAGGTCAAGAAGAAGAAGGCAGCCCAGTGGATTATTCCCTGATTATTCATATAAAGGCACTACCTGCAGAGGCAACATTGCCTACTCCAACCACTGGGCCTTCAGGTATACCTAGTGTTGTCCCTTTTATGACTCTCAGTTCCTCTACAGCTCCCCTGCCTCCTAGATCTACTGCTGCTGGCCGACCCCCATTCACCTAGGCTACATTGATACAGATGGGGCAGCTAGCCCATTCTGCTGATAGGCGCTTCTCTAGGCTTGAGGCCACCATTCTTGGCATAATCGAGAGGGTCCTTATTGATGTTATGACACCCCTGAGTGTCACTATTAACGCCATTGTGGTGTGGATACTAGTATGTAAGTAGTGCCAAGGGGCCACTAAGAAGGTGACAACTCTACAAGCCGCTATTGCTGAGCTGAGGAAAGACGTGCACTAGCTGAAGTCCATCGACATGCCGATGATATTTAAAACTGTGGAAATCCCTGATATGCTTGTTTATCTAAATGAGCCTTAGGCTACTACCGGAGATGATGTTTGAGTTGAGGATGTGGCTTCTGCTGAGTTCGAGGATGAGACTGATGAGGAGAAGCTTGTTGTTGATGAGGAGGCTCCTTATGAGGGCCTTACAGAGATTGAGGAGGTCATGGTAGATTCACTTATGCAGATATCTTTGATAGACACACCCATGGTTGATCCTAGTATAGCCAATACTATTGATGTGACTCCAAGAACTGATGCCCAAGATCAAAGTGTTACACCGGGCATTGATGCCCTGACAGATGGAGAGCTGTGTAGACAGGACTTTTCTTTACCTCCCTCTCTATCATCTTTATTCATTTTTGGATATTTTTATTGCATTTAAGGACAAATTGTTTTTTGTTTGTGGTGGGGTGAGTTATTTCCATACCTACCTCTTTTGACTATACTTATGTTTATATACTGGGTCTTGTGCTGTAAATTGTGTTTTGACACTATTTTGTGGATATTTGAGCTTGTGGCTCCTTTTTTAATTGTAAATGGTTTTTGGACCCTTCTGAAAAATTTTGCCACCTATTGGTTGTGTTTGAATGTGGTTGTTCTTGTGCAAATTTGAGTATCGGTTATGATCAATACCATTGACTTGAATAGTGCTCTTAATCGAACAAAAATGAATGTGCAGCTACGATGAGGCCAAATGAAGTTGCATAGACAATATGTGAACTTTTTGCATCTCGTTATGACTAGCCAATTATTGAATGAGTCTCTTGTGACGAACATTGCACACTAGCGAAAGTGTGGAGTCTTGTTTGATATTGGTGCCAATGCCTTGTGTGATGAGCTTACCATGAACCTTGTGTGATGACACATAGAATTCGCCCCATTGGTCCGGTTGACTAAGTGACACTAACTTTTGAAATGATCTTAGGCAACAATTTTTAAGAGTGAAACAATTTGCCATTATACCTCTTTTGTGGCCTACCTTGTGAGTGTGTGAACCTTGCTTGAACCCCCTTTGAGCCTTGTCCCTTTCTTGGAAGAAACTTGAGCAAATGAGACCTCTCTCTATCTATTCACCCTTAATCCTCATGAAGTGTGGTTTCTTTGAATAGCCAACTTAGGCGAAAAATCTAATTTGGGGGTGTGGTGTAAAAAGAAGCAAAATCAAAAAGTGTAAAGAAGCTCCCCTTTGACCCATGGACTTGAAAAAGATGAAACCTCTCCGTACAAAAGAAAAGAAAAGAAAAGAAGAAATAAAAAGAAAAAGAAAGAAAATTTTGTGGAATAAAGTTGTGAAAATTGCAAAAGAAATGGGGTGTTCGGTAGTCCACGAGAAGTGAATAATGAGGTGAATTTCAAGCTAGAATGAAAATGTTGAAGAAAAAAAAGGACAGTTGTTCATACCACATTTCATGAGGATAGCAGCTACTGAGCCCAAATGACCATACATTTATCAGCTCGGTTACAAGCCTTGAAAAGATCTTTTTGATCTTGAGTGAGCTAACACAAAAGTTGGTTGGAGAATAAGGGCAAACCTATGGGTGATCTCATGCATGTGTTCATATTTTTTATTATGAGAGTTGTGTATGATCCAGGAGCTATAAATTGCTAAATAATTATGTGTGAACATGGAATCATCATTGTGTGTGGGCATTTGAGTACCTGTATTGAGCTTGAACTTGCATTTGAAGTTGCGAACTTGAGAATCTTTGATAATGGTGAGTCACAGCTTGAATCTTTGAGTGCACAATTGATCCTTGCATGAGTAAGTTTAGTCTTGTTGTGTGCATTCATGATTGAGTCTTTTGTAGCACTGTTTCAGACATCCTTTTTGAACTGCTAAACTTGAGTTTTACTTGAGGACAAGCAAAAGTTTAAGTTTGGGGTGTTGATGAATCCGAGATTTGGACTCATTTAGGGCTTTATTTGTATAGGTTTAATGTCCTCAAATGCTTATTTTATGCCAATAACCAATGTAAAATCCTTGATTTCCAGGATTATGGATTGAGGAGCAAAGCAAGAACACTAAGTTGCAAAAAGGAACAAAGTGAACTAAAAGAATGAAGAAAAGAGAGACTGGTGATTGCCAAGTCCATTTGACGAGTCGTCGAGTGGCCACTTGACCGCCTAAAGTTCCAGTGTGCCAAGCCCTGAAGGAAAGAACCAAGTTGGCGAGAGAAAGGAGCATTCGGCGGATCGCCGAGTGGTTCTGAATGCAGTGTTATATCGCCCAAAGTTACAGACCTTGAGGATGCTGAAGGCCAACGCAAAGGGAGATGGAATTGACCAAAGGGCGGATCGTGATGGATTTGAACATTTAGTTTCTTATCAATTATTCATTCTGACTAAAATCTGTGTTCATATTTTTGAGAGTTTGGAACAGAGACAAGTTTTCTCTAGTTTTCCTTAGCTTTGAAGAATTGATGTTTTTCACTTTTGAAAAACTGGAAGTCGGTCTTTGAGATTCTTCGAATTGGAACATTGTGAAGATGAAATAAATCTTACCCAGTTGATGGAAACACAATTTGGTAACAATTTTTATCTTTTTATAATGTCTAGCTAAAGCCCCAATTCTTGGGGTGTGATTATATGATTATGGGCTGATTTAGCTAATGGGTGTTGCTAATTGTTAGTGTAATTGCTATTTAAAAGTGAGTTCAATCATTTATTGTGGATTAATTTAAGAATTATAGTTCCAAATGCGACTCTACCTTTGCGTTCTTGGCTTGCTCGAGAGAGAGGTTTTAGAACTAAGGTGTTTGATTAATGGTGTATAGGTATTGGGTTGTCATAGGTTCAGCTTGAGAGAGTGAATCCTTTACCCTTTTCCACACATTCAGCTTGAGAGAGTGAATGGAATAAGGTGTGGGTTGTTCTTAAATTGCATACTTATTGATGTTTGAGAGAAATCAACTTGATCCGGGGTAAATTGTTCGAGAGAAAGTTTATCTCCTCTATAGCCTAGCTTACTCACTGATATTTATCCATTTTCTAATAGTTGTAATTACTCATTTGTCTATAATAGCCTATAATCGAATCACATCCTAAGAACCCATCTCATTATTGTTATTTCGTATTGTTTGATGTTGTTGTAGTTGATAATTTCAAACTAAAACCCACATTTGACATTCGTGTCACCCCCTTATTTGAAAGATGTTTTTATTTGTACATTTTTATTCCTATTATTTGAGTATATTCGTACTTTCCTATTGAATCTTAAACATGTACCGCTCCCAGTGGGATTTGACCCCAACTTATTTAGTTGGGTTTTATACTGACTAGCGATTGTTGACACATAGAATTGGATGAAGTGTCCTTGAAACATTAATCAAGGCTACGAAGTGTTTTAAAAAAACTTCACCTCCTTTGTTATTATTATCGTGCGTGGGTATGATCCAACTTCTCCTTTCTAATCTGTTGTTATGCATTTCAAATCATGCCTCCTCATAGAGCTAACACATGCAAGGATGTGGAAAATCCTTGGAGTAATGCAAGTGACTAGAACTGAGAGTGTTGAGATAGCATCCTCTTAACTAAAGGATGCGGCTCATATTTGGTTCACTTAGTGGAAAGATAACAAGGTGCAGATGCAGCTCCTGCGACTTGGGATTGTTTTACTAGAGCTTTCCTAGATAGGTTCTTCCCAAGGGAATTGAGAAAAATTAAGGCACAAGAGTTTATGAACTTGAAGCAGGGTTCTATGTAGGTCCAAGAGTACGGGCTAAAGTTCACCCATCTCTCCAAGCATGCCCCACACATGGTTGTCGATCTAAGGGCACAACTGAGTAAGTTCTTGCTTGGGGTATTCGATTTGGTGAAGACTTAGTCTAGCAATGCTATTCTTCCAGGAGATATGGATATCTCTAGACTAATCACTCATGCTAAGAAGGTTGAGGGAGATAAGCTTAGGGAATTGATTAAGGACAAAAAAAGGCTAGAATAGGGAATTATGAGTACTCACAGCAAATGTCAGATGATGGAAATCGCTCGTAGTTTCACTAGAGGTCTACAACCCCAACACCTTCATCAGCTAGTGCTCCATCCCCCAAGTTTTGATAAGATCTGAAAGGTAGGGCATCAGTCTCTAAGTCTCAGGGGAGTGCTTCAAGTAATAGGAGTTACCCAACTTGTCAAAAGTGTAATAAGAACCATCAAGGCGAGTGTCTTGTAGGCAAGGAACAGCTCTTTGGGTGTGGCCAGTCTGGCCATAGGTTGAAGGATCGCGCTTATTCCAGGTAGGAAAAATGAGGTAACAACAATAGGGCTCAGTCTACAGCTCCAGCAGGACCAACCAGTCGCCCGACTCAGCAGGGTACTTCATCTGGTACAGGTGACAGTCAATGCCATAATAGGTTGTATGCTCTCCAAGCTCGCTAAGACTAGGAAGATTCTCCAAATGTGGTCACTGGTACGTTACAAGTCTTTCATTTAGATGTTTATGCATTGTTAGATCCAGGGGTTACACTGTCTTTTGTAACTTCTTATATAGAAGTAAACTTTGGTGCTAGTCCAAAAACTCTTCTAGAACCCTTATCAGTCTCTACTTCAGTTGGTGACCCAGTTATAGCTATACGGGTATACAGAAATTGCCCTATCACAGTCTCTCATAAAGTCACTTCAGAAGATCTTGTAGAGTTAGAAATGGTACATTTTGATATCATTCTAGGCATGGATTAGTTACATTCATGTTATGCCTCAGTCGATTGTAGAACTAGGATCGTTCGGTTTCAATTTGAAAACAAGTCAGTCTTAGAGTGGAAGGGTAGTAGCTCAGTACCTAGGGGTTGATTCATCTTTTACCTTAAGGCTAGAAAAATGATTTCCAAAGGGTATATGTATCATCTTGTTTAGGTTAAGGATTCAAACTCCGAAACCCCAACTCTTGAGTCAGTTCCACTGGTAAATGAGTTTCCAAAAGATCTTCCCAGAGTTCCTCCAGAAAGGGAAATTGAATTCGGAATAGATCTCCTTCCAAATACCTAACCCATTTTGATTCCTCCTTATAAGATGGCTCCATCCGAGCTTAAGGAATTGAAAGAGAAGTTGAAAGACCTTTTAGATAAGGGCTTCATCAGACCCAGTATCTCTCCTTGGGGTTAATGTTGTTGTGAAAAAAAAAGATGGTTCTTTCATAATGTGCATTGACTATCGACAGTTCAACAAAATCACAATTAAGAATAAGTATCCCATCCCCAAGATTGATGACTTGTTCGACCAACTTCAGGATGCTAGTTACTTTCTAAAATAGACCTCAGATCTGGTTATCATCAGCTCAAAGTCAAAGATAGTGACATTCAAAATTTGGTATGGTCATTATGAATTTATAGTTATGTCTTTTGGACTAAAAATTCTCTTGCAGCTTTCATGGACTTGATGAATAGGGTGTTTAAATAGTATTTGAACTTGTTCGTTATCATATTTATTAATGATATCCTCATTTATTCTCGAAGTGAGGAGGAGCATGCGACTCATCTAAGAGTTGTTTTGAAAACTCTCAAAGATCGCCAACTATTCGCTAAGTTCATCAAATGTGAATTTTGGATACAGTCCGCCATTTTCCTCGGTCATTTGGTATCCAGCGAAGGTATCTGAGAGGATTCACAGAAAATTGAGGCAGTACAGCACTGGTCAAGACCCACCTCTCCAACAAATATCAAAAATTTCTTGGCTTTGGCGGGTTATTACAGGAGATTTGTTGACAGATTTTCATCCATAGCTTCCTCATTGACCAAATTGACTTAGAAGAAGGTTAAATTGCAGTGGTCAGATGAGTGTGAGAAAAACATCTCAGAACTGAAGACTAGGTTGACTACAGCTTCGGCCTTGACTATACCAGATGATTCAGACGATTATGTGATTTATTGTGATGCATCCAAGGTCGGCCTAGGCTATGTGTTGATGCAGCGATGTGAGGTCATAGCTTATGGTTCTAGACGGCTTAAGTTTCAAGAGAAAAACTACCTGACTCATGACCTCGAGCTTGCAGTTGTAGTATTTTCCTTAAAGATTTGGAGACACTACTTGTAAAGTGTTCATGTATATGTATTCACATATCATGAGAGCCTCTAATATGTGTTCATCCATAAAGATTTGATTCTTCGTCAGAGGAGATGCTTGAATTTCTCAAGGATTATGACATGAATGTGTTATACCATCCGGGTAAGGCTAATGTAGTGGTTGATGCTCTCCATAGGTAGTGTAGCACATGTGGAGGAAGAAAGGAAAGAGATAGCCAAAGATGTTCACCAGGTTGCTATCTTAGGAGGTTGTCTAATGGACACATCAGATAGTGGGATGATAGTTCAGAACTGACCAGAATCTTCATTGATAGTAGCAGTTAAGGAAAAAAAAGATAGTGATCCTATATTACTTTAGTTGAAAGGTGCAGTTAGCAGAAAGTTGAGGTTTTTTCCCAAGGAGGAGATGGTGTGCTTCGATTCTAGGGTTGCTTATATGATCCTAATGTGGGTGAGTTGAGGCAGCATATCCTTACAAAAGCTCATAACTCCAGGTATTCCGTTCATCCAAGTGCCACTAAGATGTATCGTGATCTACAGGAAGTCTTTTGGTGGAACGACATGAAGCGGGACATAGCAGACTTTCTGACTAATTGTCCTAATTGTCAACAGGTTAAGGTAGAATATCAGAAACCAGGAGGTACGACTCAGGAGATTAACATTCCTACATGGAAGTGGAAAGTATTAAACATGGACTTCATTACGAGCTTACCTCGTACTCGCATACAACATGAATTCATTTGGGTAATAGTGGACAAAGTTACTAAGTTCGCTCACTTCTTGGCGGTTAAGACTACAGATTCAGTGGAGGACTACACCAAACTCCACATCCATGAGATATGAAGGTTGCATGGGGTTCTCTTGGCTATTATCTCAGATGGAGATCCTCAATTTACCTCTCATTTTTCGAAATCATTTCATAAAGGTCTTGGTACTCAAGTAAATCTTAGTATAGCATTTCATCCACAAACGGATGGTCAAGTAGAACGTAGCATTCAGACCTTAGAGGACATGTTGAGAGCTTGCGTGATTAACTTCAAGGGTAGTTAGGATGATCACCTATCTTTCATAGAGTTTGCCTATACTAATAGCTTTCATTCCATTATTTAGATGGCCTCGTATGAGGCACTATGTTGGCGTAGCTGCAAGTCCCCGATAGGTTGGTTCAAATTAGGTGAAGTAGCCTTGATTAAGCCAGATTCAGTTTATGAGGCTATGGAAAAATTTCAGCTCATAAGAGATAGACTAAAGACAGCACAGAGTTGTCAAAAGTCCTATGTAGATGTGAGGAGAAGGGAATTAGAGTTTGAAATCGATGATTGGGTTTTCCTAAAGGCGTCACCTATGAAGGGGGTGAAGAGATTTGGAATGAAAGGGAAGCTCAGTCCTAGATATGTAGGTCTTAATCCTGAAAAGGGTTGGAAATGTGGCATATGAGTTAGAGTGTCCGGTAGAACTAGCAGCGGTTCATCCAGCCTTTCACATTTCCTTGTTGAAGAAGTATGTGGGTGATCCGACATCAATAGTACCATTATAAAATGTGGTTGTGAAGGATAGTCTCACTTGTGAAGAGGTGCCAGTTGATATCCTTAACCGCTAGGTTCATAGGTTGAGAAATAAAGAAGTAGCTTCAGTGAAGGTTTTGTGGAGGAGGCAGTCCGAAGAGGGAGCTACTTGGGAAGCAGAAACACCTATGAAGGCCGACTTTCCTCATCTCTTTCCATCAGATTCCGTTTTATCTTGAGGTAATAGTTTCTCTCCAGTCTCTTAGTTTATTCTTGTGTAAACTCAGTCTCAGTATATTATTCCTTCAGTTATCCTTGCATTTCAGCCTCTTTGCATGTTCTTGGAACTCAATTCAGTTAGATATTGTTTCTAGTACTTAGTGGTAGAGATTGTGGATCCTCTCCATACTCAGCTTATTTAGACTTCATTCGAGGACAAATATTCCCAAGGGGGAGATACTGCAACATCTCAGACCTCAAAAATGAGGAAAATCCTAATTTTCAGAAAAATGGTGCCAATACCGACGGAACCACCCACGGACCGTGGGTAGAACCACGGACAGTAGGTGGGGTTCCATCGTTAAGGCCCAAATATTGATGGTCTTTAATCCCTCCCAGAGTTGACTAGTACGGTCTGTGGTTGGACTTACGGACCGTAGTTCTGATCGTAGGTGAGGGTCAGCCACCAATTGGAGGGAATTAGTTGTTGGGCCAACTTCAAACGGTCTTATCTTTTAACACAAAAATGAATTAGGTGGCCCATGACCTATCAAAATAAAGATAATTAAATCCTCTTTTAATATCCGAGCTTCAAGTAAAATGTTATGCTCATTTTAATGAAGCCCTGTTGGTAGTCCAAACGACGGTCCGTAGATCCCTATGTGGATGGCCTTCGTCAACTTTTAAGTTAGGCTCATTTAGGTCTTTTTCCTATGCATTGGGGCCCTTATACTATGTCGTTCAATGCCTAAACTACATTGTTTTACTCAGTCTAAGCCTAATAACTTGGTCAGACTTACCTAGAACCTTCATGCTCCAAAAATCATCCAAACTTGAAGCAAAAAAAAAGAGGAAAAAGTCAACCAAACCTCCCAAGAGCAAGCATCAGTGTTCTTCAAGGTTCAGCCCTGAAATCCAAAGGATTTCTCTATAGATTTCGTCACCTGGTATGTGGGATTTCACTAGTGGGTTCCTTTCATCCACTAGGCCCTAGAATTCAGTCAGCTCCCTGATTCTCCATATCTTCTTTAGACCTAGGGTTTCTAAAATCTTGGAATTTCATTGTGATTAAGTTGTAGTATCCGTAATCGAAATAACATGTTTTCCTAGAAATTTTACTTAGTTCTTGGAAAGGTTACTTAGTATCCGTAATCGAATTATACTTGCTAGGTCAATTAAATAGATAATTATGTTCCAAATTTCGAATGTCGCATTATCAGTACATAAATGTTGCATTCTCAGATTGCATGTCAATATTTGAGCTCTTCAGTATTTCAATCATATACATATTCAGTTAGGGGTAGACTTAGCTTCGAGTTGGACTAGGGTTCAGCTTACCCTCATAGTCCCAGAACTACATGCCCCCGTAGGATTATAAGTCCCCTCTATTGGGTATTAGATTTAGTGATCACGCTAGTCATGCCTTTATACCCTAGTAAGGTATATTGGTTCCTCTCGATGGGGTGTATACATCGGACTCCACGTTTAGCTCATGTGGTTTTATGTCTGTTAATGGTAGCTCCCACAATCAGACTCTTAGTGCATTTGACCAGGTTTCCTGTATATATTTCAGTAGTCAGTTTAGCATGTCATGTTCATGATTAGCACTTGGTCATTGCATTCAATTTAGCTTTTAAGTTATGTTTCAGTATCTACATTTCTACTTAGTTTATGTCATTGGTTAGTTATGCTTTGTTCAGCTTATATATATATATATATATATATATATATATATATATATATATATATATATATATATATATATATTCAGCTTAGTATCTATGTTCTGCATGCTCAATACATTTCAAGTATTGATGCATACTCTGCGCTACATCCTTTCATGATGTAATTTCATGTACTCAGCATCCAGGTCGCGCTTAGATCGATTCTCGGTCTGCATTTCAGCAGCTTCAGTGGTCAGTCCTCATACTTTGAGGACAATAGACATGCTTTTCATTTTAATTTTTTTATTCAGTTTTCAGTTTTGTTAGAGTTAGTTAGGGGGCATGTCCCAACAACTCAACTCAGTTAGAGGTTTTTTAGATATTGTGGTAGAATCAGCTTCACCTGTTAAGTTTAGCTTTCAGTTGTTATTAAACTCTTAGTATGTTTTATACATTTAGACTAGTTGGGTTTTCCCCCTTTTTAGTTATCCTTGATTTAGCTTCTGCATAGTACATGTTTTATTTAGTTATTCTCACTATGCTTAATATATGTCAGACACAAGGTTTGCTTGGGGTCCTTCATGATCCTAGTCCTGTGTTACGTTAAGGGAGAATCCTCGAGACGTGACAGGAATTATCCAATTAAAAATTAACATATGTATATATTCCCTAATTAAAAATTAATATTACCTTAACAACTAAAATTAAGGATATTTAATGAAAAAAAAAAGAGGAATGATGTGGATTGTCACGTGGCAAATAAAGATGGGTTCATTTTACTTTAATTCCACCCTTACGCGCTAACCATGAGTGTGGACACTTTCTCATCCAACTAAGGTGATAATACCCTCAACAGTACACTAAAAAAATAATTTAGGGGGGGAATAGTACCTTCACAAAGTTGGAGTGTGTAACAGCAATTTTGGTCAAAGTTTGTGTGTGTTTTGAACCCTTTTTCCTTATTAAAATGTGAGATTTTGAGATGGATCAATATCCTTGGTAGATTGGATTGGATGATAATAATATATATTGGTGAAATAATTAGTTAGTTGATGAAATTCATGTCTTAATATAAAAATTGATGACACACCTTTTTATGAGAAGCTTATAAGTTTTCATGTAATAACAGACTTATGAATCTAGCGCATGAAATAAGTTAAAGTATTGCTCTAAAGGAAATTAATCATCTAATTAAATTCATCAGTAATTGTAATTTAATTTATTGATTAGTGTGTGTAATCTTAATATGGGAAATTACGTAAGTGTTTAACGGATAATTTTGAAATACAAATGGAGGAGTGCAATTATGAATTTCTAGTGGAATGATATGGTAAGAATAATTAGAATATTTTTTTGAAATTATTTCCACAATAGGAAGCCCAGTAATTAATTTTTTGATCCCTACGGTGCTTATATTTAACTAGAATTGAGAATTGTTTTCCTAACAGAATAGGAGAGAAATAGCATGAGTTTCTTCTTCAAGAAAAGAAGCGCAAATTTATCTTCTCCCTTTTGAATTGAGAAGAAATCTCTATAAGTATTTTCCCTAAAGAGTTGGAGACACTACTTGTATGGTATTCATGTTGATGTATTCACATATCATAAGAGCCTCCAGTATGTGTTCACCCAGAAAGAGTTGATTCTTCGTCAGAGGAGATGGCTCGAATTTCTCAAGGATTATGACATAAATGTGTTGTACCATCCGGGTAAGGCCAATGTAGTGGCTGATGCTCTTAGGTGGTCCATGGGTAGTGTAGCACATGTGGATGAAGAAAGGAAAGAGCAAGCCAAAGATGTTCACCATGTTGCTCTCTTAGGAGTTTGTCTTACGAACACATTAGATAGTGGGATGATAGTTCAGAATTGACCAGAATCTTCATAGGTAGCAGCGGTTAAGGAAAAACAAGATAGTGATCCTATATTATTTTAGTTGAAAGGTGCAATTAGCAGAAAGTTGAGGTTTTTGTCCCAAGGAGGAGATGGTGTGCTTCAATTCCAAGGTCGCTTATGTGTTCCTAATGTGGGTGAGTTGAGGCAGCATATCCTTACAAAAGCTCATAACTCTAGGTATTCCATTCATCCAAGTGCCACTAAGATGTATCGTGATCTATGGGAAGTCTTTTGGTGGAACGAAATGAAGAGGGACATAGCAGACTTTGTGGCTAAGTGTCCTAATTGTCAACAGATTAAGGTAGAATATCATAAACCAGGAGGTATGACTTAGGAGATTAACATTCCTACATGGAAATGGAAAGTGATAAACATGGACTTCATTACGGGCTTACCTCTTACTCGCTTACAGCATGAATCCATTTGGGTAATAGTGGACAAAGTTACTAAGTCCACTCACTTCTTGGCAGTTAAGACTACAGATTCAGCGGAGGACTACACCAAACTCCACATCCATGATATATTTAGGTTGCATGGGGTTCCCTTGGCTATCATCTCAGATGGAGGTCCTTAGTTTACATCTAATTTTTGGAAATCGTTTCACAGAGGTCTTGGTACTCAGATAAATCTCAGAATACCATTTCATCCACGGATGGACGGTCAAGCAGAACGTAGCATTCAGACCTTAGAGGACATGTTGAGAGCTTCCGTGATTAACTTCAAGGGTAGTTAGGATGATCACCTATCTTTCATAGAGTTTGCCTATAATAATAGCTTTCATTCCATTATTTAGATGGCCTCGTATGAGGCACTATGTGGGCGTCGCTGCAGGTCCCCGATTAGTTGGTTCAAATTGGGTGAAGCGGCCTTGATTCAACCATATTCAGTTCATGAGGCTATGGAAAAATTTCAGCTCATTAGAGATAGACTAAAGACATCTCAGAGTTGTCAAAAGTCCTATGCAGATGTGAGGAAAAGGGACTTAGAGTTTGAAATCGATGATTAGGTTTTCCTAAAGGCGTCACCTATGAAGGGGGTGATGAGATTTGGCATGAAAGGGAAGATCAGTCCTAGATATGTAGGTCTTAATCCTTAAAAGGGTTGGTAATGTGGAATATGAGTTAGAGTGTCTAGCAGAACTAGCAGCGGTTCATCCAGCCTTTCACATTTCCTTGTTGAAGAAGCATGTGGGTGATCCGACATCAATAGTACCATTAGAAAGTGTGACTGTGAAGGATAGTCTCACTTATGAAGAGGTGCCAGTTGAGATCCTTGACCGTTAGGTTCGTAGGTTGAGAAATAAAGAAGTATCTTCAGTGAAGGTTTTGTGGATGAGTTAGTCCATAGAGGGTGCTACTTGGGAAGCAGAAACACCCATGAAGGACACCTATCCTCATCTCTTTCCTTCTGATTCAGTTTTATCTTGAGGTAATAGTTCCTCTCCAGTCTCTTAGTTTATTCTTATTTAAATTCAGTCTCAGTATATTATTCCTTCAATTATCCTTGCATTTCAGCGTCTTTGAATGTTCTTGGAACTCAGTTTAGGTAGATATCGTTTCTAGTACTTAGTGGTAGGGATTGCGGCTCCTCTCCATACTCAGCTTATTTAGACTTCATTCAAGGACAAATATTCCCAAGGGGGAGATAATGTAACACCTCGGACCTTAAAAATGAAGAAAATCCTAGTTTTCAGAAAAATGGTGCTAATACCAACAGAACCACCCACGGACCATAGGTAGAACCACGGACCGTAAGTGGGGTTCCGTCGTTAAGGACCAAATATTGATGGTCTCTGATCCCACCCAGAGTTGACTAGTACGGTTCGTGGTTAGACCTATGGATCGTAGGTCTGATCGTAGGTGAGGGTCAGCCACTAATTGGAGGGAATTAGTTGTTGGGCCAACTTCAAACGGTCATATCTTTTAACACAAAATGAATTAGGCAGCCCATGACCTATCAAATTAAAGATAATTAAATCCTCTTTTAATATCCAAGCTTCGAGTAAAATGTAATGCTCATTTTAATGAAGCCCTGTTGGGCAGACCACGAACCACGACCGCAGTCGACGATTGGTATTCCAAACGACGATCTGTAGGTCCCTATGTGGATGGCCTTCGTCAGCTTTTAAGTTAGGCTCATTTAGGTCTTTTTCCTATGCGTTGGGGCCCTTATACTATGTCGTTCAATGCCTAAACTACATTGTTTTATTAAGTCTAAGCCTAATAACTTGGTCAGACTTACCCAGAACCCTCATTCTCTAAAACTCATCCAAACTTGGAGCAGAAAGAAGAGGAAAAAGTCAACCAAACCTCCCAAGAGCAGGCATCAGTGTTCTTCAAGGTTGAGCCCTTAAATCCAAAGGATTTCTCCATAGATTTCATCACCTGGTATGTTGGATTTTACTAGTGGGTTCCTTTCATCCACTAGGTCCCTAGAATTCAGTCTGCTCCTTGATTCTCTATATCTTGTTTAGACCTAGGGTTTCTAAAACCTTGGAATTTCATTGTGATTAAGTTGTTGTAGTATCCGTAATCAAAATAACATGTTTTCTTGGAAAGGTTACTTAATTCTTGGAAAGGTTACTTAGTATCCATAATCGAATTATACTTGCTAGGTCAATTAAATAGATAATATGCTCCAGATTTCGAATGTCACATTATCAGTACATAAATGTTGCATTCTCAGATTGTATGTCAATATTTGAGTTATTCAGTATTTCAGTCATATACATATTCAGTTGGGAGTATACTTAGCACCGAGTTGGACTAGGGTTCAGCATACCCTTATAGTCCCAGAACTACATGCCCCCGTAGGATTATAAGTCCCCTCTATTGGGTATTAGATTTAGTGATCATGCCAGTCATGCCTTTATACCCCTAGCAAGGTATATTGATTCATTTCAATGGGGTGTATACATCAGACTCCACGTTTAGCTCACGTGGTTTTATGTTGGTTAATAGTAGCTCCCACAATCAGACTCTTAGTGCATTTGACCAGGTTTCCTGTATATACTTCAGTAGTCAGTTTAGCATGTCATGTTCATGATTAGCACTTGGTCATTGCATTCAGTTTAGCTTTTCAGTTATGTTTCAGTATCAACATTTCTTCTTAGTTTATGTCATTGGTTAGTTATGCTTTGTTCAGCTTATATATATATATATATATATATTTTCAGCTTAGTATCTATGTCCTGCATTCTCAGTACATTCCAAGTACTAACACATACTCTACGCTATATCCTTTCATGATGTAATTTCAGGTACTCAGCATCTAGGTCGCGCTTAGATCGATTCTCGGTCCTCATTTCAGCAGCTTCAGTGGTCAGTCCTCATATTTTGAGAATAATAGACATGCTTTTCATTTTAATTTTTTTATTCAATTTTCAGTTTTGTTAGAGTTAGTTAGGGGGCATGTCCCAACAACTCAACTCAGTTAGAGGCTTTTCAGAAATAGCAGTAGAATCAACTTGAATTGTTAAGTTTATCTTTCAATTGTTATTAAACTCTTAGTATGTTTTATACATTCATACTAGTTGGGGTTTTCCCCCTTTTTAGTTATCCTTGATATAGCTTCTGCATAGTACATGTTTTATTTAGTTATTCTCAGTATACTTGATATATGTCAGACGCAAGGTTGGCTTGGGGTCCTTCGTGATCCTAGGTCTTGTGTTACGTTAAGGGGGTATCCTTGGGACATGACAGGAATTATCCAATTAAAAATTAACATCTGTATATATTCCATAATTAAAAAATAATATTACCTTAACAACTAAAATTAAGGATATTTAATAATAAAAAAAAAAAGAGGAATGATGTGGATTGCCACGTGGCAAATAAAGATGGGTTCATTTTACTTTAATTCCACCCTTACGCGCTAACACTGAGTGTGGACACTTGCTCATCCAACTAAGATGATAATACCCTCAACAGTACACTAAAAAAATAATTTAGGGGGGGAATAGGACCCTCGCAAAGTTGGAGTGCGTAATAGCAATTTTGGTCAAAGTTTGTGTGTGTTTTGAACCCCTTTTTCCTTATTAAAATGTGAGATTTTGAGATGGATCAATATCCTTGGTAGATTGGATTGGATGATAATAATATATATTAGTGAAATAATTAGTTAGTTGATGAAATTCATGTCTCAATATAAAAATTGATGATACACCTTTTTATGAGAAACTTATAAGTTTTCATGTACAAACCCACCCAGTAGACTTATGAATCTAGTGCATGAAATAAGTTAAAGTATTGCTCTAAAGGAAATTAATCATCTAATTAAATTCG
The DNA here is from genome assembly GCA_037074985.1 of Solanum bulbocastanum. Taxonomy (NCBI): domain Eukaryota; kingdom Viridiplantae; phylum Streptophyta; class Magnoliopsida; order Solanales; family Solanaceae; genus Solanum; species Solanum bulbocastanum. The sequence continues at coordinate 19,543,789 of CM073604.1, forward strand.
TCAGTAATTGTAATTTAATTTATTGATTAGTGTCTGTAATCTTAATATGGAAAATTACATAAGTATTTAACGAATAATTTTGAAATACAAATGGAGGAGTGCAATTATAAATTTCTAGTGGAATGATATGGTAAGAATAATTAGAATATTTTTTTTGAAATTATTTCCACAATAGGAAGCCCAGTAATTAATTTTGTGATCTCTATGGTGCTTATATTTATCTAGAATTGAGAATCTTATTTCTAAGAGAATAGGAGAGAAGTAGCGTGAGTTTCTTGTTCAAGAAAGGAGGCGCAAATTTATCTTCTCCCTTTTGAATTGAGAAGAAATCTCTATAAGTATGATTCTTCTAGCCTAGAAAGTAATTCAGCTTTTGATACGATACTTTTCCACCCAAGTATCAGAGAGTTCAGTTGTTAATTTGAGATCTCAGTAGAAGACGGTAGAGTTGGAATTTGACTTGCTTCAAGATATTCGTACACACGCTTCAAGAGGTAATCTTGAGTTAATTTTTAGGATACTTTATATGTGATGTGTATTTGTGGTTGTAGTGTATATTCATGTAAGTTATATGATTTTGGAATGTTTTCGTTGTGTATACTATTTTCTAACAATTGGCATCATGAGTCATGTTTACATCTTTATAGATAGTATAAAATATACGTATGTGCATTTATGTGCGGTCATATTTATGGTTCATGAATCGGGGTTCAAAAATCGTGTGATATGTGAAGATTCTTATGAACTATCATTGATTTTTAAACAAAATAATTTGAACATTTTAAAGGCTTAAAATGCCCTTAAACTATTTGACATGGACAAAAATGCCTATGTTAATAATTTGGCTTAAAATACCCTTGTCGTCAATACTTTGATTCAAAAATGTCCTTGTAGTCAATACTTCGGTCCAGAAATGCCCCTATAGTTACTAAATGGGTCAAAATTGCCCGTCTCCGAATAAATATATTATTTCTTTTTTTTTCTTTTGGAACACATCTTCTTCCTAATTAAAATATTATTAAAGAACCCTATTCTTGTTTTCTTTCTTTTAAAATCACTTCAACAAATAAAAATGTCTTAATCTCATTTTATCAATTAAAATAGAATAATTTCATGTACTTTTTCGACTAATAATATATATAATATCATAGTAAATCTATCATTTATTTGTATTTATATAACGATTAAAAAATTATAGTAAAATAAGAAATTTTTTTATTTTTTATTTTTTTCTGAATTGAAATAGGACAAACATTTGCTAGTTAAAAAAAATATTATTAGAAAAAGAATGTTCTTAAAAGAAAATAAATAATATATTTATTGAGAAAATGAGCATTTTTTAACTATTAAATAACAATAAGGGCATTTTTGGACCAAAGTATTGACGACAAGGGCATTTTTGGAGCATACCATAAAATATGGCATTTTTGTTCATTTCGCATAGTTTAAGGTCATTTTAACCCTTTTCCCCTTTATTTTAGTACAATATTATTCAACTTTTATCTTTAACAATCCTCTTTTCAAAAATATCATAAATAGTCCCTTAATTATAAGAATAGATCTAAAATAATCTCTTAACTATGCACTTACCGGATTTAGTCTTCGACTATTTAAAAACTTATCAAGTTTAGTCCTTTAATTATACACTTACCAATTTTAGTCCCTTAAGTATACATTTACCTGTTTTAATCCTCTAAGTATTTAAAAACCTATCCGGTTTAGTCTCTATTCATTTTTTATACAAATAACTTAGGTTTATACTGATCGATTCATGCCTCGAGAAATTAAATCATTTAGCCATTTTTTTAGTTGTATGTCTTTCCCCGCTACTTTTTCTTCAAATTTTCCTTATTAAAAGAACCTTTACCTCAATGATTCAAAATAAAATTCACAAGAAAAGAAAATATAAGACATAATTTTATTCAATAGAAGATAAAATGAAGCATATTATTGCTACTTATGACTTGAATATGCTAAAAAATTATTAACAAAAAATTTATTACCCGTTAAATCCAAATTTATACTCCAACGATTTTATCAAAGGAATTTGTTTAATTTTTCAAAAGTTGAAATTTATAAAACGGTAGATTTACAACTTTTTTGTAGTTATTTTAGTTTGTTTTTAAAAGATCAATTTTATTATTCTTTTCACTTTATTTTACATAGAGAATTTGGAGTGATAAAATCAAATCTCTTATTTTTCTTTTGTATGAAAATAAAATTTAAAAAATCCACATTGATTGTGAACCGCTAGCCATCAAAGAAGGGAACATCACATATTCAAGTCACCAGCAACCTCCATTAAGTAAAAACTAAAACTTACAACTTCTTTCCTCATTAATCTTATTTCGAATTGATGAGGTTATTGTTCTTCTTGTAAGAGTAATTTGAAGAAAAAACAGAGGAAATAGAGAAATAATTGACAAAATGGGTTAAAGATTTAATTTCACAAAGTATTTCATTAATATAAACTTAAGCTATTTGTGTAAACAACATGGACAAAGACCAAGCCTAATAAATTTTTGAATACTTAAGGAAGTAAAATCAATAAGTGTATAGTTAAAAGACTAAAACTGATAAGTACATAATTAAAGGACCAAACCTGATAAGTTTTTGAATAGTTAAAAGACCAAATATGTACAAGTATATAATTAAAGAACCATTTTAGACCTACTCTCCGAATTCACGGCATTTCTCGTGAAAAACATCAAATGATACACCTAGACAGAGACTAAGTTTAGCATCTAATTTGAGTTTATTTAAATTATGCTTAGAGAAGGTGGATCAAAGAAGATGGGCTCCTTGCCGTTTTAGGTCATAGTTTTTCATCCCATCGATGTTTGCATAGAATGGTATGCCGTTCTATTTTTTTATATCCATAAGAATGTCACTCCAAAGCTAATTTTCGAATACACCTTCAGCAAAAAATGTCAGTCTCATTGAACTACAAGATTGTGAAACTGGGATTTTACTGTGACTGAATGGAAGAAACAAAAATAAATTGAAAATCGATAATTATACATTTTTCTTGTATTGTTCCTAGAAACCAGAAAACGCTACCAGATGAGATTGGTAATACAACTATGCATGTTTCAGATTATCTTCAACGAGTTCAATACACCGATATAAAACCAACTCAATGGGGTTCAAGGCACACATTGTGTCCGATGCTAGTTTTTCATGATCCTGCTGGTTTTCTGCCATGATTCCTGTCACTAATGTACGCAAAGGAAGAAGCCATTCGTTGTAAGCCGTCTGCAACATGTCCTTAGAGAGCACTCCAGTACAGTTTGTTTTTCCTGTTGCATGTGTTTTGTAAGTCAGATGATCATCAGTAATATTAGTGTCATCTTCTGTTGTCTCCAAAATTGAATAAATCAGTTTAGCCAACAGATATTAGACGACAGAAAAGACTGACTATCCACTGATGATAATACACAAGTTTTCTTTCTATCAGAAAAAAGAAAAGACTTGAGATAACAGAAGATTTCTGAAACTATCCACAAATTGTTTTGTCAATAGCTTTACGCACAAGGCACTTGAACAATTCAACTAGGCCCATCATAAAGTATTTATATTCTTTATTGATGTTTGTTCCATCTGCTACATAACGCAAAATAATGGACTATGGAGAGGAGATATGTTTCCCAAAAAATAAAAGGAAGAAAGAGGAAGGGGGCAGAACCCTTTTTCTGATCAGTAAGCAAGAATGGAACATAAATGAAGATCTGCTAGATCATGCCCCACTAATTCCAAACAAAACTAGGGACTAAAGAGGACATGTGCAAAAAACCATTAGCTATGGACATACCACCTGACACTACAATTTTCCTCTATCCCATTTTAATGACTTTTGTATTAAATTAGTAGTGGTGACAGAACATATTGAAGTAGCTATTGAAAAGTCAGTTTAATAAAAATGTCAAAAATTTAGATATACTGAATGAAAGTTGTATAAAATGTCATCCAAGATGTTTTGACATGATACTTATAGGCTTATGTACATGCTTTCCTTCCTCAGCTTGCACCTATTTCCTTTACACCCTATATACATGGGTGATTTTGCATATCAAAGCTGTTCGAAACACAGCAATTACACAACTGATAGTGTTTGGCCACTTATTCTTAGAGGTTGCATCACACGTGGCAATCAGTTTGCAACACATGCCATAACTCAAGGAAAAAGAAACTTAAAATTCCAAGTATATCCCCAATTGACAGAGGTTTCCAACTTCTGCATTCTTCATCTTCCTCCTTGATGGTTGCCACCAATACCGCCCCCATGGTTTTCGCCAACACCACCATCGCAAAATCAACATAGCCACTCTTTGGCAATCAACATTTCTCTAATTTCACTCACCTCACATTTCTGCCCTGCCACCAATCTCACTACATCAATAAAGACCACATTTGTGATGCCACAAAACACTATCCCTTCACCAGACACCTCCAACTAGAAATAATTTGGATAGATCCCTTCAACCTCCTTTCATGCTCACGATGGCCATCTAATTATTCCACCACATCATGCCAGAATCACCCAAAATAATATACTAAACAGAGACCACCATAAAGGCATAACGCCGGGCCAACACCTCTCTTCGACCCCAACAACTCAACTGAAAATCATACACAATTGACACCACTCCCATCTGTATTTACTCTTGTTAAACATAACCAAAAAGATTAAGAAGCGGGGTTGAGTCTGTGAAATCTTGCTTTGTAGAGTGGTAATGGGGTTATTAGTTGAAGGAAGGTTTGGGACAATGGGTTTGTGTATGGAAAATGATAGGGGTGATCTAATGGATTTTCTAATGGAGGTCATTAGGTAGTGATATTGGTGGAGGGGCAGATGTATATCTGTGATTCTTTCTGAAGGTTGGACAGGGGAGTAACCTGAAGGTGGTGGAACTGGTGGTGGTTGTTGGATGGAGAGGTTCAACTGCTGGAGAAGATGAGCACGGAAGGTGGACGATTGAGGAGGTAGGGGACACATGCCACTTAAATAAGGCCTCATACAAAATGCTTGTTCATCATACGCCAAAAAAGGCTGGTAAAATATGTTCTGGCCAAGTTTGGGATAGATAAGGTGTATAAAAGGAACATATGAGCAATTTGGACATCATACGCCTAATACTGGTAAAATCTGTTCTGGCGGTCTTGGGGTTGGGACCTGATTTCTTTGAGTCCACCAATGATGATACACCTACAGACCAAGATAAGTTGCGCATTGGCTCGGATGTGGATTCTAACACTAATGATGATGGAGACTATCCTCTAGCTCTCGAAGACACTGGAGGTGACGATGCCATGGAGGATTGAAAAGGGAAGTTCTCCACCCTACTTTCGTTTTTACTTTTGTGATTTTTGCAGCACTGGATAGTGCTATGCTTTTAAGTGTGAGGTGGGGTGTGAGATCATGTCCATGTCCTGTGTATATAAATGGTTGTTTTTTATCGTTAGTTTTAGTTTGGATTCCTTGGAGTTTGATTTCGGTTCTTTGACCAAGGATAGTCCCTTCGAACTGTACCAAAAAAAAATATTTTTTCTTTGTAGGATTGAGTCACTAGTCATAGTTGAGAGACATTTTCTTATGATGGATGGATCACTGATGACCGTCTTAAGGGTATAGTTCGTCAATGTGTATGTCATGGTATGGTGTTTGTACTGAGGCTGCATGAATGAATGTTGGGTGACGTGTAAAAGCATGAGGGGAAGTATGTTTAGAGACCCTTGAAGCTCTTGTGTTGACTTAGAATGCAACTTAAGCTTAAAGTAAACTCTTACATGGTCCAAACTTGTAAATCGCTAGAAATCTCACTAAATTTGAGCATGTAACATTGTGTGATAAGGTTTGTGTATTCCTTGCTACATCATAATGCCTAGAACTTGCCTGGTGTGTGTAAAGTGAAATGCAAGTATTGCTCTGTTTAGAAGATGACAATAGGCCTTCCTTGATTTGCCTTGTAAAATCTAGCCTGCTCAGATATTCTATCACTAGTCAGACTAGCCCATTTGAGCCTGTAGCATGTCATTAGTAGCCATATTTTTGCCTTAGCCCTTTTGTTGAATCCCTAGTTTTGGACCCATGCTTCCTTGAGCACTGTCGCATAGACTTGATAAACCTATTGAAGCGGAAGAAAGGGGATGGTTGAGTGTAAAAAGGTGGTTTATGATTAACTACAAAGTAATGAAAAAGCCCTCGTGATATGTGTATGAAGCATTTTATTGATGAGATGAAATCAGTACTGAATAAGTATAAAGGAAAGGACTAAAAACAAAGCGAAGAAAACAATGAGTAATGAAGTCTAAATTGCAATGTGCTTAAGGAAGTGTAAGTCACTATTACATAGTTTCTGTACCCGACCCCACACCCACATTACAATTCGTGAAGTCCTGTTTGATTATAGTCAAGCGTACTGAATTAGTGGAGGAGCACACTAAGGGCAAGCCTATGGCTTGTTATGTGTAGCATGTGAAGTCGTTTGTGGGAGTGAGTTTGTTTTTATGTTGTGCCCTTTGTTGAGATAAATTGATTAAAAGTGAGTGAAAAGTGGGCAATTCTTTGTCGTGAGGGCTCATGTTTAATTATAGATGGGTGATGACTAAGTGAGGCCGAAATCTATGCTTGAGTTGATAAGACTTGTTGAGTCAATGTTTGAGCCATGAGGTTTCAATGTATTTGCGTTGAATGAATGAAGCGTATGTTATGCTTTAGCACAAAAAGATAATGGCTTTGTGAATTGTGTAGCCACAGTACAAATGTTGTTGTTTGTCGAGTCGTAAATTAAGGTATTTTGTGTAAAGGTGATTTGTTTGAGGACGAACAAAGCTTTAAGTGTGGGGTGGTGATCTTGGGCATATTTATATGCATAAAAGCCAAGTGAAAACCTATGTTTTAAGTTAATTTCGAGAGCAAATTTCATTAGGTTGAGAGTTGTTAGAGTCGTGTTTATGCATTTCACCTAACCAATATGATTACGTGTTTGTAGGTTGGAAAGCACGTGAAATGGGCACAAAATGACAAAAACTGAGTTGGAGGTGAAGCGAAAATTTGGAAGCACATAAGGCAAGCCTCGAAGGAGTAAAAGACAGATAGGATGAGAAAAGAACCCAGCGCAGTATTGGCTTCATATCGCGGAGCTGGGATTTTAAATCTGGCGTAGGAATCCGCATCGTTGAGAAGGCAGTACTGAAAAAATGGGAAGGTCCATATTGATCTGTATCAAACCTGTGCCCAGATTTTTGCCGTATTTTTCCAAGCCTATAAATAGACTCATTTTTATTATTAATGTTTTTCAATTTTGTGGAGGAGAAGACTAGGACGACTTTTCTTCTCGGATATTAGGGTTCATTCCTATTCTTTTTCATCTTTCGAATTCTCATATGGCTATGAAACATTCCAATTTCGTGAATTGAATTATGAGGTTCTAAACCCCTTTGTGCTAGGGTTATGGCTACGAATGATTGTTTAGTTTTGAATCTATGGATGAAGTTTGGCTATCCCTACAAGTTACTATTGTGTTCTTAAATTACTATTTTGATGTTTGATCCCCATTAGAATAAATTTATTATTGTCTTTTCTTTGACGCAAAAGAGGAATAGAGGGATAGAACGTGGAATACAAGGAGCATGATTTTTCTTGCATAAAATTTAGAATTGATTTGTATCTAGGATAGGGATATACCTAGTTGATGTGCTTGGTTATGAAACAAGAAGAAAGCTTAGTGCTCCGCAGTTGATTCAATTTATCCCCACTCAATGATGTAGTTAGATTGTCAATTGTGGTAAGCGATTAAAGGTAAGGAGAGCATTATATAATTTCAACCTTGAAATCAATAATTTGATAACCATTTGAAATTCATTAAGGAAATACGATGCATAAATTCTTAGTTACGCTGCAGCTCTGGAATTTTCCAAACTATTGTTATCATCGAATTTGAAGTTGAACTTTTGTGATTTATTCGAATTCTTTAATTCTTGCATTTTTAGTTTACATATATAAATCAAACTTTTGTGGCACACTTGCATTAATTTGTGGGTATTAGTGAAATTTGATATAAGTTAATCGTAAGTCCTTTAGGTTCGATAATCCGGCACTTCTAGAGCCACTATATTACTTGTCCAACCACGTACACTTGCATGTGCATTTGGGAGCAATAACTGCAATTGCAACCATGACAAAAAATTTGTCCTAAATTCTTTTAACGTTTTGGAAGGTCACAGGTTTGGGAATTATCTAAGATTTTTCCTTTAACACCAAACCAACTAGACAAGATTTCCATTTTTATGCTTGACAATTTCAAAAACCACCTAGCAGAATGGAAGAAAAAACTTTCTAAACTTGGCAGGCCGTTCTACCCCCATTTGCTCTACTCTTTAACGTCATTCCTAATCACTTAATGCAAATCATTTTTACACCCAAAGAAATTATTCATCACTTTGAGCGTTATTAGCGACAATTCATTTGGGGTTCTAGTGCTCACAAAAGAAAACTTCATCTAATTCATTGGAACATTGTCACAAAATAACAAGGAGGCGTGGGAATACAAGATCACTAAATCAATGCTTGCTAGCACTGCCTGGAGACTTTGCCAAAATCCCAATCTATGTGGGCTTCATTACTTCTCAATCGCTACATGTCATATCATGGAAGGACTACTCCACACTCTTCCAGAACTTGGAAGAACATTACAAATGACTGGAATTATTGCCAAAAAGGTATAATGTGAATAATTGCTGCACAAACTCACGTTAAATTAATGGACAGAACCTTGGTTAGCCCCTAATTTAACTCTTCGCAAACTTATTCAAGGCCTACTCCAAAAGACTGACCAAGCTGTTATGGTTTCATCTATCATACACTATGGCTCATAGACACTATCCTCCTCGACCTTCAGTTTACCTGAAGAAATCAAAAGTCTCATTCAGAACCGTTACCTTCCCCTTTTCACTATTTTTTTAATCAGCTTAACATATCTATTTTAAACAGAGAATTACAGCAAAGGTATACTTCAGTACTAATTAAAGTAGTAGTCAAACGAGTAAAACCTATCCCCCTAGATCCCTCATAAACTGTCTAAAACATGAATTATGTCCATACTTACATATAGGGAGGATTCTCCCTACCATACACTTCATAGTCTACACACCTCAAATTCACTTCCACGGCATATGATTTACCAAGCCAAATACTCATTCCTTTTACTTTGTGGCATTAATGGAAGACTCGAAATGATAACATATTCTTGCACAAAAAAAATCAACCTAAGACAACTTATTTACCAAATGGCTTTGGAATATTATCACTTAAGTAACACTCGTATTAGGAAATGCCATTAAGTCCTAGTACATGTAAAATGGGAACCACCACCGACAGGTATCTACCAACTGAGTACTGATGGTGCATGCAAGGATGCAGAAGAAAAACAGCAGATTGGAGGAGTTATTTGTGACTCAGATGGACAATGGATAGTGGGATTTGCAGGTGATTTGCCATGGAAACAGAATTGTTAGCTTTGCTTCATGTGCTCAACTTGGCTATCCAATGAAACATCATGCCATTGCAAATAAATATTGATGCCCTCGAATTAGTCTCATCTCTAACACATACAACTAACAATGCAATACATTTCTTTACTGACTGTAGGTATCTCCTGGACAAGCTGAATGATCCAGAAGTCAATCATGTGTACAAGGAGCAAAACAAAGTTGCCGATCAACTGCCCCCAAGGCCTAGCTCAAGTGGCAAAAGGTGGAGGATTTGTGGCTTAAGTCGCAGGTTCAAGCCCCACACCATGCAAAGCGAAGCCTGGTATTTAAGTGGAGAAGGGTAGAGGGGCGGGCCCATTATCCACCGAGTTTAGAAGGCTGTGATTGTTTCAAAGGACGGGTCACAGACGGATTTCTCAGTTATCAAAAAAAAAAAAAAAAAAAGTTGCCGATCAACTAGCTCATTTTGCTAAAACACTGACTGAAAGAAGCATCCACATACTTGATCAACCTCCTCTTATTGTTAAAGATCTCTTACAAGCATCTTCATGGAGGTACAGCGAAGGCAAGACTAATTTCTGCAGATATGGTGCTATCCAAAAACAAGATAGTTCCAACTGTAACCAACCATTAGCAGTAGGAACACTTGTAATGTCCTCCATAATTTAGCTTTTGATGCTAACCTTTTGTACTCTTTGGGGCAACATGAGCTCCCATGTATTATTTGCTTACTATAATATAAGTCTAATTGTTATTACCAATCTTCACATGTTTTTTGGAATTCAAATTCATTCAATTAATTCAATCTAAGTTTTGTTATTGATGTTTTCTTTGTTAAATTAGTTTTTCTACCATTGCTAAGATATTTTCTTCTTACTGCCACTAATATAATACGTAAGTCCAATTAACATTTTAAATTTCATATCCCATCAAATATCAACACATTGGTTGGGTGGGGTATTTATACTAAAAAAGCATCAAACATTAAAGAAAAGCCACAAATAGGAGAACCATGTCACTGGGACCAGGAGAGTAGTATTCTAATCAAAGATCAAAATGGAAATGTAAGAACTAAATCTCATGTAGAAGCAACGATAAAAGACACTTACAGATAGTTCAAAAGAGATTTTTTTTTTCATAATTAGGCTACACTTACCTGTTGACTCTCTGATCACTACAAACCGATAGAGATTGAGAGCTGATAGAACCTGTAGAGTATGGCAAGAAATACAGTAAGAAAATGTAAATTTAATCAATGTGCGTGGTTAAAAAACACAAAAAATTCCCTTCATATTTCCAAATTTGGTATGCTTGAGGGGATCACGTGAGTATTCTCAACTTTTTGAAGGGTGAATCACTAAGGGGCCGTTTGGTTGCTGGTTCGAGTTATGTAGGTATTAGTAATTCATGCAATAGTTATGAAGGTTGTTGAGAATATAACCAAATTATAAAAGTGTGCTCTCTCTCATAGCTTAAGCTTTTAGACTAGATGGTCGCACACTTCAATATGGTATCAGAGCAAGTAGAGGTCTTGAGATCAAACCTCACCGCCACCCAAAATTAAAAAAGAATTTCCACATGCTTGGCCCATGAAAAAGAATCAAGCCCACACGTAAGGGGGTGTGTTGAGAATATAATCAACAATAAAAGTGTGCTCTCTCTAACAGCTTAAGCTTTTAGATAGGATGGTCACACACTTCAACACAGGTGTTAACAATGTAGGTATTAATTATGCAGGGTTTAGTTTTGCAAAGTTTAGTTATGCAGGGTTTAATAATTTCTTTGGGTCTTGGTTTGTTATATTAAAAATTAATAAACATTATATACTTCTTAAAATAAATTATTTATCCTATTGAGTTTGACAAGGTTATGGACTGTCAACTATTGCTAGGACCTTTTACATTGCAACCCATGTCTCGTAGTTCCATGCTTTCACCGCTTAAAAAAACACACAAAAAGTAAAAGGTAAAGTAGAAGAAATAACCAATGTGAGACAGATTCTCCTCTACATACAAAGAATGATCACTGAGGTTAGTAACCAAACGGGCCCTAATAATAAACTTACACTAGTGATCAACCAAGAAAGGACATTAATCTGACTCTTAGAGGAAAAGAGCCGTCAATCCTCATTATTTTCACCAGGCAAGAAACAATATATAGACTAGAGAAGGGTAGAGTGTACGCAGACCTTACCACTACCTCGTGGAGGTAGAGAGGCTATTTATGAAAGACCATCCTCTCAAGTGTAGCAAATCCAAGTACAAAGAGTAAGAAAACAATGAGAAAAACATAGCAACTAGCAGCGCAAGCCTTGCAAAGAAGGAACAAGAACAGCAAAATAGTGCAACAATCAAAACACACTAAGCAACAGATTACAATATTACAACTAGTATGACGACAAACACCTAGACTCTCAGAAAGCAAGACAACACTCCATTGCCTACTAACCTTCTACTCTAATACGCATCCTACACACCCTCCAATCTAAGGTTATGTCCTCGATAACTTGAAGTAGAGTAATATCCTTTTTAATCACCTCTCCCCCACTACTTCTTCGGTCTACCTATTTCAGGTAAAACTATACATTCGGGTACTTACTCCTTATGAACAAATTTAGTATGTAACATCTTTAGAACCTTCAACCTGTATTTTTTTTATAACCGAGATATCCCCGAGGGACTGCTGGTGCACAGTTCAAAACTTATTGGATGATGAGTCCACCTTTCTACCCTTCTCCACTTAATACCAAACTTTTGTCTGCGATAGGTTTCGAATTCATGATGTGTGCCTAACCTACACATTACGTTAATGAGGTCTAACCATCAGATTAGAGCCCCAAGGACTCGACTTGTATTTTCTCAACTTACTAGTATCAATATGCCTGGTTATTCATTTTCGAACAAAAATACACCACTTTTGACTGGGCCTCAAATCCTAGCAGCATCCTTGGCGTACTTCTAAGAAAATGCTCCATGAGATAACACAAGTTGACAATTGTGTGTGAACTTTTTTTAATGCATGTCATGAAGTTGATAAAGAAGGCGGGCAAGAAGAGTTGATCCAAACTTGAATGTTTTTCATTTCTCTGAAGATTTGATGAAGTATATTGCAACAACATTACCTCAATCAATCGAGAGAGAGAGAGAGAGAGAGAGAGAGAGAGAGAGAGAGAGAGGGTCAAAGATGGTCCACTGTAAGACCAAGTAACTTCAACAATCTATCAGATGCAAATCCCCAAAACTATTAAGCACAACATCACTGCATTAATCCTTTATAATGATTAAAACGTAAGATTCAGATATCCTAGAATTTTCTCATAATTAAGATTCACAAAGAAGTCCAACTGGCAGCACACATGTAAATTAGAAGAGGGATGATCATACGGCTGAAATCTTCAATAAATTGGTTATTTGTGCCCCAAATCCTATTGTCAGTTAGCTGATCAATCATGTCACAGATAAGTGAAAAAAGAACACAGAAAATCCTCACATTACATAGCAATCAATTCTTCTCAAACTATATAGCAACCAGTTTTCTTGATGGAGTCATACAATAAGCTAGCTTATAGACCAAGTATCGCTAATGCCACTGGAAGCAAAAGCATTAGAGAAAAATTCCAAATAGAAATCAATAGTAGAAGAGATGGAGGGCTACCATTTGGAATTACAATATAAGTCACAATTTATTGAACATTTCAGCCGTATCATTCTCTCCAGCCAGGCAAGTCTAATGCAAAACTATTGATGCTAATATAAGTCACATATTGTCGAGTTAAAAGGAAGAGACAATTACAGCATCACTGTACTCAGGAAGAGATGGAGGGCCACCATTTGGAGGTTTCAGAACCAGCTCTACTAGTTCCAGAGCACCAGCAGTCCAAAATGAGAGACATTGAGAATATTTCACCTCTGCCTCTGAGACCCCACTGTTTACTGAGATACAGCTACTATATTCCTCGTGCATTTCCCTTCTGATACAATCTAAGAGGATTGCAATCTGTACATGAAACAATATATTAAGAGCAAGTTCAATCAAGTGTAGTTCAAGAACAATTACTGTAGCTGTAAACTTCTATAGCAACTGATGGAGAGCATACCATAGAAGAAGACTCGCTATTCTGTATCAAAGCCGTTAAGATGTCAAACCTTAAAGAACTTGGAACATCTGCAAGCACCTGATAATGTAAAACCAATCATCAAATGGTCACATGCAAGTCTACTCGCAAATTCTCTATAAACAAAGAGCAAAATGATTCGGTTCCCACATATATAATTTCCTTATCATGAAATATAGATAATAATGCACATTTAAAACAAAAAATCTCATGAAACAACTAAGAAATAAATACAAAGTCGTACCACCTTAGAAGTTCATTGTATCCTCAAGGGTTCTATCAGCAATCACCCCTTTACGTTGGTTTTCTTCCTTTCCACTCAAATCCTTTTATTTTTAGAACTCTTTTTTAAAAGTTTATAATAGGCCATGCTTCTCCAAACACTTCATGGCATAATATTAAGTCAGAACAAGGTTCAACGTGCCACCCACACTACTATTCAAATTTCCAATCAACTAATCTAAGGTTCCAGTACCACACTTGGTGAATTTAGAAGGAATTGGTGTTCCTTTTTAATGCCTCATAGAGACTGTTTGGATTAGATTATTTTAAGTGCTTTTAAGCTAAAATAGTTTTCAAGCACTTTTTTAGTGTTCGGGTAAATTTAAAAAGTGCTTATAAACACTTGGTTTTAATCTAAATGATAGAAATAAGTCATAGGTAGGAGTGGCAAACCAGCGAGTCGAGTCGAGTCGAATATGAGTCGATCAAAAACGAGTTAAATAAAAATGGATAAAGTACTCGACTCAACTCACATTTTAAATGGGTAAATACGAGTTACCCAATGGATAATATGGGTACCCATTTTATAATAGAAATCTTGTTAAAAGCTTAAAAAAAAAAAAAAAAAAAAAATTAAAAATTAAAAGTTTTTTTATCACTTCAGTCCACCCCCTACTAGTCCCCCCTACCCCCCTATCCCCAAAAAATGTAAAAAAAAAAAAATTAATTACGTGTTTTTTATCACCCAACCTCCCATCCCCCTACTAGCGCCCCCACCCCTCCCCACACCCCATGTCCCCCAAAAAAAAATTAACAAAATTTTAAATTTTTTAAAAAAAATAATTACCACCCCACCCACTACCAGCCCTGCACACTCCTACCAGCCCCCCCACACCCCAACCCCTACCAGCCTCCCCACACCCCCTACACCCCATCCCCCAAAAAAAATTAACAAAATTTTAAAAAATTCCATTAAATTTTAAAAAAAAAAATTTTAAAACCACCCCACACCCCTACCATCCCCCCCCCCCCCCTCAACATCCCAATCCCAAAAGAAACTAACAAAATTTTAAATTTTTTCCATTAATTTTTTTTAAACAAAATTACCACCCCACACCCACTACCCCTACCAGCCCCCCCAACACACACACACCCCCCATCAGATAAAAGATTAACAACATTTTAAATTTTTTCCATTAAAATTCTTTTAAATTTTTTTACCACCCCACCCCCTACCAGCCCCCACACACCCCCCACCCCCTACCAGCCCCCCCTCTCCCCATGCCCCTCTATCCCAAAAAAATGTAAAAAATAGTTTCATTTATTTTTATAGAATTTTTTTAAAAAAAAGACTTTCTTACTACCCCACCCTTTATCACTTTATTTTTTTGTGTGAAAGAACATCTTTTACCCATTTTATTCATTTAACTACCCACTTTTAAATCAGTAATATGGGTATTATTCGTTTTTACCCATTTTCAAATGAGTTGGATACCCAACTCATTTAAAATGGGTAAATATGAGTGGATACCCATATTAATTACCCATTCTACTAGCCCTAGTCATAAGTTAGGATTTTAAGCTAACTTATGACTTTTGGCTTATAAGCCTAAAGCCAATCCAAACAGGCTCTTACACAATTGTGACGTCTCAGACAATGCCAGAATCCATATTTTAGCCTAAGCAATGATTAGAATAAATTTAATCATGAGGAATGGACAAAGTTTGATCTATGAAAATTGAAGAAACACTATAGAGTAAGTATTTAAGGATCACTAGAAGACTGGGTTCATGCACTGCAATTCATCTAGCACAAAATAGAATGAGGTTTATGCAAGATTAGACAGCATTGTAGGGCCTCTAACGTAAATAGTTTTATCTACGCTCAATGTTTCAAGAGAATGGTATGATAGATGAAGATGTTACATATATAATTGAAATAGGATAGTTGAAACAAAGAAATGCTACTGAATGTTATGTTTGAGAAGGATATGTGTCAAAGCGAAAGGCAAAGTTCTATAAAATAGTTTTTAAGACCAAGAAAGGTATATAAGAGTGCATATTGGGCTTCTAAAGTCTACCATATTCAATTGATGAGTGTTGGAAATATGCAGATGTTAAGATAGATACCTTATAATACAAGAGTAGATTTACTTTTTGATAAGTAAGGATTTGATTTAAAGAGAACGAAGATGGTACAGAAAAAGGTTCAGGAGTTAGCAGCAAACTCTATAATCCAATACTACATATTATCTCCTTGCAAGTACAAAAATCCAAATACTTATCCATCATATCTAATGTGTTGCTATAACACCAAAAGTAAGAATTTTTAATGCATATTATTTTTAATCTGTAACTTCTTCCCATCAAAGTATGCTGTTTCTTTCCAGTCATAAGGTACACATTATACAATTGAGAATAGTTCTCCATATTGGCTTTAAGCTCTTTTTAACCTCCTGAGATTGCCACACTTCCACAACAAGCTACTAATTTTCTCTGTTAACACCAAAGATATGCCTGTTGTGCTAAAGAGAAGTTCCCAGCATTAATCTTGAAACTCTGCAATGCAAGAAAAGATATTCAACTGTTTCCTCGTCTGAATTTCAGAAATAGCATCTGCTGCACAGTGAAAAATTTCTCATTTGTAACTTGTTCTGTTTTGGCAAGCATCCTATCTGCTAGCAAACCAAAAAAGTTGCTTCCGTAGGTGCTTTGGTTTTTCAAATCATCTTTCCATAGCCAGTCTCCCTGACTTAACTGTTGAAACAACATGGTTTTGTAACAGTTATTGACTGAGAATAACTTATCCGTGCTGTTAACCCAAACTAGCTTGTCTGCTGTGTCTTGTTTTATCGAACATAAATTCAGTTGTTGAAGTAGTTGGCAATTTGCAAAAACTGTCTATTATCCAATCATTTAGGTTTCCACATACTGTCAGTGTTGCCGACCCATCTCCCATATGTCATCGCGTTGTCGAGCCATCTCTTGGTTTCTCTTGGCTATATGGTTCATCCGGGGGAAAGATTGAGCTTCAAGAAATAGTATACAGTCTTATCAGTACACAAATGTATAACTTCCCAGAAATTTCAGTTGCGCACATATTCATTCCCGCAGAAATTGGGTTCAAGCTTTCCCCAGTCCCTTCACATCAATGAACTCCTGACGTATACATAGGAGTGTAGTTCGTTTAAGAACATGCAGATGCCACCGCGTCGCCAACCCAGATCTGATCTAACTGGAGAAGAATTGCTATTTTACGGTGATATCTATATCAGCGAGGTCTGAACAGTATCAAACTGGAGCAATACTCCTAGCAGTGAGCAATTTTCGGCTACTTCGCAAAGTCATTCCCTAACTGGCCAAGAAGTTGAGGTGTCGATCGACATTAGAGTCACCGACTCCATCAGCATTCCCCACAAATCAGCCCAATCCTTGTTTTTGGAATCACTGGAACTGGAGTACTCGATAGATAAATTCATTGTTTCAATCGTTCAAATCTGCAAACATCCAGATCTCGCTGAGTTCTTTTTTCCAGGTTCTATCTTCCCATTAGCCCCTTGTTTTTAGTTTCTCGTCCATTTCTACCTAGGATTTTTAGCTTCTTGTGTGAATTTCTCTTTCACTGCTGACCTTATTTCCACTGTACTGTCAATTTCTGCCTATATTGTCTGTTAGTTTCTTCTTCGTTATTGCATCTGTTTTCTAGTTGCTTGCCCATTTTTGCCTATGTTTTTACTTCTTGTTCAGCTTTTCCAGCTTTCATTGCTGCCTCTATATTAGAACTGATCATTCTCTCTGTTTTTGTTAGTGTTGTTTTTTAGTTTATTATTCGATTTTCCAGTTTTCTTGGTCAATTGCTGCTTCTGTCAAATCTTCTAGTTCTCCTGTTCATTATTGCATCTGTTTTCTAGTTGCTTGCTCATTTTTGCCTACGTCTTTACTTCTTGATCAGCTTTTCTAGGTTTCATTGCTGCTTTTATAAAATAGCTGATCGTTCACTCTCGGTTCTTGTTAGTATTGATCTTTAGTTTATTATTCGATTTTCCAGTTTTCTTGATCAATTGCTACCTCTGTTTTCAATCTGCTTATTTTTTAGTTGATTGTTCATTTCTAATTCTCACTTTTGGATTTCATGAGAGCCTTTGGGTTGTTGGTAGCCAATTCGAGTTACCGAAGGAGGAACACTTGGTTACCTTCCGTAGTTCGGTGGTCAAGACTTGAATAGACTTTTTACTCCTTAGAGAAGGTGATAAAGGTTTTTGTTAAGACTTCAAAGTTATCCCAAGTGAGAATCTTTCGACCCAACATAAGCTCTTGGTGATGGATTTGGAGATCAAAAAGGATAGGAAGAAGAGGGCTGAGGATGACTGGACAAGGATCAAAAGGGGTAGCGAGACAATGGGAGTTCCCTGGAGATAGGGGAGAAGTAGGTGGCTATGAGAGCTTAGGGGAGTGGTGGGGATGTGGGCAATATGTGGGATACGACAGCCAGTTGCATTAGGGAGACAAATAGAGAGGTGTCGGGTGTCTCGAGAGGCCGACCAAGTAGGCATAGAAGGGACTGGTGGTGTAATGGAAAAGTACAAGGGAAGGTGGCTTACGTGAAGTTGGTAGAGAGTAAAGACAAGGAGGAGAAGCGGCTGAATAGGGATAAGTATAAGATGGCTAGGAAGGAGGGGAAGTTAGCGGTTAAAGCAGCAAAACCAGAAGCCTTTGAGCACTTGTACGCAAAATTAGAGGACAAAGGAGGGGGGGATAAAAAGTTATGCAAGCTAGCCAAAGCTAGAGAGAGGAAGGCTCGCGACCTTGATAAAGTGAAGTGCATCAAGGATGTGGATGATAGAGTATTAGTGGAGGAGGTACTCATTAGAAGGAGATGGAAGTCATACTTCCATAAACTCCTAAACGAAGAACGAGACAAAGGCATAGCGTGGGAGGATTTGGAGAACTCAAAGAGGCGTTGCCATTATGGGTATTGTAGGTGTATAAAGGTGGAGGAGGTTAAGGGTGCTATTCGTAGGATGCATAGGGTAGACCAACTGAGCCAAGAGAGATTCTGATGGACTTTTGGAAGAGAACGGGCAAGGTAGGTATGGAGTGGCTGACGGAGTTGTTTTCAAGACAACGAAGATGCCTAAAGCATGGAGATGGATACTATGATTCCGTTCTACAAGAACAAGGGTGACATTCAAAATTGCAAAAACTATAGGAGTATTAAGCTATTAAGCCACAGAATGGAGGTTTGAGAGAGGGTGGTAGAGATAAGGGTGAGGGAAGTTTGACTATCTCCAAAAACCATTTCAAATTTATGACAGGACGCTCAACTGAAGAAGCCATTCATCTTATACGAAGACTAGTGGAGCAGTATAAGGAGAGGAAGGACTTTCACATGGTATTCATTGACCTGTGAAAGGCTTACGACAAAGTCCCTAAGAATGTTCTATGGAAGTGCTAGAGGTGTACTTGTGGCATACACTAGGTCAATTAAGGACATGTATAATGGAGCCAAGACCCGAGTATGAACAGTGGGAGGAGACTCAGCACTTCCCGTGTTGATGGAGTTGGTCTATCTCTACCTAACCTAAATACATCCATAACTAACGTCTCATACCAACCCACTGGAGCATCCACACATCTAATCATCACATGACTGAGTCATCTCAACCCCTCTTCTCGCATCTTGTCTTACACCGAAGTCACTCCCAACTTGTTTCAAATATCCTCATTTTTATTTTATCTCTCCTAGTATATCTACACATCCATCACAACATTCTCCTTTCCGCCATTTTCATCTTCAAAATGTGAGTTCTTGACTGGTCAACACTCCACCCCATACAACATAGTGGTCTAACTACAAACTTGCTTTTATGTTTAGGTGACACCTCTTATAACACGAGACTTCAGATGCGAGCCTATATTTCATCTACCCTACACCAATACGATGAGTGGCATCCTCGTCAATCTCTCCATTTCCCTGGATAATCAACCCAAGATATGTGAAACTACCTCTCTTTGGATAACCTAGTAAGAAGCCTCACTTCCATAGCAGCGTCACACCACTAAACATGCACTCAAAGTATTCAGCTTGGTCCTGCTCAACCTGAACCTTAAGACTCCAGGGGTCTGTCTTCAAACCTCCAACTAAGCATTAACATTGCACGAGTCCCATCAATCAAAACTAAGTCATCCGCAAATAACATACACCATAGCACCTCACCTTGAATGTGTCGCAGCAATACATCCATCACCAAAGAAAATAAAAATGGGCTAAAGGTTGGGGAGAGGTGATTAGACAGGTCATGGCGCAATTGCAGCTTATCGAGGACATGATAGGAAGGTGTGGAAGACACGAATAAGGTAGAAAGTTAGTAGGTAGGAGTGTGTCCATACTAGTAGATATGAATGTTTTGTCTTGTTTCCCTTACTAGTAGTCGTAGGACTAGTTTTGTTCTTCGATTTCTATCACCATCTATTATTTTGTATAGTCTGTTTGTAGTATTATTTTGTTGTAGTATTGCCCAGTTACTATCTATGTGCATTCAATGTTTTGGACAACGAAAGGCGACAAGAATCTGTGCGCTTGCCTTATTGAAGTGAGGCGTCAATTAATATCAAAAACTTTAAAATATTTAATTGCATACACAAATAACAAAAATATCAATAGCAATAACATTGTAGCAAATATTTCATTTCAAAAACTAAATTAGAGTGCACAACCTACTGGTTTAGAAGAAGAAGAAGTGAGGTGTCAATTAATATCAAAAACTTTAAAATATTTAATCGCATATATAAATAACAAAAATATTCTTTGTAAAAAAAAAAAAAAAAAAACAAAATATCAATAGCAATAACATTGTAGCAAATATTTCATTTCAAAAACTGAAATTAGAGTGATGGTAGAATAAGGCCATGTCATTGGGTCCGGGGGTGAGGGGCAAGAGTGATTAGTGGGTTAAGGGGTTGTCTAGGTTGAGAGTGGGTTCTTGGAATATAGGGACATTGAGAGTAAAGTCCATAGAGCTAGTGAAGATGCTCAAGAAAATGAAGATTAGTATACTTGTATCCAGGAGACCAAATAGGTAGGAACCAAGGCTCGGGATATGGATATGTTTAAGTTGTGATACTCGAGAGGCTCGAGGGATAGGAATTAAGTAGGCACTTTAGTAGATAGGGGACCTAAGAGAGCAAGTGGTGGAGACTAGAAGGACCAATGACAAGATAATGATGATTAAGCTAGTCATTGGAGGGTTTACCTTGAACATTATAAGTGCATACGCGCCGCAAGTGGGCTTGGACGATGAGGTTAAGAAGCAACTTCTAGGAGGATTTGGATGAACTAGTGAGGGGTATACCGCCTTCCGAGAAGTTATTCATTGGCGGAGATTTCAGTGATCACTGGCTAACCCCTAGTGGTTTTGACAATGTGTATGGAGACTTTGGTTTTGAGGTTAGAAACCGGGGAGCGTCGCTTCTGGATTTTGCTAAAATTTTCCAGTTGGTGATAGAGAATTTGTACTCCGAAGAAGGAGAACCACTTGGTTACCTTTCCTAGTTCAGTGACCCAAACCCAGATTGATTACTTACTCCTTAGAAAGGATGATAGAGGCCTTTGTAAGGACTACAAGGTTATCCCGAGTGAAAATCATACTACCCAACATAAGCTATTGGCGATGGACTTGGAGATTAAAAGGGAGGGAGGGGAAAAAGAGGACGTCATATGAGGGTGCGTTTGACTCCTACCCAAGCTTGGGAAATGGGGGAGAGGTTGTTGGCGAAGGGGACTTGGGAGAGTAATGGAGATGCGAACATCATGTGGGATAGGACAGCCAATTGCATTAGGAAAGCACCTAATGAGATGCTAGGGGTTTCGAGGGGATACTTTAGTGGTTAACAAGAGAATTGGTAGTGGAATGGAGAAGTCCAAGGAAAAGTGGAAGCAAAGAAAACTGTTAATGCAAAGTTGGTGGAAAGCAAGGACGGGGAGGAAAAGTTGATGAATAAGGAAAGGTATAAGGTGATGAAGAAACTGGTTATGGCAGCGAAAACGACAATTTTTGAATGCTTGTATGTCGAGCTAGGGGGCGAGGGGACTGAGACTTGGATCAAGTGAAGAGCATCAAAGATGAGGGAAGATATGTGTACACTCTACCTTCCCCAGACCCACTTTGTGGAATTTCACTGGTATGATGAGGTTGTTGTCGTTAGGTTTCTTCTAAAAGTAACACTCCATCCAGTTGTTGAATTAAATTCTATAATGTAACCCTTTTTATTCAAAGAACATTTGAACAAGACTGGAAACCTGCTTTTGAAGCTCTCACTTCCACACCGTGTCCATCCAAAATATAATCCTCCTACCATTTCCCACCTCCAATCTGGTGAACTGTAGAAATTCATCGCAGCAATCACTAATCATCTTTCAGATTCCCCCACAACTTTTCTATTGTGAAGGATTTTGTTTCCACACCTACTTTTGCACCATATATAGCATCCAAAACTTGCTGCCAAATCTCATCACTTTCCTTACTGTATCTCCAGAGCCACTTAAAAATAAACTTTTATCATGCATTTTCAGACTCCTTACCCACAGTCCACCATCCTCTTTTTCTTTTATAATCGTTTTCCACTTGATCAGAAAGAAGAGAAGAAAAAAAAGGAGTTAGATTGACAGTACTCTTATGCCTCTCACCACTTTGGATAATAAAACCAAGACACTCATTTTTCTTCCTTGGACAAATATCTGGACACCTGGAATTTAAGCCTAAGTAGTTTAAAATTCGAACCAGAGAACAAGTTATGCTCTAGTCTCTAATATTCGACAGGGCACCTGAACTGCAATTATGCAGTACTTTCATTTTAACTGTAAGATAAACTCTCCAAATTAATTTTAATATAAGAAACGTGAGAAATGAGGCCCTGGCAACCTATAAGAAAAGCTATTCAAAGAAAAACATCAATTCATTTTCCTCCATACCTTTCAGGTAAGAGTAAGAGAACATTGAGAGATTCATAGAGGGATAACTTACAAACGCAACATATGCTGATATTACAATTTGCAAGAAATATCATCTTTCTGAGGGTCAAATTTTTCTCCAGACAGGAGTCATGCAATTCCACTATCATAATAATACTGAGAAAGGTTTTCTGCACCAAAATAAGAAACTTCAAAGCACAAGGAAAAATGTTTTTACCTTCATCAGAGCATCAAAAGATTTCTTCCGCAAAACAGCATTTGGTGCATAAATAATGACCATTTCAATCGCCTACACAGTGCGCGTCAACTTTAGGCACAAGGAGAACAGCTCAAAAGAACCCAAGATGTTGCAACACTTCACCTGCAATGACGTATATAGAGTAGGCACATATGTGGAGTAGTCCATTGTATCGTTTTGAATTTCTTGGTGCATACATCCATCCATAATGCAAAGCAGGAAATCAAGAGCATGCACTTTCAATTCCCATGATAGGTCAACACTTGAGAAGACGTGCTTTAACATGCCTATTGCCTGCCATCTTTTAGTCTGGTTCTTTTGAAGTTCATTTTTCACTGCTTCAAAATCTGTATCAGCAGCCACTGATGTCTCATTGGATTTGTAACCCCAGATTACTGCACAATATATCAGGGAAAATATAGACAGGCGAGTGGGAAGGTAGCAAACATCTGGTGAGAGGAAGAACAATTAATTAAATCCAGAAAACACTGACCTGCAAGTGATCCGCCATGCTTGACATGAGAAAAGCAAGCCATGTTATCATCCCCGTCATCTGGAAATTTCAATAGGGCATTAAAAGGCACATATGCATGAACGATTTCTCACTTCCTAGTAAAACGAAAACATTATCCTAAATTATCATGCAGGGAAATTAGCAAACATTTTGTAACTGACGACAGCGAACAATATAGGAATAATTTCATTCCAATGCCTATATTAAAAAATGTTTTAACAAAAAAGGAGAAAAATCTAACACCCACCACTACCTACAAAAGGATCAGTACCACAAACATAAGAAGAAAATAAGGATGCACGTATTTACCTCCACATATGGTTGTGAACTTGTCTACATCAAGTCCAGTAATTAATCCCTCATATGATAAACCACAGATTGGAAGAAAGTGTGACAGGTGTATCATAATGGGAAGAGGACTTGAAATGTTATGCCCCATTGCAATTGAAACAAGGGCCTGCATGCAGGAATGGAATTTTGTCACAGACAGACATTGATTAAAGTTGAATTTCCGGGAAACATCATAATGGCCTCAAACAAGAACCAGAAGAGCTCAAGCTGGATTTTACATTGAGTCCAAGGAACACTGACCATGATTTGCAGGACAAACATGCCCAACAGAGCACACAGTTTTTTCTTATCTTTCTGCTCCTGTGAAGCAAAGATCAATTAGGGTAATCCCAAGAAAACAAGATGCAGAATACGGGAATATCACGGACCAACATTTTGCAAACAGCTTGTATTGAATCTGCAAGAGCAATTGCTTTGTGGAATAAGTCCTCAGTATCTTTTCCTTCCTCATCTGCCTCTAAGGACATGGACTTTAAAACACCAAGAATAACAGGAACTGCAGCTTTCACTTGCTCAAATTGCCGTCTTTTGATGAGTATTATAACTGAAACAAATGTATAAGGTAGAAATCCAATCATGACATTGCTGACAAAAGAATGCTAATAGCCAAGTTCCATTTAGAGGATTAATAAACCTTCACGAACTACTTGCACTAAAGTTTGCTGAAATTTTAGACCAACGAAATTAACTTCGAATTTACTTATTGAAGCAGCGAGGAGATAAAACTCAACCAGGCGAATTAAACTTCATATTTTTTGTTTTGACTCACAAACTCAAGTTATTTAACTAACTTGAGTTTGAGTGTGTTGAAGGTCAAATAAACAAGAAGTTATATTTTAAAATATGTCTAGATTAATTGAACTATAAATACAGAATATTATATAGGATGTCTAGGATATTTTTATTTTTAATTGTAGCATATTTACTTACATTGTTAGATGAAGAGATATTACTTGTGAAGCAGACTGACACCCCTGTATAAGGAGCTCTTCATGTATGCTGTTACTCACTTAATGCGAGACAAGTTTTCAATTTCGGCATAGTGTCAAAGCCTCTAAATCCAAGTAGCAACTTAAGTGGCATTTGCTGGATTAAGAATACTTTGGGATGGCTGCTAGAAAGAGCAGTTCCTACTTCTCTCTACAATCCAGAAAGAAAGAGTTCATGTCCTTCAAAGGGGCATTAGATTGGCCGGTGTTGGAGCTAGGTGGAAAATGTAAGTTGTTGGGATCAGTGGGGGAATCAAAGTTACGCATATCTGAAGAACAAATAGTTGCTAAGAGAGATAAAATTTGGTGAAATCGATCTGATGGAACTTGTGTGTGATAATCAAGGGGCCCTTCATATCGCATCAAATCTAGTGTTTCATGAAAGGACTAAGCACATTGAGATTGACTGTCACTTTGTCAAAGAAAAGATACTCTCAGGAGATATTGTTACAAAATTTGTGAAGTCGAATGATCAACTCGCAGATATCTTCACCAAGTCCCTCATCGGTCCTTGTATTAATTATATCAGTAACAAGCTAGGTACATATGATTCATATGCCCTAGCTTGAGGGGGAGTGTTAGAATAGGAATAAATATATAAATCCTACTTAGAATAGGAATAGGAATAGAAATCCTAATTTGAAAAGGAGTCCAATGTAGTGTCTATAAATAGGGTCTCAATGTAATAATGTAGATCCACAATTTCAATAATATATTTTTCCTACATTTCTCATGGTTCCATTACAGTCGTCCTATATTTCTTGCATGATTATCCTCCAAAGAGCCTCCTCTTCATTCTCTCTAAAATATTTTCTTAAGAAGACACTAATTAAAGCATTTAACATCCCTCATAAACAATTTTCTGAACTTTAAACAGGAGCCTCCAATTCAATATAAAATCCATAACCTCAAATTTTTTATCCATTAGTATTTCTTGTTTAGACGTACATTTTGTCATAGCATTTTCCTATACAGCATCAGTTTCTCAATCTAGGATATTGAAGTTGTAATTGTGTTCTTCCATCAGTACTAAGAGATCCACAACTATTACCCTCAGTTCATTCCATTACCAGAAGAGGAATAGCTCCAGCAATGAAGTTGGGATGTTTAGATGCTATAGAAACATATCGGGTCTAAACCACCAGGATTAAAGGCAAGCCAAGTGCACTCAAGTTGGATTTTAGTATGCAGCTCTCACTTTTGACAGTTCCATTATATGAATGGAAGGGGAAAGAAACAGAAGTTACCATTCAAATGGTACTTGGGATTAATAAAGTTTTAACAATCCTCTTCCTTAAGAAAAAATACAAAATACAAATAAAGCATTGCAGAAGCTCATAGATTCCACGAGCTTCAGAGTATAATTGTGTTGTTTTAGGAACACCTAAATCATTTGAGAGTTCATAAAAGGTGTATACCAGACATAACTTCTAATTTCGGGCGTGAAAATAAGTTCCAGTATCCTTGTGTGGACTCAACAATATCATTATGAGATTTCCGCTTTTTACCACCTTAACAAATATCACTACACAGTTTTAACCTATTTCCTCTAGTCTAATAGTAAATTGTCAATCAATGAAATTATGGATTACCTTTGGCGAGGCCACCAATAAGAGGAGAAAAATAGCAAGGAACCCTGAACATTTCAGTCGGAGAACTTAGCGCCTGAAAATTTCAATATAGACCATCATAAAAACGGAGAACAAAATATTTACAAGCACAAACCTAGAAAGAGTCAGCACTGTATACTATCTTTAAACCACAGTATGTGAGCCCCCAAAATATGCACTAATTGACCCTGACTCACTAATCAGACACTATATTAAAGTTAGAAGCTACATGGAAGTTACTTGAAACTCTAATCCTCATAAATCAACTGCTATCTCTCTTAGGAATTTCTCCTATCAAAGAAATAGCAATCGGATGAGGGTAAATGGAGATTGGTACAGAACAACCTTGAACAGTTGGCGTCCAACTCTCAATAAAATGGCTCCAGATTTTTAATGTGTAATTAGGTAGAATAATGCAAGCTACACAGTAAAATTGTCAAAGACAACAGTATTCTTCCATTCAAAGCTCTTTATAAGAGAAATGTTAAACACGCTAATTCCTCATTTATTTACTTAAGATGATGATGGCATGGCTGCTTACTGCTGACATGCTCTGCAGGATTTTACTTAGTACACTGATTCTGAACAATGTATTACAGAATTTTATAAAGAACTCCAATAAAGAAAGAACCATAAATGTAGAGCTAGAACAAATTCATACCTCGCAAAGAATTGATAGCATTTCCCGCGGAGAACACATACTAACTAGATGTCCAACAATGAGTTTAGCAATCTCGGAGCATCTTTTGGATGCACATGCAAATTTACATACTACCTTGGGCAACACAAAGGACAAAGCATCAATAACTTCCTGCAACAAAGTATAAAGATCACAAAAAATCGTTTTCCAAACAATACAGTAAATCACTTCTACTTCCAATTTTTTATTACTTAAGAGAAGGGGAAAACACTAAATATGACGGAATTACCTGGTTTCTGGAAGGTGCACTTATGAAACAATGAATTTCAGTAAGAATCTGGAATGATGTTGTCTCTAAATCAAGATTTGATGCTTCTTCCGAGATGGGAGTAAGGAAATCGGCAAGCCCGGTGAGTAATCCATCGGAATTGCTAAAGTCACCAGCTTCAATCAACTAAAGATATAAGAAAACTCATCAATAATGTTTGAGGTTAAAGATACGACTATAAATAATCATGTAGGGAGAAAGTCCGTGTGTTTTGTGGCTTACTTGAGAGCATGTAGTCAGGGTCTGTTGGAGGCGAGGAATGAAGGAATCGGAGAGATGTGATTTCCCTTCCGACATTCTAATCTATCTCTCTCCGCCGGCGATGCTGTGAAGGGTTCCTTACTAGCTGATACGCGACTCCCTTCCAAGCGGCTTCGCGGGAAACCTTCTTCTCATCTCAACTATACTATTAGGTGAGCGTGTCAGCCACAGCCCGATATATATCGTAATTTATGCCACACATATCATTTTAGATACTAAGATAGATGACTGCCTGCACGGGCCTGATATATATAATTTATTTTATCCTAATTTATGTGACTCATAAAATTTAGAGACCCGTCCAATTTTTTTTAGATACTCTTTTTAAAAATTAAGTTGTAAATTATTGTGACCTATTGAATTTTCATAATTTTAAAATAATATATTATTCTCTTTGTTCCAACTTATGTGGCAAGAATATAATTAAGAGGGTCGCTCAATTTTCCTATATAATTTTCAAATATTTTAAGTCGTGATTTATAGCATTAAAGTAAAAACAATTTAAATTCTTTTAATATTTAATCCCCTATCAATTTAACTCTTTTTGAATTTTTAATTAAATGATTTATAGCAACACAAATATTTATTACTAGTAAAATTAATCGTGTCTTGCGTAGAAATTTAATATCACGAAAGTTATAAAATAATACTTAAAACCTATTAGTCATTAAAACTAAAACACTATATTATCTTACATACAAGATTACGTAGTAACGACCATTAATAATGTAAAGAAAAATGATAATTATAACATCTTATCATTTACCATTCAATCAATCATCTTTAATTTGATTTTATAATTTATATTTTGCTTCCAAGAAGTGTTACTATTTGATAATTTTGGGGAATCAAATGAAAATCAATTTGAGATATTAAATTTTCTTATAAATAAATAATCGTTGGTGAAGGGATAAATAAATGCTAAAAGGCTGAAAAAGTGAACAAATATTCTAATTCTACGTAATACTTAAAATCTAACCGTCACTAAAACTAAAACACTATATTATCTTACATACAAGATTACGTAGTAACGAACATTAATAATGTTAAGAAAAATGATAATTATAACATCTTATCATTTATCCTTCAATCAATCATCTTTAATTTGATTTTATAATTTATCATTTTGCTTCCAGGAATGTTACAATTTGATTTTTTTGAGATTCAAATGAATATCAATCTAAGATATTAAATTTTCTAATAAATAAATAATCGTTGGTGAAGGGATAAATGAATGCTAAAAGAATGAAAAAAATGAACAAATATTCTAATTCTAACATGTAGAAAGTTCAGCCCTACATTTTGCTTTACATATATCATTTTAAAGTTCCTCATATAAATGTATCATAAGTAATTATTAAAATGGAAAATAAGGGAGAATGTATCATATTGGAAAACAATTCAACTTATTATATACTTGAAAGGGAAAAATATTACACAAAATTTTTTAGTTTGTTTGAGTGTTTTTTATAAATCAAGAATGATAGAGTTCAATTTGAAACTACACTTCTATTTCAATTGCAGTGTCTAGAAACACATCTATCACTTCAAGAAAAATATTTACAACTTGTAGTAAACTTGAGAATTTGTCCATAATTCATATTGAATACGAGCAATTAATTTATTGTGTGGTTATCTCTATTTTTGGGAGTAAAAGAGGCTCTAGTCTAGTCATATTACTTTATATGTCATCCGACACATCATTGCACTCATGTCAAAAGTCAATTAATTCTTGTCTTCTTTTCTTTGTTCACTTCGCACATCAAGGTGCGATAAAAATTTTAAGGCATTTATGTCGTTACAATAACATACCAAATTTGAATTTTGTATTCAAGAGATGGTAGTATAAATCTTTAAGAAATTTTTTTATTGTACCTTCAACTATTTCAATAGAGAAAACTTACGTCAATACTCAATTAACATGTGTCATTTAATCTGTACTAACAAATACTTACAACTATAACTTTGCAGAGTTTAAAGCATGTACTCAAAAACAACAATCAATAATATAAACATAAATTAGTAAGTGTAAAAAAAATATCAGGATCTGTAACAATAGAATGAAACAGAAAGGAAAAAATAGATCTCACTAAATGCACATTGTCCCGTTAAGGAAATTATTCCCCTCTAGTACCCATGGTTTAAAGGAATAAATCATCTCAGGATAGAGCAGTTCTATTCACTAGTGTATTGATACAAAAACAATGGTGTTAGTAAGTCACTCAACCGGAGCAAAGTACACGATTATTAAATTGTACAAGAAAGAAGAAGAAGTTCAGAATTTTCATTTTTTAAAATGAGAGGAAATCCCTCTATTTATAGACAACAAAAGGTAGTGTGAACAAATGCTTATTGTGCCTTATCGAAAAGATCCCAACTCTTTGAAAAAGTTACAACCCTTCAATAGGTCACAACCTTTCTTAAAAGTCACAACTTTTTACAAAAGTTGTAACTCTTCGTAAAAGTTACAATTTTTCATAAAACTCACAACTTTTCACGAAAGTGGAAGGCTAGTTTTGGAAATAAATAAATAAAAGGGAATCCTGATTTGTGGTGGCGCCTAGGCTGACCTAGGGTGTTATATATATATATATATATATATATATATATACTAGTTTTGACGCACGTGCGTTGCACGTGAATATCAAACCATGTACCACTCCATTTTTAAAAATAATAGGAATGTTATTAAGAAAAAATCCGTCACTCTTAAAATCTCTTAGTTACACATTTTAAATATACTTTCTCCTCCCTTCTCATATATATATATACACACACACTAGTTTTGACGCATGTGCGTTGCACGTGAATATTAAACCATGTACCACACCATTTTTAAAAATAGTAGGAATGTTATTAAGAAAAAATAAGAAAAAATCAGTCACTCTTAAAATCTCTTAGTTACACATCTTAAATATATTTTCTCCTCCCTTCTCTATAGTGCATTACTTTGTTATTATTGTAGTTGGTGTTCTTAATTTTAATATAATATAAATAAATATTGTTATAAAATATAGAAGATATACTAAATTTG
This sequence comes from Solanum bulbocastanum, assembly GCA_037074985.1. Taxonomy (NCBI): domain Eukaryota; kingdom Viridiplantae; phylum Streptophyta; class Magnoliopsida; order Solanales; family Solanaceae; genus Solanum; species Solanum bulbocastanum. The sequence continues at coordinate 19,574,553 of CM073604.1, forward strand.
ATGTTTTTAGTTGGAATATTAGATTAATTTAACATTCATGTTCGAGAGTGTTCTAATTTACTCACCTTTAAGATTGTCAATGTCTATAAATCAATCTTGAGGTTTTAAGAAAAGAAAAATAGAAAACATAAAAAAATCGTAATTTAAAAATGTGAAGAAAGCTCTCCATTTATAGTTAAAATGTTTAGTATTAGTATGTGCATATTGCTCCTTATCATAAAAATATAGAAAATATACTAAATAGGGTGTTTTAAGAAGAAGAAGAAGAAGAAGAATAAATGAATACTTTCTTTAAAAAATATAGTTTAAAAATTTGAGGAAGCCCCTCGTTTTATAGCCAACAAAGGGTAGTGTATGAAAATCTACTTATTGTGCCTTATCAAAAAGATGTCACAACCCTTTAGAAAACTCACAACCCTTCCGAAAGGTCACAACTAATCGGAAAATTCATAACACTTCGAAAAAGTCACAACTCTTCCAAAAAGTCGCAACTCTATAGAAAAGTCACAACCCTTCAAAAAGGTCATAACTTGTCGAAAAAGTTATAACTCTTCGAAAATATCATAACCCTTCAATGTGAGAAGGTGTATGTCTTTAATATAATATAGTATAATACACATAAATAAATATAATACAATATAAAATATAGAAGATATACTACATTTGGTGTTTTAAGTTAGGTAGTATAGATAGATAAAAAAAAAAGATATATATAGATTGATCTAATTTTAATTTGATATGAAATTTTAAAAAATAAAGTAGACATCTAATTTAAGGATCATATGTAGAATATACAAAAATGTATTTTCACTTTGTGGTCTTAAAGATGCGGGCCCACCCAAAAAAAAAATGAAAATTCTATATTAAATTGAATAAAAGTAAAAGTACACTAAATAAATTAGAAACAAAAGAATACTTACTAAATGTAGTTTGGACACTTCAAACAAGTTTTTGATCAAATACTTTGGGACTTTTCAGATTCTGAACACCAAGTTGTAGTTTGTGCAACGGAAAATCATTAATCTTCTTGTCAAGTAAAAGTTTTTGTAAAAGTATATTTATGGCTATGAAAATTAGTATATATTAATTATCAAGATACTCTTCTCATTTGAAGTTGAGTTATTTCATTCTCCTTGTTGCATCAATTTTTGTTGATCTATCTAATTTACCCCCAAAAAAAAAATTATAATTACATTACTGTACAACTTTCACAATCTTTCTTGTTTAAAGAAGAAGAATAGAAAAATCACAAAATTTGTTGTCAACAAATATTTTATATGTTTTAAGTATAGTTTAAGTTATTAGTCTTTATGTAATATGAATGAAATTTAGAGAGTCAAAAAATATTTTATATGTTTTAAGTATATTTTAAGTTATTAGTTATTGTAATTTATAGTACCTTTTTTGTCATTTCCAAATAATGTGTGTTATTCCTTTCCTCCCAATTTTTTTGACACAATAAATTTGAAAAGTCAACATAACTTTTATATTTTTTTTTAAAATTGTTAATTATTATTTTAAAATAATATATGTATTACTCCTATATCCTAATTTATGTTTTTTTTGATAGAATTTGAAGAGTCAAACAATTGTTAGTTATTGTCATATATAATATTTTTATATAGTTTTAAATATGTTGTTATAAAATCAAGTTCATAATAATATAATATAAAGATAAGAGGACAAGATATGGAGATGAAGAAGAAGACTTTTCTTCTATTCAAGTGTCTTACAATAGTGAATGATATCACTTTTTTTAGGTTGTGATATCACTCCGAAGGTCATCATGTTCAATGTCCAAACTAGTAGATACACATCCACTTGTTAACTAAAAAGGTGGGGGGGGGGGGGGGGTTCATATCACCTAGAGAATATACATACATGAATTTGGTAGTTCATGAATAAATCAAATGGACAATCCACTATTAATGGATTTATAACACTCCTCCTTGGATGTTCATAGATAATGTGCGTCATTAAAACCTTATTAGGAAAAACTCAGTGGGAAAAAGCCTAGTGAATAAAAAATAGTACACACATCTCATAATACGCTTTAAATGTTGCTTCATTAGAAACCTTACTTGGAAAACCCAACTTGGACAAAACCATGGCTAAGGAAAATAGTACAACGTGTACTTCACTCCCCTTGATGAAAGCTTCACTTGATATTTTAGAGACAACATATTCCAATCTTGTATCTCAAATTCTCAAACGTTGATGTTGACAATGCCTTAGTGAATAAATCAATAAGATTATCACTTGAGCGGATCTATTGAACTTCTATTTCACCATTTTGTTGAAGATCACGTATGATTTCTTTTAGTGGTGAAATATGCTTTGTACGGTCTCATTTGATGTATACTTCTTTCAATTGAGCTATATATGCAACATTATCTTCGTACATTATGGTTGGTATATACTTTTTCAAAGAAATACCTCACATTTCCTAAATTTGGTGGGTCATTGATCTCAATCAGACTCACTTGCTTCATGGATAACTATTATTTCTACATGATTTGAAGAAGTCGCTACTAATGTTTGCTTCATTGATCGCCAAGATATTGTTGTGCCTCCACGTGTAAACAAATAGCTTGTTTGAGACCGAGCTTTATATTGATCAGATAAATATTCTGTATCTATGTAACTAACTTGGATTCATCGAAATATAATAAACCCATGACTATGGTCCCCTGAATATATCTAAGTATGTGCTTAACACCATTTCAATGTCTTTTTGTTGATAAGGAACTGAATCTTGCTAGTAAATTTACTGCAAAATAGATATCTGATCGAGTATTGTTAGCAAGGTGCATTAGTGCTCTGATTGTACTAAGATATGGAGTTTCATCACCAAGAAGCTCTGCATCCTTCTCTTGAGATCAAAATGAATCTTTATTTATGTCAAGCGGTCTCATAATCATTGGAGTACTCAATGAATTTTATTTATCCATATAAAATCACATCAAAACTTTTCTGTATATGTTGATTGATGGGCAAAAATTTCATTTGTGAAATTCTCAATCTATAGGCCAAGACAAAATTGTGTCTTACCAGGATCTTTTCATTTTAGATTTCCTTTTCAAACACTCAACAACTTTTGAAAGCCCTTTAAGAGTGCTAATAATGTTCAAGTCATCAACATACACAACTATTATAACAAATTCAGATCCTAACCTTTTTATAAAAATTGCAAGGGCAAATAGGGAAATTTTTTTGTACCCTTTATTCCTTAATTATTTAAATCCATATGAGGATTCTCAAAGCTTTATTGAAAAAGTTTCTTTCAAACCCTTTATATGCTTCAGGCACCTTGAATGCTTCAAAGATTTTTATATAACCTTCATTGTCTAGCTAGACATTGTCATGACCCGGGTTACACCCTAGAAGTAACATGACATACTTGACCCCAAAGGGCTCTCATACAAGCCCTTAGCATAATCATAACATAAAGACATAAAATAATTGCAAAAAATTTAAAACTTTTACAATAGAAGTCAACTTCTTTTTCATAAACGAAAATAAGAATCTAGACTTGTCTTATTCACCATCTAGTACAATAGAGAGTACAAATAGGGTCAAAAGCCCTTTACATCAATAAAGTCTCAAAATAGGAAAGTACAATAAAACTAGAAATGAGTAATCCGTCCTTAAACTTGAGGACTCACCAAGCTTAGGGAATAATAAACCCAAACTTCACTCGAAAGGAGAAGTGCGTATCAACGACTGGAACCTACACTCATAGAATGTAGAAAATATGGGTAAGCACAAATAATGTACTAAGTATGGAAGCCATGCACAAAATCCTTAAAACATGCATAAAAGGGACATTTAGTTGAACTCATGCCTTTATCAAGTTTTGGAAACCATAATGCACATTTAAGAAGAACATAAGTCAAACCAACATATAAGTAGCCCAAGGCCATACTAGTGCAATGCAAAGGTAAGATCCCATAACCCTACCAAATGCTAAGTATCACATTTAGGTCACCAACAACATACATATCTTACTTTACCTCATTCATATCCAGCATACATAAGTAAGGATTCATTCATATTCATATCTTGTAACAAGTGAAGTCAACCTTAACATTCACACATACCTTTCATACGTAATCCATAAGTCATCATAACATAAGACAACCTCACCATAACCCCACTTAAAGCCTACTTGTGCAATACATAAGTGAAGTCCCATACCCTCACACATACTAAGTATTACCTCTTAAGAAGTCATAATTAAAGTCCATGTTCTTATGATAGTTCGTATTCATATCATATAGGGAAGTTTAGCCTTAACCGACATAGACCATGTGAGCTACATGGAATCCGGTATTCTACCCCCACACTGAAAAGAGGTGTCCTACTTGCCTAAGGTAGAACTTTCATAATAGCTTTTAGGTCAATCCACTAGCTAAAGACCTATGTGGGCACATAGTTATGGGATATGGGGATTGCTACTAGAAACTCGGACTACTAGCGTAAAAGGTTTCCATCCCATGAGACAACATACATTGGGAAGCCGTACTTGCTAAACTTAAAAACTTCCATCTCATTGTTCATATCCGCTCGGTGCTAAGCATAATTCTCTTTTAAAGTTATGTTAAGTCTTTACTTAGCTTCATATTTATAAGAGAATGCCCTAGGCACCCAACCAATATAATACCATAAGAGCTCATAGAGCATTTACGTGAGAATGTCCTTTCAACCTTAGAATCATCAACATTTGAGTAAACCTTTCACATAACATTCATAGTGTTTCATGAGAATAACCTTTCAATCAACACAATAAGCTTATCATAACATACATACATACTTCATGCATAATAAAGTGTAAGGTTATAGGGAAGAAGGATCTCACATCAATACCACAATTACACAAGTCATAGGATCATCATTATCTAAGTAAATCATGAACTCACATACAATCTTCATCAACATTATAAACACTAATTATTTCCCTTTAAGTCTAGGAATGAAGATCAACCCTAACTTCAAGAATTATCACATTAGATAGGGGGATTTTATGATTCAACAACATAATCAATGTAAACATAATCAACTGTCAAGCTCTCATCATCAATCAAGCCATACATAGTTCACAATTTAGGAAGAAGGGGAAATTTTCATTATAAAACATCAATACTCCAACATTCCAATCATAAATCATCATAATCAACTAAAATAAACCATAATTAAACAATGGAAAACGTTTTGGAAGAAAACCCATGTTAGAGATTGAAAACCCTATAATTGGGGGATTTAGAATCTTGAAAACATATTTTGAAGGGGATCTTTGGGTGATAGCTTCTAAAAGATGAAAAGCATCCATACCTCAATTAAGAATTTCCAAGAAATTTGGGGAAGAACCTTGAGAATCTTCAAACCCTAGCTCCAATGGTTTCTTCTTCTTTCTTGAGTTTAGAGAGATAATTTTTGAGAGAAAGATGATGTTCTTGGGTTTGTTCTTTTATTAAGTGGGAATAACTAAATAGGAAGACTTTTGACTTAAAAGGTATATATACTTGTTAGGAAAAGAGTGGGAAAGTTTTGGTTCAAGTTTTGGAGAGATTACTTAAAGACCCTTACTTAAACTATAAAAATTTCACAACCCACACTAGAGCTCGCACTTTAGCCCTCCTTGGCTCGCCAAGGGCACTAGGCAACTCGCCTAATGAGCCCTTGGCTAGCCTAAATTTCCAGTAAGCTCCCAAAATGGAAAGCTCACTAGGCGATGGAGTGGTCTGTTGGGCGAATCGCTAACCCAATCGGCTACCCACAACCTAGCTCGCCATTTTCCCCAAACCCTAGGCCAAGGGGACAGCCCACTAGGCAACCCCAAGTGAACTTTGGCGCATCGCCAAGCCACTTGGGCGATCATGCTTCCCAATCGCCAACTAGGTCCAAATAAAACTAGTTCTCCTTCACTCTCCCTTGGTAGTTTAGGTCTTTACCTTCATCCTAGATGTTTACCTCCTTCATTTTAGCTTGAGCTTAGTCTAACCATCTTCGGAAAGTTACATTAGTTCTCACATTTAGCTCTAGGTTAACCTACCATTTTTTTTGGGGTGTTGCATTATCTCCCCCTTGGGTACATTTGTCCTCAAATGATGGTCTAGACACCTTAAGGAAATAAAGACTCAAGACTAGCAGCCCATCAAGCATGAAACATAAGAATAATGCACAATGCAAAGGAGGAAACATCAACTCCATTCTCAATACATAAACAATGCAATCACAAGGAAATAGGAACTACATTTGCAACCCAATATGCACAAAACTCATCATTTCATATCATTTTAGGAGGAACTACCTTCTCCATCTCAAACAAGTTCAACAAAACAATAAGGAGCCAATATGTCATATCACCATAACATAACTAAACATGTCCATCAATTCACCTCATGAAGCCAAATATGCAATCATCATACTAAAATGCAAATCAACATGAGGGTCATATAAATCATGAAAACTCAATATATGCTAAACGTGAATTCTCACAAGAACATGCACAACATAAGGAAATCATAAAGAAAACTTATAGCACATATGACTTCCAAAACACTAACTCAAGAAAACTACTTACCTCAAGTTTGGATAGGAGTAGAAGCAAAAAGATGAGGATAACGAGACTTCATATCGGCCTCATCATCCCATGTAGCACCCTCAACTAAGTGATTCCTCCATAAGATTTTAATGAAAACTACCTCTTTGTTTCTTAACCTCTTAACTTGCTGGTCCAAAATCTCCACCGAGACCTCTTCATAAGAAAGGTTCTCATCTACTCCTAAACCCTCTAGGAAGAATGGATACCGGATCACCAATGCACTTCTTAAGCATGGAGACATGGAAAATCTGGTGAACTAGAGCCAACTCACTTGGCAAGTCTAATTTATTTGCAGCTTTCCCAATACACTTCAAGATTTAATATGGGCCCACATATCGGGGAATACTTCCCCGTTTTACCAAATCTCATCACACCTTTCATAGGTGAGATTTTCAAGTAGACCCAATCACCAATCTCAAATTCTAAATCCCTTTTTCTATTGTCGGCATAAGACTTTTGCCGACTTTGGGCCGTCTTCAACATCTCTCTAATGAGTCAAAATTTTTCAATGGCCTCATAAACTAGTTCAAGACCAACTAGAGAAAATTCACCTACTTCAAATCAATCAACCGGAGATCTACACCTTCTACCATAAAGGGATTCAAACGGAGCCATGACAATGCTTGCGTGGTAACTATTGTTTTAGGCAAACTCAATCAATGGGAGATGGTCATCCCAACTACTTTTGAAATATATCACACATGCCCTCAACATATCTTCTAAGGTTTGAATGGTGCATTCCGCTTGACCATCCGTTTGAGGGTGGAAAGCAGTACTAAGTTTAACATTGGTACCAAGTCCTTTTTGGAATGTCTTCCAAAAATGTAAATTAAATTGAGTACCTCGATCCAAAATGCTAGGTGAGGGAACCCCATGCAACTTCACTACCTCATTGATGTACAACTTGGCATAGTCTTCCGCCGAAAATGAAGTCTTGACAGGAATAAAGTGGGCTGATTTTGTCATCCTATCAACAATGACCCAAATAGAATCATGTTACCTTTGAGTACCAGGCAACCCCACAATAAAATTCATATTCACATCCTCCCACTTCCAAGTGGGAATATCTATATTTTGGGACAACCCTTTGGGCCATTGATGCTCAGCCTTAACTTGTTGGCGATTCAGACACTTGACTATAAAACCCACTATATCCTTCTTCATACCATTCCACCAATAGACTTCTTGTAGGTCACGGTACATCTTGGTGGCTCCCGGATGAATAGAATACCGCGAACCATGAGCCTCATCTAAAATTTGCTCCCTTAAGCCATCAACATCTAAAACACATAATCTACCTTGGTACCTAAGCACCCCATCTCCCCATTGGGAGAAAGTCTCAACAGACTTATTGAGAACCGATTCTTTCTACTCCATTAATATGGGATCAATGTGTTGCTTAGACTTTACATCAACCACAAAGGACGATTTGGAACTACGATGGATCATGAATCCACCCTTGGTGGAATCCACTAGTTGGAGAACTAACCAGACCAACCTATGCACATCAGAACCAATTCCTTCTTCTTATCTACTACATGAGCCAAACTACCCATGGACAATCTACTTAGGGCATCTGCAACTACATTAGCTTTGCCAGGGTGGTAAAGGATACTCATGTGATAATCCTTCAAAATTTCTAACCACCTTTTTTGTCGGAGATTCAAGTTATTTTGGCTAAACACATATTGAAGACTCTTGTGGTTGATAAATACATCTACATAGACCCCATATAAGTAATGTCTCCATATTTTCAGAGCAAATACAACTGCCACTAGTTCAAGGTCATGAGTCGGATAATTCTTCTCATGGACCTTGAGTTGCCTTGAAGCATAGGCAATCACTTTACCACGTTACATAAGGACAAATCCCAAACCCACTCGAGAAGCGTTACAATATACCACAAACCCATCGGTACCCTCTGGTAAGGTCAACACCAGAGCGGATGTAAATCTATCTTTCAATTCTTGGAAGCTTTTCTCACAAGCCTCTGACCACACAAACTTAGCTTTCTTTTGAGTCAAAGCCATCAACGGAGAAGCAATGGAGGAAAAACCCTCAACAAACCTCCTATAGTAACCGGCCAAACCCAAGAAGCTTTTAATATTGGTGGGAGATAGAGGTCTAGGCCAACTCTTGACCGTATCCGTCTTCTTAGGATCTACCTCAATACCCATACCCGATATAATATGACCAAGGAAAGCAACCGATCTTAGCCAAAACTCACACTTGCTAAACTTTGCATACAATTGGTGGTCTTTAAGGACTTGCAATACAATCCTCAAATGATCCATATGTTCACCCTCACTTCTCAAATAGATCAAAATATCAGCAATAAAAATGATCACAAACGAATCAAGATATTGCCTAAATACCCTATTCATTAGGTCCATGAATGTTACTGGGGCGTTTGTTAAACCAAAAGACATAACCACAAATTCGTAGTAACCGTATCGGGTCCTAAAGGCCGTCTTGGGAATGTCACATCCTCTAACCCTTAATTGATGGTAACTCGTACGAAGATCTATTTTGAGAAAAAGTTATTCCCTTGGAGTTGATCAAACAAATCGTCAATACTTGGAAGAAGATACTTATTCTTTATAGTGACCTTGTTCAATTAGCGGTAATCAATACACATCCTAAGGGACCCATATTTCTTCTTTAGAAACAATACTGGAGCACCCCATGAAGATATACTTCGTTGAATAAAACCCTTGTCTAATTAGTCCTTGATTTGCTCCTTTAACTCTTTCAATTCGGCCGGAGCCATTCTATAGGGAGGGATAGATATGGGTTGTGTATCCGACAAAAGATCAATGACAAAGTCTATTTCCCGTTTGGGAGGAATGCCGGGCAAGTTATCAAGAAAGACTTTCGAAAACTCACTCACCACGAGGATCGACTCTAAAGAGGGGACCTTGGACTCAACATACAACATCCTAACACTATGATACATGTACCCTTTGGAGATCATTTTTCTAGCTTTTAGACATGTAACAAATTGACCTCTAGGAATATAATTCCCCCCTTTCCACTCTAAAATTGGATCTTTTGGAAATTGAAATTTGACCACACGGGTCTTACAATCTATTGAAGCATAACATGCATGCAACCAATCCATGCCCAAAATTACATCAAAATCAAGCATGTCTAATTCTACCAAATCAACCAAAGTGACTTTATGAGACAAAGAAATAGGACAACTCATATAGACTGTTTTTGCTACTGCCGAGTCACCAACCGGGGTAGACACCGAAAAAGGTTCTAGTAACTCTTCGGGGAGCACTTCAAATTTCATTGCCACAAAAAGTGTAACAAAAGATAAAGTGGCACCGGGGTCTAATAATACATAAACATCAATGCAAAAGACTTGCAACATACCCGTAACAACATCCGGTGAGCTCTCTTGGTTAACTCGAGATTGAAGAGCATAGAAACGGTTCTTCTTAGGAGCATCGGAATTTGAGCCACTTAGAGTGACTTGCTTACCGTCTCTCCCTTGAACCTTTAGCATGGGACAATCTCTCTTCATATGATCGCTCTTCCCACAATTAAAGCAACCATCCATGCCAACTAAGCACTTGCCATCATGCTTCTTGCCGCACTTTGCACAATAAGGTCTTTCAACATAAGAGCTACCACTATTACCTCCTTGTGGCTTAGGGTTAGACACCTTATATTTGTTGACCCTTGGAGTGCTAGATGGCCTTGGTTGGAAAACCTCTTCTTGAACCTTGGTTTACCTTGAAACTCAAATTTACCATTGGAAGAATTCCCATCATCAGTCCTTGTTCTTTTTATTTCTCTATTCACTTGCTTGAGTATTTGTTCCTCAATTTGCTTGGCATGAACAATGAGACGTCAAAAATTCATACGTGGGATAAGCATTGCCGAATGACATTCATTGACTACTAAGCCGAATATCCCCATAATAAATTTGTTCATCTTGGCCCTAGAGTCCGTGATATTTGCGTAATCAAAACACAACTTCCAATGCAAGTGCTATGATCGTACAATAGTAAAGTAACCCAACCAAGGGTTGGGATCGTTCCCACAGGAAATGGTTTTGAGAATTAGTAGAAAAATAAAATTAAGTTCTAATTAGTCATAGCTGAAAACATTGTCGAATACAAACATACTAAATCAAAGGGGTAACACTAGCGTCAATTATCACTGGGGTTTTGTCACAAGTAAGTAAAAACAACAAAAATGCAAAGAGTACTAATCAAGAAGATGGGGTTCTTGGGATGTAATAAGAATATGAGAAAAACTAAACTATTGGGTACATGCTTTTGACAACAAATCTGTTGAATATTTGTGACTAGGCTAGACTATAGAGGGGGTAAATTCTCTCTCAAGCAACTTACCCTAAATCAAATGGGTTCCTCTTGGACATCCACTTGCCGCATGAAGAATAACCTCCGCCTTAGCCCACTCACTCTCTCGAGCTGAGTGTGTAGGAGAAGGACTAGGGTTCACTCTCTAGAGCTGAACCTCATGTTGACCTACTCCCACCGACTATCAATTTAGTAGTCTTAATTTTACGACCTCTCTTTCGAGCAAGCTGAAAACACAAAAGGTAAAATCGTATTTGCAACTATAATTTCATTAAGTTCCACTATAACTACTAAACGAAATCACATCTAAACAACAAATAAATCATCAACATGTAAGACCCAATAGATAATCTAATCCATATTCACAAAATCACACCCCAAGAATTGGGGTTTTAGCTAGACATGTAAAAGAGATAGAAATTTATACCAAAATGAGTTTGCATTCAAATGGGTATGAAGATTTAAGTCTCAAAACAAGTCAAGAAAGAACAATTCACAATACCCAAGTCCAAAATATTGGAGTTTCAACCCTTTAAACCTTCAAGTTCAAAACCAAAATTGAAGCAAAGTCTGAAAAATTACTGTTTAAAGCAAAAAATTCAATTCTATGATAATTCTTAACAAGTATTTATAGTTTTCAAAAATATGTGCTGCAGCGGATTATTCAGTGTCGTTAGTCGAGATCGCTGATAAACTCGGCAATCTGCCCTTTGGTAGGTTTCATCGCCGTCTTGCTCTATCCTTCAGCATAGTTGTGTTTTGGATCATTAGGCAACATAGTACTGCTTTGTGGAACTGCTCGGCGACATGCCGACTACTCCTTTTCACCGCCAATTTGATCCTTTCTTTCAAGGCTCAACACACTGGAACAAAAAGTGAGGATAAGACTTGTTGGCGACTCTCCAAATGGGTTCGACGATTCTTAGATCTTCATTTCTTCGTTCTTTCAGTTACTTTTGTTCCTTTTGCTAAGTAGTGTTCATGCTTTCCCTCAAACTTCAAATACATAAAACTTAAGGGTTTTCATCAGATATTGAGAGAACATATGTATTTGAGGACAGTAATTCTATCAAAATATAGCCCTAAATGAGTTCAATTTGTGGACTCATCAACACCCCCAATTTAAACTTTTGCTTGTCCTCAAGCAAACTCATGTTCAGCCATTCAAAAAGGGTGTCTCAAACAGTTCTACACAAGACTCAATCATGAATGCACACAACAAGACTCAATTTACTTATGCAAAGATCAAATGTGCACTCAAAGATTCAAGTTGTGACTCACCAATATCAAAGAACCTCATGCTCACAATACTTGCTTCAAATGCAAGTTCAAGCTCAACCAAAGTGTTCAAACGCCTTTACACAAGGAATGATTCCATATTCACACCATGTTTCATAGTTTAAAGCTTTGAAATCAGATGCAATGCTTACACTCACAAAGAATAACACAATGCATAATTTCACCCATAGGTTTGCCCGTATTTTCCAATCAACATTTGTTTTCGCTCACTCAAGATCAAAAAGGTCTTTTCAAGGCTTGTAATGGGGCTGAGTGCAAAGGTATGGTCATTTAGGCTTAGTGACTTTCATCCTCATGAAATGTAGTGCTCATGACACTTCCTTTCCTTTTCCTTCATCATTCTCTTTAGTGCTCCTAAGTCATCATATTATGCCCTTTCCATGGATTATTTAGGAACCCCGTTTCTTTTGTCTTTATTCCACAACTTTTTTTTCATTCTTTTTCTTTTTCTTTATCTTTTATCTCTCTATTTTTTTATATGGAGGGGTTCCATTTTTCTCAAAACCATGGGTAAGAGGGACTTTCTTGCACTTCTTGATTTGCCTTTTCTTTTGACCACACCCCCAACTTAGGCTTTTGGCATAAGTTGGCTATTCAACTAACCACAACTTCAGGAGGATTATGGGTAATGGATAAAGAAAGGTTATGATTTCATCAAGTTTATTCCAAATAAAGGTAAGGCTCAAGGGGTGTTCAAAAGCGGTTCACACACTCACAAGGTAGGTCACAAAAGAGGTATATGTCAAATTAGCTCACCCTCTTAGAAGTTGTCTAAGATCATATCAAGAGATGGCGTCACTTAGTTGACCAGACCAATGAGCCAAATTCTAGGTTCTATCATGCGTGGTTTAAAGTAAGATCATCACACTAGGCATTGACACTACAATTAAACAAGACTCCATACTTTCGTTAGTATGCAATGATCTTCACAAGATACTCAATTCGATACTAGGCTAATTTTAACGAGAGACAAAGGTTCACATATTGTCTATGCAACTTCATTTGGCCTCATCGTAGCCGCGCATTCATGTTTGTTCGATTGAGAGCACTATTCAAGTCATCGTTATTTATCAAAATCGAGACTTAAATTTTCCAAAAGAACAGCCACATTCAACACACGAGAGGTGGAAAATTTTTTTGGACGGGTCAAAATCATTTGCAATTTAAAAAAAAAGGAGCCATAAGCTCTTACATCCACAAAACCAATATATCAAACACAATTTTTAAACAGAACTGCCCTAATACAAAAAAAAACAAGAACATCAATAGCACACAAAGCTGGGCCTTACCCCACCACAAATAAAAACATTTTTCCTTAAATACAAATGAATTAATGTATCCAAAAAGTGAGTAAAAGTAAGATAGAGAGGGAGGTAAAGAAAGGATCATATCTATGCAATCTCTCCATCTGTCTGAGCCTCAATGCTTGATGCAGCAGTCTGTACTTGGGCATTAATGCCCAGAGTCACCTCAGAGGGAATAGTAGTGCCAGATTCACTATGGTTTGTTGAGTGTGAGTCTGCCAGGAAGACTTGCACCCCTCTGCAAAATACCCTAGCCTAGAAGGATATTAGTGTCTAGGGTAATGGTTTCTTGGCAGAAGTGGGTCTCTTACCCTTGCCTTTCCCAGTGATTGTAGGTAGTTTCAAAGTTTTTCCTTTCGATGTAACTACATCCTCCTTTATCGTAATCCCTTTGGGCTTCTCTTGAGTTGGCGTTATTCTTTCACTAGCTTTAGATTTAGTCATATTTGCAAAATCTCAAAGTGAAGTTAGACAAACATTTGACAAAAGCATTGTAGATCAGTTGCTGGTAAGCTTCGCAGACTTTTTCGGCGTGTTGCCGATATCATTCGCCGATCTAGGGTTAGTCCGTTGAAAGCTACAGTGAACAAAGATCCAGGGGAGTTGACAAGTATAAAAAGAGACTTTTGGTGAGTCACTGAAGTTCTTTGGTGACCTTCAACTTCTCGCTGAAAGCTGCAGAACCCATCAACACATAGAGCATAAAATTTAAGGGCTAGATGGGGGCATTAAGCGAAACGCCGAATGGTTCAGCGAGCTCGACCCAACTCGCCAAACGGCTCAATGTGTCTATTTTCAACCCAACTTCTCGAATTCAACCCCGTAACTCCAAAAAATAAAATCAAAGTATGCACTAGTACAATTAAGGTAGGACCCATAGCAACCAAATTTAAGGCATACAATTGCGGAAATTCAACAGTTACAACTACTCAAGCAAGACTATTAGATTAAATCATGCATGTAAACAGTCTAAGCTTATCGAAGAGGCCCAACACACAGCAACTCAATAAGATTAATTGCAAATAAGCACAATTTTAGCTAGGATGAACTCGGGGCATAGAAAACCAACCTTTGGTGTAGACTATGAGAGGATTGAAATGCTAGACGACAATGTAATCCAACTCCAAGCACAAATCAACACTTATAATATTCTAACAACGCAAGAAATATAGAAAATAGAGTGCAGGTGTGAGTTTGGAAAGATATCAAGTTAGGAAAAGTGAATGAATTAGAATTTTTAAACCTGTGGCTTGAAAAACCGTCCAGTTCTTGCCCATTCAGCGACATTAGTCATGATCTCTGAACCACTCAACGTTTCGCCGAGTAGTCATTTACCTCACCTAGTTTTATAGGACCTCCAATGAAGGTGGTGTCCAAACGGTAGTCCACGTTAGGGTCGCCGACATGGTCAGTGACTCTCCAATAATTTCTTGGGCTCGCCAAGTTTTACAGACTCTGATTTGAATATGTCTTGAGTGAGACGGCGGATTAGGTCGGGTTCACCGACCTCTCGGCGATTCGCCGACTAGACTTGTTGCTCGCCACCCTACACCTTTTTTTCAAACACCTTCTACACTTCAACCTATACAAACAACACACCATTATTTTACTAGAACGTAAATAAAAGCAAAAAGGGGTTTTGGGTTGCCTCCCAAACAACGCCTTAGTTAACACCGTGGCATGACGCAAGTCAACACTCAAACCTCATTTTTGGGGTTGAACCTAGTGCAACTAGGTGATCCGAATTGTTCATTTGGATGGAACTGAGGCAATATATGACCCAAGAGAGTTTTAATTAGCTGGATGGATCTAGAGTGAGAACCGCTCATCTGAGTTAGCACTTTTACATTTTCTCTAATCTCTTCTAACACTCTTTCTTGCTTATTTATCTTTTGGAGAATGATTAATAACGTATCCTCGATACGTCTATTTTAATTGCCCATAGACCTTCCCTGCTCAGTAGGTTGCATGCATTTGCTCTTGTTTTATGGACATCACCTCCAGTTCCTCGACCTTCTGGGTCAAGTTATTCATCTGATCCAACAAAATGATCAATTGCTAGTCCTTCTCAATATCCTTGTTGGTTTTGGCCACAAGATCAATGATTTTAGCTGCGGTATCATACGCTTATCTCTCAAGACCACCTGGGATAAGTCGATCGATTAATCCTTTATTTTCATGATTCAGACTCTTATAGAAGCCCTCCAATAGAACTAGATAGGGAATTTCATGAGTTGGGCATTGCATCAACAATGCTTTAAACCTCATCCACGACTCATGAAAAATCTCACCTTTCATCTGTTTGAAGGTCAGAATGCTATCTCTGAACCTCATCACTTCCACCGAGAGGTGCTCTATTGGTTCATAGTCATTAACCATACTCATCTCTCCTGTTTCAGTAAAAACAAACGAACAAAATAAAACTATAAATTAAGAAAATAGAACTACAACTAAGAAAAACAAAAACTTTACGTAACTAGAAATTCTCAAGTAACACCACTCCCCGGCAGCGGCGCCATTTTGATGTTTGCGTAATCAAGAAATAACTTCCAATGCAAGTGTCTATAATCGTACTATAGTAAAATAACCCAACCAAGGGTTGGGATCATTCCCACATGGAGTGGTTTTGAGAATTAGTAGAAAAATAAAATTAAGTTCTAATTAGTCATAGCTAAAAACATTGTCGAATACAAACATACTAAATCAAAAGCGTGATGCAAGCGTCAATTATCAATGGGGGTTTTGTCACAAGTAAGTAAAAACAACAAAAATGCAAAGAGTACTAATCAAGGAGATGGGGTTCTTGGGATGTGATAGGAATACGGGAAAAACTAAACTATTGGGTGCATGCTTTTGACAATAAATCTGTTGAATATTTGTGACTAGGCTAGACTATAGAGGGGGTAAATTCTCTGTCGAGCAACTTACCCCGAATCAAATGGGTTCCTCTTGGACACCCACTTGCCGTATGAAGAACAACCTCCGCCTTAGCCCACTTACTCTCTCGAGCTGTGTGTGGGAGAAGGACTAGGGTTCACTCTCTCAAGCTGAACCTCATGTCGACCCACTCCCATAGGCTATCAATTTAGTAGTCTTAGTTTTACGACCTCTTTCTCGAGCAAACTGAAATACAAAGGTGAAATCATATTTGCAACTACAATTTTATTATGTTCCACCACAACTACTAAACAAAATCACATCTAAACAGCAAATAAATCATCAACAAGCAAGATCCAACAGATAATCTAACCCATATTTACAAAATCACACCCCAAGAATTGGGGTTTTGTCTAGACATGTAAAAAAGATAGGAATTTATACCAAAATTTGTTTGCATTCAAATGGGTATGAAGATTTAAGTCTCAAAACAAGTCAAGAGTGAAGAATCTACAAGACACAAGTCCAAAATCTTGGAGTTGAAACCCTTTGAACCTTCAAGTTCTTTAAAAACCTCTCCAAACTTAGAACTCAAAAATAGAAGCAAAGTCGAAAAAAATTACTGTTCAAAGCTAAAAATTTGATTCTAGAATAATAATTCTCAACAAGTATTTATAGTTTTCAAAAATCTATGTTGCAACGGATCATTCGATGTTGTTAGTCGAGATCGTCGATCAACTTAGCGATCCGCCCTTTAGTAGGTTTCATCGCCGTCTTGCTCTATCCTTCAGCATCATCGTGCTTTGTATCATTAGCCGACATAGTATTGCTTCACGAAACTACTCGGTGACACACCGACTACTCCTTCACGGCTCAGTACACTGGAACAAAAGGTGAGGATAACACCTTTTGGTGACTTGTCGAACCCGTTCGGCGATTCTCAGTTCTTCATTTCTTCGTTCTTTCTGCTACTTTTGTTCCTTTTTGCTAAGTAGTGTCCATGCTATCCCTCAAACTTTAAATACCTAAAACTTAAGGGCTTTCATCAGATATTGAGACAAAATATGCATTTGAGGACACTAATTCTATCAAAATATAGTTCTAAATGAGTCTAATTTGTGGACTCATCAGTCCGCCACTAAGGTTGGAGCATATTTAGACAATTGGGTGAATTTAAAGCTATATTCCTTCACACTCATACCTCCTTGGCAAAGGTTGATGAGTTCTTGCATCTTTCTCTCCCTCAATTCAAGTGGGAAAAACCTATCAAGGAAGGTCGACTTGAACACTCCCCAATCAATTGGGCCCGCTCTCACGATTCTCTCATCCTTCCATTGCTCATACTATACTTGAGACACATCTTTAAATTGGTAGGCGACTAGTTTCGACTTCTCTCGTGGAGATACACCCATAACATCAAGCACCTTAAACACTTCATCAATAAACCCTATGGGTCTTTATCCACTTTGGAGCCATAGAATGTAGGGGGAATCATTCTTGTGATATCCTTAATCCTTGAAGCGATTGTGCTTGCATTGGGGTTCACTTAAACTCTAGCATCCCTAGTGACTTGAGTTGTTAAAGCACGAGTCAATGTTTGGAGATACATCTTTATCTTTGATGAGTCCACAAATTGGACTCATTTAGGGCTATATTTTAATGGAAATTGTGTCCTCAAATGCTTATTTTATCTCAATATCTGATGAAAAGTTTCAGGTATTTGAAGTTTGAGGGAAAATATGGACACTACTTAGAAAAAAGGAACGAAAGGGCTGAAAAGAATGAAGAAATGAAGGCTTGAGGATCGCCAAGTCCACTTGGCTAGTCGCTGAAGGGTCTTACTTTGCCTTTTGTTCCAGTGTGTTGAGCCCTGAAGAAAAGGATCAAGTCGGTAGAAAAGGGAGCAGTCGGCGCATCGCAGAGAAGTATTGCGAAGCAGTACCATGTCTCCCAATGACCCAGAGCACGACGATGCTAAAGGCTGGTGCAAAACGATGATGAACTACACCAAAAGGTGAATCGCTGAGTTGATCGGCAATTCCGACTAACGACACTGTATGATCTGATACAGCACAAATCTGTGAAATCTTTAACTACTAGTTAGAGTTGTAATTTTAAGGGTGGAACAATTATTATAATCTTCATATATAATAGTACTTTTGAAATTTTTGGTCTAAGTTTGATAGGGTTTTGAAGACTTAAAGATCCAAAGGGTTATATCTTCAGGATTTGGATTTGGGTCTCTTAGATTCTTAAATTTTAGCCTGTATCAAGACTTAAATCTTCATACCCAGTTAAATGCGAACTCAATTTGGTATAAATTTCTATCTCTTATACATGTGTGGCAAAAAACCCCAATTCTTGGGGTGTGGTTTAGCGAATATGGGTTAAGATAATTGTTGGGTCTCGCTTGCTGATAGTTAATCCTCGTTTTAATTGTGATTTTGTTTAGTTTTTGTGGATGAATTTAATGAATTTGTAGTTGCAAATACAAGTTTATTTATGTGTTTTCGGCTTGCTCGAAATAGAGGTCGTAAAACTAAAACTACTATATTGATGGCCGGTGGGAGTGGGTCGACATGAGGTTCAACTTGAGAGAGTGAATCCTAGTCTTATTCCCACACACTCAGCTCGAGAGAGTGAGTGGGTTAAGGCATAGGTTGGTCTTCATGCAGCAAGTGGGTGTCCGAGAGGAACACATTTGTAACGGAGTAAGTTGCACGAGAGAGAGCTTATCCCCCTTAAAGTTTAGCCTAGTCATAATTATTCTATGAATCTTCTATCAAAAGCATGTACCCAATAATCTAGCTTAACTCGTATTCCTGTCACATACCAGTATTCCTGTCACATACCAAGGATCTGCTCTCATTACTTAGAAATCATTATTTATTTTGCTGTTTTTACTACTAGTGACAAACCCCTATTGTTAATTGACACTCTTGTGTACCCCTTTAATTTACAATGTTTATAATCATTAATGTCTTTTGCTACGACTAGTTAGAACTAATTTTAGCTTTCTATTAATTCTCAAAACCACTCTCTTGGGAGCCATCCCAACCCTTGGTTGGATTACTAAATTATTGTACGATCGTAAACACTTGCATTGGAAGTTGTGTCTTGATTAAGCAAACATCAAAATGGCGCCACTGCCGGGGAGTGGTGTTATTTGAGAATCTTTAGATTAGTAGAATTTTTCTTCTTCTTAGTTGTAGTTTACTCACTTAATCTTTAGTTTTGTTTTGTTAGTTTGTTTGTATGTAAACAGAGGAAGTGAGCATGGCGAGCTATACTCAGGAGCTAATGGAGGTTCCATTAGAGGTAATGATGTTCCAAGATTGTATCCTTACCTTCAAACAATTGTAAGGTGAACGGATCCACAAGTCACTGGCAAGGTTTAATGAACTGATTAATCAGTGCCCAAATCATGACATTCCCGACATAGCTCTCCTTGACTGTTTCTAGAGAAGTCTTGGACCTAGAAACAAGATGTTGGTCGACCAACTCATTCTGGAAGGCATTGCGAAACAACCATATGTGATAGTAGCTCAACTGCTTAATCAAATGGCTGAGACGAACCAAGAAGTAGAAAAGGACTTCATGTTGGCCACCCTAATGACTTAGATGGATGAGTTGGCCAAAAAGATGGTGAAGATCGAAGTCTAGTGTAAGAGGAAGGATAAATACATCCCTCCTCATGAGCAAAGAAGTCTCAAGGACCATGAGGTTAAACGCCTTGAGGGAATGCTCTCAATCATTCTTCACAAGGTGATTGAGCAAGACAGAGAGCTGAAAGGAATAAAGGAAGACATCGAAGAAATGAAACGGATGATTTGGTCTCATTCCAGAGCTGTCCAACTGCTCGAGAACCTCATGGGTTATGCGTCACCCAATCTCCACCCACAACAAAATAGGGGGTTGCCTAGTGATACTCGGCTAACCCCAAAAAGGGAGTTTGAGTGCTGACTTGCGTCGTGCCACAACGTTAACTGAGGCGCTGTTTGGGAGGCAACCTAAAACCCTTGTTCTTATTTTGAGTTTATAAATAATGGTGTGTTGATTGTGTAGGTTTAAGTGGGAAAGTGTTTGAAAAGTGCAGATGGGCGAAAGAAAGACCTAGTTGGCGCATCGCCAGAAGGGTCAGCGTGCCCGACCTTATCCAACCACATTTTGAGTTGATTGGGTCTTGCTTGCTGATAGTTTAATCGTAGTTTATTTGTGATTTTTTTTAGTAGTTGTGGATGAATTTAATGAATTTGTAATTGCAAATACAAAGTTTATTTATGTGTTTTTGGCTTGCTCGAGATAGAGGTCGTAAAACTAAAACTACTAAATTGATGTCCGGTGGGAGTGGGTCGACATGAGGTTCAGCTTGAGAGAGTGAATCCTAGTCTCATTCCCATACACTCAGCTCGAGAGTGTGAGTCGGTTAAGGCATAGGCCGGTCATCATGTGGCAAGTAGGTGTCTGAGAGGAACGCATTTGAAATGGGGTAAGTTGCTTGAGAGAGAGCTTATCCCCCTTAAAGTTTAGCCTAGTCACAATTATTCTATGAATCTTCTATCGAAAGCATGTACCCAATAATCTAGCTTAACCCGTATTCCCGTCATCCCCTCTCATTACTTAGAAATCTTTATTTATTTTGCTGTTTTTACTTGCTAGTGACAAAACTCGCATTGTTAATTGACAATCTTGTGTCCTCCTTTAATTTACAATGTTTTTAATGGTTAGTGTCTTTAGCTATGACTAGTTAGAACTAATTTTATTTTTCTATTAATTCTCCAAACCACTCTTTTGGGAACGATACCAACCCTTGGTTGGGTTATTAATCTATAGTACGATTGTAGAAACTTGCATTGAAAGTTGTCTCTTGATTACACAAACATCAATCTCCATATTGGTCATAGCCCCCTCTTCATTAGGAGCTTGAGGAACTTGATGCCTTTGAGGACCTTGGGGAGGAACTCCCTCATTAGCAATCTCCTTTTCCACTCTTCTTGCGGCCGCTCTTCATGTAGTCATATTCCTATATGCACAAAAAAAGGGTTAGGAAAAGGACTTCATAGAGTTAAAACTCTGCACGACTAAGGAGTAATGAAAGACATGAACGTTCCTAAGCATCTTAAAGCCTCTCATTCATAATTATGGTCTACTTAATTCTTATGAATAAGATTCTACTAGACATTGTTATGAGAAATCATCCTAGAATCATTCTGTAACCTTGTGCTCTAATTACCAAGTTTGTCACGACCCGGGGTTACCCCCTAGAAGTATCATGGCATACTTGACCCCGTAGGGATGTCGTAGAAGCCCTTAGCATAATCATAACATAAAGACATAGGATAATTGCGAAACATTTAAAACTTTTACAATATAAGTCAACTTCTTTTTCATAAACGAAAATAAGAATCTAGACTTATCTCATTCACCATCCAGCACAATAGAGATTACAAATAGGGTCAAAACCCTTTACATCAATAAAGTATCAAAATAGGAAAGTACAATAAAGCTAGAAATGAGTAATCCGTCCTCGAACTTGAGGACTTACCAAGCTTAGAGAATAGTCAACCCAAGCTTCACTTGAAAGGAGAAGTGCGTATCAACGATCGGAACCTACGCTCACAAAATCTAGAAAATATAGGTAAGCACAAATAATGTACTAAGTATGGAAGCCATGCACAAAATCCTTAAAACATGCATAAAAGGGACATTTAGTTGAAATCATGCCTTTGTCAAGTTTTGGAAACCATAATGAACATTTAAGAAGAACATAAGTCAAACCAACATATAAGCAACCCAAATCCATACTAGTGCAATGCAAAGGTAAGATCCCATAACCCTACCAAATGCTAAGTACCACATTTAGGTCACCAGCAACATACATATCTTACTTTAACTCATTCATATGCAACATACATAAGTAAGGACATTCATATTCATATCTTGTAATAAATGAAGTCAACCATAACATTAACACATACCTTTCATACATAATTCATAAGTCATCATAACATAAGAGAACCTCACCACAACCCCTCTTAAAGCCTACTTGTGTAATGCATAAGTGAAGTCCCATACCCTCACACATACTAAGTAGTACCTCTTAAGAAGTCATAATTAAAGTCCATGTTCTTGTCATAGTTTGTATTCATATCATATAGGGAAGTTTAGACTTAACCGACATAGACCATGTGAGCTACATGGAATCTGGTGTTCTACCCCCACACTGAAAAGAGGTGTCCTACTTGCCTAAGGTAGAACTTTCATAATAGCTTTTAGGTCAATCCTCTAGCTAAAGACCTATGTGGGCACATAGTTATGGGATATGGAGATTTTTACTAGAAACTCAAACTAATAGCGTAAAAGGTTTCCATCCAATGAGACAACATACATTAGGAAGCCGGACTTGCTAAACGTAAAAGCTTCCATCTCATTGTTCATATCCGCTTGGTGCTAAGCATAATTCCCTTTTAAAGTTATGTTAAGTCTTTAATTAGCTTCATATTCATAAGAGAATGCCCTAGCCACCCAACCAACGTAATACCATAGGAACTTATAGATCCTTTAGGTGAGAATGTCCTTTCAACCTTAGAATCATCAACATTTGAGTAAACCTTTCACATAACATTCATAGTGTTTCATGAGAATAGCCTTTCAATCAACACAATAAGCTTATCATAACATACATACATACTTCATGCATAATCAACTGTCAGGGTATAGGGAAGAAGGATCTCATATCAATACCATAATTACACAAGTCATAGGATCATCATTATCTAAAAAAATCATGAACTCACATACAATCTTCATCAACATATATAAACCCTAGTTATTGCCCTTCAAGTCTAGGAATCACAATCAACCCTAAATTCAAGAATTATAACATTAGATAGTGGGATTTGATGATTCAACAACATATTCAATGTAAATATAATCAATTGTCAATCTCTCAGCATCAATCAAGCCATACATAGTTCACGATTTAGGAAAAAGGGGAAATCATGGGTCCAAGGGATATTTTCATCATAAAACATCAATACTCAAACATTCCAATCATAAATGATCATAATCAACCAAAATAAACCATAATTAAATAATGGAGAACGTTTTGGAAGGAGACCCATATTAGAGAGTGAAAATCTTAGAATTTGGGGATTTAGAGTCTTGAAAACATATTTTGAAGGGGCTCTTTGGGTGATAGCTTCCTAATGAAAATCATCCATACCGCAATTAAGAATCTCCAAGAAATTTGGGGAAGAACCTTGAGAATCTACAAACCTTAGCTCCAATGGTTTCTTCTTCTTTTTCTAGTTTAGAGAGAGAATTTTTGAGAGAAGGATGATGTTCTTGGGTTTCTTCTTTTATTAAGTGGGAGTAAATAAATAGGAAGAATTTTGAGTTTAAAAGATATATATACCTGTTAGAAAAAGAGTGGGAAAGTGTTGGTTCAAGTTTTAGAGAGATTACTTAAAGACCCTTACTTAAACTATATAAATTTCACAACCCATGCTGGAGAACGCATTTTTGCCTTTCTTGGCTCGCCAAGGGTACTAGGCGACTCGCCTAATGAGCCCTTGGCTCACCTAAATTTCCAGTAAGCTCCCAAAATTGGTAGCTCACTAGGCAATGGAGTGGTCTGTTGGGCGAATTGTCAACCCAATCGGTGACCTACGACCTAGCTCGCCCTTTTTCCCAAAACCTAGGCCTAGGGGACAGCCCACTAGGCAACTCCAGGTGCACTTTGGCACATTGCCAAGTCACTTGGGCGATCATGCTTCCCAATCGCCAACTAGGTCCAAAGAAAACAAGTTCTCCTTCACTCTCCCTTGGTAGTTTATGTCCTTACCTTCATCCTAGATGTTTACCTCCTTCATTTTAGCTTTAGTTTAGTCTAAAAGTTACATTAATTCTCACGTTTAGCTCTAGGTGAACCTACCATTTCTTCGGGGTGTTACAGACTTGAAATTGTTCATTATATGCATTCAGGTTTTCTATATGGTGCCATATTAAAACAAACCTCATTGCATCCACCATAGGAGAAAACATCTCCAATAATATCAGGCTTTCGCGAAAAACCTTTATGCCCCAAGGCACAAGTACTACTTGATATCTTGCGGTTATACTATCGCATAATAATTTATTTTTACTCCCCTGACATTATACCGTGATATATGGACTATCCGTCTAAAACACCACTTCTCTAAGTGAAATAAAATATACTTGAATTATGCATTTTGTTTGGCCAATCATTTATCTGTCCACATTATGTGACAAATTTGAAATCAAGATCCTTGTCACGATCTATATTATTAAGTGCTAATTCATATCAAAGATACTGTCGACAATTATTTGATATTGATTCCAATATGACATAACATATCGAGATCTCTTCATTTTTTTATCATTTTACGTACCTGAATCTTTGTCAATATTTTATGAAGTGTTATGTCGTCGTGCTCCTTTAAAGCACTTTCCTCATTATCATGACCATCTTGATCATTTGATCCTCTCCTTCCTTAAGGAGTTTTATATTTGGAATCGATTGGTCTATCACGCTTCAAGCTTATCATAAACTATATCATAAACCATCTCCTTCAAGGACTTTTCATTGGAGCATTTACATCTAAATTATAACATAAGCTCAGTAAACTCATTTGGCAATTGATTTGCCATATTATGCAAAAAGAATTATCCCTTGAACTGCAAGTTCATATTTTTTTAACGAGGACCTAGATAATTCATAATTCATCTCACATATAATTTTCAGATGTCATTCATCTCTCCCCCTAATGCTACAAAATTTAATATTCATCCCAACCTCATTTTGGGGATCCATATTTGTGTGTGGTGGAGCAATTAAATCAAGTATCATACATTTAAACTTTAGATGAAAATTATTTAGTTCCTGACCTTGAACCAATTATGATGGGGGAAATATTGTTGGCTTGTGTAACACCTCGGTCTTAGAAAGAGCTAATTTTAGAAAGAACTAAATTGAAAAGAGTTAATTAGAAAATTTTGCAAGTTAGTCTTAAATTGTGAGTTTTGGGTACTTCCAGACTTTGATGTCTTATCCTTTTGGTGATATGGAACTTGAATCCACCGTCTTACCCTCGACCAATAATATAAAGGACCGAAGTGCCATAACACTCACCATCAAAACTTTAAAGATACAATTATTTCAAAATTCAAGTGTCATGACAAAGAAATTAATCACAATGAAGGGAAAAATTTGCACACCATTAAGAATTATTTGTATAGACAATTGTGCTCATACTTTATAATAAAAAAAGTCTATGAAATGGATGAACTAATTTCCCCAGGGAGCACAACGTGAACCTCTTAAAAGTCCAACCACAAAAATAACCCTACACTTTCAACATTTCTAGCTATATTAAAATAAGATTGAATATCTTATATGGTTATAAATACCTTATGTGCTTATGAAGCAAAAGTTTCAAATTGAATTGTTCATCGTGGAGAATTCCATAACCAAGCTCTTGAACAATTTTCCCTCAAGATATTTGTTCCTGAAGAGTAGAACCTTCGTGCTGATAACATGCTATAAAATCAAGCTCATAATAATATAATATAAAGATAAGAGGACAAGATATGGAGATGAAGAAGAAAACTTTTCTTCTATTCAAGTGTGTCTTACAATAGTGAATGATATCTCTATTTATAGGTTGAGATATCATTCCAAAGGTCACCATGTTTAATGCCCAAACTAGTAGATACATTGTTATCCAAAAAGGGGGGTTTATATCACCTAGGGAAAAACGAGTGAAGGTATACTTTAATAGAACTCAGACAGGACAAAGGACATAAAAAGGATGGGGGCAAGCGACCCTGGCTCACTAAGTGGCGTGGGGCGCCAACCTCTAAATTACAGAACCTCTTTTCTGGCACACCTGCCCCTGCCCCTGCCCAGAAATTTTCATTGAATTTTCTTCTTCTATTCTTTGCCCTAATTCACCTATAATTGAATGATTTCTTCCAAAATCACTTAGATTCAAATAACCAACATAAGTACACAAAAATCTACTCAAACTCCTAAAATTCATCTCAAAAATTTATCAAACCTCATTATTTAAGATTTATGAAACCAAACATCAAGAAACTCATCAAGAACTCAATTATTCAACCTTAAGAATGAAATTACAGATAAAATTGCATGATTGGTGTGTGGGTGAACGAACCCAACACTATGAGAGCTTACATACCTCTTAGGGATCAACTCTTGGCGAAATTCCTTGACAAATCTCAAGAACCTTGATGAACGCCTTGAACCTTTCCTCTTTTCTCCTCTTGAACTCTTCTCAAAACCCTAAGTGTATTTAGGATTGTGAAAACTGACCCAAATCAGTTTAGACCCCTAAAATATTACTAAAAAAGTTTAAATCTGATGGGGTAAGGAAAAGACCAAAATACCCCTCATTATTCGGCAAATGGTCATCCCAATTTCCTTTGAACTCAATCACGTAAGTCCTTAACATGTCTTCAAATGTTTGGAATGTTCGTTCCGCTTTCCCATCAGTTTGGGGGTTAAAAGATGTACTAAGCTTAACCTTAGTGCCAAGACCCTTTTGGAAAGACTTCCACAACTGAGAAGTAAACTGAGTGCATCTATCGGAGAAAATGGACAAAGGCACTCCATGCAACCTCACCATCTCTCTCAAATACAACTCAGCATAATCTTCCACCGAGTCGGAAACCTTGAAGGGAATGAAAAAGGACGACTTTGTCATCCGGTCTACTATAACCCAAATCGAGTCATATTGGCACCGAGTGCGAGGCAAACCAACTATAAAGTCCATATTCAAGTCTTCCCACTTCCAAGTAGGAATGCTATTGTCTGATGCTCAACCTTCACTTGTTCGCAATTTTGACATTTGTACACAAATCCCATAATATCCTTCTTCATTCCACTCTACCAATAGACCTCCCGCAAGTCACGGTACATCTTTGTGGCTCCCAGGTGAATAGAGTACCAAGAACTATGGGCTTTAGTCAAGATCTGTTCCCTCAAGTCATCAACATTTGGAACACATAACTGACCTTCATATCTAAGGACACCATCTCCCCCTTGGGAGAAAGCCTCAATGGACTTTCTAAGTACCGTTTCTTTCGTTTCTACCAAAGTCAGATCAAGTCATTGTTTGCTTTAACATTTACCATGAAAAAAAATTCCGACCCTTTATGAACCATGATACCACCCTTGGTGGAGTCTCCTAATCAGACACTCAATCGGGTCAATCTATGGAGATCTCTTGCTAACTCTTTTGCATCATCCTCAATATGTGCAACACTACCCATCGATAGTCTACTAAGAGCATCCTCTACTACATTCGCCTTATCGAGGTGATATAGGACACTCATATCACAGTCCTTTAAAAATTCGAGCCACCTTCTTTGGAGAAGATTCAAGTCCTTTTGGGTAAACACATATTGTAAACTTTTATGATCGGTGGAAACATCAACATGGACCCCATACAAATAATGCCTCCAAATCTTTAAGGCAAATACCACCGCCGCCTATTCAAGGTCGTAGGTAGGATAGTTCTTCTTATGAACCTTTAGTTGCCTTGAAGCATAGGCAATCACCTTTCTATTCTCCATAAGCACACATCCTAAGTCTATCTTTCAACTCTTGGAAACTTTTTATCACAAGCATCTGACCATATAAACTTGGCCTTCTTTTGAGTCAAAGCTATCAATGGAGAAGCAATGGAGGAAAACCCCTCAACAATCTTCTATAGTAATTGGCCAAACCCAAGAAACTTCTAATATCTGTCGGTGATAGATGTCTAGGCCAACTTTTGACCCCATCCATTTTAATTGGATCTACCTCAATACCCTTGCTTGAAACAATATGGCCTAAGAAGGCTACAGACCTTAACCAAAATTCACACTTGATAAACTTTGCAAAGAGTTGTTGGTCCTTGAGAATTTGCAATAAAATTCTCAAATGATCAATGTGCTCATTTTCACTTCTCGAATAGATCAAAATATCATCTATGAACACAATTACGAATATGTAAAGGTATTGTCTAAACACCCTATTCATCAAATCCATAAATGCCGCCGGAGCATTAGTTAACCCAAACGACATTACCAAAAACTCATAATGACCATATTGGGTTCTAAATGCCATTTTTGGAATATCTTCCTCCTTCACCCTCAATTGGTGATAACCTGATAGGAGATCAATCTTAGAGAAATAACTAGCCCCTTGAAGTTGGTCAAATAAGGCATCTATCCTTGGGAGACGATACTTGTTCTTAATGATCACTTGAGAAAGGATACTTGTTCCTTAGGAGAGGATACTTGTTCTTAATAATTGATACACATACGGAGTGAACCATCCTTCTTCCTAACAAACAACACCGGAGCACCCTATGGAGAGATACTAGGTTGGATGCAACCCTTATCCAACAAGTCCCTCAGCTGATCCTTTAATTCCTTAAGCTCTACCGGAGCTATTCTATAAGGAGGATTTGAGATAGGTTGGGTATCAGGGAGAAGGTGAATCCTAAAGTATTTTCCCTTTCAGGAGGAATATAAATCATCGGGGAAAACTTTTGAAAACTCTTTTATGATAGGGACCGACTCAAGAGTAGGAGTTTTGGACTCCACATCCCTCACCCTCACTATATGGTAGACAGAACCCTTTGAGATCATTTTCCTATCTTTTAGGTATGAAACAAATTGAACTCTAGGCATAGAGTTTCACCCCTTCCACTCTAGGATAGGCTCATTTGGGAATTGAAATTTTACCACATGAGTTCTACAATCTATAGAAGCATAACATGAATGTAGCCAATCCATCTGTCATGACCCAGGGGTACATGATGAGTCCATAATTTGGACTTATTTGGGGCTATGTTTTAAAAGATTTAGTGTCCTTAAATGCATATTTTGTGCCAATAACTTATCTAAATCCTTGAGTTTCAAGTATTTGGAAGCATGGACACTATTGAGCAAAAAGGAACAAAGCAGCTGAAAGAACAAAGAAAAGAAGGCCTGAGGATTGCCTAAACCGTTGGGCGAGTCGCCGAATGGCCTTGATCTCGCCTTATGTTCCAGTGTGCCAAAACTTGAAGGAGAAAATCAAGTCAACAATAGAAAAGCGCAGTTGGCGAGTTGCGAAACAGTTCCGTGATGCAGTGCTATATCGCCCAAAGTTACAAAACTTGAATTTGCTGAAGGCAAATGTAGAAAGGCGATGAACCAGACAAAAAGGCGGATCATCGAGTCGATTGGTGCTCCCGACGAACTGGGCCGATGGACCTTCGCATCACACTTTTTGACATCTATAAATACTTGTTTGAATTGTTAGTTTAGCATGCAACCAATTTATGAAATTTTAGCATTACTTAGTTTTAGAACTTAGTTTTGGAGGCATTTTCCCTTAGCTTTGGAGATTTTGAAAATCCCCATTTTGAAAAAATTAGAAGTGGGTATTGAAGATTCTTCATCTTAAATGTGTGTAAAGACCATATCAATCATACCCACTTGATGGAAACACTTATCGGTATCGATTTCTATCTCTTTACTATGTCTAGCTAAACCCCCAATTCTTTGGGTCTGATTATGTGAATGTGGGTTGTATTTATTGTTGGGTATTGCTAATTGATAGTTCATTTGCTGTTTAAAAGTAGTTTTGTCCAGTGGTTGCGTTTGAATTTAATAGGGTTGCAGTTGCAAATACAAATTTAACTTTGTGTTTTTGGCTTGATCGAGAGAGAGGTTTTAAAACCAAAATTACTAAATCGATGGTCTGTGGTTATTGGGTTGTCATGGGTTCAGCTCGAGACAGTGCATCCTAAACCTTCTCCCACACATTCAGTTCGAGAGAGTGAATGCACTAAGGCGAAGGTTGTGCTTTATTACCGCTTATTGGTGTTTGGGAGAAACTGATTTGATTTGAGGTAAATTGTTCGAGAGAAGTTTACCCCCACTATAGTCTATCTTAGTTACCAATTTACAACGATTTACTATCAATATAAATTACCCTGTTGTTTACCTTAGCCCATAATCGTATCACATCCCAAGAATCTTGTCTCCATATTTTTATTTTCATTTTTAGTTGTTATTTCAGTTGATAATTGATTACAACACCCCCTTTTGATACTTGAAACTTGTGTTACCCTTTAATTTATCATGTTTTTCTTCGTAAATGTTTATAGCTATATTGACTTTAACATATTTATGCTTTTCTATTGATTCTCAATTATGAACCGTTCCCTTGGGACTCGACCCCAACTCACTAGTTGGGTTATATTACTACTCACGATCGTTGGCACTTGAACTGGAAGTAGTGTACTGATATGTAAAATCAAAATGGCGCCGCTGCCGGGGATTGGTGTTACTTGAGAATTTTTAGTTAAGTTAAATTGTGTTCTTGTTAGTTATAGTTCTGCTTGCTTAATTTTTAGTTTTGTTTTGCTTGTTTGTGTTGAAAACAGGAAGTATGAGCATGAACGGCAGCAATGGCAACCAAATAGGCCATTAAGACGACATTGGAAACCTCAACGATGTCAACGAGCCTCATGCTAATGACCTCTATATTATGGGCGATATTGGTGCCATTCGCTTGCCTCCGGTCGAAGGGAATGCGGTGTTTCACATCATGAGTACTATGTTGCAACTCTTGCAACTAAAGGGGTTTTTTAGCTGTTTGGCTCATGAGGACCCTCATGAGCATATTAGAAATTTCGTGGATGTATGCAGACTATTCTCCTTGAAGATTATCTCCCAAGAGTTGGTCTGGTTGAGGTTGTTCCCATTCTTTTTGATTAGAGAGGCATTGAAAGTGGCTGGCTGAATTGCCATATGAATCAATCACTTCATGGTAGGAGTTGGTTACCACATTTCAAGTGCA
Organism: Solanum bulbocastanum; assembly: GCA_037074985.1. Taxonomy (NCBI): domain Eukaryota; kingdom Viridiplantae; phylum Streptophyta; class Magnoliopsida; order Solanales; family Solanaceae; genus Solanum; species Solanum bulbocastanum. Next base: position 19,605,858 of record CM073604.1, read on the forward strand.
ATTTTTCCCTCCCTCGTAGATGAAGACTCTTCAGGATAGCATTCAGATCTTTAAGCGTCTAGAAGGTGAGCCAATTCATGAAACTTGGCATCGATTCAAGAAGTTAGTTCTTCAATGCCCAACCTATGGCTTGCCTGATAATGTGTTACTGCAGTATTTTTACCTGAGTCTTGACTCGGTAAATAAGGGTGTTGCTGACCAACTTTCTCCGGGAGGTTGGATGCAACAACCTTATGTGATACCAGCTCAACTCTTGGATTACCATAAACATGACATGGTATACCCGTGATGACCAGGTCTCCCCTCTCACATTCAAGTTGACTAAAGAACAGATGGAGAAGGACCAAGAGAGGTACCAAAACATGGCCAAGATCATAACACAACTTGACATTTTGTCTAAAAATGTCATAGGAGCTAGTGCTTGAATTGTATCCAACTATTTGGAATCATACCCACTTAAAACCCATACATTGGAAGTAACCTTAGTTTGATAGGGGTTCTTATTCACAAATTAAAGGAGATTCTAAGGGACTCTATCGGTGGAAGAACCCATATATGAAAAGCTAAACATACCTTTAATCAAAGCCCTAGCACAAGATCTCAACAATAGACTATGTTCTTGACGCAAGCTTCAAGCTCTATCTTCTTCTTCAATGGAGGTTCTTCTAGAGAGAGAGTATTCTATGGAGAGGATAAAGTTGGGTTTTCTTAAAATTCAAGGTAGAATGAAGTAATTGAGGCAAACTTAGGTCTAATAAGCTTATAAAGTTTCTAGGAAAGGAATAGAATAATGTAGGGTCAACTTTGGTAAAGAATTAAGGGCCCTTTATGTTTGAACTAAAAAAATACAAGTCTTCACGACTTACCTCACCCTTTGAACCCTCATAGCTCAGCAAGGGCACTAGGCGACTCGCCAAGTGGACCCTTGGCTAGCCCAAATTTCCAGAAAGCTCCTTAAAGGGGCAGTTCACTAGGAGATCTTTGGAGCCAATGGGCGATTCGCCAAGTAGGTTGGGGAGCTATGACTTAGCTTGCCCATTGTTCCAGAATCAAGGACAAAGGGACAGCCCACTAGGCGACCTTAGTTTCCCTTTGGCATATCGCCAAGTGACTTGGGCGATCAAGCTGCCCAATTACCAACTAGGCATCTAGGAGAACAACTTCTCTTTCACTCCAACTTGCTAGCTTTGGCCCTTGGAACCCTATACCATTCCATAGTTAGTCTTCTAAACTACGGGGTCTAACACGTATCTTGATGTTCAACTAGTAAGCCCCTCATTCAAAGCACGGAAAGTCTTATCTATGACTCTAATCAGATATATCATTCCTTAGAACCTTAGCTTGTGGCTCTAGTTTGGTCTACTAGTTTCCGAGGTGTTACAATATCTCCCCCTTGGGAACATTCATCCTCGAATGACCTTTCTAAACACTTCCCAATGGGAAGAACTCTAGACTAGCAGCCCATATGCATGCACCACATCTAAATGCACACAACCAAGGTGGAAAACTTCAACTCCAAGCTAAGAATAATCAATGCAACACAAGGGAGTAGGAACTACATCTACCAACCCTACATGCATGAAATTCTTTATCTATTCTATTTCAAGAAGGAACTACCATCTCCTATCTACAAAATGCTCAACACACCCTACATGGAGCCTAAAAAAATGTGATTGACTCAAAGATTCTACAACAAGAGGTAACACAATGCAATTGTATCATTTCTAACAAGATCTACACATCTTTATGAACATACATCACATAAGAAAATCATGGAAGAATACTATTCACACATGACTTCACATAAAAGCAAATCAAGAAGAACCTATCATCTCAAGCTTGAATAGGAGTAAAAGGAGAAAGGATGAGGACATTGGGATATCACATTGGCCCTTGGACTCCCAAGTATCACTCTTAACCAAATTCCATACTAAAGAACACTCCATGCTATTTCATGGAACAACTTCCTTGATCTTCTATTTCTTAACTTGCCGGTGTAAGACCTTTACCGGTACTTCTAAATTAGAGAGGTTCTCACTAAGCAACTATAGCTCACAAGCAACTTTACTAACATCACTCAAGATCTCACATAAGCCTAACTAACTGGGACTAAACTTCTCATACTCAATACACTTCTCAAGGTGAAAATTTCTAGCCACCCTAATTTGTGAACATCAAGGACACTCAACAACCTTGCTATCTAAGCACATTATCTCACCCTTGGGAGCAAACCTATACAAATTCTTTCAAGCATCACTAAGCTTTCACTTCCATCACACAAGATGATTTTATACCAAGGTGAATTACACTTCTACCCTTCTTAGAGGATTCTATTCACTCAACTCACCTAGGCATTTCTCAAAACACCATATTCAACCAATCCATGAACATATTTCAAAAATTCATCATGTCTAAGTCGGATTCTACCAAGAACCAAGCAAAACCTCACAATCACCTTGCTAGGTAGGCACACTATCTCTCCCTTGGGACTAAGCCTACACAAACTCTTCTAAACATCTTTCATATCATAAAGGCAACAATAAAGCATCATTCATACAAAAGACAATATCAAAGTCTAACATCTCAAATCTACCAAGTCACGTAGCCATAATTGGCATCTCAACCAACCTTTCTCCCTCACTCCTTGTAACATCCTTTTAATGGTCACATCTTAAAGACAATCGAATAAGGGATGAGAGAGAGAGATTATAGATCTATGACCGACTTGGAGGATGAAGAAGTGAGATTTTTCTTAAGCATCCAATAGCCTCCTATTCATAAATGTGTCGCGAATCACACTGATGAATAAGACTCTATTTAGACATGGTTTGAGACATCCTAAAATTAATCCCAAAACCTTATGCTCTGATACCAAATTTGTCACGATCCAAGGGTACCCCCTATATGTAACACGGCGTACTCGACCCCGAAGGGTTCTAATACAAGCCCTTAAGCGTCATCATAACATAAGATCATAGAAAAGTAGGGGAAATTTAAAACTTTCTTTAAAACCATACAAGTGAAAACATTTCATAAAAGCGGAAGTCTTTACTAAAGTCTTCGTCTCAAACCATCTATAAATAAAATGAATAAAAGTCTTGGGACGCAGCCCATATAAAGTCTAAAACATAAGAAAAGACATAAAAGGAACATAACAAGTTTGTCCTCGAAGCTATGAGGACTCACCAAATCTTCAAGTCTTCTTGTACCTCACGAACCTAGACTTTAAGCAACTCAAACTCCCAACACCCTACATTTGATTAGAATTTAGGCAATATGTGTTAGTACAAAGTGTACCAGGTACGAAAGGTAGCACAACACTATAAAGCATCTCAAATGGTTAGTCAACATAACACATAAGCATAAGAGACAACAACATAATCTCCAACATATGCACAATAAATGAGCATAAAAGCTAAATCATATTTATAGAATAGCCTTAACTTAACCTTTCATAATTACATCCTTCAACCATTAGTCTTTCATATTACAAGAGAAATACTCCACAAGCCACCTCCAAGCATACTTGTGCAAGGCAGGAATAGCATCCCATAATACTATTCAAGCTAAGTACCTCTCTTTGGTCATTCTTGGTCATAGTCCACCTTCATAGTGAAGACCTAGGTTTTCATGTCATAAGAGCACTATACCACTAAGTAACCTTAAGGCATACTTGTGCAATGCATGTGGGGCATCCCATAATACCACACACACTAAGAATATCCTTGAAGTCACCATATTCATATATCATTTCTAGGTGTCACTATTGACCTACTACATATTGACAAGGAACTGTCAACTTAAGTCAATCATTTCATGGAACGCAGCTATAACAACCATCCAAGCTAGGCATACATCACATAAGAGGACACTTCATAAGTAGCTTCAAGTAAAACTTGTGCCATGTATGAATGGCATCCCATACTACCACTTACACTAAGTACTCCTTTAGGCTAACTTACTCAATGCTTACTATTCATCATTCTAGACTATTAAAGAATAGCATACTACTATGCTAGACCTAACTACCATGGAAAATACCTTAGCATGCAATCTAAGCTATCCTAGGAAGGATACAAGTATACCAACCTAGATACCATGCAACCATTCAATAGGATGCAAGCTACCCTTAGGGGAGTATGAATCCTCAACCCTGAGCTATCCTTAGGAGAGTATGGTGTCTCAATCCTAAGCTACCATGAAATGGTCTTGGCCTAACCAAGTCAAGCTAACATGAAGGTAGTCTAATAATGCTAGTTTAAGCTTCCCATAGGAGAGTGTAGATCCTCAATCCTAGGCTACCATGCCTATACTAATGCAAGCTACCATGAGAAGCATCTTACCAATGCTAGTTCAAGCTAAGCTTAGGAGAGCATAATTCCTCAATCCCAAGTTACCATGAGAATTACCATCCCAAGCTACCATGAGATCTATCATCCCAAGCTACCATGAGATCTACTATCCCAAGCTACATAATTCAACTATACATGAAGGAATCATAAGGCTCAACTTCAAGCTATTCTATTCTAACAAGCATGATTCATTTTAGGTGATTAGCCTTTCAATTTTAGAATCATTTTATGTGAGAATACCTTTCACATTGTACATACAAGAATTCATATAGTGCTAGGTAGGTCATGTAGGCATAACTCTATCTATGTAGTATATCAATTCTATGCAATCTAGTTCATCATATTAGATTAACTCTTTAAGCCCTAGTGATCTACATTATGGTTTCAAGCACTGCCTTCAAGCTTTATTCTACAACCATCATACTAGTCTAGATCACAAGTCATATTTAACCACAAGCCTTTATCATAGACAATTCTAAGCATAATTCATCATAGAGTCTCAACTTTGATCATTTAAATTCATGTTCTATCATACATGCATAAGCTTAGTTCAATTCATGATTTCATATTCCCATTCTTGGATAAGTTCTATACATGATAACAACCCATGAGAATCTAGCAAAGAATCATCAATTTCTCGTCCAAAATCATAAACCCACATACTTTGAAAATTAGGGTTAACCAAGGAATTCACATAAATTCTTCATAATATCATGAATTAACACTAAATTAATCATATATGAGTAGTATCTAACCATTTGGAATCATACCCATCTAAAACCCGTACATTGGAAGTAACCCTAGTTTGATTGGGGTTCGTATTCACAAATTAGGGGAGATTCTAGGGGACTCTTTGGGTGGAATAACCCATAGATGAAAAGCTAAACATACCTTTAATCAAATCCCTAGCACAAGCTCTCAACAATAAACTTTGTTCTTGACCCAAGCTTCAAGATCTATCTTCTTTTTCAATGGAGGTTCTTCAAGAGAGAGAAATTTTCTATGGAGAGGATGAAGTTGGGTTTTCTTAAAATTCTAGGGAGAATGAATTAATTAAGGAAAACTTAGGTCTAATAAGCTTGGATTGACTAGTCTCCTAGCTTGTGGTGAGTCCTCAATATTCAAGGACATAAGAATCTTTAATAGTTTCTTTCATGTCATTTTATGTTTCGGACTATGTTGAAAGGCTGCGACCCTATTATTGATTCAAGTTGTATTATTTATCCATGTGAGACAAAGTTAGACTTCCACTTTCTTTTAAAGAAAGACTTCGATTGTATGTATAAAAGTTTTAAAATTCCATACTATTTTATTATGTCTTATGTTATGAGTGCTATGAGCCTTGTACGAGGCTCTTCTGAGTCTTGTACGTCGTGTTACATTCGAAGTGTAGGCTTGGGTCATAACAAACATGGTATCAGAACAAAAGATGTTGGGATGGTTTTAGGATGATGTCTCATAAACCACGTCTAGTAGAGTCTTGTTCATGAGTGTGAAGCACGCCACATTTATGAATGAGAGGCTATAAGATGTTATAAAACTACACTTCTTTCGTTACTCTTTAGTCGTACCTTAGAGTTTTAACTTTATGAAGTCCATCTCCTAATCTATCTTTTGTTTCTTCAGGTTATGAATACACGAAGGGCTAAGGCAAGGAGAATGGAGGGTAACAATACCAATGAAGAAGCTCCTCAAGAGAATTAAGCTCCTCAAGCTAATCAATCTCCGGGTAATCCTCTGGCTATGGCGGATGTGGAAATTAGGTCGGCTATTCAAACATTGGCTCAAGCTGTGACGAGTCAAGTCAATAGAGATGTTGGGACTCGTGTGAACCCTCATATGAGCTCCACTGCTTCTAGATTAAGGGATTTTGTTAGGATGAATCCTCCCGTTTTTCTTGGTTACAAAATGGGAGAGGATCCTCAAGAGTTTATGGATAAGGTTTATTAGGTAGTTGATGCTATGGGGGTGACTTCGGTATAAAAAGTGGAACTAGTCGCTTATCAATTGAAGGATGTTGCCCAAGTTTGGCTTACTCAATAGAAGTGAAATAGGCCGGTAGGAGTTGGTCCTATTGATTGGGAGGTGTTTAAGAAAGCATTTATTGATATGTTATTTCCCCGTGAGTTAAGGGAGGCTAACATGGAATAATTCACAAACCTTAGGCAAGGTAGCATGAGTGTTCAAGAGTATTTTTTGAAATATACTCAACTATCCTAGTATGCTCCATCTATGGTGGCGGAGCTGAGGTATGTGATGAGTAGATCTGTGATGGATGTGTTAGACCTAGTTGAGGAAGAATATCATACAACAATGCTCCATGATAACATGAATATCTCTAGGTTTATGGTTTATGCACAACAAATTGAGGAGTTCAAGCTTAAGAGAAAGAGTAGAGAGATGGAAAAAGCTAGGCCCGATGAACAAGGTGAACCAAGGTTCCAAAAGAGATCTTCTAACCAAGATTCTTCAAACACTCCTAGGGTTAACCAAGATAATGGTAGTGGGTCTCCATTTCCTAAACCTACTTGCACCAATTGTGGAAAGAAGCATCATGGGAAGTGCCTACCCAGTACGAATGGGCGTTATGGTGATGGAAAGAATGATCATCAAATGAAAAATTTCCCTACACTGATGGCCAAAGAAAGAGAAGCCAAACAATATTCTCTCAGTGGCCTGGATCCTAATGCTCCAAAGTCTGGTTGTTTCTATGTACTCTGTTCTAGAGAGGACAACGGAGCCTTTTCGGATAAAAGCTCCAGTATTTTGATAATTCCTCATAGATGTAAATGTTTTAATAAAGTCCCTAAGCTATTTGTGGGATTTTCATGTGAGCCTTAGTATGGGTTTACTCCCAAGGAGGAGATGGTATGCTTGGAAGGCAAGGTTGTTGAGAATTTCGATATCCCTATCTCTTTCTTCTATTCATGTTCAAGCTTGAGACAAAGAGTTCCTTGTGGCTTGTTTCATATTTTGGAGTCATAGGTGCTTATCTGTTTCCATGGTCTCCTTATGTTGTGCATGTTCTTGATGAAATTATTGTTTAGAAAGAAAATGAGTTTTTATGATTTTTATTCCTCATGATAGATGTGCATTTAGTATGAACTGTCCATATGGTTCATAAGATGAATTGTTGAACATGCTTAAATGTGATTTTAAGAATCATTGCATAGTTTGCTTCATGATGTTATGATGAGCATGCTTTGAGTTGGAGAAGGTAATCCTCCAATGAAATGAGAAATGTCAAGGTTTTCATGCATAATGGGTTGTTAGCTGTAGTTCCTACTTGCTTGTGTTGCATTGAGTATATCCAGTTGGAGTTGGAGTTTCCTCCTTTGAATTGTGCCTTATTTTGATGTTTCATGCATGATGGGCTGCTAGTCCTGAGTCTTTATTTATGTAAGCTATTTAATGTGTCTTTCGAGGATGAATGTTCCCAAGGGGGAGATATTGTTATGCCTCCAAAAACTAGAGCCTTACATGAGAGCTTTTGAGTTTGATGTGTGGTTTAATGTTGTAAAATGGTTTCCCAAACTTAGAATTAAGGGTTTAGGGTTAAACTTCCTGGTACGACCCCCCAAGGGCCAACCAAGGGTCTTTGATGAGGACCTAAAGTCTAACCCCAAAGCTGCCCCAAAACTTCCTAATTAGTGACCTACGGACAGGACCTACTAGGCGGTCGTGGGTCAAGTCCTCAATGTTGAGCTATATGTCATGACCTACGGACCTAAAGGATGGCTAGTAGGCCCATCTACGGACCGTAGGTCCCAGGCATAGGTCATGCCTGCAACAAGCAACCTATGTTCTGCCAAGGGAGGGGCAAATTAGGTAATTCCTTTTGAGATTATTTTGAAGAGAGGTCATTTTATATTGATTATTTAGACTTATATAAGTACTTTTAAATTATTAAACACCTCATATACTTTATAAATCTGAACTACCCAAATCATAACCAACGTAACCCTTTCCAAAAATCTTCTCTCTAAACTCCATTGAAGAAGAAGATCAAGTAAGAGCTTGAAAAAGGGGCTTTCTCACACGATTTTCCTAGGATTTCTTCATCTAAGGTATGGTAGTCTTGATTCATGGAAAGCTTTCTTCCATGGAGCCCTCAAACTTTAAAATTTGAAGATTAAAATTCTCCAAAACCTAGGGTTTTTCACTTCAAGTTATGGGTTCTTATTAAAAATGATTTCCATGATTTAATTATCATATATTAAAATTGAATTTATATTTTATAATGGTTTTATGATAAAAATCTCCCATGAATCCATGAGTTCCCCATAACCCTAATTTAAGACTATGTGATGTGGGTGAATTGTAGTAAGATGCATGCTATGAAATTGTTCTTGTAGTAGTTAGATTACTTGAATTATGTTATTATCCATGCCTAATTTTTGTATTTATAGGTGTGTTGGTGAATTATGATTCATGGTCCTTGAAGGGCAATTGTGAGAATATTGTATAACCATGATGCTTATGTACATGCTTTGTGAATATATTGAAAGTAGTGTGATCATTACTATAATGCAATTGTGATATTGTTGAAGGGCTATTCTCATTTATACACCTGTGAATGATGATTACATGTTTTGAAAGGTTTCGTCAATGTATAATACACCTTGAATTGGTAGGCTTCGGGCATCCTCTTCATGTGTAATTTAAAGTGATCTTGATCAATGTACCTTGAATTGGTTGGCTTAGGACATCCTCTTCTTGTGAAACTAAAAGTATCTTGACTTAATGAACCTTGTATTGGTAGGCCAATGGCATCCCTTTAATAAATGACTAATGAAGTAATCTAAGGCTTTGTCTTCAATCGGTAGACCAATGGTATCCCTTTCATGATGAGTCCATGAACTACTATTGATGAACCTTGAATCGGTAGACCAAATGGTAGCCCTTGTATGAGGATTTAATAAGCTATCTTAATAATGTACCTTGTATCGGTAGGCTTATGACACCCTGTCATGTGTTTAATAATGTACCTTGAATCGATAAGCTAATGGCACTCTTTTATGTGTTTAATAATATACCTTGAATAGTTATGCTAATGGAACCGTTTCATGTGTGTAATAATGTACCTTGGGTTGGTAGGCCTATGAAATCCCTGTCATGTGTAATTATGTTAAAAAAGAATGAGCTACTCTATGGGAATTTAATGCTTACCACCGAATCGATATCGTAAGGTGGAAGCTCTTTCCATGTTAGGCCGGGTTTATATTAACACCTTCCGTATCCCATAACTATGTTCCCACATAGGTAATTAGCTACTAGATCCACCTAAGATAAATTATCAGTTCTACCTTAGGAATGTAGACCAACCCTTTTCGGTGTGGGAGATACCAGATTCCCAGATTTATTCACATGGTCTATGTCGGTAAGGGCTTATTCGTATCAAGTGAGTTATGTGCTATGGTTACTCAAAATGTTTTATGAAGTGTGGGTGGTATTATGTGATGCCATTTATGCGTTGCATGAGTTGGATTTGAGAGTGGCTATGGTGTGTTCCTCGAATGTCATAATGTCTAATGAAATGAATGTGCTATAATAATGCTAATGAGAATGTTGACATAAAGGCTAAATGTAATAATGAATGCTTAACTTGGATTGTTATTATGAGTTGCTTTCCTTGACTTGACTTATTCAATGAGAATGTTCCTTATATATGAGTATTAATTAAAGATGAGAATGAAGAATAGTAACAATGATTATAGTGGCCTAAATGTGGTACTTAGCATGCGTGGTATTATGGGATGCTATTCATACATTGCACAAGTATAACTTAGGGTTACCTAGAAATGTTTCTATTATGGCTTATAATGACTTATAGTTGATCATGCCTTTATTCTAAAAGTTTCATGATGTTTCTCAAACTTGTTAAATGCATGGTTTTCAACTAAAATGTCCTTTTTAGCTTTATTTTTTGCATGGCTATCATACTTAGTTCATTTTTGTGCTAATCCATATTTGTTCTACATTTTTTCTACAAAGTGTAGGTTCCGATTCTTAAGGCGATTTCTTTGGATTCAAGTTTGGATTGACTATTCTCCTAGGTTGTGGTGAGTCCTCAAGAATCGAGGACGTATGAGTCTTTAGTAGTTTCTTTCATGTCATTTTATTTTGTGGACTATGTTGAAGGGCTTCGACCTTATTATTGATTCAAGTTGTATTAGATGGCCATATGAGACAAAGCTAGACTTCCGCTTGACTTTAAATAAAGACTTAGATTGTATAGAGAAAGTTTTTAAATTCTATACAATTTTCTTATGTCTTATGTTATGAATGCTATAAGGCTTGTATGAGGCTCTTCGCAGTTTGGTACATCGTGTTACGTCCGGGGTGTAGGCTCAGGTCATAACAAACATGGTATCAGAGTAAAAGATGTTGGGATTGTTTTAGGATGATGTCTCATAAACCACGTCTAGTAGAGTCATGTTCATGAGTGTGAAGTGCGCCTCATTTATGAATGAGAAGCTATAATATGTTAGGAAACTACACTTCTATCATTACTCTTTAGTAGTGCCTTAGAGTTTAAATCTATGAAGTCCATCTCCTAATCCATATTTTAAGTCTTCAGGATATGAATAAATGAAGGGCAAATGCAAGGAGAATGGAGGGTAATAATGCAAATGAAGAAGCTTCTCAAGAAAATCAAGCTCCTCAAGCTAATCAAATTTTGGGTAATCCACCGGCTATGGAGGATATGGAAATTAGGTTGACTCTTCTATCATTGGCTCAAGCTGGGACGACTCAAGTCAATTGAGATGTTGGGACTTATGTGAACCCTAATGTGAACTCCACCGCTTCTAGATTGAGGGATTTTGTTAGGAAGAATCCTCCCATTTTTCTTGGTTCCAAAATGGGAGAGGATCCTCAAGAGTTTGTGGATGAGGTTTATAAGGTAGTTGATGCTATGGGGGCAAATTCGGTATAAAAAGCGAAACTAGCTGCTTATCGATTGAAGGATGCTGCCAAAGTTTGGTTTACTCAAAGGAAGAGAAATAGGTCGGTAGGAGCGGGTCCCATTGATTTGGAGGTGTTTATGAAAGTATTTATTGATATGTTCTTTTTCTGTGATTTAAGGGAGGCTAACGTTGAAGAATTCACAAACCTTAGGCAAGGTACCATGAGTGTTCAAGAGAATTCTTTGAAATTTACTCAACTATCTAAGTATGCTGCATCTATGGTGGAAGAGCCGAGGTATGAGATGAGTAGATTTGTGACAGGTGTGTCTGAACTAGTTGAGGAAGAATGTCGTACAACAATGCTCCATGATAACATGAATATATCTAGGCTTATAGTGTATGCACAACGAATTGAGAAGTCCAAACTTAAGAGAAAGAATAGAGAGATGAAAAAAACTAGGCCCGATGAAACAAGGTCAACCAAGGTTCAAAAAGATATCTTTTAACCAAGATTCTTCAAACACTCCTAGGGTTAACCAAGAGAAAGGTAGTAGGTCTCTATTTCCAAAACCTACTTGCACCAATTTCGGAAAGAAGCATCATGGGAAGTGACTAGCCGGTAAGAATGGGTGTTATGGTTGTGGAAAGAGTGATCATCAACAGAAAAATTGCCCTACACTCACGGCCAAAGGAAGAGTGGCCAAAAAGAGTTGCTCAGTTTCCTAGATCCTAATGCTCCAAAGTATGGTCATTTGTATGCACTCCAGTCTAGAGAGGACAAAGGAGCCCTTGCGGATGAAGGTACCGATATGTTGATAATTCCTCATAGATGTAGATGCTTTATGAAGGACCCTATGCTATTTGTGGGATTTTCATGTTAGGCTTAGTATGGGTTTACTCCCAAGGGGGAGATGGTATGCTTGGAAGGCAAGGTTGTTGAAAGTTCCGATATCCTTATCTCTTTCTTCTATTCCTATTCAAGCTTGAGAAAAAGAGTTCCTTGTGGCTTGTTTCATGTTTTGGAGTAATGGGTAGTTATGTGTTTCCATGGTCTCCTTATATGTGTATGTTCTTGATGAAATTAATTTTTAGAAAGGAAATGAGTTTTTATGATTTTTATTCCTCATGATTGATGTACATTTAGTAGGAATTGTCTATATGGTTCGTGAGATAAATTGTTGAACTTGCTTAAATGTGCTTTTGAGAGTAATTTCATAACTTGCTTCATGATGTTATGATGAGCATGCTTTGTGTTGGAGAAGGTAATTCCTCCAATGATATGAGAAATGTTGAATTTTCATGCATAATGGGTTGTTAGATGTAGTTCCTACTTCCTTGTGTTGCATTGAGTATATTGAGATGGAGTTGGAGTTTCCTCCTTTAAATTGTGCCTTATTTTGGTGTTTCATGCATGATGGGCTGCTAGTCATTAGTCTTTATTTCTGTAAGTTGTTTAATGTGTCATTCAAGGATGCATTTTCCCAAGGGGGAGATTTTGTCACCCCTCTGAAAACTAGTAGGTGAAACTAGAGCCTTACATGAGAGCTTTTGAGTTTGATGTGTGGTTTGATGTTGTAAAATGGTTTCCCAAACTTAGAATATAAGGTTTAGGGTTAAACTTCACGGTACGACCCCCCAAGGACCAACAGAGGGTCCTTGAGGAGGGCCTAAAGTCTGACCCCAAAGCTGCCCAAAACTGCCTAATTAGTGACCTACGGATGGGACCTTTTGGGCATAGGTCCATCCACGTCCCGTAGCTCTTGGTAATGGGTCAAATCCTCAATATTGAGCTACAGGTCATGACTATGGACTTGAAGGATGGCTAGTAGGCTAATCTATACGGTCCCAGGCGTAGGTCATGCCTTGAACAAGCTCCCTAGGTTTGGCCAAGGGAGGGGCAAATTAGGTAAATCCTTTTGAGGTTAATTTGAAGTGAGGTGGTTTTATATTGATTATTTAGACTTATATATGTACTTTTAATTATTAAACACCTCATATACTTCATAAACCTCAACTACCCAAATCATAACCAACTTAACCCTTTCCAAAAATCATCTCTCTAAACTCCATTAAGGAAGAAGAAGAAGATCAAGTTCGAGATTGAATAAGGGGGATTTCTCACACGATTTTTCTAGGATTTCTTCATCTAAGGTACGGTAGTCTTGATTTGTGGAACGCTTTCTTCTATGGAGCCCTCAAACTTTCAATTTCAAAGATGAAAATTCTCCAAAACCTTGGGTTTTCACTCCAAGTCATGGATTCTTCTTAAAAACTTTTTCAATGATTTAACTATCATATATTAATATTTAATTGCTGTTTTATAGTGGTTTTATGATTAAAATATCCCATGTATCCATAAGTTCCCCATAATCCTAATTTAAGACTATGTGATGTGGGTGAATTGTAGTAAGATGCATGCTATGAAATTGTTCTTGTAGTAGTTAGATTACTTGAATTATGTTACTATCCATTCCTAATTGTAGTAGTTATAGGTGTGTTGGTGAATCATGATTCATGGTCCTTGAAGGGCAAATTGTGAGAATATTGTATAATCATGATACTTATAAACAAGCTTTGTGAATATATTGAAAGTAGTGTGATCATGACTATAATTCAATTGTGATATTGTTGAAAGGCTATTCTCAATTATAAAATTGTTAAAGATGATTACATGTTTTGAAAGGTTTCCTCAATGTATATTACTCCTTGAATTGATAGGCTTAAGGCATCCTCTTCATGTGTAATTTAAAGTGATCTTGATCAATGTACCTTGAGTTGGTAGGCTTACGGCATCCTCTTCTTTTGTAACTAAAAGTATCATGACTTAATGAAACTTGAATTGGTAGGACAATGACATCCCTTTCATAAATGACTAATGAAGTAATCTAAGGCTTTGTCTTTAATCGATAGATCAATGGTATCTCTTTCATGATGAGTCCATGGACTACTAATGATGAAACTTGAATCAGTAGACTAAATGGTAGCCCTTTAATGAGGATTGAATGAGCTATCTTAATAATGTACTTTGTATTGGTAGTCTTATGACACCCTTTCATGTGTTTAACAATGTACCTTAAATCAGTAGGCTAATTGCACCCTTTCACGTGCTTAATAATGTACCCTGTATCGGTAGGCTAATGGAACCCTTTCAAGCGTGTAATAATGTACCTTGGGTCGGTAGGCCAATGTCATCCCTCTCATGTGTAATAATGTTAAAAGACAATGAACTAGTCTATGGGATTTAATGCTTACCACCGATTGGATATTTTAAGGTGGAAGCTCTTCCCATGTTAGGCCGGGTTTATATTAACACCTTCCTTATCCCTTAATTATGTGCCCACATAGGTTATTAGCTAGTGGATCTACCTAAGCTAAATTACCGGTTCTACCTTAGGAAAGTAGACCAAACCTTTTCGGTGTGGGAGACACCAGATTCCATGTTTTGCTCCCATGGTATATGTCGTTTAGGCCTTATTCCCATCATGTGAGTTATGTGATATGGTTACTCAAGAGGTTCTATAAAGTGTGGGTAGTAGTATGGGATGCCATTCATGCATTGTACGAATAGACTTTAAGAGTGGCTACGGTGTGTTTATCGAATGCCATAATGTCTAATGAAATGAATGTGCTATAATGAAGCTAATGAGAATGTTGACATAAAGGCTAAATGTAATAATGAATTCTTAACTTGGATTTTTATTATGAGTTGCGTTCCTTGACTTGACATATTCAAAGAGAATGTTCCTTATCTATGAGTATTAATTAAAGATGAGAATGAAAAATGGTAAGTATAATTATGGTGGACTCAACGTGGTACTTAATATGTGTAGTATTATGGGATTCTATTCATACATTGCACAAGTATAACTTAGGGTTACCTAGAAATGGTTGTATTATGGCTTATAATAACTTATGTGTTGATCATGCTTGTGACTTATGTCTTTATAGTAAAAGATTCATGATGTTTCTCAAACTTGTTAAATGCATGGTTTTCAACTAAAATGTCATTTTTTACATGATTTTTGCATGGCTATCATATGTGGTTCATTTTTGTGCTAACCCATATTTCTTCCACATTTTTTCTACAAAGTGTAGGTTCTGGTTCTTAAGGCGATTTCGTTGGATTCAAGCTGGGATTGACTATTTTCCTAGCTTGTGGTGAGTCCTCAAGATTCGAGGACATATGTGTCTTTAGTAGTTTCTTTCATGTCATTTTATGTTTCGGACTATGTTGAAAGGCTTCGACCCTATTATTGATTCAAGTTGTATTAGATAGCCATGTGAGACAAAGTTAGACTTCCTCTTTCTTTTAAATAAAGACTTCGATTATATGGATAAAAGTTTTTAAATTCTGTACCATTTTCTTATGTGTTATGTTATGAATGCTATGAGGAATGTATGAGGCTCTTTTGAGTCATTTACGTCGTGTTACGTATGGGGTGTAGGCTCGGGTCATAAAAAACATTGTATAAGAGCACAAAATGTTGGAATGGCTTTAGGATGATATCTCATAAGCCACGTGTAGTAGAGTCTTGTTCATGGGTGTGAAGCGCGCCACATTTACGAATGAGAGGCTATAAGATGTTAGGAAACTACACTTCTTTCATTACTCTTTAGTCGCGCCTTAGAGTTTTAACTCTATTAAGTCCATCTCCTAATCCATCTTTTGAGTCTTTAGGATATGAATACATGAAGGGCTAACGCAAGGAGAATGGAGGGTAACAATGCCAATGAAGAAGCTCCTCAAGAGAATCAAGCTACTTAAGCTAATCAAGCTCCGGGTAATCCTCCGGCTATGGCGGATGTGGAAATTAGGTCGGTGCTTCTAACATTGGCTCTAGCTGTGACGGCTCAAGTCAATAGAGATGTTGGGACTCATGTGAACCCTAATGTGAACTCCATCGCTTCTAGATTGAGGGATTTTGTTAGGATGAATCCTCCCATTTTTCTTGGTTCCAAAATGGGAGAGGATCCTCAAGAGTTTGTGGATGAGGTTTATAAGGTAGTTGATGCTATGGGGGCAAATTCTGTATGAAAAAGTGAAACTAGCCGCTTATCGATTGAAGGATGCTGCCAAAGTTTGGTTTACTCAATGGAAGAGAAATAAGTTGGTAGGAGCGGGTCCTATTGATTTGGAGGTGTTTAAGAAAGTATTTATTGATAGGTTGTTTCCCCGTGAGTTAAGGGAGGCTAACGTGGAAGAATTCACAAACCTTAGTCAAGGTAGAATGAGTGTTCAAGAGAATTCTTTGAAATTTACTCAACTATCCAAGTATTCTCCATCTATGGTGGCGGAGTAGAGGTATGAGATGAGTAGATTTGTGATGGGTGTGTCCGACCTAGTTGAGGAAGAATGTCGTACGACAATGCTCTATGATAACATGAATATCTCTAGGCTTAAGGTGTATGCACAACAAATTGAGGAGTCCAAACTTAAGAGAAGGAATAGAGAGATGAAAAAAGATAGGCTCGATGAATAAGGTCAACCAAGATTCAAAAAGAGATATTCTAACCAAGATTCTTCAAACACTACTAGGGTTAACCAAGAGAAAGGTAGTGGGTCTCCATTTCCTAAACCTACTTGCACCAATTGTGGAAAAAAGCATCATGGGAAGTGCCTAGCTGGTACAAATGGGTGTTCTGGTTGTGGAAAGAGTGATCATCAACTGAAAAATTTCCCTACACTCACGGCCAAAGGTAGAGAGGCCAAAGAAGATTCTCTTAGTTTCCCGGATTCTAATGCTAAGTATGGTAGTTTATTTTCACTCCGGTCTAGAAAGGACAGAGAAGTCCTTCCGAATGAAGGCATCGGTATGTTGATAATTCCTCATAGATGTAAATGTTTTATTAAGGTCCCTATGCTATTTGCGGGATTTTCATGTTAGCCTTAATATGGGTTTACTCCCAAGGGGGAGATGGTATGCTTGGAAGGCAAGGTTGTTGAGAGTTCCGATATCCTTATCTCTTTCTTCTATTCCTATTCTAACTTGAGACAAAGAGTTCCTTGTGGCTTGTTTCATCTTTTGGAGTCATGGGTGGTTATGTGTTTCCATGGTCTCCTTATTTGTGCATGTTCTTGATGAAATTATTGTTTAGAAAGGAAATGAGTTTTATGATTTTTATTCCTCATGATTAATGTGCATTTAGTATGAATTGTCTATATGCTTCATGAGATGAATTGTTGAACATGCTTAAATGTTCTTTTGAGAGTAATTGTATAATTTGATTCATGATGTTATGATGAGCATGCTTTAAGTTGGAGAAGGTAATTCCTCCAATGATATGAGAAATGTTGAAGTTTTGATTCATAATGGGTTGTTCGATGTAGTTCCTACTTCCTTGAGTTGCATTGAGTATATTGAGATGGAGTTGGAGTTTCCTCCTTTGAATTGTGCCTTATTTTGATGTTTCATGCATGATGGGCTGCTAGTTTGTGTCTTTATTTCTGTAAAGTGTTTAATATTTCATTCAAGGATGAATGTTCCCAAGGGGGATATATTGTTATGCCTCCGAAAACTAGTAGGTGAAACTAGTGCCTTACGTGAGAGATTTTGAGTTTGATGTGGGGTTTAAGGTTGTAAAATGGTTTCTCGAACTTAGAATGAATGGTTTAGGGTTAAACATCACGGTAGGACCCCCAAGGACAGACCAAGGTTCCTTTAGGAGGACCTAAAGTCTAACCCCAATGCTGCCCCAAAACGGCTTAATTAGTGACATAGGGTTGAGACCTACTAGGCGTAGGTCCATCCACGTCCCGTAGTTCTTGGTCATTCATCAAGTCCTCAATGTTGATCTGCAGGTCATGACCTACGGACCTGAAGGACAACTAGTAGGCCAATCTACGGACCGTAGGTCCCAAGTGTAGGTCATGCCTGTAACAAGCTACCTAGGTTCGACGAAGGGAGGGACAAATTAGGTAATTCCTTTTGAAGTTAGTTTGAAGTGAGGTCATTTTATATTGATTATGTATACTTATATAAGTACTTTTAAATTATTAATCACCTCATATACTTCATAAACCTCAACTACCCAAATCATAACCAACTTAACCCTTTTCAAAAATCATCTCTCTAAACTACATTGAAGAAGAAGAAGAAGAAGATCAAGTTAGAGCTTGAAGAAGGGGGCTTTCTCACATGATTTTTATAGGATTTCTTCATCTAAGGTATGGTAGTCTTGATTAATGGAAAGCTTTCTTCCATGGAGCCCTCAAACTTTCAATTTCAAAGATGAAAATTCTCCAAAACCTGGGGTTTTCACTCCAAATCATGGATTCTTCTTAAAAACATTTTCAATGATTTAATTATCATAGATTAAGATTGAATTTATTTTTTATAGTGGTTTTATGATAAAAATCTCCCATGAATCCATGAGTTCCCCATAACCCTTATTTAAGACTAAGCGATATGGGCGAATTGTAGTAAGATGCATGCTGTGAAATTGTTCTTGTAGTAGTTAGATTACTTGAATTATGTTATTATCCATGCCTAATTGTAGTAGTTATAGTTGTGTTTGTGAATTATGATTCATGGTCCTTGAAGGGCAAATTGTGAGAATATTGTATAATCATGATACTTACGTACATGCTTTGTGAATATATTGAAAGTAGTGTGATCAAAACTATAATTCAATTGTGATATTCTTGAAAGGCTATTATCAATTATACACTTGTGAATGATGATTACATGTTGTGAAAGGTTTCCTCAATGTATAAAGCACCTTGAATTGGTAGGCTTAGGGCATCCTCTTCATGTGTAATTTAAAGTGATCTTGATCAATGTACCTTGAATTGGTAGGCTTAGGGCATCCTCTTCTTGTTTAACTAAAAGTATCTTGACTTAATGAACCTTAAATTGGTAGGCCGATGGCATCCCTTTCTTAAATGACTAATGATATAATCTAAGGCTTTGTCTTCAATCGGTAGACCAATGGTATTCCTTTTATGATGAGTCATGAACTACTAATGATGAACCTTGAATCGTTAGATCAATTGGTAGTCCTTTCATGAGGATATAATGAGCTATCTTAATAATGTACCTTGAATCGGTAGGCTAATGGCACCCTTTCATGTGTTTAATAATGTACCGAGCCTATCATGTGTAAAATATACATTGGGTCGGTAGGCCAATGTCATCCCTCTCATGTGTAATAATGTTAAAAGAGAATGAACTACTCTATGATAATTTAATGCTTACCACTGAGTGGATATTGTAAGGTGGAAGCTCTTCCCATGTTAAGCTGGGTTTCAATTAACACCTTCCTTATCCCATAACTATGTGCTCAAAAAGGTCATTAGCTAGTGGATCCACCTAAGCTAAATTACCGATTCTACCTTAGGAAAGTAGACCAACCCTTTTCGGTGTGGGAGACACCAGATTCCATGATTTGCATAAATGGTCTATATCGGTTAGGGCTTATTCCCATCATGTGAGTTATGTGCTATGGTTACTCAAGAGGTTATATGAAGTGTGGGTGGTAGTATGGGATGCCATTCATGCATCGCACGATTAGGATTTAAGAGTGGCTATGGTGTGTTTCTCGAATGTCATAATGTCTAATGAAATGAATGTGCTATAATGATGCTAATGAGAATGTTGACATAAAGGCTAAATGTAATAATGAATGCTTAACTTGGATTGTTGTTATGAGTTGCTTTCCTTGACTTGACTTATTCAATGAGAATGTTCCTTATCTATGAGTATTACTTAAAGATGATAATGAAGAATGGTAATTATGATTATGGTGGCCTCAACATGGTACTTAATATGTGTGGTATTATGGGATGCTATTCATACATTGCACAAGTATAATATAGGGTCACCTAGAAGTGGTTCTATTATGGCTTTTAATGACTTATATGTTGATCACGCTTGTGACTTATGTCTTTATACTTAGAGTTTCATGATGTTTCTCAAACCTGTTAAATGCATGGTTTTTAACTAAAATGTCCTTTTTAGCATGATTTTTGCATGGCTATCATACTCGGTGCATTTTTGTGCTAACCCATATATCTTCTACATCTTTTATGCAAAGTTTTGGTTCTTAAGGTGATTTCTTTGGATTCAAGCTTGTATTGAATATCTCCTAGCTTGTGGTGAGTGCTCAAGATTCGAGGACATGTAAGTCTTTAGTAGTTTCTATCATGTCATTTTATGTTTCAGACTATGTTGAAGAGCTGCGACCCTATTATTGATTCAAGTAGTATTAGATGGCCATGTGAGACAAAGTTAGACTTCCGCTTGCTTTTAAATAATGACTTTGATTGTATGGATAAAAGTTTTAAAATTTCGTACCATTTTCTTATTTCTTATGTTATGAATGCTACGAGGCTTTTATGAGGCTCTTCGGAGTCTTGTACGTAGTATTACGTCTAGGGTGTATGTCACGACCCGAGAGCACCCCTTAGTCGTAACATGGCATACTTGACCCCGAAGGGGTCTTATACAAGCCCAAAGCATCAACATTACATAAGACATAGAAATAATGCGGAAAATTTAAAACTGTACAATCAATGTTCAACTTCACATTTCATAAAAGAAAATCATAGGGAAGTCTAGACATTGTCTTATGCACCATCTAAAACATACGAATACAAGTTTCAGGACTTAGCCCTTTACATCAGTAGTAGTTCCCAACAATGGGAAATGCAACATAGTCTAGAATATAGAAGAGAACTAGAATTAGTTACAGTAGCAACTCGTTCTCGAATTTGAGGACCCACCAAGCCAGGGGATAAGTCGACCCTAGCTTCACTTTCAATGATGTAGTAAGTATCAATTACCCGAACCTACACTCATAGTAAGTAGAAGAAAGGGATTAGCGCATAAAGTACTAAGTATGGAAACATGCATAAAAATCCTTAACATGATAAAAAGGACATTTTTATTTGAAAAGAATGCATTTACAAAGTTTGGAACCCACATACACTTTCGTATCAAAGAAAAGCCATAATCATAATAGAAACCATAACATGGTAATAGCAACACCTTAGCAATCCCTAGGGAACACTTAGTGCAATCTATGGCTAGCATCCCAATACCAACCATACCCAAGTACTCCCTTGAAGCAACCTTGACAATACACATCATATTTATACATTATCATAAAACATAGTAATCAACAAGAACTTAGTCACATACATGATTTAAACATAAGGAAAGTCATTCATATCAACTATCCACTCATCAAACATACACTCATTCATGTCATGTCATAATATAAAGGAAGCATCCCACAACATCCTAATAAGGCTGCTTGTGCAATGTACCAGTGGAGTCCCACACCCCCACTCCCACTAAGTAAAGTAATTAAGAAGTCATGATATCGTTCTTACCTCGTTCATTATCTTATTATTTAGGGAAGAATAACCAAAACCGACATAGACCATGTCAGCTACATGGAATCCGGTGTCATATAGCCCCACACCAAAAAAGGGTGTTCTATTTGCCAAGGTAGAACTACATGAATAGCTATCTAGGTGGATCCACTAAGCTAAGACCTACAGAGGCACGTAGTTATGGGATATGGGGATTGCTATAGGAACCCGAACTTGCTAACGTATAAGGTTCCTATCCCATGAGACAACATATCTTGGGAGGCCAGACTTGCTAATCGTAGATGCCTTAATCTCATTTGTATACCGACTCGGTGCTAAGTATAATTCCCTTATAAAGTCATATTTAGTCTTTACTTAGAGTTAGGTTTATTGAAGAATTCCCTTAAGCCTTCAGCCTAACATAACATCATAATAGCTGATGGATTCATAGAGTGAGAACTTCCTTTCAACCCTTGAGTCATCAACATAAGAGTATACCCTTCATAACATGTTTGTAGTGTACATATGAGCATAGCCTTTCAATCAACACTACCATCCTAACATACTCATTCCTTCATAATTCATACATAGATCAAGGGGAAAAGTATAGGAGGAGGATCTTGCATCATTCCAACCACACATATCATGAATTACCTTCACCTTACAAGTGAATCATAAGTTCACCAACAACCTTCATCAATTATGAACAATCCTTCCCAATTTACCCCCCTCAAGGAGTCATGAACCAAGTCTCAACATCACACTTAGGAATACTACTATAAGCATGAATAAAACAAGATTCAATATCTAAATTAACATAAAGACAATTCATAGTAATCATCTTGCATCAATACATCCTTCATAATACTTGAATTGGGCATAATACTTGAAATTGGGGTCATGGGGGAAACACATGGGTTTATGGAAACTTTGAAAATAAAAATCACCATTAAACATCAAATAATCAATAATATAATGCAATTAACAAGATTAAATCGATTGTTGGAGGAACCCATGGTTAGAATAGAAACCCTAGTTTTTGAACAAGTTATCAATTTCGAAATCAAAAGTGGAAGGGCTTCATGGAGAAGGATGTTCCATTAATATAATTTCCCATACCTTAATTGAAGCGTTGCCTACGAATTGGAGTGAAAATCTTGGAGATTGAACCCTAATCTTCAAGTTCTTGGTGCTCTTCAATGGAGGAACTTCTAGAGAGAGAAATAATGAAAGGATTTGGGTCTTCTTTTATTTCTTTTAAGAGTGATTAAAAAGGGAGAATTTGACTCTAAAAAGTATTTATATTTGGTAGGAAAAGAGTAGAAAGTGTTTTTTTATGTTTAGGAAAGATTCACTAAAAGACCCTTCAATAAACTCCAAATTCCAGCCTTCCCACGCTGAAGCTCGCCCATCGGCACCCTTGGGCTCACCAAGGCACTTAGGCGACTTGCCTAATGCATCTTAGGCTCACCCAAAGTTACAGTGAGCTCCATAAATTGGCAGCCCTCTTAGGCGATGGGGAGGGGAAATAGGCGAATCACCTAACCCTTTGGCCACTCTCACCCATCTTGCTCTTTTGTCCAGTAGCTAGGACTTTGAGGAGGCTGTCCACTAGGCTAGGAGAGCCCTTTGGTGCATTGCCAAGGCTCATGGGTGAAGCTACTGCTCATCGCTGAATGGACTTGAGGTAACTATTGTTTTCCTTCATTTTTCTTAGGTAGTTTAAGGTCCTAGACTTCACCCTAGACTCCTTCCTTAGCCATTTAATCTCTAAGACAACCTAGTTGTTGCTTTAAGGTTACTCTAACCCACACGATGAGGCTCTAGTTTATCCTACCATTTTTTGGGGTGTTACATTATCTCCCCCTTGGGGAAATTCATCCTCGAATGAAAATCTTGACACCTAACGGAAGTGTAGACTCAAAACTAGCAGCCCAACGAGTATGCAACAAAACAAAAAATGCAAGATTCGTCGGAGGAAACATCAACTCCATTATAAGACATGGTCAATGCATTGCAAGAAAGTAGGAACTACATCTACCAACTCAATATGCATGGAACTCATGAATTCTCATTCATATAGGAGGAACTAACTTCTCTAACCCAAATAAGCTCAACACAACAATATGGAGCCAATAAGTCATTCATTAACATAACTAAACATGTTCATAATTTTCACCTCAGGAAATAAAAAATTGCTCTCATCATATAAAAATGCAATCAACATGAGGAATATGTAATCCATGAAAACTCAATATATGCTAATCGTTAATTGTTACAAGAACATGCACAACATAAGGAAATCATGAAGCTCACAAAATGCACATGACTCCTAAAGCACTAAGAATTCAAGAGGAATTACTTACCTCAAGTTTAGGTAGGTGTAGAAGGAAAAAGGTGAGGGTAATGGGACATTATGTCGGCCTCGGCCTCCCATGTAGCACCCTCAACTAAATGATTCCTCCATAGAACCTTAGCGTAAGCTACTTCCTTGTTCCTTACCTTTTTTACTTGCCGTTCCAAAATCTCGATCGGGACCTCCTCATAAGAAAGGTTCTCATCAACTCCTAAACCCTCTAAAGGAAGGGTGGACACTAGATCACCAATGCATTACTTAAGCATGGAAAAATGAAACACCGGGTGAACCGAAACTGATTCATTTGGGAACTTTAATTCATATGCCACTTTCCCGACAGGTTTTAAGATTTGGTATGGCCCTACATATCGGGGACTAAGTTTCCCCTTCTTTCCAAACCTCATCACGCCTTTCATAGGCAATATTTTCAAGTAGACCCAATCACCCACTTGAAATTCAAGATCCTTTCTTCTATTATCGGCATAAGACTTTTGCCAACTTTGGGCCGTCTTCAACCTCTCTCTAATGCATAGAACTTTCTCAATGGCATAATAGACTATTTTGGGACCAATTAGAGCAAAATCACCTACCTCAAACCACCCAATTGGAGATCTACACCTCCTCCTATATAGAGCTTCAAACGGGGCCATGGCAATCCTAGAATGGTAACAATTGTTGTAGGCAAATTCTATCAAAGGAAGATGATCGTCCCAATTACCCTTGAAATCAATCACACTCGCCCTCAACATGTCCTCTAAGGTTTGAATGGTCTGTTCCACTTGACCATCCGTTTGAGGGTGGAAAGCGGTACTAAGTTTAACATTGGTACCAAGTCCTTGTTGGAACGCCTTCCAAAAATGTGAAGTGAATTGAGTACCTCTATTCGACATGATAGACAAAGGAATTCTATGCAACTTCACTATCTCCTTGATGTACAACTTAGCATAGTCTTTCGCTGAGAAAGTAGTCTTGACGGGAAGGAAATGGGCTGATTTCGTCATCCTATCAACAATGACCCAAATAGAATCGTGTTGCCTTCGAGTATGGCCAACCCCACAACAAAATCCATATTCACCTTCTCCCACTTCCAAGTGGGAATATTCATATCTTGGAGCAACCTCCCGATTTCATGTGCTCGGCCTTGACTTGTTCACAATTTGGATATTTGGCCATAAAACCCGTTATATCCTTCTTTATACCATTCCACCAATAGACTTCCCGTAGGTCACGGTAAATCTTGGTGGCTCCTGGATGAATATAGTACCGTAAACCATGAGCCTCTTCTAATATTTTCTCCCTCAAACCATCAACATCCGGAACACACAACCTACCTTGGTACCTAAGCACCCCATCTCCCCCTTGGGAGAAAACCTCAATGGACTTGTTGAGAACCGATTCCTTCAATTCTATCAAAATAGGATCAATATATTGCTTAGAATTTACATCAACCACAAAGGTTGATACGGAACTATAGTGAACCATGAATCCACCCTTGGAGGAATCTACAAGTTGGACACCTACATGAGCTACACTACCCATGGACATTCTACTTAAGGAATCCGCAACTACATTGGCTTTGCCAGGGTGATAAAGGACACTCATATCATAGTCTTTCAACAACTCTAACCACCTTCATTGTCAGAGGTTCAACTCTTTTTGGCTAAAAACATATTGAAGACTCTTGTGGTCGGTGAATACATACATGAACCCCATATAAGTAGTGTCTCCAAATTTTCAAAGAAAATACTATTGCCGCTAGTTTGAGATCATGAGTTGGATAGTTCTTCTCATGTATCTTGAGTTACCTTTACGCATAAGCAATAACCTTACCATGTTGCATGAGAACACAACCTAAGCCCATTCGAGATGCATCACAATAAACCACAAACCCATCGGTACCCTCCGAAAGGTCAAAACCAAAGCGGAAGTGAGTTTATCTTTTAACTCTTGAAAGCTTTTCTCACAAGTCTCTGACCACACAAACTTGGCCTTCTTTTGGGTTAAGGCCGTCAGTGGAGATGAAATTGAGGAGAAGCCCTCAACAAATCTTCTATATTAACCAGCCAACCCGAGGAAACTTCTAATGTCGGTAGGAGTTAGAGGCCTAGGCCAACCTTTGACTGCCTCCATTTTCTTCGGATCTACCTCAATACCCATACCGACACAATATGCCCAAGAAAAGCAAACGACTTAATCCAAAACTCACATTTGCTAAACTTAGTACAATTGGTTATCCTTGAGGACTTTCAACACCACTCTCAAATGGTTCATATGGTCATTCTCACTCTTAGTGTACATCAAGATATCGTCTATAAACACAATAACAAACATGTGAAGGTAATTCCAGAAAAACCTATTCATAGGATCCATAAAAGCCGCCGAAGCATTCGTTAGACCAAAAAACATCACAAGGAACTCATAGTGCCCCATACCTAGTTCGAAAAGTCATTTTAGGAATGTCAAATCCTCTCACCCTAAGTTGGTGATATCCCGAATGAGGGTCTATTTTGGAGAAAAAGTTAGCCCCTTGGAGTTGATAAAACAAGTCATCAATCCTAGGAAGTGGATACTTATTCTTTATAGTGACCTTTTCAATTGATGATAATCAATGCACATCCTAAGAGACCCATCTTTCTTTTTCACAAACAACACTGGTGCACCCCATGAAGATATTCTTGGTTGAATAAAACCCTTATCTTGCAAGTCTTTGAATTGAGCCTTCAACTCTTTCAATTTGGTCGGAGCCATTTTATAAGGAGGGATAGATATGGGTTGTGTATTTGGGAAAAGATCAATGCCAAAGTCTATTTCCCGTTCGGGAGGAATGCTGGGCAAGTCGTCGGGGAAGACTCCAGAAACTCACTAACCATGGGGACCGACTCTAAAGAAGGAATCTTGGACTCAACATCCATAACCCTCACAATATGATACACGCACCCCTTGGAAATCATTTTCCTAGCTTTTAGATAGGAAACAAATTGACCTCTAGGAATTGAATTCCCCCCTTTACACTCTAAAATGAGATCATTTGGATATTGAAACCTTACTACCCGAGTTCTACAATCAATGGAAGCAAAACAAACATGCAACCAATCCATGCCTAATATTACTTCAAAATCAAGCATATCTAATTCCACAAAATCAACTAAAGTGACTTTATAAGACAATAAAATAGGATAGCTCCTATACACTTTTTTAGCTACAACCGAGTCACCAACCAGGGTCTAGACTGAAAAAGATTCTATTAGGGTTTTGGGGAGTATTTCAAATTCCATAGCCACAAGTGGTGCAACAAAATACAATGTGGAACCGGGGTCTAATAATGCATAAACATCACTTGAAAAGACTTGCAACATACCCATAACAACATCGGGTGAGCACTCTTGGTCACCTCTAGTTTGGAGAGCATAGAAGTGATTCTTCTTTGGAGCATCAAAATTAGATCCACTTGGAGGAGTTTTCTTGCCCAACCTTTAGCATAGGGCAATCCCTCATTTGGTGGCCACTCTTACCCCAACCATAGTATGCACCCGTACCGGCAAGACACTTACCATCATGCTTTTGCCACATTTGGCACAAATAGGCTTCTCCATGGAAGATCCCCCACTATTACCTCATGATGGCCTTGGAGTAGGCGCCCTCTCTTTGTTGCCCTTTGGGTTGCTAGGAGTACCTTGATTAGAAAACCTATTCTTAAACCGCGGTCCACTCTGACCTTCAAACTTACCCTTAGAAAAAATTCCATCGTCGGGTCTTGGCCTCTTCGCCTCCCTACTCAATTGCTTGAGCTGTTGTTCCTCAATTTGTTTGGCGTGAACCATTATACATGCAAAATTCATACTTGGGATGAGCATAGATGAACAACATTCATTCACCACCAAATCAGATGTCCCCATAACAAATTTGTTCATCTTAGCCTGAGAATCCGCCACTAAGTTTAGGTCATACTTTGACAATTGGGTAAAATTAAGGCCATATTCCTTCACACTCAAACTCCCTTGCCGAAGATTGATGAAGTCTTGCATCTTTCGCTCCCTCAATTCTAAGGGAAAAAACCTATCACAGAAGGCCAACTTGAATGATGTCCAATCAATTGGGTCCTCCCTTATAGGTCTCTCATCCTTCCATTGCTCATACCAAACTTGAGCCAAATCTTACAATTGGTAGGCGGCTAGTTCCGCCTTCTCTTGGGAAGAAACTCCCATAACATCAAGCACCTTAAGAATTTCGTCAACAAACTCTTGTGGATCTTCATCCATTTTGGAGCCATAGATCTTCATCCATACACATCATATTTAGACATTATCATAAAACATAGTCATCAACAAGAACTTAGTCACATACATGATTTAAACATAAGGAAAGTCACTCATATCAACTATCCACTCATCATACATATATTCATTCATGTCTTGTCATAACATAAAGGAATCATCACCCAACATCCTAATAAGTCTGGTTGTGCAATGTACAAGTGGAGTCCCACACCCCCATTCCCACTAATTAAACTAATTAAGAAGTCATGATATAGTTCTTACCTCGTTCATTATCTTGTTATTTAGTGAAGAATAACCATATCCGACATAGACCATGTGAGCTACATGGAATCTGGTGTCATATAGCCCCACACCGAAAAATGGTGTTCTACTTGTCAAGGTAGAACTACATGAATAGCTATCTAGGTGGATCCACTAAGCTAAGACCTACCAGGGCACGTAGTTATGGGATATGGGGATTGCTACTTGGACCCCGAACTTGCTAACGTATAAGGTTCCCATCCCATGAGACAACATATCTTGGAAAGCCAAACTTGCTAAACGTAAAAGCCTCAATGTCAGTTGCATACCCACTCGGTGCTAAGTATAATTCCCTTGTAAAGTCATATTTAGTCTTTTCTTAGATTTAGGTTTATTGAAGAATGCCCTTAAGCCTTCAACCCAGCATAACATTATAATAGCTCATGGATTCATAGAGAGAGAACTTCTTTTCAACCCTTGAGTCATTAACATAAGAGTAAACCCTTCATAACATGTTTGTAGTGTACATATGAGCATAGCTTTTCAATCAACACTACTATCCTAACATTCTCATTCCTTCATAATTTATACATAGATCAAGGGGAAAATTATAGGAGGAGAGGATCTTGCATCATTCCAACTGCACACATCATGAATTACCTTCACCTTACAAGTGAATCATAAGTTCACCAACAACCTTTATCAATTAGGAACAATCCTTCCCAATTTACCCCCCTCAAGGAGTCATGAACCAAGTCTCAACATCACACTTAGGAATGTTAGTATATGCATGAATAAAATAAGATTCAATATCTAAATTAACATAAAGACAATTCATAGTAATCATCTTGCATCATTACACCCTACATAATACTTGAATTTGGGCATAATACTTGAAATTGGGGTCACGGGGGAACAAATGGGTTCATGGAAGCTTTGACAATTAAAACCACCATTAAACATCAAATCATCAACAATATAATGCAATTAAAAAGATGAAATTGATTTTTGGAGGAAACCATGGTTAGAATAGAAACCCAAGTTTTTGATCAAGTTATCAATTTCGAAATCAAAAGTTGAAGGGCTTCATGGAGAAGGATGTTACATGAATCAAAGTTCCCATACCTTAATTGAAGCCTTGCCCCTGAATTGGAGTGAAAATCTTGGAGATTGAACCCTAATCTTCAAGTTCTTGGTGTTCTTCAATAGAGGAACTTCTAGAGAGAGAAATATTAAAGGATTTGGGTCTTCTTTTATTTCTTTTAAGAGTGATTAAAAAGGGAGAATTTGACTCTAAAAAGTATTTATATTTGGTAGGAAAAGAGTAGAAAGTGTTGGTTTATGTTTAGGAAAGATTTACTAAAAGACCCTTCATTAAACTCCAAATTCTAGCCTTCCCACGCTGAAGCTTGCCCATAGGCACCCTTGGGCTCACCAAGGCACTTAGGCGACTCACCTAATGCACCTTAGGATCGCTCAAAGTTATAGTGAGCTCCATAAATTAGTAGACCTCTTAGGCTATGGGGAGGGGCAATAGGCGAATCACCTAACTCTTTGGTGACTCTCCACCCATCTCGCCCTTTTTTCTAGTAGCTAGGACTTGTGAGGAGGCTTTCCACTAGGCGAGGAGAGCCTTTTGGCGCATCGCCAAGGCTCATGGGTGAAGCTACTGCCCATCGCCGAATGGACTTGAGGTAACTATTGTTTTCCTTCATTTTTCTTAGGTAGTTTAAGGTCCTAGACTTCACCCTAGACTCCTTCCTTAACCCTTTAATCGATAAGACAACCTAGTCATTAATTTATGGTTACTCTAACCCACACGATGAGGCTCTAGTTTATCCTACCACTTTCTGGGGTGTTACAGTGTTGGCTCGGGTCACAACAAACATGGTATTAGAGCACAAGATGTTGGGATGGTTTTAGGATGATGTCTCATAAGCCACATCTAGTAGAGTCTTGTTCATGAGTGTGAAGCACGCCATATTTATGAATGAGAGGCTATAAGATGTTAGGAAACTACACTTCTTTCGTTATTCTTTAGTCGTGTCTTAGAGTTTTAACTCTATGAAGTCCATATCCTAATCCATCTTTTGTGTCTTCAAAATATGAATACACAAAGGGCTAACACAAGGAGAATGGAGGGTAACAATGTCAATGAAGAAGCTCCTCAAGAGAATCAAGCTCCGGGTAATCCTTCGGCTACGATGGATGTGGAAATTAGGTCGGCTCTTATAACATTGGCTCAAGCCATGACGACTCAAGTCAATAGAGTTGTTGGGACTCATCTGAACCCTAATGTGAACTCCACCGCATCTAGATTTAGGGATTTTTTTAGGATGAATCCTTCCATGATTCGTGGTTCCAAAATGAGAGAGGATCCACAAGAGTTTGTGGATGATGTTTATAAGGTAGTTGATGCTATGGGGGTGACTTCGATAGAAAAAGTGAAACTAACAGCTTATCAATTGAAAGATGTTTCCCAAGTTTGGTTTACTAAATGGAAGAGAAATAGGCCTGTAGGAGCAAGTCTCATTGATTAGGAGGTGTTTAAGAAAGCATTTATAGATAGGTTCTTTCTCCGTGAGTTGAGGGAGCCAAAGGTAAACAAATTCACAAACTTTAGTCAAGGTAGCATGAGTATTCAAGAGTACTCTTTGAAATTTACTCAACTATCCAAGTATGCTCCATCTATGGTGGCGAAGCTGAGGGATGATATTAGTAGATTTGTGACAGGTGTGTCCGACCTAGTTGAGGAAAAATGCCGTACGACAATGCTCCATGATAACATGAATATCTCTAGGCTTATGGTGTATGCACAATAAATTGAGGAGTCCAAACTTAACATAAAAAATAGAGAGATGAAAAAAGCTAAGCCCGATGAACTAGGTCAACCAAGGTTCAAAAAGAGATCTTCTAACCAAGATTCTTCAAACACTCCTAGGGTTAACCAAGAGAAAGGTAGTGTGTCTCCATTTCCTAAACCTACTCGCACCAATTGTGGAGAGAAGCATCATGGGAAGTACCTAGCCGGTACGAATAGCTGTTAAGGTTATAGAAAAAGTGATCATCAAGTGAAAAATTTCCCTACACTCACGGCCAAAGAAAGAGAGGCAAAACAAGATTCTCTTATGTCCTGTATCCTAATGCTCCAAAGTATGGTCGTTTCTATGCACTCCGGTCTAGAGGGGACAAAAGAGCTCTTCCGGATGAAGGCATGGTATGTTGATAATTCCTCATAGATATAAATGTTTTATTAAGGTCCTTATGCTATTTGTGGGATTTTCATATTAGCCTTAGTATGGGTTTACTCCTAAGTGGGAGATGGTATGCTTGGAAGGCAAGGTTGTTGAGAGTTCCGATATCCTTATCTCTTTCTTCTATTCCTATTCAAGCTTGAGACAAAGAGTTCCTTGTGGCTTGTTTCAAGTTTTGGAGTAATGGGTGGTTGTGTGTTTCCATGGCCTCCTTGTGTTGTGAATTTTCTACATGAAATTATTTTTTAGAAAGGAAATGAGTTTTTATAATTTTTATGCCTCATGATTGATGTGCATTTAGTATAAATTGTCTATATGCTTCATGAGATGAATTGTTGAGCATGCTTAAATGTTCTTTTGAGAGTAACTATATAATTTGCTTCATGATGTTATGATGAGCATGCTTTGAGTTGGAGAAGGTAATTCCTCCAATGATATAAGAAATGTTGAAGTTTTCATGCATAATAGGTTGTTAGATGTAGTTCCTTCTTGCTTGTGTTACATTGAATATATTCAAATGGAGTTGGAGTTTCCTCCTTTGAATTGTGCCTTATTTTGATGTTTCATGCATGATGGGCTTTTCGTCTAGAGTCTTTATTTTTTTAAGGTGTTTCAAGTGTCATTCGAGGACAAATGTTCCCAAGGGAGAGATATTGTTACGCCTACAAAAACTAGTAAGTGCAACTAGAGCCTTACATGAGAGCTTTTGAGTTTGATGTGTGGTTTAACGTTGTAAAATGGTTTCCCGAACTTAGAATGAAAGGTTTAGGGTTAAACGCCAAGGTACGACCCCCCCAAGGATCAACCAAGGGTCCTTAAGGAGGACCCAAAGTCTAACCCCAAAGCTACCCCAAAACTACCTAAGTAGTGACCTACGGATGGGACCTACTGGGCATAGGTCCATCCACGTCCCGTAGCTCTTGGTTGTGGGTCAAGTACTCAATGTTGAGCTGCAGGTCATGACCTATGGACCTGAAGGACGGCTAGTAGGCCAACCTACGGACCGTAGGTTCTAGGTGTAGGTCATGCCTGCAACAAGTTGCCTAGGTTCGGCCATGGGAGAGGCAAATTAGGTAATTCCTTTTGAGGTTAGTTTGAAGTGAACTCATTTTATATTGATTCTTTAGACTTATATAAGTACTTTTAAACTATTAAACACTTCATATACTTCATAAACCTCAACTACACAAATCATAACCAACTTAATGCTTTCCAAAAATCTTCTCTCTAAACTCCATCAAAGAAGAAGAAGAAGATCAAGTTAGAGCTTGAGGAAAGGGGGATAATCACACTATTTTGCTAGGATTTCTTCCTCTAAGGTATGGTAGTCTTGATTCATGGAAAGCTTTCTTCCATGGATCCCTCAAACTTTCAATTTCAAAGATGAAAATTCTCCAAAACCTAGGGTTTTCACTCCAAGTCATGGGTTTTTCTTAAAAATGATTTCAATGATTTAATTATCATATATTAAGATTAAATTGCTGTTATATAGTGGTTTTATGATAAAAATCTCCCATGAATCCATGATTTCCCCAAAACCCTAATTTAAGACTATGTGATGTGGGTGAATTGTAGCAAGATGCATGCTATGAAATTGTTCTTGTAGTTGTTAGATTACTTGAATTAGGTTATTATCCATGCCTAATTGTAGTAGTTCTAGGTGTGTTGGTGAATTATGATTCATGGTCCTTGAAGGGCAAATTGTGAGAATATTGTATAATCATGATGCTTATGTACATGCTTTGTGAATATATTGAAAGTAGTGTGATCATGACTATAATGCAATTGAGATATTGTTGAAAGGCTATTCTCAATTATACACTTGTGAATGATGATTACATGTTGTGAAAGGTTTCCTCAATGTATAATTCACCTTGATTTGGTAAGCTTAGGGCATCCTCTTCATGTGTAATTTAAAGTGATCTTGATCAATGTACCTTGATTTGGTAGGCTTAGGGCATCCTATTCTTGTGTAACTAAAGTATCTTGACTTAATGAACCTTGAATTTGTAGGCCAATGGCATCCCTTTCATAAATGACTAATGAAGTAATCTAAGGCTTTGTCTTCAATCGGTAGACCAATGGTATCCCTTTCATGATGAGTCCATGAACTACTAATGATGAACCATGTATTGGTAGACCAAATGGTAGCCCTTTCATGAGGATTCAATGAGATATCTTAATAATGTACATTGAATATGTAGGGTTATGGCACCCTTTCATATGTTTAATAATGTACCTTGAATCGGTAGGTTAATGGAACCCTTTCATTTGTTTAATAATGTACCTTGAATTGGTATGTTAATGGCACTCTTTCATGTGTGTAATAATGTTCCTTGGGTTGGTAGGCCAATGATATCCCTCTTATGTGTAATAATGTTAAAATAAAATGAACTACTCTATGGAAATTTAATGCTTAGCACCGAGTGGATATTGTAAGGTGGAAGCTCTGCCCATGTTAGGTCGGGTTTCTATTAACACGTTCCTAATCCCATAACTATGTGCCCACATAGGTTATTAACTAGTGGATCCACCTAAGCTAAATTACCAATCCTACCTTAGGCAAGTAGACCAACCCTTTTCGGTGTGGGAGACACCGGATTCCATGATTGCTCACATGGTCTATGTCGGTTAGGGCTTATTACCTTTATTTGAGTTATGTGCTGTGGTTACTCAAGAGGTATGAAGTGTGGGTGGTAGTATGGGATGCCATTCATGCATTGCACGAGCAGGCTTTGCGAGTGGCTATGGTGTGTTTCTCAAATGTCATAATTTCTAATGAAATTAATATGGTATAATGATGCTAATGAGAATGTTGAAATAAAGGCTAAATGTAATAATTAATGCTTAACTTGGATTTTTATTATGAGTTGCTTTCCTTGACTTGACTTATTCGATGAGAATGTTCCTCATCTATGAGTATTAATTAAAGATGAGAATGAAGAATGATAAGTATGATTATGGTGGCCTCAAAGTGGTATTTAGTATGTGTGGTATTATGGGATGCTATTCATACATTACACAAGTATAACTTAGGGTTACCTAAAAATGGTTCTATTATGGCTTATAATGACTTATATGTTGATCATGCTTGTGACTTATGTCATTATACTAAAAGTTTCATAATGTCTCTCAAACTTGTTATATGCATGTTTTTCAAGTAAAATGTCCCTTTTAGCATAATTTTTGCATGGCAATTATACTTTGTGCATTTTTGTGCTAACCCATATTTCTTCTACATTTTTTCTACAAAGTGTAGGTTTCCATTCTTAAGGTGATTTCTTTGGATTCAAGCTTGGATTGGCTATTCTCCTAGCTTGTGGTGAGTCCTCAAGATTCGAGGACATATGAGTCTTTAGTAGTTTCTTTCATGTCCTTTTATGTTTAGGACTATGTTGAAGGGCTGTGACCCTATTATTGATTGTAGTTGTATTAGTTGGCCATGTGAGACAAAATTAGACTTCCGCTTGATTTTAAATAAATACTTCAATTGTATGGATAAAAGTTTTTAAATTCCATGCCATTTTCTTATGTCTTATGTTATGAATGTTATGAGGCTTGTATGAGGCTCTTCGGAGTTTTGTATGCCGTGTTACGTCCGGGGCGTAGGGTCGGATTGTAACAATGACGGGGTCCTGTCCCAACCTTATCTAAGTGTCTTTCTTTTAGAGGCTTTATAGACCAATGTCAAAGTGAAGCGTGATTATGTCTTGTTTTCTAGTAATTATGGCCTCAACGACAAGTCAAATATATCTATTTTGGGCCTATCTATGTTGGTGTTTTATCAAGGTATTTTACGTATACTCATCAAAGATTTATAACTTCATTTGTTGCATGTATGATACGCAAGAGTTATAGGTTGGTTCTCTTGGGCCTTTAGGGCATCGGGTGCCTGTCCGTCTCAATGGGATTTGGGGTGTGACAAAAGTGGTATCAGAGTAGATCATCCTAGGGAGTCTACAAATCCGTGTGTAGTAAAGCCTTACTTATGAATGCATGCCACATTTATAATTAGGGGCTGCTTAGACATTTAGGAAATGTGATCTTGTTTTACATTCTAGATCGTGTGATTTAGTTATGCCAAGTAGTATATTATTAATAATGTGATCTATGTCAATAAGATTACACCTACTACGGTTATGGTCAAAGGTGGTCAAGGGCTAGTATATCCTGAGAGACAATCGTTAGAGGAACATTTCATGTTATCAAAATCTAGAGAAAGGCTTTTAGAGGTTTCTACATTACTTATATCTACAGTTACAATAGTACCACTTGTATCATCTTGCTTTTTAAGAGAGTTGTCTGCTCATGTTTTCTTTGTTTTTAGGAGAGTTTCTCTTCTTATTTTGTTCAAGTGTGAAGGGTAATTAAAACTCTTTAAGGAGTACAAGTTAAGAGAACAATTTTCCAGAATTTAAGGTAAGGTTACTGCCCCATTTCGTCTCATTATATATATAAGATTGGGTGACATTTCTCTACGTGTTTTACTACATATTCCCAAAAAAATAATCGAAAGCAGTGGGTCAAAGTTTTATTGATTATTTTAGAATGCTTTGGGGCTATCTATACGTGGTGAAGTTTGGAGAAGTACTAGGTGGATGGTTGGGCTTATTAGTGGTAAAGGTCATGGTTTTACTCCTATTTATGGTAGTGAGAATGTTGTTTGTAAGTAAGAGGCCTTTGGATGTTGAAACACCATTTATGAATTGTAGAGCTTTATGCCAGCTAGGTGTTCGACAAAATGTCGAAATGGTCCATTACTTGACCTATTGACCCGATTGTGATGTAATCAATATATTTGTAGATTATCATTTGTAATATTGGCTAGCTATAAGAGAAAGTCATGTGAAATGTTTTAGGGAGGAAATGAAGATAAACCATTTGAATTATGGGTTGTGTGGGTGTGCTGCCCCTTAGGTGTGTATTTACTATTTTGG